>OX595992.1:0-708979 GCA_951394045.1 Nitzschia sp. DOCU1
CATTTCTGCAGGCGATAGTGTCGTCGTCGTCGCGCGTGCGAATCTTCCCCACCTGCTGCACAGTACGTAGCTAGTAACCCGCCAAATTAGGAAAAGGCAAGCCCCGACATGACCATGGTTCATTGGGTGGTTGCATTCTTCAACGTCCCAACTACTGACATCGTCAACAGTGTGTATCATTAATGACAACGATCTTTCTCGGCACCAGCTATCTCTACACGCATGAGTCGTATACATAATAGTTCATGGAACGTCCCGTTCTTGGGTTCCTTGCAAGAAGTCTGCACTATCTCTACCCAGTTTTTGGAAAGTAGACCTAGAGTGAGGGCCACAAAAGAGAAGGCACAAGGAGAAAAACTAGTACTAGTAAGAACAAGCAAAACTAGATATGGGCCCCCTTGTTCTTCATTTGGCTACCAGCCTGAGTAGATTGGTCTTGTGCAGCTCGGATTGTTCCTCATGTCGTTGGAGTTGTGCCATTGAGACAAACTTTCGGCGACACACTAGACAGATCGGTGGGCCATTTGCGGCAGTCATTGTTGTTGTCGTCGTCGTCCTAGGCGGGCTGGCACTTTTTGTCGATTCGTCTTCGGAGGATTGTAGTTGAGAACCAGCGGCAAGCTCCTGCGATGCATTGTGGGACATGTTCAAGAGTATTTGGACATCTTGACGCGACGAACCGTGGGTGGATGCGATAATGTTGTTGTCGTGATTTGAATTCATGCGCAACAAGGTCATGTCCAATGCTCGAGAATGTTGCAACATGACAGATTCCAACGAGAATGGGTGGGGATGATGCAACTGCTGCTGCCGATCATGAAACTTGAACGCATCCTGCTGGTGGTGGTCCACAAATTGGTTGTGTCTGTTACGTTTTACTGCTTTTCGATCGAAATAACTAGTTGTTTCTTCGCTTTTGCCTTGTGGTGACTGGCTACGACGATCCCTGGATTGGCTCCTTCGGCTCATGGAAGTAGTTCGGATACAAATCTGAATCTTGTTCTTGTTATTGTCATTGGATTTCCTTCTGGGAGAGCAAGAGGAACGAAGCCTGTCCACCGCAACACTATCCGTACTACTAGCACCAGATGCTGACATGCGCCTCTCCACTTCTCTTGGAGCAGCAACACAAGAAGATGAAGAGTTTTCTTCCGCGGTAGTATCCCATGCAGCCACTTTTTCAAAGTGGGATCGTGTTGCACCCCCTGATACAGGTGAGTCCACTACCAGACGAAAATACATTTTCTTTTGATTGCTGTAATACAACTTGGAGTTGCAATCATAAAAGAAATCACTCACGGTGTCGTAAAACAAGTTGGATTTGGGATCCAACACGTATTGTCCCCCACAAGTCTCAAAGACGGGAGGCCATCGAAAAGACACATCCTCACAATTTGTTTTACCTTGCTCCGCAAGGCGTGGTAATGACGGTGTAATGATACGCTCTCCCCACCGACTTCGTTTCCTTGGGTGTTGTGTAGGTACCTCTTCTAGTACTACTGGTGGAGGATTCAACGCTTGCGTTTTTCTGCGAGAAGACGATTCATCGCTACTAGCCGCCGTCGTCGCCGCCGCCGCCTCCTGCTCCAAAGGATGATGACGATGGTGGTGGTGCAATTCAGGCGCCATGGTAGAAGATAGAGTAAGTATGTGTTCAAAGAGAAATGTTGTGAGAAGAGAAATGGAAAGGCTACTAATACTTGAAGGATGCTTCTTGCGTTTTTGCGGACCTGTGCGTCAAACAACCAAATAGTACCACCCCGTCGGCATTTGGCGCCCCCAGCTGGCGAAGGCATGCCGGCGCGGGCGGTGAGGTAGCAACTTCGTCGGTAGCATGTCCAAAAACCCGAACCCACGTGTACGCAAGTCGCTATCCTATTGCAGGAGTATGCACTCGGTACAATCTTACAGAGCATCTTACGTGCTTTAGACATTTAGATCATTCGGCCACATGCGTCAGATGTACACTTTGGCATCTCATATTTTCGGACCACCACTATCATTGGGACTGTGTGACCGTCGGACTTCGATAGGCGAAGGAGCATCACGGCGCACGAAAACGGGGCAATAGGTACTGTAGGTATGCAATCACTCCTCTACCGGTAGTCGAGCTTAATACTCTAGTAGGTAGTCGACCCCAATACACGTGCATTGCTTCATCCCCCATTAACTTCTATTATTTAGAATTCTACTACCGGTAGACATCGTGGTCTAAGCTTTGCCTTTCTTTCGCATCCAGGTAAGCATTTTGACCATTTCTTTGGCTCGTTCTTCGGGCGTTTGATTTGCCTTTTGGGGTAACATATTGTCAAGCTTTTTGAAATGAGCCGAATCTTCCACGGCCATGAAATCCCCACCGGCTTGTTTTGTAGTAATGAATTCGATTGCATTGGTAAAGTCGCGCTCGGGCGAAGGCCCGTTGTCGCCTTTTTTGGTGGCGGGCATTTTGTCGTCCTTTTTGCGCAAAAACTTGAGTGCCTTCGCCATTTCATTGGCACGTTCTTCCAACGACTGGCCGGGCTTCTTGGGAATCTTGCTGTCTAGCCTTTTAAACGTGGTGGCGTCTGGAAGATTGGAAGCGCCCCCACTTTGTAGCCACCGAAGTGCATTGTCGGCATCTGTGTCCTTTGCAGCCTCTTGTTCAGCCTTCTCTCGAGCTTTGGCTTGCTTGGCAAGGTCACCTGCAGTTACGAGATTCTTGCGGGCAACGTCCCATTTGCTCGCCTTGGTAGGGGCTTTGGGCGACTTTTCCACTTCCTTGACCGGCTTGGTTGGCACAGGTGATGAAGGCACAGCTGGTTCTTCCTCTTTCGTTTTACTTCCCGCATCAAAAACACCCTTGTTCTTGACCCATTTGAGAGCTTTCTGCATCTCTCGTGCCCGATCTTCTGTACTCTGACCAGGTTTCCTGGGCAACATATTGTCCAGCTTTTTAAAGTAAACGGCATCTTCCAGGTCCATATCGGTATTGTTTTCGAGCCAAGCAACGGCATTTCCGATTTCCTTTTCGGCTTGCGATTTTTGCTTGGGCGGAGGCGCGGTCGACTTGCGTACAAGGTCGTCAGCTTCTTTTTTGGGGGGAGGCGGAGGAGACTTTGTCTTGGGAGGTTCCTCAGGTACAGGAACTGGTGTTGGCTTTTTGGCATCAAAGACGCCTTTGTTCTTGATCCATTTCAAAGCCTTTTGCATCTCGTGCGCTCGTTGTTCCATGGTCTGGCCGGGTTTCTTGGGCAACATATTGTCCAGTTTTTTGAAGTAGATGGCGTCCTCCAGGTCCATGTTGGTATTATTTTCAAGCCAAGCGAGCGCGTTGTCGTACTCCATTTCAACTTTGGATTTCTGCTTCGGCGGCGGTTTTGCAGACGTTCGTACCAAATCGTCATCGGACTCTTTCTTTTTTCTTCCGGGCTTTGGTGATGCAGACTTGTCGCCACGGGGCGGCCTTCCATCCCTTTCGACTTCTTCAGATAGCGGCGGTGCAGCGGCTTTGCGTACCAAATTGTCGTCGGATGATTTCTTTGCTCTGCCAGGCTTTGGAGATTTCGACTTCCTACTATCCTTTTCGACTTCTTCAGAAAGCGGGAGCGCAGCGGTCTTGCGTATCAAATCGTCATCGGATGCTTTCTTTGCCCTGCCGGACTTTGGAGATTTCGACTTGTCGCGGGCAAGAGACCCATCCTTTTCCACTGCTTCAGAAGACTTGGACTTGGGCTTCTTTGATTTTTTGCTCTTCTTCGACCCCCTTGGCGTTAGCGGCTGACTGATAGGATCGTCATTGGAGGAATCGTCATCATCGCTCAGATCCAAAGGAATTCGAGAGAAAGAGTTTGAAGCCGATGTCATGGAGGCCCGTCCAGGCGTTTTCCCTTTGGGCGATTTGAATGTCTTTGAACTAAGCCAATTGAGACCCTTATTCATGTCAGACACCGATTCCTGTGTTTCCTGGGGGCCTTCGCCAGCATGTTTCTGGATGGACACTCTCCCTCTAGTTTTCTTGGCCGGTCCATCGTTTGCATCGTCTGACTTGGACCCTTCCAGGCCCTTCGAACCCTCTGCAGCAGTAGCGGCAGCCTTGGCCTTCTTATCGAATTGTGACATGAAGGCGCCGATGTCTATTTTCTTCTTCATTGGGCTCGTTGTTGCAGTATTTGGTTGAGCTCGCGTCGGCGACTTATGCCCATCGCTCGAACTGGATCCATCAACGTTTTGGTCTTCCGTAACAGCTTCTGATTCGGAATCTGATTCCGGCCCCTTCTCAACGACCCTCTTTTCTTTCGCGACTCTTCCTTTTGTACGTTTGGTCGGCCCGTCATCTGCCGGTGGCTTGCTCTGCGATACTGTGTCGGGCTCGTCGTTTTCCGTCGTGGAGGCTTGGGCAGCCGCCTTCGCTTTTTTGTCGAATTGCGACATGAAGTTGGAAATGTCTATTTTCTTCTTCGTGGGGCTTTTCATTGTAGGGTCATCGGCTCGAGGTGTGGGAACCGTTTCCAGACGGCCGCTCTCGCTGGCCAACTCAGCAATGACCTGGTCGTCGTTCCGAGCTGTTGCTCCTGTACCCATCCCTGCTGCGGCCGCCGCTTTAGCTTGAGCGCGTTGGTGAAACTTCGTCATGAACTCGGATATGTCTGTCTTTTGTTTAGTTGGGCTTTCCGGTTCCTTGATAGCAGATGGTGTCGCTGGTGATGGTACAGGACTGGAGGTTGTCGGTTTCGACAGTTGAGGTTTCGAATGTTTCCCGAGAAAGCTTAGGGCCCTAGCTACGCCGTCCACCGACGGAGCCTTTGACGGCTTGGCTTTCTGCTTCGTTTCTCGAAGCTTGAGAAATTTGAGGGCCAGTTCCGTCTCTTGGACTCCGGGTGCATTTGGACCTGAAGTGGCTGCAGCATCCTCCGACTTCAGTTCCTTTAGAAGAGCTTCTGCGTCACTGGCTGAAACATCCTTATCGCTCCTCTTTTTCGTCGATGATTTATTTGGTTTGTGCGATGTCTTGCTCACGGCAGCCTTGGGAACTGCAATTCCCTTCTTTACCAAGAAATTCAGAGCGCTGGACATCTCAGCCGAGCTGACGCCTCTTTTCGTTTTGGAGGCAACACTCGCATCGTGCTCTCCTCCGTCGACGAGAGAACTCTTTGACGAGCGGCGGCTTTGCGTTTTCACGTCCGGTTCTTCTTCGGCGTCCCCTGCGTTCTTGCTTTTCTTGGACTTGGTCTTTTTCTTCTTGGTTGACTTCTTTTTCTTTGGCGCCGCGATGCCACGGGACTTGAGCCAATTCAAAGCATTTTCCATTTCAACGACCGAAGACTTCTTTTTGTACGGTTTCTTACTTCGTCTGACTAGGAGTTGGTCTGGCGACGCAACATCCTCGTCGTCACTTTCTTCTTTGTCCAGTTCATCAAGTGCGTCCATCATAGAATCTACCGAAGGGGCAGCTTGGACCTGATTTGCCGCCTGTATGCCATGTTCTCCGTCCGCTTTGGGACCTTCAGGCTTGTCCAGAAGGAAGCCATGCGATTGCAGCCAGGACAAGGAATGAAGGATTTTGGAGTCGTAAAGTTTGGCATCGTCCTCGGCCGTTGGTCCAGCAGGAACCGACCCCTTCTTTGGTGCCTCGTCTTCTGGCGCCGACCCACCCGCAGCTGCGACACTTTTGTTGGCTCCAAAACCATGCTGATGTAGCCAGTCAAGAGCTCCAAACATGTCGTTCGACTTTGGAGGGCCCTTGAGCAGTTCTGTCTCTTCTTCAACGGCTACATTTTCAGTTTCATCTCCTTCTGGTAGCGACTCCATGGATTGTTCGGGAACGGAATCTTTCATGGGAGTCGTCTGGGTCTTCTTCACAAAGCCGTGACTCATCAACCAAGACATTGTTTTTGTCAAATCCTGTTTCTTCAATGGTTCTGCTACGACTTCTGTTTCTTCCTCTTCTTGTTCCTCCTCCTCGCTGGACTCATCGGCTTCAATAGGCTCATCAGATTCTTGGTTGAAAGGACCCGTTGGATTTTCCAAGTTCACCCCGCGCTGGTCCATCCACTTGAGTGTGTTCAACATACTATTGTTGGAAGGTTTCATGAGCCAAGGCTTACTGACGATCGGCACGGCTTTCGGGTTGACGCCAGTGGATGAATTCGCAGGTTGTTTTTCAACGACTGTCACGGCCGACGCATGCTGCTTCGAGAAACCATAATAGTTGACCATCGCAGCAAGCGAAGGTTTTTTCTTGTAAACACCAGAAAGGTCATCACCCAGGTACTCAATTTGACTGTTTTCATTGCCGTGATCCACGGCCCCTTTTACAGCAGCTTTCACGGCAGACCGTGCAACGTCCCGCTGTTTGAAAGGGTTGTTGGCAATTCCAATACTCGACTTTCGCGCAGCCTCTCGTTGCTTGTAAACATCAGACAGATCTTCATCGAGATATTCAAGTTCGCTAGCAGACTTGCCCTCTGCGATGGCCTTCTGACGTGCAGCTTCTCTTTGCCTGTAAACATCCGAAAGGTCTTCGTCGAGATATTGGATTTCGCTAGCAGACTTGCCTTCTGCGATGGCCTTCTGACGTGCAGCTTCTCGTTGCTTGTAAACATCCGAAGGATCTTCGTCGAGATATTGGATTTCACTTGCAGACTTACCCTCGGCTATGGCGGCCTCTGCCTTGCGTCGGTAACCAGCGGCAGACAAATCCTCATTCAAGTACCTAATGCCACTAGCAGACCTGCCTTCTGCGATTGCTTTCTGGCGTGCAGCTTCTCTTTGCTTGTAAACCTCCGAAAGGTCTTCGTCGAGATATTGAATTTCGTTGCCAGACTTGCCTTCTGCGATGGCTTTCTGACGTGCAGCTTCTCTTCGCTTGTAAACATCCGAAAGGTCTTCGTCGAGATACTGGATTTCGCTGGCAGACTTGCCCTCTGCGATGGCCTTCTGACGTGCAGCTTCTCTTCGCTTGTAAACATCCGAAAGGTCTTCGTCGAGATATTGGATTTCACTTGCAGACTTGCCTTCTGCGATGGCCTTCTGACGTGCAGCTTCCCGTTGCTTGTAAACATCCGAAAGATCTTCGTCGAGATATTGGATTTCACTTGCAGACTTACCCTCGGCTATGGCGGCCTCTGCCTTGCGTCGGTAACCAGCGGCAGACAAATCCTCATTCAAGTACCTAATGCCACTAGCAGACCTGCCTTCTGCGATTGCTTTCTGGCGTGCAGCTTCTCTTTGCTTGTAAACCGCCGAAAGGTCTTCGTCGAGATATTGAATTTCGTTGCCAGACTTGCCCTCTGCGATGGCTTTCTGACGTGCAGCTTCTCTTCGCTTGTAAACATCCGAAAGGTCTTCGTCGAGATACTGGATTTCACTAGCAGACTTGCCCTCCGCGATTGCCTTCTGACGTGCAGCTTCTCTTCGCTTGTAAACATCCGAAAGGTCTTCGTCGAGATATTGGATTTCACTTGCAGACTTGCCCTCTGCGATTGCCTTCTGACGTGCAGCTTCCCGTTGCTTGTAAACATCCGAAAGATCTTCGTCGAGATACTGGATTTCACTTGCAGACTTGCCCTCGGCTATGGCGGCCTCTGCCTTGCGTCGGTAACCAGCGGCAGACAAATCCTCATTCAAGTACCTAACTCCAATATTTCTGGTTTCGGCATCATGACGTCGCGGTCCACTCATCAATTTTCCCCCATAAGCGTTGGAAAGATCCTCGTCGAGGTAAATGATGTCTCCATTTCGGTTTCGAACGATCTTTCTAGATCCGCCCTGTGGACGGTAGAAGTCAGACAAGTCTTCATTAATGTACTCGATCATTGGAGTTGCGACATCTCCGACATCTCTAGAATCAGATTGAATTGAAGTACCCTTTTGGAACAATTTTGTCGAGTCGATCTTACCGGCAGCCACTTGCTGTTTGCTAACCCTACCCCTAACCCTAACCCTAACCCTAACCCTAACCCTAACCCTAACCCTAACCCTAACCCTAACCCTAACCCTAACCCTAACCCTAACCCTAACCCTAACCCTAACCCTAACCCTAACCCTAACCCTAACCCTAACCCTAACCCTAACCCTAACCCTAACCCTAACCCTAACCCTAACCCTAACCCTAACCCTAACCCTAACCCTAACCCTAACCCTAACCCTAACCCTAACCCTAACCCTAACCCTAACCCTAACCCTAACCCTAACCCTAACCCTAACCCTAACCCTAACCCTAACCCTAACCCTAACCCTAACCCGAACCCTAGCCCTAACCCTAACCCTAACCCTAACCCTAACCCTAACCCTAACCCTAGCCCTAACCCTAACCCTAACCCTAACCCTAACCCTAACACTAACCCTAGGGTTAGAACTAGGTATAACCCTAGGGTGATGATTAGGTAGGTTAACTAGCTATTAGTAGTAGGTTAAGTAGGCTAGTATTAACCTACCTATCCTGACTACCAACGAGATGGTGACTACCTACCTAACTATCATCAGGGTGGTACTGTACCTATGAGGATAAGTATGCACAAGAAGGATTTGCTTTTTTCGGGTATCCATCCCGAGACCTCATCTTGTGCCACTCAGCCACTCAGGACAGTGTTGGAAGATGGGCTTATCAAATATATAAGTAATGCGAACATGGACTACATTAGTTTTTATTTTTAAAAAACTTAATCAGCCCCTTTATGCATGACTGGGAATATGTATGATTGTACTGAACTAGTTTTTTCTCTGCACTGCACACGACCAGTGTACCTTACTACTGGAGAGCCACAAGCTACAAATGAAATTGTTCATGTCTCCACCAATACTGGTCCATTTCCAGTAGTTCTTTCACCACTACAACCTGTATGACAACACAAAGACGGCCTTTGTTGTGAAATAAATCCACAAAGCTTTCTAACTACCTTACTACTGGACACCCACCAGCTACAATGGAAATTGTTCATATCTCCACCAATACTGGTCCATTTTCAGTAGTTGTTTCACTCCCACAACCTGTATGACAACACAAAGACGGCCTTTGTTGTGAAATAAATCCACAAAGCTTTCTAACTACCTTACTACTGGACACCCACCAGCTACAATGGAAATTGTTCATATCTCCACCAATACTGGTCCATTTTCAGTAGTTGTTTCACTCCCACAACCAGTATAACAAGCCCCACATGGTGAGTGGTGTGAATCATGTGCACAATGATTTGGTTGGAGTTAGTGGTGGTCAAAAGGTCCAATCACTAATGGAAACAAGCGAACACCATCCTGCAGTAATTTGGTGTTGGTGCACTTCAATTTCTGAACCATAAACAATGTAACTACCTCTCTAAGTATTAAATTGCATTCAGATGATGTAGAGCAGTCAGCTATACTGGGGTCCTTACTACTTGCAGGCTTAGAGAATCATGAATTCAGTATCTCAAGGGAAGCTGACAACTTTGTGGGGCTTGTTTCTAAGAAGCAGCGTAACTACCTGGCTACCTAGCTACCTAGCTACCTATCCACATATCTATCTATGAGGTAACAAGACAAGGAGGCTGTATGAGTGAGCATGATGAGCTGGGGGGGGGCATATGACCAACAAGCATGAGCAGGGGAAGATTCATGATGAGGTTGTGGATAATGTAAGTATGAACAAATATCATGGATGAGCTGAGGAAGGTTGTATCAACGAACATGATATCAATGGGAGACTAATGCATATAGAAGACTACTGACAAAGTATAATAATGTAGAGAAACCTCATCCTCACTAATTCTTCTCAGTTTACCTAAAAGTCCATGTTTCAATCTCTCTTGTTTTCTATTCCTATTCCTATTCCTATTTCCCCCACTATCCCTGTTCCTATTCCTAGTTTCCTTTTTCCTTTTTCCTTTTCCCTTTTACCCATTACCAATTACCCTAACCCTAACAGGTCCGTCGAATGGAATCGCGGAGTGTCCGAATTGCAGTTTGCAATGGTCCCAGATCATGCGTTTGTAACGATAGAATAGGTCCTTGACGGTCTGGTGTTGAGAATTTAGCTTAGTTTCTGCAAATCCAAACACATCAGCCAGGATTTCACTCATTTGGAAGAACAGATCGCCGACATCAATGCCATTGTCACCAAGACGGATGCCGTTAATATTCTGGAAATACAGCCGGATAGCCTGGTCCTGCCAATGGGTCTCATCCAAAGAAGTACTGAGTTTTCCTTGATCATCCAAGGACAGCAGATTATCAAGATCATCCCCGTATGGAGTGTTCGCTTTCAAGTTTTCAGGTGATATGATTGCAGGGTTGCGTCGTGCATTGCGAGTGATAGTGCGTGGAGTGGTGGGTGGAGGAATCGGTGACGAGCGGAATTTGATGGGTTGCTGAGAGCGGTGCGGTGTTGGTTCTTGGATAGCGCTATTCATGATGAGGTTGAATAGCGGGGGGCGATGGTATTCCGCCTCGAACGGAGTCCTCGCAATCATGGAAAGTATGGTCGACCTCGCCCATCTGGGCATCTACTGGAGCATTGACAACGGGATTTCGATCAAACGCCATCTCGGTTGCATGGCGCTTGGCAGGAGGAGACGATGCGCTCATCGGCATGGAAAGGCCAGTGTTGATACCAGTGAGATGGGTAATCAGTTGCGTCAGCAACTGTGTCTGTTGAACTTGAGCCTGAGTTTGCTGGGCCTGGGCTTGCTGGGACTGCGTCATGAACTCCATCATTCGCTTATTCTGCTCTTCCTGGCGAGAGAGCACCGTGTCCAAGTAACTAACGACGGTGGAGAGTTCTTGAGACTGGACCGTTTTGGGCACCGATTGACCGGTCGTTGATTCAGTCACCGAGGCGGAATCCGTGGGAGCAGAGGGTAATACAGGGGCGGTACTAGGAGGCGCTGATGGTTGGGTAGACACAGTGGTTGGGGCAGGAGAGGCGGTTGGAATGACCGTGGGTTGAACATGCGTAAGGTCGAACACCATTCTGGGTCGCCGATTCCATGCATTCTCGTGCAGCGGGGGAACACCAATGTTATTTTCAGGTTGGGCCGCAGCGCGCAATTTCTGACGTAAAGATTGGACCCGATTGTGCATGGTTTGCCCTGCACCTGGCGCAGCGAAGGTGAGGCGGGGATACGCGTTGAAATGCGAGAGATACGAACTGTCGACCATCTGCCGAAACCGGGTCTGGAAGAAATCCGTCAACAATGCCTGAACTTGTACAAAGTGAGCGTCCTCCACAATGAAAATCCAACGGCCTCCTTTATCCGTATTGTCCGTTTCCTGGATCGAATCGATCATGGAAAGCTGGGTAAAATAATCCCAGAGAGTCCCATTGAAGTTGGCCGCAGCATTGGGGTCTTGAGGCATGGGCAGTTCCCACACGGATCGGTGGAGATTCACAACGGTAAGACCGCGAAGGTTGAGTGTGATATCGTTGTTATGCATGAGGAGTTCTCGGTATTCCGAGGCACTGGCCATGAGGTGAAAACCAATTGGAATCAGCTCATGACCGATCGTCTCCGAAGGAATTTCCATCAGCAGGTTTTTCATAAACTCAGCATACTTGTGTACACAACAAACTGCAACAACTTCGGAGCTGACCCTTTCAGAACCATTACCGAATTGGATCAGGCGTTTGGTGGCGAATACCTCGGGTAGATTCCCCTCCGATAATTCGAGTTGCTTGGCATGATGCGTTTGTTCCGTAGTCAGAGAAAGCTTGCTCAAAGCCTCGTTGATTCGTCGAGTAAACGTCTGCTTGTGTGTCATATCGGCATGGGCACCGCTCGCCCAGGCGATCACCGAAATCTCTTCGCTCTTCAAGTTGTCGCCGGTCATCCACAGTCGATGGGCCTGTAGCCAGGGCAACAGTTTCTTTTTGACATTAGTTAGGTTATCCTCCGTGATAATACAATGTAGAATCTTAATGGAAACCTGATTTGAGGAACGAAGGGTTGACTCCTTACGGTGGAAGAACGCCCGATGTTCCGGCTCCGTCTGCGGGAAATCGTCGAGGTTTGAGAACACCGCCAGCTTGGGATCCACGGCCTCGTTAGTCGGAACAAAATGAACATCTCCTTTGATAATGCTAGAGAGTTTTTGCAGAAAGGCAAGGTGGGTATGGGCCAGATTGAACGACGAAGAGGATTGCTCCGCAGCCACGCGAATTTCCAGGGTAAAGGTCGTTTTGCCTTCCTGTGCCTTCAAGACGGCCGTTGAAGCCCGGGTTTTCAGGATGCTGCGTACAGCGGACTGAGAGAGAGACTTAGCAATGGGGGTCACCGGCGTAGGTGCCCCAGTAACGTTGGAAACGGGGATGGAAGTTCCCGTCATGGTGAAAAAAAAGGTGCGTAAAGTTGAAGGTGAGAATCCTACGGCTAAATATTTAGCTTTACCGAAAATTTCGATCGAAGAATTCTATCTTTGTGGATTACGATTATTGGGTACAACACGAGAATTGGCAAGAGGTGCATTTTCTTGGAGCGTGGCCTCGCTCCTGACAGAGACGTTAAACCAAGCATACGGAGGCCATCTAGCGAACAGTGCTCTTAATTACTTAAAAAATCAAAGACGTTAAACGAAATGTACATACACGAACAAACATTCAACTCATATACGGAAACCAGCCTTTCAGCAGCAAGGGAACAGTGAACCTCAACTTAGGAACTTCGACAAAGTCATTTAATGATTTGTTCATAGAACAATCAATCATCAATCCACTACACAACCCAACTGTCATATCGAAGTCCAGCGACAGCTGTCCAGCAAATGGATGGAATGTCCCCCAAAACAGCACTCACACAAATTCCCAACATCACCAACACCAAAGGAAGAATGATTGGTAGCCACGTAGTAAATGATCTCACTGGTGATGTTTTGGTACTGGACATGACTGTCCCTCTAACCATTGATCTGGTTAGTGAGTCCCCTCCACCTCAAGCTCCGTCTCCTGTAAACTTCGATTTGACCGGGTGGTTTGCTGCTGCAGCCGAAATTCAACCGCCTCAAGTTCAACCGCCTCAAGCTCCCTCTCCTGTAAACTTCAATTTGACCGAGTGGTTTGTTGCTGCAGCCGCAGTTCATGTGGGGGCACCAGACACAGCACAGTCCTTTGAGTGCCCCATCTGCCTTGAGACTGGAGTTGTGAATCACCCCGAAATGACTCCCTGTGGGCATCAGTTTCATTACGAGTGCCTTGAAGGATGGCTCTCTTCACCTACTGGTAGAGAGAGCTGTCCTACGTGCCGCCATCCTATCCATCGTGATGATCCTCTACCTTGGCAGCGTTAAATCAAGCTAGACTGCTCTCTTGCATCTCGTACTTTTTGCAATACTCTCTCATTATTATATGATAACTGCTGATGTAAGTTTGAATAGGGTCATATGCATGCTTTGCATGTAGAGGAATAAAATATCCTGCATGGGTTGCGACACTACTACTGGCTAGTCGACCAATGTAACGCGAAATCAAGTTCTTTTTGCAATACTCTCTCATTGATATATGATAAACGCTGATGGAAGTTTGAATGGGGCCGTATGCAAGCTAACTACTGGCTAGACGACTGATGTAGCGGTTGATGCAGCTAGACCGCTCTATTTTGTTTCGATCTTTTTTCGTTACTCTATTTTTCAACCGATGTCAATTGGTTAGACGTCTCTGGCATTTGTATTATGACGCACTGTTCCCTTCTTCGCTTGGGCAACGCATTTGATTTCGATGTGCACATGAACTAACGGTTTAACGTCTCTGTTATTTATAATCAATAAGTGCACTGTTCGCAATGCTTCTCGTTTTGTTCGCGTAGGCAATTTGAAAGTGCACAAGAACTAACGGTTTAACGTCTCTGTTATTTATAATCAATAAGTGCACTGTTCGCAATGCTTCTCGTTTTGTTCGCGTAGGCAATTTGAAAGTGCACAAGAACTAACGGTTTAACGTCTCTGTTATTTATAATCAATGAGTGCACTGTTCGCATGCTGCTGATTGGCTCCCTTTCGTATTAAATTTCCACGTTTTGTTCGCGGAGGCAATTTGAGAGTTTGTCGACAGTGAACAACGAACGGCACTATCCGGCTTGCAGAATCTCCGATGGAAAATTCAGGTGCAACGGGAAAAGTCCAAACAATGCAAAACCATCCTCTAATTTCAAATTTGAATTTCACCTGCTCAATCGTTTTCACGTTTACGGGTACAACAGAACCGAGGAAACGTCGATCGGAAATGCACTGACCAGCAGATCGTATCTCACAAATCCGTCTCATCCGGTTGCTACTTCTCTCGGGCTGTGAGAAATCTCATACCAACCCGTCTGCTTATCCAAAGGAAAATGCCAACCACCGCCCACTTTGAGAAGCTATCCCAAGCGCTCAATGAACTAATCATGGTAGAAGATGAAAATGGAAGAACCAATCTTGCCTACAGCAACGGGGCTTTGTACCGAGCGATCAACCACCGCGATTGCCACAATCCAAAGCGTTTGAAACAATGGTCGTCATCAGGATCACACAGCAACGAAATAGAAAAAATAGCTCAAGCCAAGGAAAATAGCACCACGACCAAGTCTAACGAAGCAAAAGTATTACCTCAGAATAACTCCTACGACAAAGCAAGACCACAGACCAACTACGACAAAGCAAAAGCACAGATCAACAACAACGAACATATCTAATCAACAAACACAAAACATACTACTGACAGAGCCAATAAAATAGGCGTGTATTATCTCTATGGCTCTAATAGTAACAGACTACAACTATAGTAGTAGTAGTTGTAGTTGTAGTCTAGAGTAAGCGTCACTACGGATGAGTTTGAGTGAAGTGAAATCGGATGAATCCGTAAGGATCAGTTCACTTGCTTGTGTTTTTATCCAGTGTTTGTGTTAGGGACACTATGCTACTTGTAACTGTTATTGTCGATCGGTTCCTTCATTAAGCCGCCGAAATGCTGCTCTGTCCGCCGCCCCCTTTCAAATTTCAAACGGCCAGAATCCAACTTCTCACGCCCAACCCTCCACTCCACTACGTCTTCATTTTTCTTAAACGACTTCCTCATGAAAGAAGTTGCCCCGACGTTCACCGGCAGAGACAAACTTCACCGTGCAGTAGATCAAACTCTTCTGTTGTGCGACGAGAACAGACAATTGAGACCTGCCATCCTACAGGAGAATATTAAGGCCAGTGTGGTCAAGAAAGCAATCAAAACTGGAAAAAAGATGGTCATCGTCAGAAGAGAAGTTGTCAAGACGTTCCATAGCAAAGGTACGACAACGGAGGTCCCCAAACGTGGAAATAGGAGGAAGGTCACCAAAAACGAAATCGTCAAGACCTACTACTGTAAGGGTGAACTTTGCGAAGCAGCAAGCGAGAAGCTCATGTTGAAAGGCAGAAGGCGCTGCAGTAACGGCAAAGACCCAAAAAAGAGACCTGCCCTTCGAAAGGCCCAAGACCAGGCCAGGGCAGAAATAAAAAATGGCAAACAGTCAGCGATCACAGACTTCTTTTCCAAGAAAAAGACTCCAACTATGCAGCCGCCATCTCCTCCAGCTCTACCGTTGCGATCTCGTCATCCAACCGTGCCCCCCTGCACTCCTCCGACCATGAAGATGCCATATTGTCCATTCACTCCTCGGATCATCCGACCGTCGTACAACACCCCCCCGACTATGTCACCCTACACCCCTCCAATCACCATGTCACCCCAAACCCCCCCGACCATGCCATCGCCCTTTCCCCCCATTATGTCACCGTTCTCTCCCCCAATCGTCATTTGAACATGCTTAATCCTCAATATTCTTTGATATACAATCACCAATACAAGCATACAAATTATATTCTACAGTAACCAGCACATTTTCAATACCCCCGTGTAGTATGCAAGCTTGTTCATGCGCTTTCTGGACTGTTGCTATTTATTAGAGTCCAACGGATAATGTCCGTTGGGTTTATTTCCCGAATTCAAATTCAAAACTGTATCTCGCCCTCCAATTGCACAAGGGCATCGACCAATGTCCGTTGGCTTTGTCATCATTATCAAAAATTCAAATCTGATTCTCGCCCGCCAAACTCCCTAAGATGCCGACGTGGTGACCGGACAATGAAGAATGTCGGTTGCGTTCTGAATTCAAATTCAAATCTGATTCTTGGCGGCTCAGCCCAGTCTTTCTTTTCTTCAATTTCAGCATGAAACACGGTATGTAGAGGTTGCGACAACAAAACATTCTCGCAATATGGATCATCTTAATCTTTTTGCTTACACAACTGTAGAAAGAGGGTTTGGGTAGCATTGGGAATAAGGTATGTTGTTTATATTTCGATTAGTTTTTTGATACCCGCTATCGTCTATCTACAAGAAGAAATCCTTTGTTTGAAACGGTATGTATTGCAACATCGAACGATGACGATTTGTATCTTAGAAATAGTTCAAAAAGTTGTGGGCGGTGACGTTGTTGCGCTATATTTATTACAGCACTGCCACAGATGGAGGCATTCGTTCCAGGACGTCGGCACCTGACCGTTGGCTTTTGAGCCAGCTAAGACCAAAGCACCGCCCACAGCACCAGATCGTCGCCCGCTTATTCATTTCGTTTTTTACCCAATGGGCGAAATCTGCCGCCCACAGCACCACCTCGTCACTTCGCTTGTTTCTTCGTTTCGTTTTTTACCCCCAGGGGTAAATTCCGGCGGAACGCAACGCACCACCTCGTCACTTGTTCGCTTGTTTCTTCGTTTCATTTTTTACCCCAAGGGGTAAATTCCGGCGGAACGCGACGCACCACCTCGTCACTTCGCTTGTTTCTTCGTTTCGTTTTTTACCCCCAGGGGTAAATTCCGGCGGAATGCGACCTCCGCGCGAGCCAGCGAGTGAAGTTGTGTGCAGGTGACGTTCTTCGTTTGGTTTTTTACCCCCAGGGGTAAATTCCTGGCAGAACACGACCGCCGGGCGACCCAGCAAGTGAAGTCGTGTGCAGGTGACGTTCTTCGTTTCGTTTTTACCCCCAGGGGTAAATTCCTGGCGGAACACGACCTCCACGAGAGCCAGCGAGTGAAGAGCGAGCGAAGGCCGAAGAACCGGCCACAGCACCATCTCGTTGCCTTCTTCTTCGTTTCGTTTTTTACCCCAAGGGGTAAATTCCGATGGCACACGACCTCGGCTTGTCTCTATTGCATGACAGCACCATCTCGTCGCCTTCTTCTTCGTTTCCTCCACCCGAGCCAGCGAGTGAAGTCGTGTGCAGGTGACGTTCTTCGTTTCGTTTTTTACCCCCACGGGTAAATTCCGGCGGAACGCGACGCACCACCTCGTCACTTTGCTTGTTTCTTCGTTTCGTTTTTTAGGGTCGCACCACCTCGTCACTTCGCTTGTTTCTTCGTTTCGTTTTTCGTTTCGTTTTTACCCCCAGGGGTAAATTCCTGGCGGAACACGACCTCCACGAGAGCCAGCGAGTGAAGAGCGAGCGAAGGCCGAAGAACTGGCCACAGCACCATCTCGTTGCCTTCTTCTTCGTTTCGTTTTTTACCCCAAGGGGTAAATTCCGATGGCACACGACCTCGGCTTGTCTCTTTTGCATGACAGCACCATCTCGTCGCCTTCTTCTTCGTTTCCTCCACCCGAGCCAGCGAGTGAAGTCGTGTGCAGGTGACGTTCTTCGTTTCGTTTTTTACCCCCACGGGTAAATTCCGGCGGAACGCGACGCACCACCTCGTCACTTTGCTTGTTTCTTCGTTTCGTTTTTTAGGGTCGCACCACCTCGTCACTTCGCTTGTTTCTTCGTTTCGTTTTTTACCCCAAGGGGTAAATTCCGGCGGAACGCGACCTCCGCGCGAGCCAGCGAGTGAAGTCGTGTGCAGGTGACGTTCTTCGTTTCGTTTTTTACCCCCAGGGGTAAATTCCTGGCGGAACACAACCTCCACGAGAGCCAGTGAGTGAAGAGCGAGGCTTGTCCCTTTTGCATAACATCACCATCTGCTTCGCCTTCTTCTTCTTCGTTTCGTTTTTTACCCCCAGGGGTAAATTCCGCCAGAACGCGACCTCGGCACCCATCGGTTCTTGTTCTTTATGGCTGCTGTCCAGAGAGCGAGCGAAGGCCCAAGAACTGCCCACAGCACAATCTCGTTTGTCTTCTTCTTCGTTTCGTTTTTTACCCCCTGGGGTGAATTCCGACGGAACGTGACCTCAGTGCGAGCCAGCGAGTGAAGTTGTGTGCAGGTGACGTTCTTCGTTTCGTTTTTTTATACCCCGTTCCGACGGAACGCGACCTCGGCTTGTTTCTTTTGCATGACAGCACCATCTCGTCGCCTTCTTCTTTGTTTTGTTCCATCTCGTCGCCTTCTTCTTTGTTTTGTTTTTTACCCCCAGGGGTAAATTCCGCCAGAACGCGACCTCGGCTCCCATCTTTTTTTTGTTCTTTTGCATGGCTGCTGTCCAGAGAGCGAGAGAAGGACTCATCCTCGAAGAGTATGGTCTTGAGGCGTAATTAGAGATAGTAAGATAGTTATTTCATAATCACTTCAATGTCGACGCGTTTGAGTGGTACTTTACCACGAGACACTGTGTCATCCGGGCTAGACGCGAACAGAGCACACCATTCGGCAGCATTTCTATTGGAAAGGATTGCGCACCAATGTTGTCGACATCTGCAAGAAATACCCTTAAGTATGGGCATCTTCCAATTAAGGAACCAGAGAGCGAGCCTTGGGAATTTCTCTGTGTTGATTTGATAGGCCCTTATTTGATTAGCCAGGGTAAAAGAAATAAGGGTAAACAGAAACAACTAGGTAACACGATTCGTACATTTGAACTGCAGCACTCAAGACGATATGGTCGGACTTAATGGAATGCTATCTGATTGCAGTATGCCATTGGCACTCCATGGGAGAGGGACCACTTTTCATCTGTAGATCTGAACTCTCTAACCCTTAACCTGGCTAAAGATTAAGATGGACCTATGTAAGCGACATCTGCTGTTGCCCACTTGGTTGCTAGCTGAACGTGTATGAACAGCATGAGCGACACTAAAACGCACTGGTGGCAAACAAAATTTATGGTAACTCAGCCAAAACGGGTCTTAATCCATTAATTCTTCAATCACTATTGCTAGTATAGTATGTGGAGCGACATTGAAAAGGTCTAGTAGCGACATCTGCTGTTGCCCACTTGGTTGCTAGCTGAACGTGCACAAACAGCACGAGCGACACTAAAACGCACTGGTGGCAAACAAAATTTATGGTAAGAAAACCACGATGGATCCGCCAAACTTGCTCAGAATTCATCAATTCTGCATTCACTATTGCTAGTATAGTATGTGGAGCGACATTGAAAAGGTCTAGTAGCGACATCTGCTGTTGCCCACTTGGTTGCTAGCTGAACGTGCACGAACAGCACGAGCGACACTAAAACGCACTGGTGGCAAACAAAATTTATGGTAACTCAGCCAAAACGGGTCTGAATCAATTAATTCTTCATTCACTATTGCTTTTTCGCCGTTGTCGTCGTCATTGCTCGTCAGCCGCGCCGGCCTTGCCCGTCCATCCACAGACGTTCGACCAAGTTGACGTCAGCAGGTATATATCTAAGGTATGTTGGTACTACACGTAGGCCATTGTGTGTACTCATCATTCGAACATTCTAACGTTGCAATGTTACAACAATCTAACGTTCTAACTACTTGTTAAGTCTAGAGGGGTATTCTAGTGTACTGCATGCGCCCCCATGACAAGGGCTTCTAAGAGCTCACTCGTCAGCAGCATCGCGTTCTTCATACGGATGCAGATTCCGGATATTGTATGTTTGTTGTACTGCTCCTTTCCTGATGCGAATAGAGCCATTGTCATTAATGTACACGATCTCATACGGACTGCTTTACGGATTTGTCCCATACTTGCGGGATTGTTCATTGCGGACCATTACCTTCTGTCCTACACGATACCGGTAAACTCTTCGCGTCTTGTTTTCTGCTTCGTTATTTTGGATAATACGAGATTGTTTTCGTTCCTTAATTAATTTCCAGTTAGCTTCGAACCTGGTGTTGAGAATAGCATCGCGGCCAAACACTAGCTGTGATGGCGTTGCTTGCATTGTTGTGTGATACGTTGCGCGTACTGCGAACATAGTGGCTGCAAGGACTCCGTCCAGTGACTCCGTGTCTTTGGAGTTTTGCAACTCGAAAGTGCGAATCATGTTCCCTATGGTTTGGTGAACTCGCTCGATAATTGAATTAGCCTGCGGGTTTCGCGCTGTAATTGGCTTGGTCATTACGCCATAGTCTTCGCGCACCATTCTTCGGAATTCTCCCATGAATTCAGTTCCGCGGTCATAAATGATCTTTTGTGGCCATGGGTATCTCGTAAACCACGCCATTTCGGCCGCACTGGCTATCGAAAAGGCTTCTTTATTTGCTATACGTACCATCTCGAACCATCCGGTTGCGGGATCTATCATAGTGAGACACCATAGTTGTAGTGTCTTTTTACTACCTAGTTGTTTTATCTTATATGGACCTATCAGGTCGACACATAGAGTATCCCAAGGGTCTATTTCTGCCGCCTTGAGTGGAAGATGCCCGTACTTGATTGTCTTTTGCTTCGTCAGCTGACAGGTCGGACAGGACTTGCAGATCCGCTCAACATCGCCGCGGATGTTCTTCCAGTAGAAGTGTTGTCGAATCGTTTGTTCGGTACGCGTTTCTCCTGGGTGACAGAGCATCTCGTGATACCACTTGACGCACCGCTTCTGGAGACTCGTTGGGAGAACAATCTTGTCCTCGTGTACTATTAGTTCTCGCTTCTTTCCGCCCCCACGATAGACTTTGACTGAATATCGCGGGGTTGTGCGTACTTTAGCTAATAAGCGCGGTCGGCATTCTGCATGCGCGCAATATTTTTGTACGTAAGGGGGAAGGCATCGCGCGGTAACTCGCCGCCCGCCAAAAACTCATTTAAGTGAGATTTGGGGAAAGCTGTATCGTCGAGATCGAGTCGACTAAGTGCGTCCGCAACGACGTTGTGTTCACCCTTGATGTAGACCAGCGCGGGGCCAAACTCCTCGATTAAGAGGCGCCAACGCATGATGCGCTCCGTATTAAATTCTTTATACGTAAGATTTTTATGGTCTGTGAAGACTCTGATTCGCTGTCCCAAAAGGATATTGCGAAATTCCTTAAGTGTTTCGACGATAGCTAAAAGCTCTCGTTCTTTCGTTTCATCGTGTCGATAGCATTCTGCTCGACCGGACCCCATTGCCATTTGGCTTCTTTAGAAGTTAGCGCACTCAGTGGGGCTAAAACTTCAGAGCGGCGAATCCACATGTCGCGATAGTAGTTAACTACGCCTATGAATTTGCGGAGCTCGCGTTTATTAGTAGGTGCCTTCATGGCATGAATAGCCTCTACTTTCTTATCGACTGGTTGGATTCCATTTCGTGTTATCCAGTACCCAAGGTATTCCAGTTCGCCACGGGCGAAGAAGGACTTCCGGGCGTTCACCTTGAGGCCGGTGTCTTTTAGACGTTTGAAAATGACTTCTAGTTTCTCTAGGTGGTCATCAAAATTGCCTTTAGTTAGTTCTAGTAGATCGTCAATGTACACTCGTACGTACTCTAGATCTTCAAAGAGGGTGCCCATTTTCTCTTGGAAAATGTCGGGACTATTCGAGAGTCCCATCGGCAAGCGTTGCATCTCGTACTTACCCCAAGGTAGTACGATAGTACATAGCTTCTTACTATCTGGACTTAGCTCTATGTGATAGTAGCCCATGTTGAGGTCGAGACTCGTCACGTACTGAAAACTGCCATACCCCACAGAGACGCATAACTAGTTTAGTCATATTAGTCCTACACGCTGGTAGTCTTAGTAGTCGTAGAGGTCGTAGACGAACGGAGTCGTCCGCCGGACGGACGACGTACAGACGGCTAACGGACACGGACACGAACAAACGGTGACGTCGTCGCTGACGGCGCACCGACGCAACGATCAAAGCAGTCGTAGCGTTACACATGGAAGCGCTCTGTAGTATATCGCATAGTAACATTCGACTAACCCATAGAGTCCCTTGCCAACGGCATGCCTACAATCTAAGTGGTAAATATTCATCGCCTAATAGAGGAGATGTATTTAGAGCAAGGAAATAATTCAGACCATGGGCGACGAGGAGTCGTAGCTAGCCAAGACTAGGGACGCCTAGTTAGAAGGCGACGATACGAGGAATCGACATATCCGAATGAATAGAATATATGCGCGTTATTTACGCGCGGGGAAAGACGTTCACAAAATGAACGATCGGTCGCAAATATTTGAAAGACGAAAATCTTTCGTCTCGTCAATCTTGTTGTTGGAATGAATGCAAATAGATGTAACATAGGTCTCACAATTACAATTGTCTTCTACTTTTATTTCGTCACCCCCGGGATAGGGCACAGTTTTAAAACTCCCGTTTGAAGGATGAAGACCTCCTACTCTAACCACGAGTACGCGAAGAAAGTTGCGTTGCTTCTGACTCAAGCCGCTCACGTCAACCCTCCGTTGATCCCCTTCCGTCGCGAGAAACCCAAGGACGAAGATGTTCTCCAAGACGATGAGAAGTCCAAGAAGGTCAAGATCAAGCTAGACCCAACCGATGAGGATTCGGACGAGTTCGAAACGCGTTGCTTTATCTTCGAACAAGGCGACGCCGAACGATGGGTCAAGTGGCGGATGCAGATGGACGAGTTGATTCGGGATGTCCCCTTGGACGATGGGGAGAAGAAAATCAAGTATGCGAAAGCGTTGTTGGCTGGAGAGGCAAGGCAAAGGTTCGCAGACATCGTTGCCAACCTACGTCACAACATTGACGAGTCGGACGAAGAAGAAGAAGAGACCCCGGACGACACCTTTAACGAGGCGATGCAACGAATGGGGCAGTACTACTTCGGCACCGAGCACGCCTACCGCCGCCAGCGAAACTACCTACGCTATCACGTGTTCATGATGGAGATGTCGTTGGCCGACTTCAAGGCCGAACTACTCCGTCAGAACAACATGCTACCTTACTTCCCGATCCCCGAAGACAAAACGAGCTGCGAGATGTTCGACGACGACGAGCTCGTGGAGATCCTCGACCGAGCGAAAAGGATCGAGTGGCAGCGAGACCTGCTCACCTCGAACATCGATCCCTTCTCGATGACGCTCGACGAGTACTACAAATACTTGGAAAAGCTCGAGGCCAAGCACGTCTTCGACGATGCGGTCAGAGCAGATAAAAAGAACAAAGAAAAGAAAAACGCCGAACGATCCGAAAGCGAAAGCAAGGACGGCGGTAAGAAAAGAAAGAGAGGCAAAGACCGCAAGAAAGCCGAAAAGGGGGACAGAAAGAAACCCTGCGAGCACTGCGGCAAGTTTCATCCGGCCCCCGACGACAAGTGTTGGAGCCTTCCTGGCAATGCCAAGGATCGCCCAAACAAGCGTCCGCGTGGAGCCCGTGAGAACATGTTCTCGGCACTCCAGATGGAGACTGTCGTGAAAGCCCTCGCTAAGAAACAAAGTAAGAAAGAAAAAGGGAAGGCCAAAGCCAAAAGGCAGGTCAGTTTCCAGCTGAATAATCATTCGGACAGTAGCAGTAACGAAAGTAGTGAATCCGAGAGCGACTACATCGACTACAATAGCGAAAATGAACATAGTTTTGCTATTCGAGCGTCACGCCCTGGAATAGAGCCGAATAGGAAAATTGCCGGGCGGCTAACTACAGAAATAGTCGTCGAAGCGGTAAATCCTAGAGGTGAATCCTATGTCCTTAGAACTCTACTAGATACGGGTACTAGTCGTTCCATCGTTCTTAAGAACTTTGTGACGCTTAGCCAGCTCGTTCCCACTGGAAAACGAGTTACTACTTGGACTACAATGGGCGGCAAATTCAAGACGGACAAAGTCGGAATGATTCGCTTCAGGATCCCCGAACTCTCGTCTAGTAAGGAGATACACTGGCCATGTCACGTCGACGAGCACACAGATCGCGAAAGCTCACCTTACGACCTGATTCTAGGACTTGACCTATTAGCCGAATTGAAGTTTGTGCTCGATTTCGAGAAACGAACGATTCGATGGGGCGATAGCGAAGTTGAGATGAAGGAAAGTGGTGTTGTGACGGATCCAGAGGCTCTACAGCTTCTGTACGAGATGTCTCAAGACGCCCCCGTTATTCAAGCGGCGGAAGAACGACAAGCTAAGATCCTTGACGCCGACTACTCCAAAGTTGAGATGGAAGAGTTTGTTGACTCACTCGACTACTTGACTAAAGAGCAGCGAGACGAGCTACTAGCTGAACTGAAGCAGCACCCTACACTATTCGGAGGCGGACTAGGTAAACTTAAAATAGATCCTATTCGTCTAGAGTTAAAAGAAGGAGCAAAGCCGTATCATGCTAAGCCATTCGGCATTCCTCATGCGTACGAGCAAACGACGCGAAAAGAGATCGAACGATTCGAAAAACTTGGAATCTGGAAGCGTGTCAGCCAATCTACATGGACGGCCGGCACGTTCATTCAACCGAAGAAAACGGGCGATGTGCGCGTACTTACAGATTTTCGGAAACTCAACGAATATCTTGTGCGCAAGCCGCACCCACTGCCAAAGATCAACGAGTTATTGCAAAAACTCCAGGGCTTTAAATGGGCAACGGCTATTGACCTCAGCATGGGCTATTATCACATTCCAATGGATAAGTACAGCCAAGGCCTCCTCGGTACTGTAATGCCGTGGGGCTTATATCAGTACCAGGTGCTGCCGATGGGTATATCCAATGCCCCTGATATTTTCCAAAGTATCATGATGCGTCTCCTTGGTGACCTGGAGTACGTACAAGTCTACATGGATGATATCTTGATAACGAGCAAAGGCACATTTAGCGACCATGTCGCAAAGCTCAAAGAGGTTCTCGCACGACTCGAACAAGCTGGTTTCCGCGCGAACGTCCGCAAATGCAAATTTGCTGCCGACCGCGTTGAGTACCTAGGCTACGAGATTTCCCGTAACGGTATCCATCCCCAACCTAAGAAAGTGGAAGCGATACTGAAGATGCAGCCGCCGCAAACGAAGCGACAACTGAGACGTTTCTTAGGCATGGTAAATTACTACCGTGATATGTGGCGGAAGCGATCGCACATACTGGCGCCGCTCACGGCGTTATGTTCCAAGTCAGTCCCGTGGAAATGGACTCCCGAATGCAATGAATCATTCGAATCGATCAAGCGAGCAGTAGCGCGAGAGACGCTGTTGAACTTCCCCGACTTCAACAAAGAATTCCACATATATACGGATGCTAGCGATTATCAATTGGGCGCCGTAATTATGCAAGATGGCAAGCCATTGGCGTTCTATAGTCGGAAGTTGAACTCCGCCCAAAAGAATTATACGACAGGCGAACAAGAGCTGCTAAGTATAGTCGAGACGCTTAAGGAATTTAGGAATATTCTCCTTGGTCAAAAGCTGGTAGTACACACGGACCACCTAAATATTCTGTACAACAAGATGCCGAGTTCCCGAGTGGTTCGCTGGCGTCTCCTGTTGGAAGAGTACGGTGCTACGTTCGTGCATGTCAAAGGCGAAGACAATGTAGTCGCGGACACACTGTCGCGACACCCGAATAGTGACCCAGATGACGAGTCGACAGAGGAGGTTCCCATTGGGAAACAAATGTCGTATTGTATGTCGCATCACCCAAGAGATGACGACGACTACGAGATCTCCTATGCCGACCTCGTGACCGCGGAAGATATCGCGGCAGAAGAAGGATTCGCACTGAGTCCAAAGGTGGTAGCATACTACCAAAACAAAGACCTCGATCTAATGCGAAAAGCCAGACGAGCTCCCTCTAAATACACCAAGATCAAACTAGAAGGTGTAGATGTTATAGCTAAGTACGGTAAAGTAGTAGTACCGGCTGCACTACAAGATAGGATAGTCGAAAGCTACCACGACTTGCTACAACACCCAGGCATGACACGAATGGAAGCGACAATACGCCACGTATTTGATTGGCGAGGATTGCGAGAGAAAGTCGAGCAACACTGTCGCACGTGCAAGATATGTCAGTTGACGAAGAAGCAACGGAAAGAATATGGCCATCTGCCGCCGAAAGAAGCGGAGACAATACCATGGAAGCGCGTGAACGTAGACATGGTAGGACCATACACCGTGCGAACTCCGAAAGGAGTACGCGAGCTCTTAGCGATGACCATGATCGACCCAGTCACGGGTTGGTTTGAAATAGCACCACTGCCTAAACCTGATAGCTACGAGTGCCAGAAGGTATTCGACGCTTATTGGTTGGCGAGGTACCCGAGACCTCAACAAGTGGGCGTCGATAATGGTTCAACATTTAAGCGCTACTTCAACGACTTATGTAAGAACTATGGCCTGGAGAGGAAGCCCTCAACAGAATACAATCCCCAAAGTAACGGCGTAATAGAGCGTGTACACCAGGTATTAGGAAACGCGTTACGTAACTTCGAATTAGAGGAACGAGAACTCGACGAAACGAACCCATGGGATGAGTTCCTCACTGCCGCCGCCTTCGCGATTAGGAGTACGCACCACACGACCCTACAGGCATCCCCAGCGCAGTTAGTATTCGGCAGGGATATGTTTCTCCCAGTACAGTTTGTGGCAGACTGGGCGCGTATTAGGCTACGCAAGCAGAAGATCATCGATGCTTCCAATAAACGAGAAAACTCAAAGAGAATCCAGCATCAGTACAATGTCGGCGATCGCGTGCTGCTCACTACACCCGGAAAATTACCGAAAGTGCGGAGTCCACGTACGGGACCCTACAACGTAGTGAATGTACATGACAATGGAACCGTGACCATTCAAAATGGCCCCGTACAGCAACGAGTTAACATCAGACGGATTACACCGTACTGGACAAAGTAACCGAACTGTTCCATAGGGAAGCGGGTGCCATACCCCACAGAGACGCATAACTAGTTTAGTCATATTAGTCCTACACGCTGGTAGTCTTAGTAGTCGTAGACGAACGGAGTCGTCCGCCGGACGGACGACGTACAGACGGCTAACGGACACGGACACGAACAAACGGTGACGTCGTCGCTGACGGCGCACTGACGCAACGATCAAAGCAGTCGTAGCGTTACACATGGAAGCGCTCTGTAGTATATCGCATAGTAACATTCGACTAACCCATAGAGTCCCTTGCCAACGGCATGCCTACAACCTAAGTAGTAAATATTCATCGCCTAATAGAGGAGATGTATTTAGAGCAAGGAAATAATTCAGACCATGGGCGACGAGGAGTCGTAGCTAGCCAAGACTAGGGACGCCTAGTTAGAAGGTGACGATACGAGGAATCGACATATCCGAATGAATAGAATATATGCGCGTTATTTACGCGCGGGGAAAGACGTTCACAAAATGAACGATCGGTCGCAAATATTTGAAAGACGAAAATCTTTCGTCTCGTCAATCTTGTTGTTGGAATGAATGCAAATAGATGTAACATAGGTCTCACAATTACAATTGTCTTCTACTTTTATTTCGTCACCCCCGGGATAGGGCAAAAACCTTCTAGTTTCATCAGTAAGTCCTGAATCTTCGGGATTGGATACGGCTTGCGTTTAATCCGTTTGTTCAATTCTCTAAAATCGTTGATGAATTGAACTGTTCCGTCCTTTTAGGGGGTGATAAAGGTGGGCGCACCCCATTCGGAGCGGTTCACCTTTTTGAGTACTCCGACTTGACAGAGTCGTTCGACTTCATCGCGGAGAGTGCACTCATACGCTTTCGGTACAGGGTACACTCTAGCATGGTACGGCTTTGCACCTTCTACTAGTTCAATATCGTAGGGGGCCCCACGCCATCGGCCGAGGGTACCATCGAATAGGGTCTGGTATTTTGTCAGTAGCTGTTCTAGCTTACTCTGCTCATCCTTACTAAGGTGAGTTTGCTCCCTAGCAATGCTACGTGCATCGGCTTTCTCGTACTTGGCGTCGAGAATTTCCTTGACGCGGTCCGACATCTCATCGACGTGTCCGCTTTCATGTATATGATACGACGTCGCCGCCGTCGCATCTATTTCTTTCATTGGCATACGTGCATCGTCCCATTCTACTTCCATAGCTTTGAAGTCGATCACTAGACCTAGCTCTTGCATGAGGTCTCTGCCTATAATCATATCGTAGTTACCTAGATCATCTGCTAGGTGAAAGTCCCACTCGATCAATCGATCGTCGTGTAGTTCTGGTAGACTGAGTTGCGTGGTCACGCGTTCAGTACACTTATAGCTACTGCTCATGGTCGTGAATACAGTAGTCGCTTTTTGGGTCTTTATTTTTAGTTTGCTAGCACTGCTCTTCTTCCAGAGACAGCCACTGCCGCCAGAGTCAAGAAGTGCCTTGACGGTTACTACTTGTTGCCCACGTCCGCCGCGTTGGTTAACACCTGCAAACGTGATCGGTACTAGATGACTGGATTTTTGTCGTTTGTTTGAGCCTACAGTTCGACTACCTCGAATTGTGTTCAATAAATAAAGCTCGCGCTCGCGCTGTGCTTCCGCCAGACATGCATCGAGAGAGATGAAACTTCGAGATTGCCCTGCGTGGGAATTTTGCAAATTTGGTGTTACGCTTGAAACACCATTGCTGTTGTAAAATGACTCCATGCATTGGACATCGTCCCTATGGATAAAACTAGTGTAATCGTTCAATTTGCACATAGTAACCCGCTCACACCGTCAATTCGTTTCGGTGTCGCTGTCGCTGCTGCTGACACTGAGTTTGGCGAAGTCAATGCCGTTGAGATCATCCATATCGTAATTAAAATTATCCATCGAAGGAGGGTCTTCGGCCTTGCGCTTCTTCGCAAATTGTTTGACCGCGTTTTCAACCATCGACTTGATGTAGGCATGAAGCTCGCCTGTTTTCTTCTTCTTTTCGCCGTCACCATCGCTGTCGCTGCGGCGCCAAGTTTTGTTTTCGAAGCGGGCCTTTTTGAAACGACCTGCAACGTTCGAATGGGCAGCCGCCATCTTCTTTGCTTGATCCTTTAAGATAAGGCAATCATGGGTAGCGTGGGTGTTGTTAGCGCCATGATAAAGACAATCATACTTGGCCTTACCGTCGGTTCCCGTTCTCGGGCCTCCGCGCTTCCTCTTCGAGGGTTTCTCGTCATTCGACTTGCCGTTGTTGTCTGCCTTCTTGCTGAGGGCTTCATTTTTCTCGTACTTGGCGTCGAGAATTTCCTTGACGCGGTCCGACATCTCATCGACGTGTCCGCTTTCATGTATATGATACGACGTCGCCGCCGTCGCATCTATTTCTTTCATTGGCATACGTGCATCGTCCCATTCTACTTCCATAGCTTTGAAGTCGATCACTAGACCTAGCTCTTGCATGAGGTCTCTGCCTATAATCATATCGTAGTTACCTAGATCATCTGCTAGGTGAAAGTCCCACTCGATCAATCGATCGTCGTGTAGTTCTGGTAGACTGAGTTGCGTGGTCACGCGTTCAGTACACTTATAGCTACTGCTCATGGTCGTGAATACAGTAGTCGCTTTTTGGGTCTTTATTTTTAGTTTGCTAGCACTGCTCTTCTTCCAGAGACAGCCACTGCCGCCAGAGTCAAGAAGTGCCTTGACGGTTACTACTTGTTGCCCACGTCCGCCGCGTTGGTTAACACCTGCAAACGTGATCGGTACTAGATGACTGGATTTTTGTCGTTTGTTTGAGCCTACAGTTCGACTACCTCGAATTGTGTTCAATAAATAAAGCTCGCGCTCGCGCTGTGCTTCCGCCAGACATGCATCGAGAGAGATGAAACTTCGAGATTGCCCTGCGTGGGAATTTTGCAAATTTGGTGTTACGCTTGAAACACCATTGCTGTTGTAAAATGACTCCATGCATTGGACATCGTCCCTATGGATAAAACTAGTGTAATCGTTCAATTTGCACATAGTAACCCGCTCACACCGTCAATTCGTTTCGGTGTCGCTGTCGCTGCTGCTGACACTGAGTTTGGCGAAGTCAATGCCGTTGAGATCATCCATATCGTAATTAAAATTATCCATCGAAGGAGGGTCTTCGGCCTTGCGCTTCTTCGCAAATTGTTTGACCGCGTTTTCAACCATCGACTTGATGTAGGCATGAAGCTCGCCTGTTTTCTTCTTCTTTTCGCCGTCACCATCGCTGTCGCTGCGGCGCCAAGTTTTGTTTTCGAAGCGGGCCTTTTTGAAACGACCTGCAACGTTCGAATGGGCAGCCGCCATCTTCTTTGCTTGATCCTTTAAGATAAGGCAATCATGGGTAGCGTGGGTGTTGTTAGCGCCATGATAAAGACAATCATACTTGGCCTTACCGTCGGTTCCCGTTCTCGGGCCTCCGCGCTTCCTCTTCGAGGGTTTCTCGTCATTCGACTTGCCGTTGTTGTCTGCCTTCTTGCTGAGGGCTTCATTGATCTCCTCGGTAGCTTCCAGCCGTTCGCAGAAGTCTACAAAGTCTTGAACCGTGTGGTCCACGGGCTCGAATCCCTGTAGGATCATCTCTTTGCGCCACTTGGCGGGGATTCCAAACTCGCAATTCTCCATGAGCTCGTCGTCGGGAATTTTGTTTTTCTCGCCTTTCTCGTCGAATAGCGCGAGGTACTCGTTTAGCTTGCGGAGCCGAGCCACATACGCCTTCATTGTCATCGTCGGGGGCTTTCGGCAGATCCGACGCATATAGCATTTTTGAAGTTGCACCGCGCGTTTTGGGAGAACATACGCCGTAACCGCGTGCAAACTTTTCTCCAAAGTCTCAGGAGTTTCGGCTTCGAGTTCCGAGGCCTTCGCGTTGAACGCAGCCAATACCTGGCCTTTCTGCAAATTGCGTGTTAACGCAAATTTTTGAGGTCCCGTATTTAGGTCCTGACCCGCGATCACATCCTTAAGTCCGATGAGGAAAAGGAACCACTCTTCGCGGTTGTTTGACGCGTCGTGTCAACGATTTTTTGTCTTTTGGGTCGATACGCAAGTCATATTGACTGTACGCCCCATCTTTGAGCTCCTTCGGCTCGGGTCTTTCGATACTGACCGGTGCTGATTTGAAACCCTGCTTCTCGGCAGCGGTCTTCTTCGGGATGCTGCTTGCAATCTTCATCTTTAGCTCACGCGTGTAACGTGAAGTGTTAACACTATGCAATACGCTGAAAGTACGATGAAAAAGGTTGTAGTGGAAATAATTGTGAGATCTAAAGTTATCGCTGATTCTATCGCTCCTAGACCACCGGAGTCTTTCCTCAACGCATCCCGTATGCGTTGGATGCAACTCCCACCGATCTTGCTTCTTGGATCTCTTCAAGGTCTATAGCTAGATACCGTTGGAAGTTCTATTCCAGTAGTAGACGTCGACGGAACTCCTAGTCCAGTAGTAGACGTCGACGGCTCGCCGCGCTCGCCGTTGTCGTCGTCATTGCTCGTCAGCGGCGCCGGCCTTGCCTGTCCGTCCGTGCGTCCACAGACGTTCGACCAAGTCGACGTCAGCAGGTATATATCTAAGGTATGTTGGTACTACACGTAGGCCATTGTGTGTACTCATCGTTCGAACATTCTAACGTTGCAATGTTGCAACGTTCTAACGTTCTAACTACTTGTTAAGTCTAGAGGGGTATTCTAGTGTACTGCACAATGCAACTACCTCTGTAAGTATTATATTGCATTCAGATGATGTAGAACCGTCAGCTATAGTGGGTTCCTTACTACTTGCAGGCTTTGAGAATCATGAATTCAGTATCTCAAGGGAAGCTGACAACTTTATGGGGCTCGTTTCTAAGAAGCAGGCAAACTACCAGCGTAACTACCTGGCTACCTAGCTACCTATCCACATATCTATCTATGAGGTAACAAGACAAGGAGGCTGTATGAGTGAGCATGATGAGCTGGGGGGGGGCTCATATGAGCGATAAGCATGAGCAGGGGAAGATTCATGATGAGGTTGTGGATAATGTAAGTATGAACAAATATGATGGATGATCATAATGTTGGGAGACTAATGCATATAGAAGAATACTGAAATCCTCACTCATTCTTCTCATTTTACCTAAAATTCCATGTTCCTATTCCTATTCCTATTTCCCCCACTATCCCTATTCCTATTCCTAGTTTCCTTTTTCCTTTTCCCTTTTTCCTTTTTCCTTTTTCCTTTTTCCTTTTCCCTTTTCCCTTTTCCCTTTTCCCTTTTCCCTTTTCCCTTTTCCCTTTTACCCATTACCAATTACCAATTACCCTAACCCTAACAGGCCAGACTTGTCGCCAATGGCAATCTCACCGACATCCCCGTGGACAGCGTCTACTCCGGGGTAGTATCGTTGTGAGGACTACGCATCATGCTATTCCTATAAGAGCTCAATGGGCTAGAGGCATACGCTACAGACATAGGCAACGCATACCTAGAAGCTACTACAGGTGAATCATCATAGGTGGCCCCGAGTTCGGCCCACTCGAAAACCATATCCTTTTGATCTATAAGGCTCTCTATGGTCTCCGTAGTAGCAGAAAAATGTGGCACCAGAGGCTCGCAGAGTGTCTCAGAGCTGAAGGATTTACCCCCCGCAAGGCAGAGCCAGATATCTGGATGAGGAAGGCTGAAAACGGCGATTACTACGAGTACATAGCTGTCTACATCAACGACCTCTGTTTATCCCTGCCCTATCCCGGGGGTGACGAAATAAAAGTAGAAGACAATTGTAATTGTGAGACCTATGTTACATCTATTTGCATTCATTCCAACAACAAGATTGACGAGACGAAAGATTTTCGTCTTTCAAATATTTGCGACCGATCGTTCATTTTGTGAACGTCTTTCCCCGCGCGTAAATAACGCGCATATATTCTATTCATTCGGATATGTCGATTCCTCGTATCGTCACCTTCTAACTAGGCGTCCCTAGTCTTGGCTAGCTACGACTCCTCGTCGCCCATGGTCTGAATTATTTCCTTGCTCTAAATACATCTCCTCTATTAGGCGATGAATATTTACTACTTAGGTTGTAGGCATGCCGTTGGCAAGGGACTCTATGGGTTAGTCGAATGTTACTATGCGATATACTACAGAGCGCTTCCATGTGTAACGCTACGACTGCTTTGATCGTTGCGTCAGTGCGCCGTCAGCGACGACGTCACCGTTTGTTCGTGTCCGTGTCCGTTAGCCGTCTGTACGTCGTCCGTCCGGCGGACGACTCCGTTCGTCTACGACTACTAAGACTACCAGCGTGTAGGACTAATATGACTAAACTAGTTATGCGTCTCTGTGGGGTATGGCACCCGCTTCCCTATGGAACAGTTCGGTTACTTTGTCCAGTACGGTGTAATCCGTCTGATGTTAACTCGTTGCTGTACGGGGCCATTTTGAATGGTCACGGTTCCATTGTCATGTACATTCACTACGTTGTAGGGTCCCGTACGTGGACTCCGCACTTTCGGTAATTTTCCGGGTGTAGTGAGCAGCACGCGATCGCCGACATTGTACTGATGCTGGATTCTCTTTGAGTTTTCTCGTTTATTGGAAGCATCGATGATCTTCTGCTTGCGTAGCCTAATACGCGCCCAGTCTGCCACAAACTGTACTGGGAGAAACATATCCCTGCCGAATACTAACTGCGCTGGGGATGCCTGTAGGGTCGTGTGGTGCGTACTCCTAATCGCGAAGGCGGCGGCAGTGAGGAACTCATCCCATGGGTTCGTTTCGTCGAGTTCTCGTTCCTCTAATTCGAAGTTACGTAACGCGTTTCCTAATACCTGGTGTACACGCTCTATTACGCCGTTACTTTGGGGATTGTATTCTGTTGAGGGCTTCCTCTCCAGGCCATAGTTCTTACATAAGTCGTTGAAGTAGCGCTTAAATGTTGAACCATTATCTACGCCCACTTGTTGAGGTCTCGGGTACCTCGCCAACCAATAAGCGTCGAATACCTTCTGGCACTCGTAGCTATCAGGTTTAGGCAGTGGTGCTATTTCAAACCAACCCGTGACTGGGTCGATCATGGTCATCGCTAAGAGCTCGCGTACTCCTTTCGGAGTTCGCACGGTGTATGGTCCTACCATGTCTACGTTCACGCGCTTCCATGGTATTGTCTCCGCTTCTTTCGGCGGCAGATGGCCATATTCTTTCCGTTGCTTCTTCGTCAACTGACATATCTTGCACGTGCGACAGTGTTGCTCGACTTTCTCTCGCAATCCTCGCCAATCAAATACGTGGCGTATTGTCGCTTCCATTCGTGTCATGCCTGGGTGTTGTAGCAAGTCGTGGTAGCTTTCGACTATCCTATCTTGTAGTGCAGCCGGTACTACTACTTTACCGTACTTAGCTATAACATCTACACCTTCTAGTTTGATCTTGGTGTATTTAGAGGGAGCTCGTCTGGCTTTTCGCATTAGATCGAGGTCTTTGTTTTGGTAGTATGCTACCACCTTTGGACTCAGTGCGAATCCTTCTTCTGCCGCGATATCTTCCGCGGTCACGAGGTCGGCATAGGAGATCTCGTAGTCGTCGTCATCTCTTGGGTGATGCGACATACAATACGACATTTGTTTCCCAATGGGAACCTCCTCTGTCGACTCGTCATCTGGGTCACTATTCGGGTGTCGCGACAGTGTGTCCGCGACTACATTGTCTTCGCCTTTGACATGCACGAACGTAGCACCGTACTCTTCCAACAGGAGACGCCAGCGAACCACTCGGGAACTCGGCATCTTGTTGTACAGAATATTTAGGTGGTCCGTGTGTACTACCAGCTTTTGACCAAGGAGAATATTCCTAAATTCCTTAAGCGTCTCGACTATACTTAGCAGCTCTTGTTCGCCTGTCGTATAATTCTTTTGGGCGGAGTTCAACTTCCGACTATAGAACGCCAATGGCTTGCCATCTTGCATAATTACGGCGCCCAATTGATAATCGCTAGCATCTGTATATATGTGGAATTCTTTGTTGAAGTCGGGGAAGTTCAACAGCGTCTCTCGCGCTACTGCTCGCTTGATCGATTCGAATGATTCATTGCATTCGGGAGTCCATTTCCACGGGACTGACTTGGAACATAACGCCGTGAGCGGCGCCAGTATGTGCGATCGCTTCCGCCACATATCACGGTAGTAATTTACCATGCCTAAGAAACGTCTCAGTTGTCGCTTCGTTTGCGGCAGCTGCATCTTCAGTATCGCTTCCACTTTCTTAGGTTGGGGATGGATACCGTTACGGGAAATCTCGTAGCCTAGGTACTCAACGCGGTCGGCAGCAAATTTGCATTTGCGGACGTTCGCGCGGAAACCAGCTTGTTCGAGTCGTGCGAGAACCTCTTTGAGCTTTGCGACATGGTCGCTAAATGTGCCTTTGCTCGTTATCAAGATATCATCCATGTAGACTTGTACGTACTCCAGGTCACCAAGGAGACGCATCATGATACTTTGGAAAATATCAGGGGCATTGGATATACCCATCGGCAGCACCTGGTACTGATATAAGCCCCACGGCATTACAGTACCGAGGAGGCCTTGGCTGTACTTATCCATTGGAATGTGATAATAGCCCATGCTGAGGTCAATAGCCGTTGCCCATTTAAAGCCCTGGAGTTTTTGCAATAACTCGTTGATCTTTGGCAGTGGGTGCGGCTTGCGCACAAGATATTCGTTGAGTTTCCGAAAATCTGTAAGTACGCGCACATCGCCCGTTTTCTTCGGTTGAATGAACGTGCCGGCCGTCCATGTAGATTGGCTGACACGCTTCCAGATTCCAAGTTTTTCGAATCGTTCGATCTCTTTTCGCGTCGTTTGCTCGTACGCATGAGGAATGCCGAATGGCTTAGCATGATACGGCTTTGCTCCTTCTTTTAACTCTAGACGAATAGGATCTATTTTAAGTTTACCTAGTCCGCCTCCGAATAGTGTAGGGTGCTGCTTCAGTTCAGCTAGTAGCTCGTCTCGCTGCTCTTTAGTCAAGTAGTCGAGTGAGTCAACAAACTCTTCCATCTCAACTTTGGAGTAGTCGGCGTCAAGGATCTTAGCTTGTCGTTCTTCCGCCGCTTGAATAACGGGGGCGTCTTGAGACATCTCGTACAGAAGCTGTAGAGCCTCTGGATCCGTCACAACACCACTTTCCTTCATCTCGACTTCGCTATCGCCCCATCGAATCGTTCGTTTCTCGAAATCGAGCACAAACTTCAATTCGGCTAATAGGTCAAGTCCTAGAATCAGGTCGTAAGGTGAGCTTTCGCGATCTGTGTGCTCGTCGACGTGACATGGCCAGTGTATCTCCTTACTAGACGAGAGTTCGGGGATCCTGAAGCGAATCATTCCGACTTTGTCCGTCTTGAATTTGCCGCCCATTGTAGTCCAAGTAGTAACTCGTTTTCCAGTGGGAACGAGCTGGCTAAGCGTCACAAAGTTCTTAAGAACGATGGAACGACTAGTACCCGTATCTAGTAGAGTTCTAAGGACATAGGATTCACCTCTAGGATTTACCGCTTCGACGACTATTTCTGTAGTTAGCCGCCCGGCAATTTTCCTATTCGGCTCTATTCCAGGGCGTGACGCTCGAATAGCAAAACTATGTTCATTTTCGCTATTGTAGTCGATGTAGTCGCTCTCGGATTCACTACTTTCGTTACTGCTACTGTCCGAATGATTATTCAGCTGGAAACTGACCTGCCTTTTGGCTTTGGCCTTCCCTTTTTCTTTCTTACTTTGTTTCTTAGCGAGGGCTTTCACGACAGTCTCCATCTGGAGTGCCGAGAACATGTTCTCACGGGCTCCACGCGGACGCTTGTTTGGGCGATCCTTGGCATTGCCAGGAAGGCTCCAACACTTGTCGTCGGGGGCCGGATGAAACTTGCCGCAGTGCTCGCAGGGTTTCTTTCTGTCCCCCTTTTCGGCTTTCTTGCGGTCTTTGCCTCTCTTTCTTTTCTTACCGCCGTCCTTGCTTTCGCTTTCGGATCGTTCGGCGTTTTTCTTTTCTTTGTTCTTTTTATCTGCTCTGACCGCATCGTCGAAGACGTGCTTGGCCTCGAGCTTTTCCAAGTATTTGTAGTACTCGTCGAGCGTCATCGAGAAGGGATCGATGTTCGAGGTGAGCAGGTCTCGCTGCCACTCGATCCTTTTCGCTCGGTCAAGGATCTCCACGAGCTCGTCGTCGTCGAACATCTCGCAGCTCGTTTTGTCTTCGGGGATCGGGAAGTAAGGTAGCATGTTGTTCTGACGGAGTAGTTCGGCCTTGAAGTCGGCCAACGACATCTCCATCATGAACACGTGATAGCGTAGGTAGTTTCGCTGGCGGCGGTAGGCGTGCTCGGTGCCGAAGTAGTACTGCCCCATTCGTTGCATCGCCTCGTTAAAGGTGTCGTCCGGGGTCTCTTCTTCTTCTTCGTCCGACTCGTCAATGTTGTGACGTAGGTTGGCAACGATGTCTGCGAACCTTTGCCTTGCCTCTCCAGCCAACAACGCTTTCGCATACTTGATTTTCTTCTCCCCATCGTCCAAGGGGACATCCCGAATCAACTCGTCCATCTGCATCCGCCACTTGACCCATCGTTCGGCGTCGCCTTGTTCGAAGATAAAGCAACGCGTTTCGAACTCGTCCGAATCCTCATCGGTTGGGTCTAGCTTGATCTTGACCTTCTTGGACTTCTCATCGTCTTGGAGAACATCTTCGTCCTTGGGTTTCTCGCGACGGAAGGGGATCAACGGAGGGTTGACGTGAGCGGCTTGAGTCAGAAGCAACGCAACTTTCTTCGCGTACTCGTGGTTAGAGTAGGAGGTCTTCATCCTTCAAACGGGAGTTTTAAAACTGTGCCCTATCCCGGGGGTGACGAAATAAAAGTAGAAGACAATTGTAATTGTGAGACCTATGTTACATCTATTTGCATTCATTCCAACAACAAGATTGACGAGACGAAAGATTTTCGTCTTTCAAATATTTGCGACCGATCGTTCATTTTGTGAACGTCTTTCCCCGCGCGTAAATAACGCGCATATATTCTATTCATTCGGATATGTCGATTCCTCGTATCGTCACCTTCTAACTAGGCGTCCCTAGTCTTGGCTAGCTACGACTCCTCGTCGCCCATGGTCTGAATTATTTCCTTGCTCTAAATACATCTCCTCTATTAGGCGATGAATATTTACTACTTAGGTTGTAGGCATGCCGTTGGCAAGGGACTCTATGGGTTAGTCGAATGTTACTATGCGATATACTACAGAGCGCTTCCATGTGTAACGCTACGACTGCTTTGATCGTTGCGTCAGTGCGCCGTCAGCGACGACGTCACCGTTTGTTCGTGTCCGTGTCCGTTAGCCGTCTGTACGTCGTCCGTCCGGCGGACGACTCCGTTCGTCTACGACTACTAAGACTACCAGCGTGTAGGACTAATATGACTAAACTAGTTATGCGTCTCTGTGGGGTATGGCAATCCCTCACATCGCCTACTAAGCTCCTAGAAGACGTGTTAGTGAAGAAATACGGCTTTAAACTAAAGGGATCAGAGCCTATCAAGTTTCATCTAGGCTGCGACTTCGAACGAGACGAAGAGGGCACGTTGTGCATGGTGCCGCGCAAGTACATCGAGCGTATGGTATCACAGTATGAACGTATGTTCGGCAAGAAGCCGAGCAGTGTCATGACGTCACCGATCGAGAAAAATGATCACCCCAAGACAGATGAGTCAGAATTTCTCCTCGCTGATGACGTCACCAAATACCAGTCGCTCATTGGATCAGTGCAATGGGCAGTCAGCCTCGGCAGTATTGACATTACTACTGTGGTAATGAAGCTATCTAGCTTTCGAGCAATACCAAGAAGAGGACACCTCGAGCGTGCATGTCGACTCGTCGGCTACCTTGCCAAGTACAAGTCGGTGAAGATTCGGTTCAGGACTCACAATCCTGACTACTCAGACTTACCGATTCCTGAATACGACTGGACCTATTAGTATGGAGAAGCCGTCAAGCAGATACCCGACGACGTCCCTAGACCTCTAGGCAAGACAGTATTACTCACACACTACGTAGATGCAAATCTATACCACTGTATGGTTACAGGACGGTCGGTCACGGGCATCCTACACTTCATGAACACGACGCCCATCGACTGGTTTTCCAAGAAGCAAGCCACTGTCGAGACGGCTACCTACGGTGCCAAGTTTGTGGCCGGAAGAACATGCGTAGAGCAGATCATCGACCTACGTGTAAGAATCACGTCTAGGAGCTACATGTTTGGAGACAACAAGTCCGTAGTGGACAGCGCCATGAAGCCACAGTCCAAACTGCACAAACGGCACACCGCCCGTACACCAAAGCATCGCAGCCGGTTTCATCGTGTTCACCCACATCAATAGTGAACTAACTAAATCTCGCCGACATACTGAGCAAGCACTGGGGACACGCACAAGTGTGGCACCTACTGAAGCCACTACTGTTTCACGAAGGTGACACTGTTGAATGCAAAGCTGCCGGAGAACGTTATGTGCAGAAGAAGAAGGAGGACTGAATTGTAAGGAGGACTGAATTGTAAGTCTATCTTTGCAAGCATCCGGGGGTGATAGAATTTAGGTTAGTAAACGTACGAACGTAGGATAAGTACGTACGAGGGATGGATGGATAGTATACGTTGGAAGAAAGAGATCTTTTGGATGCTCACACGATGCAGAGAAACAATCCCAGCAGAATAAACACTCACAAATAAAGAATCATCAGCAACAGCATCAGCTTAGCACTCTTTGAAGGGATACGTTCCTTCGGAGGGTTTGTTTGTCACACACCGTTTTTACTTTACACTATCGTACAATGGCCATCATTCACGGACCACCATTGTGGATTGCAGCAGTTGGTACAATCGGATCGGCATTGTTGTGATCGTACCTTGGACCGTGCATACATCAGTGCATTCGTTTGGCTGCAAAATCTATCATTATTCCTTTACACTATCAGTTTATTCCTTTACACTATCATTTTATTCCAAAAATAACACGAAAAATGGGCTCTTTTGGACGGAAACAGCATAGTTCTGTCAGAACCCTATCAAGTGCTACCTACGTGGCCGACGGTAGGCCAATTTAGCCGGCCTTTGGACACGACTCGTGAAACGTCTGTTTTGGTCCATTCCAGTCCGCTCTGGGTCACCGTTGACGGTCGACAACGATGGCCACGGGGTGTTTTGGGTCAACTCGGCGGTCTCACCAATGTCTGGCCACGTAGATAGCCCAAGTGTAAGCCTTTGACAAAAAGACCTCGGAATTGTCATAATTGAGCCATTTTGGCCTATTCTAAACTGTCAGAAAAGTGTAAGACACCAACAGCCCACCAATGGGATTGCTCCAAAAAGTGTAAAACATCATTTAGAAAGTCATTATTTTCGGTTCTTGATGTCACTGAACCCAATGCCACGGTCCGATTCATAGTCATACGAGTCGACATGTTCGTATCAGTCGAAGAACTATCCACTCGCGACTGCAACTGCCTTCGGCCGTTGCCTCTCTATTTCCTTTGTAATGGTCCCCTATGCACTTGGTGACCTATTCAACAATGATTCTATGTTCTTCTGGAGCTTTCTATTAGTATTATACGAGCAATCCTATAGTGTTCCAAAGAGGCTGCCAGAAGTTGATTGTTGCATTTGGCCGGGTGGCGGCTTCGTTGAGGTAGCCACAAATAATGAAATGCATCGCAGTGTAATTATAGTGGTAGTGGCAGCTTGTAGAGGAATTCACAGCGATCCACAGTTGATTGTAGCGTTTGTTGGCAGGGAAATAAACCACCCACGAACACAATGATCGACGAGATGAAGGAAACAATAGCGACGCCACGGCAGCTTCATAGAGGTGGAAGTGAGTAATGAAGTGTATTGTAGTGTAGTTCTAGTGGCGGTGGTAGCTTGTAGACGAATCAGCAGTGATTTAAAGTTGATTGTCGCATTCATTAGCAAGGAAACAAATGCCTGATGAGTTGAAAGTGGCGGTGGCGATGGCAGCTTCGTGTTGGGAGTATATTCACAGCAAAGGCCACAACAAGCGAATTCTCGAGATGTTGGGTGGTGAGCAGGTTGTCAAGTTTAAATGACGATGTTAGTGAAATGCATGAATCAAAATACTTTGGTCTGCGATGGAATGCACTTACCATGGTAATATTGAAGTAGTAATTAAATAATATCTAGCAATCGAATAATACTGCTGCTGCAACGACTGTATAGCGCCGATCAAGGAGTTTATATACATGGGGTGGTAGGAGGACAGCAGCAGTACTCGAGAAGTACTTGCAAAGAAAGTTTGACAGTGAAAGAATGGATTTTTGTGTTGCGCCATTGTCGCCGCTCGTCCGACAAATTTGGACCAATTCGACTTAATGGCGAGCTGCGCAAGCCAACCAATGATTGTCATCGTGGTAGGTGATCCCGTTAAAATATATCTCTTGTTATTAAGAATACCGAATTATTGCCTTCCCTTTGTTCTTTGAATTTTTTCCTTTCTTTTTTCCCCTTTCTACTTTATAAAATCTTAGCTACCTACGTGACCGGGCATAAGCCAATTTTAGGTCCAAATCCTTCCACAAAAAGGGCAAAAAAGGGTATACTACCAGCATACTATCTAGCCTTGTAGTGGTGGCGTCCGAACGTTGATACTACCGAAATCAACTTTATATTTGTTGTAGTTTTGCATCTAGTACTCCATCCAATCATCCTGATGAAGAATTTCCTGGAGGCAGATCTATGCGAGCGGAAACCACAGCATGAACAGCATCAAAAGGTACCATCCGACTTGAGCAAGCAAGCATACTATCTAGCCACGTAGTGGTGGCGTCCGAACGTTGATACTATCGAAATCAACTATATATTTGTCGTAGGTCTTTATCTAGTACTCAATCCAATCATCCTGATGAAGAATTTCCTGGAGGCAGATCTATGCGAGCGGAAACCACAGCAACAGCATCAAAAGGTACCATCCGACCTGAGCTCGCCGACCTTGGGGATTGCGTCGACATTGTAGTATGAGAGGATCGACCCATTACGATTTTGTGTTCATACAGTAAGATTAGTATTTTAGACATGCGATCCATGCCATTGGTTTTTCGATTCTTGTAGTACTAATTGATTTCGATAGTACGGTTCGGGCCCTAGCTAGTGCACCCCACAACGCCTCAGATGGGGCAAATGCTATGCAAATGTCCTCAAAGCAAAGGAAAGCAATGTAACCTTCGAAAAGACCCATGCCTCCTGAGTCGTTCATCGTCAAGTCTTCAAAAATCGTGTAGTACCAAGTACCCCGGACCCAAACCCTCCTTCCATCCCATCCTATCTACGAATTTGTAACATTTTTTCAACATAATTTTGAGTGGCTGATTTGATTATTCCCGAGTCCCTTTGTATTTCATGCCTCTCACATTTACATCATATCCTTTAGTCATGTTTGCCCCCTCCCCGGAGCCTTGCTTGCATTCTTGCCACGCTTATGCGATGACTGGCGACATGTAAGTGCCAGCATTGCTATTGACCCTGGCATCATCCGAATCCGCTTCTCGCATGATACTACCGTCCGTGCCGATGACTGTTTCAACTTCACTCAGGCCATTATCGAAGGCGAGCTTGATCAGATAACAGAACAGGGCAGTGTTCAGAATGAGCAACATAGCCCACGTGATGTTCTTGAGTTGAAACAACGCAAAAACAATTATCATGATAACGATGAAGACGAAGGTGCCAATCACATGCACTTTTTTCAGTCCAACGGCTTTCATGGCTGCTTGCTCTAAAAGTGCGTCCCTGTTTGACATTTTCTGTCGTTTCCCAAAAATTGTTAGAAGCATTCCGATGCATACGAACGAAAGGATTGCCAGAACGATCTTATCCGGAGTGCTCCAACCATATTTTGCCCGAGGCCCGATCCCAATTTTTTGACAATCTCGATTGCATATTGCCTTATAGTTCCAGGCGGTTGCACAAAGGGCCACTACTCCTCTTCTGTTCTCATAGTACATCTTATCCTCTACCGGGTTGTCGTCGTTTTGATCAATCCACGTGACACATGCTTCACACTTTTTGAACGGGGGCTGCGAATAATGGAACACGGGAGTAAATTCAGGAACGACGCCTTCCCGGACCACACGAAGACTATCTGCTTCCTCTTGGCTTACCTGAATCTCAGAAATATCAACGTTTGCAGAATCGTCATAACCCCCGAGAAAAGATCGTTTTGTACAATTATTGTCCGAGTAAATTTTGACGGCTAGAGCTTGACTCGTGTTTTCCGCACATCCCACCTGCATCCAGTACTCGTTTTCATCGTTCACCATTCTGGTACAGTACGCATAGTTTGCAACATCCCGACGATGATCATAATCATCAAAACCCTTATCCTGTTGGATTCGCTGGTTGTATTTCAGGTAGCCATCCAGAAAGTTTTGGACTGGTGTGATATAAGTGCCCACAGGTTCGTCGCTGCACTGTTTGTACCCTCGGTTGTGAAGAGAAAAGACAATTACGTCGACTTCGTTGCTGACAAAAAAGCAGAAAGTTAGTTATATCGCCCCATCGTAACAGAACCACATCAGCTAGCAAATATTGACATACTAAACAATACATCGCTTTGTAAGAATAGCATAGTCTGTCCAGTACTTGATGGAGGCGTCTCCCGCCGAAAAATACTCGTTATCTTGATTCAAGATAGTATCATCATATTGCTCTGCAGCGTCATCATATTGCTCTGCTGCATCATCGTTTTGCTGTGCAGCAGCATCATCATTTTGTTGTGCAGCATCATCGTTTTGCTGTATGGCATCATCATATTGCTGAGCAATAAAGTCATCGACCAAGGCATCATCTTCGTTTCCGGTGGTGCCATTATCATCTGTGGTGTTGTAGGCATGATCGTCATAGTACGCTTGCACTACAGGGGCCGCCGCAAACGATGCCAACAAGGCCGTCAGACGTAGCCTCGAGAGCATGCTCCTCGTTGTTACAATGTAGAAATTAGGAAGTGGAAGGGATTGCCCGATGGGAAAGATTACAGAAGGTGGCAAAGATAGGACCTTATGATTGATCAGGCTTGAAGGTGAGGAGCATCTGGCGACATACGAAATTGCTGGTTGAAACGCCGAGCGCCAAACGTTTTTGCCGAATCAACCTTAGCGGAGTCCTTTCGGCCTTTGCTTGCGTGGTATTGCCGATGACTTACCTCTCCTCGTAGTTCGCAGATCAGAATGAGACGAGTTACGTAAAAATTGAGGGGAAGGGGCTGAGGAGGGAAATCTTCCGACTTTGTCTCTCTCTGGGAGCTAAAAAGCTTTTTCATCATCAGCGTTCGTCGAGTCAATAAGTAATTTCCGGCAAAGAACGTTCTTTACGAGACCCTGTGTTTATTCTTTGGCAGGAAATGTCCGAGGGGCTTAGGATTCACCACTATCCCATTGAAAAGGTTCTATCGGAACTTGGGGTAGAAACGTCCAACGTTTGCACCACAGAAAGGCAGTCTGAATTCCTGATTAAATGTAAGGAGGCCTATGTGAGGTCAGGTAGGCAGCGAAGATTTCCATTATTAACGTTTGTCGACTGGAATAGTATTTCCCGACAAAGAACGTTTAGCATGAGCCTTCATTAAATGATAAATGTCTGAGAGGCATATAGAAAGGGCTTAGGATTTATACTATTTCATTTAACAAGGTTCTTGTTACAGCTCTTTCAGTTCTTCAAGTAGGACCAGTAGAATCCTACGGACCTTGTAATGGGCGTCCAAAAATGAGCCAGCCCTCCCCAAATTTTCGTTTCCCGCCCAAACTATCGGCAGTTTTCTAGCTACAGACAATGATATCCCATAGCTCCACGTAGCGCTCAAGAGATGATCAGGGAGAAAACTATTGGCTCTATCGTTAGCTGCTATTATCGCCAATCAGAAGAGGTGCCGCTATAGCGGCACCCAAATTTTTGGATGCCACTATAGCGGCACCCAAATTTTCGCGCCTCCAATCATCGTTCTAACATGCTCTAACGTTGAAAACGCCAGCACCGTTGGAATCTGCAGGCGATTTTACCTAGGGTAGAGTGTGTCGTCCAATTTCACATTTCGGCTTCCCGCCCGTCTATGAGGCACCAAAATCGAGCCGGTCGGAAGCAAGTTCTTCAAAAAGCCATAACACCACCATGTCGTCCTCTCCCTTGCCTCCCACGGACGTCGAGGATTCCTTCGAGCCGATCGTGGCGGCTCCTAGGCGTGTCAGGTCTCCAGATGACTGGTCTAGGGTCAGCGATGACCACATCAACGACCTCGTCAATGCCGATTCCGTTTTTGTGTCAAATACGGACAATTCGCAAGAAATGGCCCCCCCTGCGCCTGTACGACTCTTTCATGAGACCGAATCCCCTCCCCGTGTCGACTCTCCTACTTCAAACCATGCTGATGATCCTTCTACCATCGACGATGCTCTTGCTGGGGTCATGGCACTTGCTGGGAGTGGCCAGCCTCGTCCTTCTTCACGTGCTGCATCAACCCGTCAAAAAAATTTTCCTACAGAAGGCGAAAATTGCTTGCCGATGCCCACCTTTATTCTACTACTGGCTTTCCAATCCCTGGAATCAACGGGCCTATTGTCGGTTTGATTGTCGAATGCCCGAATAAATTGAAGAACAACAGCCAGTTTCGGGTTGATTGGATAAAGTTTTCACCTCGGTTGCCCCCCAATGTCGACCGTTCACTGCTGCGCGAATGGTATCCTTCTGTCAATTACATCCGGGAATATTTCCAGCAGGCCGCTCACGACTACGAACAAGCAGGGCCTACTGGTGTCAGAGAACAGCTTCGGTTGTCTTTCAGTGTCGAGCAACCTGTTCCAAATGCACCCGCCCCGCTTCTGCCTGAACCTGCACTGCCCCAAGCAACTATCGTCCTCACAACGCCTGTGAGATACGCCGCCCGTGCCGCGATGATGACGGCAGCCAATTACATCTCTACTTTGATGCAGAGTGCTAGGGAGAGTGCTAGGGCTGCTTCAACTGGTGGTAGATCTAGCCGCAGTAATGCTAGTTCTACTTATGCTGACTCCGACTCTCAGGATGGCGACGAATTAGACGAAGACGACGACGCATGGCTGAATATTCCCGGCGAAATAGAGGTTGAAGTCGAGGATGTATCCGACGAAGAAGAAGTAGAAGAAAACGAGCAGCCAGGGGACGGCGACCTAAAGTTCACTTTCGAGCTGCTGGACGAGACTACGGAATTCCCTGCAAGCCCACCGTTATACCATGGTCCGACATGACTCAAGGCGGGCGTAGCAAAAAGCTTCCAAGATCCCACAGAGTGCCTACAGAAATGTGGGGGGCTGACCTACCGATTCGTTTTGAATCTGGCGGCACAAATGAACCTCTACTTTGAAAACAAGATCAAGCCCAACCTGAACAAGAACTTGATCTACTGCGGGAAAAAATGGGAAAACGTGACGGTTACGGAAATGCACCGGTTCCTGGGAATTATGCTTCGGATTTTGATGCAAGAGCGAGATGCAGGCGGCTACTGTGCGTATTTTTCTTCAGAGGACAAGATGTTGAGTACGGGACTTGGAAAACATATGAGGAAGAAGATTCTACGCAACACGAAAGGTTGGGAGCAGCAGTACATGTCGTAGACCCGGTTCAAACAAATCCGGGGCGCCTTCCATCAATGCCGCCAAGGAAGTCCATGCCGTAGGGGTTATAGGACAAATCCTTCTTCTTCTGATTGTTAGAAGTCATGGTAACAAGAAGAAATAGAACAATGCATTGCGACTGTTTGGTGTCGGATGCAGTAGGTTGATTGTTGGATGCAGGTCGTTGCGCATTGTTTCTATGATCAAGATAGAGACGGCAGAAGTCGGGTTTAGGCAAGGATTTATTCAAAGTCCGCAGGCTCGGCACCCAAATCGATTTGGATGCCAAAAAATCGGCACCCAAACGGCAGGTGGGCGCGCAAAAACGATTTGGGTGACGCTATGGCGGCACCCAAATCGCCTCTTCCGATTGGCGTTAAGCGTCCGTGCTGCCTCCTTCATGAATTCGGCCTATCGACCCATTCTTGCTGACAGGCGAACCTCCAACCATCAACCCTCCAGGGTAGCTACACTCTATATGTGGCAGCCTTAGGCTGCTTTACTTATCTCTTTAGGGGATATGGATACCCCCGTATCCACATTTGCCTAACTTTGTTACTACCGTAACCACCAATCAGACTAGAAACCTTTTTTATGACGCACACCAATGTATTCGGCGTAGTCAGCACTTTTCTTTTTGTATGGGCAGCATCGGCCCAATCGCCTACCTTTACCACTTACTACTTGACGGAAGAGCGCCGGTACCACGCGCGCGAAGGCGGTGAGCCACATTTTGACAATAGTTTAAACAGCTCGTCATCCTGCACAGACCACTCATTCTGTTAAAGTAGATATATTGTATTGTTAATCACGACATTCCTGAAACATTTGTCGAAGTAAACTGTTGCTAAAGCCGCTGGTTACGTTGCTTTCCCCTGTAGTAAATCTAGTCAAACGAGTCAACTGATATCCGCCGGCATCTTGGACGCTCCCAACAGCCGTAATGTTGGTAAAACCCTCGTTTAGCTGCAAATAGCTGTAACCAATTTTTCGACTATAAGATAAGAGAGCTAACTGCTGCATTGAAATGTTTATAAAGCTCCTGGTGGCTACGCTTTTCACAGTAGTTACTTCAGTCCAATGAGTCAACCATACGGTCCGATGAGTCAAAAGGACAGTCGTCCGCGTGAACATTACGCGATAGCGAAGTGACAACAACTAGTTCAATTTCGGCTGTAGTAACAATCTATCAACAAAAGCTAAGCAACAAATCGCATAGTATTTCACGTCTATTGTATCTAATTGAAGTAAATTGCCTACTGAAACTTTCGAAAGCACTCGTAACTAGGGCATACTGAGTCGCACCAATTTTTTGCACAAATTCGAGTAAAACGAACGAAATGGCGCAGCTGCGTCACTACAAACGCCTGTAGTAACACGAAATCAAGTAGCAGGCAAAATCTAATGCGACGCCCTGTTACAGCATAGAAAGTAGAATTATTGGGCACTAGTGCAGTGTGGTAGGACTATTCTAGCAGTGATGACGGAGTTTCAATAATATAGCTAAATGTGGATACGGGCGGAGTCACAAATTAATCCCGTTAAGAGATAGTATCCCCAAGTAAACCTACCGGTATGTTAGAATTGAAATTCCTTTTGTGGCTTTCCACGGTTGTACTTTCTTTCTTCATGACATGCCCGCTCCCAAATTCGATAGAGTGCTTCGGGTGGTAAGACAAGCAATTCTCGCCATGGTTCTTGATGTCGTTCTTGTTTTTGACCATTTTCATCCTTGTTGCTGGAAGTCGAAACAGCCAACTCTTGCGCATTGGAAACTTGACAAATCCAATCCCCGTACTCGTCGGTGTGGTGAGAACATGTGGTAGTGGGAGACTCACAACCGGAACAATAAAATTTTAAATCTAGCTCTTGCTCTTCTAGTTCATCATCTGGGTCCTGATGATCTGCAAAACAATAGAAGTTGCCGGGAGGATCCAAAGCAGCGTGACAAGCTTTGTCAAGGGGATCTGTCGGAGTCGAATCCGAACTCAATTGGCCGCTGCATGTCGATGCGGTAGAATTTGAACAACTGGGTACCGATTGGCGCGGCAGCTCTTGCTTCTTGGTTCCGCTCTTGCTGTGATTCCCCAAAGAATGTATCGGAGATTGCGAGTTGGAAATCGGTGCGTATGGTGATGTCGGCGTGACGACTGAAGCATCATTTGTCCACACAGAATGACGCCTTGTTGCATTGTCCCCAGTTTTGAAGTAGTCCTCACAGTCATACGAATTGTCGTTAAGATCCTTGAAACTATCGTGATTGTTTCCTACGGGATTGATACATGCCAAATCCCGAGCCCGTCGTCGTAGAAAGCCGACTCTTCCGGCGGGTCGCAGACATGAGCGGTTTGGTGATTGGGCATTGTCATCGTCGTCGAGAAAAAGGCCACCGACTTTTCGATGATCATCATCATCTTCAACTGTGGAATTCTCAACTTGGGTCCTCGGCGTCACCTTGACGGCACTACTAGAAGGAGGTTGAATCAAACTTTGTACATGCAGAGAGGGTTCCATCAGTCGTTCTTCTTCTGAACGTGTTTGTTCTTCTTGATAGAGATAATGAGCAATCAATTGACGCCTCCGTTGTTCTCGTCGCCGTTCTTCCTTTGAGAGTCTCGCGTATGAATCAAAAAAATTTAGGTGGGGAGCGTATCCATGATCCAACATGTGATTATTCGAATCGTCATTGAATGCTTGACCAGCAGGGGAACCACGATCATTTGCATTCGCAGTAATATTTTGGGCACTTGCCTTCACTGCAGCAGTTGATCGTTTCGATTCCAAATAGACGAACGCCTCAATGGCTTCTCGGGTATTTCCATAGTATTCCGAGGCGGGTGTTAGATCGGCAAAATAGTCAGTGGCACTCATTCGAAGCTTACTCATTCCACGCTGATTACGTTCACGATGATTGTGACTGCGACTAGTACTTGATGATGACGATAAGGAAACATGGTCCTTGTACAATAATCTATTGGATCCCCAGATTGTGCTAGGTTTAGCTTCATCGGGGGGTGCATTCATCCCTGACGAGGAACGACCCGATATCAGATGAGGAGATGATTCCCAATGATGACTTGCTTCTTCCTGCTTGCCCTGGTGAAGATAGGGAAGAATTGATTTACATCGAAGCGTTCTCTTGTGTGTAGAGTTTCGGCCCGGACTATTTCCATTTCGTTGGTGGTGGTTGATGCCGCCATTGTTACCACCGCTACCGCTCGGATTGCAAGGGTTTTGGATGCCGCTGCTACTTTGTCGAATCCCGTTGAGATAGCCAGCATAGAAAGAATAATGGAGATACCGATCCTCAATGTCGTTGCTGGGCCCCATGATGCTAGCAAATTCAATGAAATGGAACCATGCCAAAAACAAACACAATATCACACCGGTGTTGTTGCGTCCAATTGAGAAAGCAATGCTTCCTTGGCACGATCTACGTGTGCCAATGAGTTCCGGCGGGATACCTGAAACTTAGACTCGCGCGGATCCGTTGGTGCTTCTAGGCTTATTTGTGACTTTTCTTCGTCCTCAATAAAACAATGAGAGGAGTCTTGTGGTCTTCGCGCGCAAATCTGTCGCAACAGGTGGGCTGCATCCTGGACGTTTTGATTGATCGGGCTTGAAGGTGAGGAGCATCTGGCGACATACGAAATTGCTGGTTGAAACGCCGAGCGCCAAACGTTTTTGCCGAATCAACCTTAGCAGTCCTTTCGGCCTTTGCTTGCGTGGTATTGCCGATGACTTACCTCTCCTCGTAGTTCGCAGATCAGAATGAGACGAGTTACGTAAAAATTGAGGGGAAGGGGCTGAGGAGGGAAATCTTCCGACTTTGTCTCTCTCTGGGAGCTAAAAAGCTTTTTCATCATCAGCGTTCGTCGAGTCAATAAGTAATTTCCGGCAAAGAACGTTCTTTACGAGACCCTGTGTTTATTCTTTGGCAGGAAATGTCCGAGGGGCTTAGGATTCACCACAATCCCATTGAAAAGGTTCTATCGGAACTTGGGGTAGAAACGTCCAACGTTTGCACCACAGAAAGGCAGTCTGAATTCCTGATTAAATGTAAGGAGGCCTATGTGAGGTCAGGTAGGCAGCGAAGATTTCCATTATTAACGTTTGTCGACTGGAATAGTATTTCCCGACAAAGAACGTTTAGCATGAGCCTTCATTAAATGATAAATGTCTGAGAGGCATATAGAAAGGGCTTAGGATTTATACTATTTCATTTAACAAGGTTCTTGTTACAGCTCTTTAAGTTCTTCAAGTAGGACCAGTAGAATCCTACGGACCTTGTAATGGGCGTCCAAAAATGAGCCAGCCCTCCCCAAATTTTCGTTTCCCGCCCAAACTATCGGCAGTTTTCTAGCTACAGACAATGATATCCCATAGCTCCACGTAGCGCTCAAGAGATGATCAGGGAGAAAACTATTGGCTCTATCGTTAGCTGCTATTAACGCCAATCAGAAGAGGTGCCGCTATAGCGGCACGAAATAAATTTCGCGCCGCTATAGCGTCACGAAATTTTATCTTCGTCCAATCGTTGGCCTAACTCTCTCCAACGTCGAAACAGATCCGACCGCACGAAAGAGCGTGCAATTTTACCTAGGGTCGGTCATGCCGGTGAGTTCCATGCTTTCGTTTCCCGCCCTCCTATCGGACACGAAAAGTGAGCCTGTCGGGGCGAAGTTTGCCAAAAAATTAAAACCCCACCATGTCGGCACCCCCAACGGCCCCCACGGGCCACCAGGATTCCTTCCAACCGATCCGGGCGGTTCCTAGGCGTGTCAGGGAGCCTGATGACTGGTCTCGGGTTAGCGACGACCATATTGATGAACTTGTCCATGCCGAATCCATTTTTGTCTCAAATTCGGACAATTCCCGTGATATGGGCCCACCATCGCCGAATGAGACAAACGATGCTGCGACCGACGGCATTGGAGTCAACGAGGCTACTGCAAACGAGAAAGATGATGCTGCCAGTGATGGTTCTGCAGTGGAGGAGGCAATTGCAGGTGTGTTGGCACTTGACCCTGGTGCCGCCGGCAAAGAGCGTTCGAAAAAATTTTCATACAGAAAGAAGAAACTTCTCGGCGACGCCCAGCTCTACTCGACAACCGGCTTCCAAATTCCAGGCATTCATGGGCGGATTGTTGGTGTAATTGTCGAGTGTCCCAACAAGAAGCGGAACAATGGCCAGTTCAGGGTCGATTGGATCACCCATTCCCCGGGCATGCCTGCTACCGTCGACCGTTCATTGCTTCGAGAATGGTTCCCGGCCAATGATTACATTCGGTCCCATTTCCAACAAGCAGCTCATGACTACGAGCATGCAGGTCCTGCTGGAATTCGGCAACACCTCCACATGTCTTTTGGGACTCAGGCACCAGGTCCAACAGCCTCTCCTATTCAAGCCATGCCACCTCCACAGGCCACCATTGTACTCACGACTCCAGTGAGGTATGCAGCACGGGCAGCGATGATGACGGCGGCAGACTCTGTCTCAACGATGACAAACAGCAATTTCATGGGGCTATCAGCGCTATCAACTGCTAGGTTGACTAGAAGCAATGCTAGTGGAGGGAGCTATGTTGACTCGGATTCCCAGGACGGGGACGACTTGGATGAAGACGACAATGCCTGGCTCAACATTCCCGACGGGATCGAAGTAGAGCTAGAGGAGCCATCTGATGATGAAGATGGTCCGAACGACAACGGCATCCCCGGTGGACAGTTTGATTGACTGGGTTGAACAAAAACACCAGAGCGAGCGTTTGTTTGTGCCGGAATTGTGGCCCCTGTCACATGCATATCCCGACAGACGTAGAGGAACGCCAGCTCCACAAGTTGTTCCCGAAGGGGATGTCATGCCACACCATCCTCACTAGCGATCTGGGGCGACAAATTTGGAGAAATGTGAACGGGAAGATCACAGTCCAATACGGTCACCCGGCACTGACACAGCTGAAAGTACGACTGGGCAAAGCCCCACAACAGAGAAAAAGAAAGGATCCGCCTTTGTCGGTAACTGTATAATTATTGATTAGTTAGAAAAGAGGTCACTAGATAATTAGACTATCTCTATTTGCTCCCTGCATTCTTGAAGCCAGTGTAGGTACCGCCTTGTGGGGCGGGGAACGAATCCTGGATCTCTCCCACTACGCAAGCTGGAAGAGGCTTACGGTTGCCCTTTCCTAGGCAACCACTGATGAAGGTTGTTGCGTCACGGTAAAGGGCATAACGAATCTCCTTCGTGGGGATGCCCTGTTCCAACATTGCATCACCCTTGTCAACGAATAGGTGCTCATACATGGTACGCCCACCGGTGCCCTCAACCACCTGATTCAGAAAGCACGGCGACTCCCCACACCATTCGCACTTAGGTTCGATGGGAGGCAAAGTAGCACCAGCAGAAAATTTGCCCGAATTGCGCAAGTATTGCTGGAAAGCTTCGACGTCCTCAGCTGAAATCTCGTCCGGGAAGTCGAGCGTCATGAAGCGAGGGTCCGGACCCGGTTCGCTGAACATACGAATGTTGTTCCCAATGTTCGTCACTTCAATCACATCGATCGTCTCGTTCCTACCAGTGCGGCGGTTCTGCTCTTCGTTGGAGAGCCGAATCGCAGTTGCAACTGTGGAATCCATCGGATCTGGCTCGGTATCAGAGCCGTAATCGACCGCCCCAAGGAAGTCCATGCCGTAGGGGTTATGAGAGAGGTCTCTGGCATTCGAACCCATCGTATGTGATAGTCAAAACGAGTGAAATGAATCAATAATGTCATGGTTTGGTGTTGGATGCAGAAGGTTGATTGTCGGAGGGAGTTCGATAGCACGTTTTTATTACGACAAGGATAAGGTAAGGATAAGGTAAGGATAAGGCAAGGATAAGGCAAGGATAAGGCAAGGATAAGGCAAGGATAAGGAAAATGCTGAAAAAATCGGCACGAAATACGTATTTCGTGCCGCTGAAATCGGCACGAAATTGGGCGGCCCGGCGCACCGCACGCCGCCATAGCGGCGTGAAATTCACCTCATCCGATTGGCGTTAAGCGTCCGTGCTGCCTCCTTCATGAATTCGGCCTATCGACCCATTCTTGCTGACAGGCGAACCTCCAACCATCAACCCTCCAGGGTAGCTACACTCTATATGTGGCAGCCTTAGGCTGCTTTTACTTATAGTATCCCCAAGTAAACCTACCGTAATGTTCAATTTTCTACCGAAGTAGTTATTATCTACCAGAATCCCCCTTCCCTGTATGTAGCAACCCCGATACGGTCATCGTAGTCTGTAGAATTTGCACCGTATCCTCTATGTAGATTCTACCACGACGTCGCCAAAAAAGTAGATATTTTGAGGGCATTTTATCTACTCTAAAAAGGACTCGACTCCTTCCGAGCCCACGTGGCATGCAATTTCATGCCAAATCATACCGTCATGCAGCGTCTGCTACTCACACAAGTCGTCTATTGTGTATTTAATAAAATTTCTACACCGCACGCTCAAACACATGAAGCGCTCGCGATGCAAAAAAAAGGATGACAAACACCAATGCAGCTGGCCCATTTGCCAATACCGGATTGTACTCGTAAGCCTGGCACACTTACTGCCGCAGCGGATGATAGATTGCATGCATCGGCATGATGGGATTGTACACCTTGCAACTCCGTCATTTTTGGATTTACCGAGCGAGTTGCTGGCCATTCGAAGCGACAACCAGCAAAACAACAGGCCATCGTTGGTTCCATGCAGTCTCTGGTTGTGAACCAGGATGCAGATGCAATATCATGTGATGTGAACGTGGCACTGGTGGCTGTCCACTATCGTCTCTTCTCTTGACGGATAGGGTTATTTTATTTCTGGAGCTTGAAAGGTTGGAGCTTGCCATCCTGCCTTGGTGTCGTGGCCAGGATTTGATCGGCCCTGATATCGCAAAAGCTGTGTTTGTTTGATTGACCTGGCAGCGGCGTTTTGTAATGCACACTTAAAAAAAGGATGGGTCGGCCACTACTACTATGACGATGACTTCAAAATCATGGGACGAAGAAAGATGGTGCATGTTCTTTTTCTTTACAGCAGCAACAACGATGACGACGACAGCGACAAGCAAAAATCAAGACCAAGGCTTCCACAATGATTTGTTCCTGGGTTTTGACTACTGCGACGATTATCATCAGTCTCAACTGGACATAGGGTGGTCGACCGCTAGTACAGAAGCGGCAGCAACAACAAGCAACAATCAGAGAATCCCCTCCATGCCCGAGTTGAAAGCTGCTGTTACTTCTGCTAGTCCAGACGAGGAATTTTGGAGCGAATGAATCATTTCGACCCAAAGAAAAAGAAGAACAATCAACAAAAATTGGAAGAGCGAGAGCAATGGGAGAGGCTGAAAAAGAAGCTTGGCAGCGGAGTGCATGAAAAAACAACGATGACGACGACCAAATATCAAGGGCAAGGCTTCCACAATGATGTTGACTACTGCGACAATTATCATCAGGTGTCACTGGACTTGGGGGCGACGGTAGTAGATTCTAGACTTGTTAACTAGTAGTACAAGGGTCAACCACCCCAGCATCAATCTTGCGAAGTCCATCGGTACGTTGCCGCACCTTCGACTTCTACTACCAGGAGCTAGAACATACAGCACAGTACTTTACTGTGTACAAGAAACAGTTACAGTAGCTAGCTAGAGAGGAATGCTAGCTGCTGGCTCTATCCGGTCGGTCAACACGCGTCTTCTCGACTTCTCGACGCCCCCACCCACGACGGCGCGCTGACTTGGACTCGAACGAACGCTTGTGCGCAGTTTGCAAACCCCTCCGACATAGACGACTGCGGTTTGTGCGGTAGATAATATGGTAGAGAAAGTTGAGTCTACGAACCCGGTATGTTAGAATTGAAATTCCTTTTGTGGCTTTCCACGGTTGTACTTTCTTTCTTCATGACATGCCCGCTCCCAAATTCGATAGAGTGCTTCGGGTGGTAAGACAAGCAATTCTCGCCATGGTTCTTGATGTCGTTCTTGTTTTTGACCATTTTCATCCTTGTTGGAAGTCGAAACAGCCAACTCTTGCGCATTGGAAACTTGACAAATCCAATCCCCGTACTCGTCGGTGTGGTGAGAACATGTGGTAGTGGGAGACTCACAACCGGAACAATAAAATTTTAAATCTAGCTCTTGCTCTTCTAGTTCATCATCTGGGTCCTGATGATCTGCAAAACAATAGAAGTTGCCGGGAGGATCCAAAGCAGCGTGACAAGCTTTGTCAAGGGGATCTGTCGGAGTCGAATCCGAACTCAATTGGCCGCTGCATGTCGATGCGGTAGAATTTGAACAACTGGGTACCGATTGGCGCGGCAGCTCTTGCTTCTTGGTTCCGCTCTTGCTGTGATTCCCCAAAGAATGTATCGGAGATTGCGAGTTGGAAATCGGTGCGTATGGTGATGTCGGCGTGACGACTGAAGCATCATTTGTCCACACAGAATGACGCCTTGTTGCATTGTCCCCAGTTTTGAAGTAGTCCTCACAGTCATACGAATTGTCGTTAAGATCCTTGAAACTATCGTGATTGTTTCCTACGGGATTGATACATGCCAAATCCCGAGCCCGTCGTCGTAGAAAGCCGACTCTTCCGGCGGGTCGCAGACATGAGCGGTTTGGTGATTGGGCATTGTCATCGTCGTCGAGAAAAAGGCCACCGACTTTTCGATGATCATCATCATCTTCAACTGTGGAATTCTCAACTTGGGTCCTCGGCGTCACCTTGACGGCACTACTAGAAGGAGGTTGAATCAAACTTTGTACATGCAGAGAGGGTTCCATCAGTCGTTCTTCTTCTGAACGTGTTTGTTCTTCTTGATAGAGATAATGAGCAATCAATTGACGCCTCCGTTGTTCTCGTCGCCGTTCTTCCTTTGAGAGTCTCGCGTATGAATCAAAAAAATTTAGGTGGGGAGCGTATCCATGATCCAACATGTGATTATTCGAATCGTCATTGAATGCTTGACCAGCAGGGGAACCACGATCATTTGCATTCGCAGTAATATTTTGGGCACTTGCCTTCACTGCAGCAGCTGATCGTTTCGATTCCAAATAGACGAACGCCTCAATGGCTTCTCGGGTATTTCCATAGTATTCCGAGGCGGGTGTTAGATCGGCAAAATAGTCAGTGGCACTCATTCGAAGCTTACTCATTCCACGCTGATTACGTTCACGATGATTGTGACTGCGACTAGTACTTGATGATGACGATAAGGAAACATGGTCCTTGTACAATAATCTATTGGATCCCCAGATTGTGCTAGGTTTAGCTTCATCGGGGGGTGCATTCATCCCTGACGAGGAACGACCCGATATCAGATGAGGAGATGATTCCCAATGATGACTTGCTTCTTCCTGCTTGCCCTGGTGAAGATAGGGAAGAATTGATTTACATCGAAGCGTTCTCTTGTGTGTAGAGTTTCGGCCCGGACTATTTCCATTTCGTTGGTGGTGGTTGATGCCGCCATTGTTACCACCGCTACCGCTCGGATTGCAAGGGTTTTGGATGCCGCTGCTACTTTGTCGAATCCCGTTGAGATAGCCAGCATAGAAAGAATAATGGAGATACCGATCCTCAATGTCGTTGCTGGGCCCCATGATGCTAGCAAATTCAATGAAATGGAACCATGCCAAAAACAAACACAATATCACACCGGTGTTGTTGCGTCCAATTGAGAAAGCAATGCTTCCTTGGCACGATCTACGTGTGCCAATGAGTTCCGGCGGGATACCTGAAACTTAGACTCGCGCGGATCCGTTGGTGCTTCTAGGCTTATTTGTGACTTTTCTTCGTCCTCAATAAAACAATGAGAGGAGTCTTGTGGTCTTCGCGCGCAAATCTGTCGCAACAGGTGGGCTGCATCCTGGACGTTTTGATTGATCGGGCTTGAAGGTGAGGAGCATCTGGCGACATACGAAATTGCTGGTTGAAACGCCGAGCGCCAAACGTTTTTGCCGAATCAACCTTAGCGGAGTCCTTTCGGCCTTTGCTTGCGTGGTATTGCCGATGACTTACCTCTCCTCGTAGTTCGCAGATCAGAATGAGACGAGTTACGTAAAAATTGAGGGGAAGGGGCTGAGGAGGGAAATCTTCCGACTTTGTCTCTCTCTGGGAGCTAAAAAGCTTTTTCATCATCAGCGTTCGTCGAGTCAATAAGTAATTTCCGGCAAAGAACGTTCTTTACGAGACCCTGTGTTTATTCTTTGGCAGGAAATGTCCGAGGGGCTTAGGATTCACCACAATCCTATTGAAAAGGTTCTATCGGAACTTGGGGTAGAAACGTCCAACGTTTGCACCACAGAAAGGCAGTCTGAATTCCTGATTAAATGTAAGGAGGCCTATGTGAGGTCAGGTAGGCAGCGAAGATTTCCATTATTAACGTTTGTCGACTGGAATAGTATTTCCCGACAAAGAACGTTTAGCATGAGCCTTCATTAAATGATAAATGTCTACGAGGCATAAAGAAAGGGCTTAGGATTTATACTATTTCATTTAACAAGGTTCTTGTTACAGCTCTTTAAGTTCTTCAAGTAGGACCAGTAGAATCCTACGGACCTTGTAATGGGCGTCCAAAAATGAGCCAGCCCTCCCCAAATTTTCGTTTCCCGCCCAAACTATCGGCAGTTTTCTAGCTACAGACAATGATATCCCATAGCTCCACGTAGCGCTCAAGAGATGATCAGGGAGAAAACTATTGGCTCTATCGTTAGCTGCTATTAACGCCAATCAGAAGAGGTGCCGCTATAGCGTCACGAAATTTTATCTTCGTCCAATCGTTGGCCTAACTCTCTCCAACGTCGAAACAGATCCGACCGCACGAAAGAGCGTGCAATTTTACCTAGGGTCGGTCATGCCGGTGAGTTCCATGCTTTCGTTTCCCGCCCTCCTATCGGACACGAAAAGTGAGCCTGTCGGGGCGAAGTTTGCCAAAAAATTAAAACCCCACCATGTCGGCACCCCCAACGGCCCCCACGGGCCACCAGGATTCCTTCCAACCGATCCGGGCGGTTCCTAGGCGTGTCAGGGAGCCTGATGACTGGTCTCGGGTTAGCGACGACCATATTGATGAACTTGTCCATGCCGAATCCATTTTTGTCTCAAATTCGGACAATTCCCGTGATATGGGCCCACCATCGCCGAATGAGACAAACGATGCTGCGACCGACGGCATTGGAGTCAACGAGGCTACTGCAAACGAGAAAGATGATGCTGCCAGTGATGGTTCTGCAGTGGAGGAGGCAATTGCAGGTGTGTTGGCACTTGACCCTGGTGCCGCCGGCAAAGAGCGTTCGAAAAAATTTTCATACAGAAAGAAGAAACTTCTCGGCGACGCCCAGCTCTACTCGACAACCGGCTTCCAAATTCCAGGCATTCATGGGCGGATTGTTGGTGTAATTGTCGAGTGTCCCAACAAGAAGCGGAACAATGGCCAGTTCAGGGTCGATTGGATCACCCATTCCCCGGGCATGCCTGCTACCGTCGACCGTTCATTGCTTCGAGAATGGTTCCCGGCCAATGATTACATTCGGTCCCATTTCCAACAAGCAGCTCATGACTACGAGCATGCAGGTCCTGCTGGAATTCGGCAACACCTCCACATGTCTTTTGGGACTCAGGCACCAGGTCCAACAGCCTCTCCTATTCAAGCCATGCCACCTCCACAGGCCACCATTGTACTCACGACTCCAGTGAGGTATGCAGCACGGGCAGCGATGATGACGGCGGCAGACTCTGTCTCAACGATGACAAACAGCAATTTCATGGGGCTATCAGCGCTATCAACTGCTAGGTTGACTAGAAGCAATGCTAGTGGAGGGAGCTATGTTGACTCGGATTCCCAGGACGGGGACGACTTGGATGAAGACGACAATGCCTGGCTCAACATTCCCGACGGGATCGAAGTAGAGCTAGAGGAGCCATCTGATGATGAAGATGGTCCGAACGACAACGGCATCCCCGGTGGACAGTTTGATTGACTGGGTTGAACAAAAACACCAGAGCGAGCGTTTGTTTGTGCCGGAATTGTGGCCCCTGTCACATGCATATCCCGACAGACGTAGAGGAACGCCAGCTCCACAAGTTGTTCCCGAAGGGGATGTCATGCCACACCATCCTCACTAGCGATCTGGGGCGACAAATTTGGAGAAATGTGAACGGGAAGATCACAGTCCAATACGGTCACCCGGCACTGACACAGCTGAAAGTACGACTGGGCAAAGCCCCACAACAGAGAAAAAGAAAGGATCCGCCTTTGTCGGTAACTGTATAATTATTGATTAGTTAGAAAAGAGGTCACTAGATAATTAGACTATCTCTATTTGCTCCCTGCATTCTTGAAGCCAGTGTAGGTACCGCCTTGTGGGGCGGGGAACGAATCCTGGATCTCTCCCACTACGCAAGCTGGAAGAGGCTTACGGTTGCCCTTTCCTAGGCAACCACTGATGAAGGTTGTTGCGTCACGGTAAAGGGCATAACGAATCTCCTTCGTGGGGATGCCCTGTTCCAACATTGCATCACCCTTGTCAACGAATAGGTGCTCATACATGGTACGCCCACCGGTGCCCTCAACCACCTGATTCAGAAAGCACGGCGACTCCCCACACCATTCGCACTTAGGTTCGATGGGAGGCAAAGTAGCACCAGCAGAAAATTTGCCCGAATTGCGCAAGTATTGCTGGAAAGCTTCGACGTCCTCAGCTGAAATCTCGTCCGGGAAGTCAAGCGTCATGAAGCGAGGGTCCGGACCCGGTTCGCTGAACATACGAATGTTGTTCCCAATGTTCGTCACTTCAATCACATCGATCGTCTCGTTCCTACCAGTGCGGCGGTTCTGCTCTTCGTTGGAGAGCCGAATCGCAGTTGCAACTGTGGAATCCATCGGATCTGGCTCGGTATCAGAGCCGTAATCGACCGCCCCAAGGAAGTCCATGCCGTAGGGGTTATGAGAGAGGTCTCTGGCATTCGAACCCATCGTATGTGATAGTCAAAACAAGTGAAATGAATCAATAATGTCATGGTTTGGTGTTGGATGCAGAAGGTTGATTGTCGGAGGGAGTTCGATAGCACGTTTTTATTACGACAAGGATAAGGTAAGGATAAGGTAAGGATAAGGCAAGGATAAGGCAAGGATAAGGCAAGGATAAGGCAAGGATAAGGAAAATGCTGAAAAAATCGGCACGAAATACGTATTTCGTGCCGCTGAAATCGGCACGAAATTGGGCGGCCCGGCGCACCGCACGCCGCCATAGCGGCGTGAAATTCACCTCATCCGATTGGCGTTAAGCGTCCGTGCTGCCTCCTTCATGAATTCGGCCTATCGACCCATTCTTGCTGACAGGCGAACCTCCAACCATCAACCCTCCAGGGTAGCTACACTCTATATGTGGCAGCCTTAGGCTGCTTTTACTTATAGTATCCCCAAGTAAACCTACCGTAATGTTCAATTTTCTACCGAAGTAGTTATTATCTACCAGAATCCCCCTTCCCTGTATGTAGCAACCCCGATACGGTCATCGTAGTCTGTAGAATTTGCACCGTATCCTCTATGTAGATTCTACCACGACGTCGCCAAAAAAGTAGATATTTTGAGGGCATTTTATCTACTCTAAAAAGGACTCGACTCCTTCCGAGCCCACGTGGCATGCAATTTCATGCCAAATCATACCGTCATGCAGCGTCTGCTACTCACACAAGTCGTCTATTGTGTATTTAATAAAATTTCTACACCGCACGCTCAAACACATGAAGCGCTCGCGATGCAAAAAAAAGGATGACAAACACCAATGCAGCTGGCCCATTTGCCAATACCGGATTGTACTCGTAAGCCTGGCACACTTACTGCCGCAGCGGATGATAGATTGCATGCATCGGCATGATGGGATTGTACACCTTGCAACTCCGTCATTTTTGGATTTACCGAGCGAGTTGCTGGCCATTCGAAGCGACAACCAGCAAAACAACAGGCCATCGTTGGTTCCATGCAGTCTCTGGTTGTGAACCAGGATGCAGATGCAATATCATGTGATGTGAACGTGGCACTGGTGGCTGTCCACTATCGTCTCTTCTCTTGACGGATAGGGTTATTTTATTTCTGGAGCTTGAAAGGTTGGAGCTTGCCATCCTGCCTTGGTGTCGTGGCCAGGATTTGATCGGCCCTGATATCGCAAAAGCTGTGTTTGTTTGATTGACCTGGCAGCGGCGTTTTGTAATGCACACTTAAAAAAAGGATGGGTCGGCCACTACTACTATGACGATGACTTCAAAATCATGGGACGAAGAAAGATGGTGCATGTTCTTTTTCTTTACAGCAGCAACAACGATGACGACGACAGCGACAAGCAAAAATCAAGACCAAGGCTTCCACAATGATTTGTTCCTGGGTTTTGACTACTGCGACGATTATCATCAGTCTCAACTGGACATAGGGTGGTCGACCGCTAGTACAGAAGCGGCAGCAACAACAAGCAACAATCAGAGAATCCCCTCCATGCCCGAGTTGAAAGCTGCTGTTACTTCTGCTAGTCCAGACGAGGAATTTTGGAGCGAATGAATCATTTCGACCCAAAGAAAAAGAAGAACAATCAACAAAAATTGGAAGAGCGAGAGCAATGGGAGAGGCTGAAAAAGAAGCTTGGCAGCGGAGTGCATGAAAAAACAACGATGACGACGACCAAATATCAAGGGCAAGGCTTCCACAATGATGTTGACTACTGCGACAATTATCATCAGGTGTCACTGGACTTGGGGGCGACGGTAGTAGATTCTAGACTTGTTAACTAGTAGTACAAGGGTCAACCACCCCAGCATCAATCTTGCGAAGTCCATCGGTACGTTGCCGCACCTTCGACTTCTACTACCAGGAGCTAGAACATACAGCACAGTACTTTACTGTGTACAAGAAACAGTTACAGTAGCTAGCTAGAGAGGAATGCTAGCTGCTGGCTCTATCCGGTCGGTCAACACGCGTCTTCTCGACTTCTCGACGCCCCCACCCACGACGGCGCGCTGACTTGGACTCGAACGAACGCTTGTGCGCAGTTTGCAAACCCCTCCGACATAGACGACTGCGGTTTGTGCGGTAGATAATATGGTAGAGAAAGTTGAGTCTACGAACCCGGTATGTTAGAATTGAAATTCCTTTTGTGGCTTTCCACGGTTGTACTTTCTTTCTTCATGACATGCCCGCTCCCAAATTCGATAGAGTGCTTCGGGTGGTAAGACAAGCAATTCTCGCCATGGTTCTTGATGTCGTTCTTGTTTTTGACCATTTTCATCCTTGTTGGAAGTCGAAACAGCCAACTCTTGCGCATTGGAAACTTGACAAATCCAATCCCCGTACTCGTCGGTGTGGTGAGAACATGTGGTAGTGGGAGACTCACAACCGGAACAATAAAATTTTAAATCTAGCTCTTGCTCTTCTAGTTCATCATCTGGGTCCTGATGATCTGCAAAACAATAGAAGTTGCCGGGAGGATCCAAAGCAGCGTGACAAGCTTTGTCAAGGGGATCTGTCGGAGTCGAATCCGAACTCAATTGGCCGCTGCATGTCGATGCGGTAGAATTTGAACAACTGGGTACCGATTGGCGCGGCAGCTCTTGCTTCTTGGTTCCGCTCTTGCTGTGATTCCCCAAAGAATGTATCGGAGATTGCGAGTTGGAAATCGGTGCGTATGGTGATGTCGGCGTGACGACTGAAGCATCATTTGTCCACACAGAATGACGCCTTGTTGCATTGTCCCCAGTTTTGAAGTAGTCCTCACAGTCATACGAATTGTCGTTAAGATCCTTGAAACTATCGTGATTGTTTCCTACGGGATTGATACATGCCAAATCCCGAGCCCGTCGTCGTAGAAAGCCGACTCTTCCGGCGGGTCGCAGACATGAGCGGTTTGGTGATTGGGCATTGTCATCGTCGTCGAGAAAAAGGCCACCGACTTTTCGATGATCATCATCATCTTCAACTGTGGAATTCTCAACTTGGGTCCTCGGCGTCACCTTGACGGCACTACTAGAAGGAGGTTGAATCAAACTTTGTACATGCAGAGAGGGTTCCATCAGTCGTTCTTCTTCTGAACGTGTTTGTTCTTCTTGATAGAGATAATGAGCAATCAATTGACGCCTCCGTTGTTCTCGTCGCCGTTCTTCCTTTGAGAGTCTCGCGTATGAATCAAAAAAATTTAGGTGGGGAGCGTATCCATGATCCAACATGTGATTATTCGAATCGTCATTGAATGCTTGACCAGCAGGGGAACCACGATCATTTGCATTCGCAGTAATATTTTGGGCACTTGCCTTCACTGCAGCAGCTGATCGTTTCGATTCCAAATAGACGAACGCCTCAATGGCTTCTCGGGTATTTCCATAGTATTCCGAGGCGGGTGTTAGATCGGCAAAATAGTCAGTGGCACTCATTCGAAGCTTACTCATTCCACGCTGATTACGTTCACGATGATTGTGACTGCGACTAGTACTTGATGATGACGATAAGGAAACATGGTCCTTGTACAATAATCTATTGGATCCCCAGATTGTGCTAGGTTTAGCTTCATCGGGGGGTGCATTCATCCCTGACGAGGAACGACCCGATATCAGATGAGGAGATGATTCCCAATGATGACTTGCTTCTTCCTGCTTGCCCTGGTGAAGATAGGGAAGAATTGATTTACATCGAAGCGTTCTCTTGTGTGTAGAGTTTCGGCCCGGACTATTTCCATTTCGTTGGTGGTGGTTGATGCCGCCATTGTTACCACCGCTACCGCTCGGATTGCAAGGGTTTTGGATGCCGCTGCTACTTTGTCGAATCCCGTTGAGATAGCCAGCATAGAAAGAATAATGGAGATACCGATCCTCAATGTCGTTGCTGGGCCCCATGATGCTAGCAAATTCAATGAAATGGAACCATGCCAAAAACAAACACAATATCACACCGGTGTTGTTGCGTCCAATTGAGAAAGCAATGCTTCCTTGGCACGATCTACGTGTGCCAATGAGTTCCGGCGGGATACCTGAAACTTAGACTCGCGCGGATCCGTTGGTGCTTCTAGGCTTATTTGTGACTTTTCTTCGTCCTCAATAAAACAATGAGAGGAGTCTTGTGGTCTTCGCGCGCAAATCTGTCGCAACAGGTGGGCTGCATCCTGGACGTTTTGATTGATCGGGCTTGAAGGTGAGGAGCATCTGGCGACATACGAAATTGCTGGTTGAAACGCCGAGCGCCAAACGTTTTTGCCGAATCAACCTTAGCAGTCCTTTCGGCCTTTGCTTGCGTGGTACGTAAAAATTGAGGGGAAGGGGCTGAGGAGGGAAATCTTCCGACTTTGTCTCTCTCTGGGAGCTAAAAAGCTTTTTCATCATCAGCGTTCGTCGAGTCAATAAGTAATTTCCGGCAAAGAACGTTCTTTACGAGACCCTGTGTTTATTCTTGGGCAGGAAATGTCCGAGGGGCTTAGGATTCACCACAATCCCATTGAAAAGGTTCTATCGGAACTTGGGGTAGAAACGTCCAACGTTTGCACCACAGAAAGGCAGTCTGAATTCCTGATTAAATGTAAGGAGGCCTATGTGAGGTCAGGTAGGCAGCGAAGATTTCCATTATTAACGTTTGTCGACTGGAATAGTATTTCCCGACAAAGAACGTTTAGCATGAGGCTTCATTAAATGATAAATGTCTGAGAGGCATAAAGAAAGGGCTTAGGATTTATACTATTTCATTTAACAAGGTTCTTGTTGGGAGCCCTCCCGTGTCCGTGCATAAATTGGCGCCAAAAGCACCAGCCGGACACAACCGTTAACAGACCGTTATCTATCGACGTCACAATTCTTCCAATTTCCCCCTCCCCTTTTTGACTTCTCAGGTCCCCTCCGTCTTCTGACCTCACACACCCAAGTCTAAAATCATTTTATCCTTCCTCCCTCCCTTGTGTAGTTTAACAGACCGTTATCTATTGACGTCACAATTCTTCCAATGTCCCCCTCCCCTTCTTGACTTCTCAGGTCCCCTCCGTCTTCTGACCTCACACACCCAAGTCTAAAATCATTTTATCCTTCCTCCCTCCCTTGTGTAGTTTACCCTTATCACAACAATCTTAACGATGGACAGCCTTACCCTCCTCTCTACTTTGGAGGAGACCTTACAATGGTCTGTCAGAGACTTCTTTGTGCAAGTTCATTCTTCCACAGACCCAGAATCTCCTCCCATTAGTGTTGACATTGCCTCTTGTGTTTCACCATCACACGGGAACAAAGGCCTTCGCCCCTAACTACTTGATGTACGTTTACATTGCAATATTGCAACATTCTAACACTAACCATAATGATGTTGCAACATTGCAATATTGCAACGTTCTGAGTAGTTTTAGATGATGAAGTATAAAATGTTCTTATTCTGGATGTTCTAAATATTATTGCAATATTTGATTATTGCAATGTTGCAATATTGCAAACCCTAACCCTCGGTGATTAAAAAGGGGTCATCCCTTTGGTCATCTGAACTCCGATGCACACTGGTTAAGAAATAACGGTTGTGACCGGCTTGTGCGTTTGGCGCCAATTTATGCACGGACACGGGAGGGCTCCCCTTTAACAAGTCAGCAGGCTCAAACATCTGAACACGCCCCTTTTCTGATTCTTCCCCCTCCCCCTCATCTTTCATCGCATTCATTTCTGCTTCCTTCACAGGATAATTAGCTCCAAGGCACACCAGAGCTGTCAGTAACCACAGGTCCACAGTCAGCACACAACTATCCTCTTTAAGCCAATTGGTCATGGTGCTCCTCAAGTCAACAATCAGCCCCCCTCTTTTCCTGTACCAGTCATTGCTACTAACAGCTGTAATGCCCAAGGCACCCAGCAGCTTTCCATGCTCCTGATCCTTTTCATTAATGAACTTGACCTGGCGGAAGACTTTTTTCATCTGATCCATGAAATGTTTTCCACTTTCCCTTTCTCCACCCGTCGTTATGGAAGAGGCAGTACTCACCAGACGCCCCATGGGCACCAGCCCAATTTCAGTTGGAGGCACCTCACTAGTGAAAGTGATTTCTCCTCCACCCCCACCAATGGCTTGCCTCAGCTGATCCCTCTGTTCTGGTGCCAGCCAATTCAAAAAAGCCTCCACATCAAAGCCCTTGGCAAGTGCACTAACTGTACTGCTCCCTGAAGCAGAAAATGAGGTACTGTTGTTCATTTTGATCTTTTTTCCAAGTTGTGCACTCCTTCCAAGAGTAGCAGGTAGCCAAACAGCACCAGATTTCAAAAATGAACCGGTCCATCACACACCATTGACCCATTGGACTGCGATAAAGCCGATCAAATATTGACCAACATGACTCCTGACACTTGTTGAACCATTGGACTGCGATGAAGCCAATTGAATATTGACCCATTTGACTCAGAAACGAATGTTCGACAAAGCTGATTGCATGTTGACCCACTGGACTGCGATGAAGCCGATCGACTATTGACCCATTTGACTCAGACCCATTGGACTGCATTTGAATATTGACTTATTTGACTCCAACAATGAATGTTTGACGAAGCCGAGTGCGTGTTGACCTATTTGACTCTACTATTGGACTCCTCTGAATTTTGTAAGTGATATGTGTGTTCCAAAGCAGGAGACCCATTGAACGTTGACCAATCAGATTAATGTGAAGCCAATCAAGTATTGACCAGTCTGACTTAAAGCGGATGGTTGGAGCATTATTAAGCGGACTGAGAAATCTGCTACTGATACTTATGATTTGTATGTTGGCAAGTGAGAGACGGTTTATTCCTGGCAGTGAGAAGCACCAATTATGAATTGAAATGTTGCCGTGTGGGAAAAATATGGTTAGAAATGCCGTTTGCTCAAAGAGATGTTGTGGAATTCGTAGAATTAGACACAATTACAGTAAAAGCCAGAAAGTGAGGTGGAAGCAGGAGAATGCAACGAGGAAGAGGATTTTGGAAAATGAAAAAAACAGTTTAGGGGAGGAAAAGAAGGCAGGGTTGGAGATGGGCTATCTTGCAGGAAATTATCCGGCGTCTACGTTAAGATTTCGCAGGCAGAAAAAAGCAAACTCAAGATTGGGAAGATTGGGAGAAAGAAATGAAAGTGAGAAAATACATACAGGTGTACAACATATTGGATGGGCATTTCTTGGAAGTATTGAGTATTGAGCAGTATAAAAGCAAGGTGGAAGCCATCACGGTTGTAATGTGACTCCTCTGGATCATCGGGTGGTTGGTAGGATGGAGATTGGGTAATTATCCAGCGGTTGTGGTTTGGAGGGCGTTGATGAGCCATCGTCGAAATTTTTGTCGTGTAGCATTTGTTGCCCCATATGGGCTGATAAGCAGTAAGAGAAAAATGTAGATGCTGTTTAGTTATTTGTCCCAGGAATAAAGGGTCAACAGTGGAAAAGTGTTTGAATGAGGGAGACATAGTATGAAGGGATGAAGAGAACAGAACAAATGGGTATGTCCTTGTCTGGAGGCTAGGTGTGGTCTTTTTGGAGTGGGTCGCCCTATGGGGAACCGAGAGTGGGTTTGATTGTGAATGGGTGTGCGTGATGTTGCGATTACCGGTAATGCTTTAGTGAAGGGCAGCACCCTTACTTTGGGAGAGTGACAGTTAAATAAGGGGAAAGTAATACTTAGTGAAGGGGAAAAATGACTATAAATATGTTGAAATTGGGGGCATCCCATTTTTCCCTTTCCTGATGTTGTATTGGATGCGTCACTTATTTTCTCTGAGATTATTGCATTGAGCTGCTTGTTGACGTCCCAGCCAAACCATTTCAAGGTCAGCGGCAATGTGGGTTCGCAGGATCATATCCTTGGAGAAAATTAATTGTGCTGGGGTGCATTGGGTAGTGCAGTGGACAGTCTTGTGGACACCATAGGTGCAGGCACTAAGCAGATCAGCGACGGGATCATCATTGTCATGTAACTTGTTTAATTTGCAGCGCAGCATATTAGCCATGGTGCGATGCCAGCGGATTTTTGAATGTGATGGGTTCTGGTTTGATGTTCCAGTGTTTGCAGAGTGAAAAGAACCAAGCATTGTTGATTTCACTGCCTTGGTCAAATATAATGCATGAGGGTCTGAGATATCTGCGGAGCCATTGTTGTTTGATGAGGTCACGGATGTATCTTGCTTCTTTGGTATAAATAGGGATGATCTTGACCCATGATGTGAAAGGGTCGATCATGGTAAGTGAATGAACTGTCAGGGATTTTCCACCAATGGTAGCTGTCCAGGGGCCTGCCAGATCGCAGCACATGTCCTTCCATGGTTGGGTTTCAATGTCCTTGAGTGGAATGTGCCCAAAGCCTCTAATGCCTTGTTTGCCTTTTTGACAGCTGTCGCAAATTTTCACAAAAGCTTTGATTTCCTTGCGCATATTGGGCCAAGTGTAGTGTTGATGGAGTGTATTGTAGAGACGCACTTCACCAGGGTGAAGGAACATATGGTGGTACCAATGAGTGAGACGTTTGCAAATGTCATGAGGGACAAGAATTCTTGGTTCATGCAAGATGGGGTCAATGATGGTGAAAGCATGGTGGGGTCTCATTTGCTCCCCAGTATTGTCAAAGAGTTGGCCTAGTCGATTAGGGGCCTCGCATTGAAGGGACTTGATCGTGGGATCTTGGAGTTGCAGCTGGTAAATCTCCTTCAGATTGACTGGCACGGTATATTCACATGCAAGATTCACATGACAAAGGAAAGATGCCTTGCATAAATATTTTCTTCTTCTTGTTCAATTGGATGACGCAATAACATGTCAGCAACTGGATTTTTCATGCCTGGTACCCACTGCAGTGTAGGCATGTACTCTTCGATCGCAAGTCTCCAGCGCATAATTCGTGGAGTTTGAAACATATGATTGTGAACGAGATTGTGGTGATTGGTGTGAATGATCACTGGGTATCCATAAATGATCGTGCAAAAATCCTTCAGGGTCTCGACAATGGAAAGCATTTCTTTTTCATTGATGCCATAATTCTTTTGAGCATGGTTAAGCTTACGAGAAAAGAAGGCTCTCGGCTTGTCATCTTGAGTGAGCACTGCTCCGATTTGGTAGGCGGAAGCATCGGTATATAGATGGAATGGCTTGTTATAGTCGGAGAAAGAGAGAATGACTTCTTCTGATATCACATCTTTGAGTGTTTGAAATGCCGCTTGACACTCTGGCGTCCAAACGAATTTCTTTTTCGTCGATAGCAGATCGGTCAACAGCACGAGCAGATGACTGCGTCATCTCCACATGTACTGATAATAGTTCACAATTCCTACTACTCGTCGTAATTGCTTGCGGTTTGTTGGCGCCTGTAGTTGTTTAATAGCTTTAATCTTTAGGCTGTGGCCGAATGCCATTTGGGGTTAAAATACTCGACAGGACCCTCGACAGGACCGGTGGTAGCCCAAAAGGATTTCAGCACATTCACTGCTAGTCCGGCGTTTTGCAGGCATTCCAACACCTCTGAAACCTTGTTGAGGTGGTCTTGGTAATTGCCATTTGAGATGATCGCAATGTCATCGATACAACAATTAAGGTAGGGAACATCTGGACTGATGTTTAGTCTCATCAGTAATTGCTGGTAGCGAAAGCAACCAAATGGTAACATAAAGGTTGTCAAGTTGCTTGTGCATTTGGTCAAAGGCAGATGGTAGTAGCCCATCAAATGATCAGGGCATGTAGCGTAATGTAACGATATTTTCCGATGTTCTCAATCATATTGACAATGTGCAGCATTGGCCACGGGTGTTGAATGATCGCCTTGTTAAGTTCATGAAAGTTGGTAATAAATTGAATCCGACCATCTTTCTTTGGGATACAAAAGGACGGAGTACACCAAGGGTTACTCCTGTCCATCTTCTCAAGGACTCCGATAGTGCAGAGTTGATTTGTTTCCTTCTTGAGAGTTTCTAAATGAATCTTTGGGATACACATTGGTCGTTTGCAATGATAGGGTGGAATATCAGTTCACAATTCCACATCTATCTTTTGACCACGCCATTGTCGTAGTGTTCCATCAAATAGGTCCTTGAAAGATTGCAATAATGCCTCTAGCTTGCACTTTTAGTTGACTGTCAAATGTTTTTGTTGGCCGGCCACTTTGGCTAGATCTTGCGGTTCATATTTGCTGTCGAGGATTTGCCAGGCGTAACAATTGTATCCAATGTAATTGCCTTCAAGAAGTGGTTCAAGGTCAGGATTTTCCATTATGAAATATAAGTCTTCAAATGACTCCTAGTCCAGGGGGAAGCATGGGCATCACATGGTAGTGGAAGCAAATGGTGTCATCACTGAACAATAGGTCGATACCATACCACTTCATGTAGTCACATCCTAATATCATGTCATAATGCCCGAGAGTTCCCTTGTGAATTTGTAGCTTCATCGCTAGTAATTGTCATCGACTTGACAGTTCTACAATCTTGTGCCGACAAACCGTAGTGTGTGATGCTGTGGAGAATGTTCCCATAGTAGTGCGATATGAGTGTGAATGTTTGTTGTGTATCTCACACAATTTGGCTCGCACTCTTGCTTGATCTGTGATGAGAGATCGTGACGTGGCAGATTCAAGTTAAGTGCAAAATAATTGGTCCTCAATAGACACAATGATTTCAGTAGTCGGGAGTTTATCATAGTTGATCATTTGTGTGTCATTGTCGTTATCATTCATGAAAACCCTAACAGTGGCCAGCTCAGGATCCTCGCTCTCATGGGCATCGAAATAATATTCTTCTTCTTCGTACTGGTTTGCAATCTCATCTTCCACGAGGTAATTCGAACTCATTGGTTGGTCTGGAATTGGTCCCTGCCATTGTGGTCTCTGTGGAAATTGTCCACCTCCACGTATAATAGGGCTGAGGATGGTGTTGTGGCTGATAAAAGAAATTATTGGGCCTTGAAGAAAATGATGAATCTCGATTGTATCCTCAACCTCGTCTGTGGTAATTGTGTCACTCTCCACCATGCATGGTAGGCCTGGAAGCGGTAGCTGTTGCTGTGTAACAATTTTGCTTGTTTGAACGATCAAACCCATCATTGACGGCCATCATGTCTTTGATTTTTCCTAGACCAAAACGATGATTACCTCCAATCATAGCAAAATCATTCTTCCAACGATTTGGGATTGAAACCATCTCTTGCTCCCCTAACGAGCCCACTGTCCACAATAAATCATCGGCCATTGCCTGTAGTAGAAGACCCTTGGAGGGCTCTCTTTAGTTTTAAAGTCAGGCTTGTTAATGTGGATCACATCCCACAAAGTGGGCATCGTTTTGCTCATTCTTGTGATGGTTGATTGTTGCTTTTGTTTTTGTTCCTTTGTTTGGTCCGGTCATTTGCATCTTTAATGACCAGATCAACACAACCGCCACTTTGTGCAGTCTTTAGTAGTCATATCACATGATTTGTGTTTTTGTGGGAACGCAAGCATGGCAATCCTGGTACTATTTCTACGACAGGCTACGAGGGAGGATTGTGTGTGCAGTACCGCTTCAGAGATTGCAGCATCGCCCATTAATCTCAATGCACCTATGTCCGTAATTTCCATAACCGTTGCACTGCTCCACTATAAAATGGAACCGGGGACAATCTTCACAATAGTGTGGTTCATCAGCGTCAGCGTCTGAGGCGGCAGAAGGCATTCGGGCAACTGCTGGAGTGGTAGGCGGTCCCACAATCTGATTTGGATCAGGGAGTTGCTCCTGCTCATCACCCAAATTGTCCCCTGTGAGATAAATACACAAGGCAGAGCGTTTCCTGGACATGTTGTTTGCGTTGCCGGGGACAAACCAACATGAATGGATCCAGCCTAACAGAAAGAAAAGAAAATCCAAAAATCCGCATTGATTTGGCAATGACTGCCCGGGTTACAATCAACAAAAATGACCATCCGCCATAATGACTGCCTGGGTTACAATGACGGAATGTGTGATTTCGCGCGGCAGGCAATTACCCGGTTCTGTGATTTTGGACGATGCAATAGTACTGCTGATGCCGTATCTATTGTGATGTTGGCTACATGAAAATCTGGAATTTGGACATTGCAGCCGGGAGATCCGTCTGCTTCAAAGTGCCACAAACCCACAAACCTATAAGGCGTGATTTACAGACAGGCCTGGCAACCACCCGGTTGGCTGTGACCTGCTGCCTTCTACAGGTTTCCTTCAGCCAAGTCAAAAAACACCACCTCCATCTGAGCCAGAGCAAGAAATCTCCCAACTGATGTTGTTCTTGTGAGAGACTTGGTTGAGGCACAATCATCCAGATGTAGATTGGCAGAGGTGGGCAAATGGTCACCTTGAGCTTTTGATGGCCCTCTTCAACCTTGCCAGGGCTGAGCGAGTCCTCTACTTGGCTGTTTGGCAGCAGAATCATCCAGGATCTCCCCAGGAGGCTGCATTGCCACATCCAGGAGCACCCCAGGCTGCATTACAACAAGCACACCACAAAGCCATACAGAGGTGGGGCTTAGCAGACTTGCAGCTCAATTTGCTGCTATGACAGCGGTGGGAACGCCCCCCCCCCCCTTGGCTACAACCAGAAATTTGCCCGATCTGTTTTGGATATCCTGGCCGTGACAATAGCATTCTGGTGTTGCCATGTATTTAGATGTAGAGGGAAGATGCCGTTGGAAGGTGGGATGGGATGATTCCAACGGTAGAATGATAATGCGTCGCCAAAGTTTGTGGAACAACATTGCAAATGGTCAACCGGCGGTAAGCAGCAGGTTTGCTTAGGGAGAGGGCTTTTCAACCACCGAGCAAGCCCGCAGTTGGCGCAAATCTATTCTGCATTTTCTTTTGGTCAGCCCATACGCTTTTGGGCAGTCTCATTTGTGAGGAGTTGGCCTAATGTTTTGCTCAATTATTGCTTCATCCTGCCTTACCGGAATTATAATTCTGCCAAAGCGAAGCCCCTGACTAATTACTTAATTCATTGGATTTTTGTTGACGTTGGTTGGATGTGTTCTCCAATTTTACTTAGAAAGTTGGTTGGTGCGCTCATTTGTTTGACGTTGGTAAATTGTGTGCAATATACTTATTTGAAAGGTTGATACATGCAATTATATAGTACTGTATGTAATATAAAATAGCGACGGCTCTTTTTGCGCACCTGCATTCACCCTAACCCTATGTTTGCATGCCCTGGGCCCCTTATAGTTGGCAGCCCTCTGACAAGCCTAGCCCCAAACCAAGTCGGCAGCCATTATCACTATTTGGTTCTGGATTATCAAGGTTCTGTGTACTTCGGTGGGCGAGTCTGCTGCCGATTGGTTGGCCGAAGGGCTCAGCCTCGGTAACTGGACGGCATTGCTCATGTTTGCCATTCTTGTGGGGACCAGCGCTCTGCAGATGCTACATTCCAAATACGTTCCGCTCATATACTGGTTGAACGTCATTATGGTGAGCATCGTTGGGACTCTCATTACTGACTTGCTCGTCGACGAGTTGGGAACCCCTGAATGGGCTTGCATTCTTGCCTTCTTCATTTTAATGTGCGGTACCTTCGGAATGTGGTACTATCAAGAGCAGACCCTCTCCATCCACTCCATCAACACGTTGAAACGCGAGGGATATTACTGGCTGGCCATTCTCTTCACCTTTGCGCTAGGCACGGCTGTAGGAGACGGTCTCGCAGAGAAAGCAGAGCTTGGTTATTGGCAGGCCCTACTTGTCTTTGCAGCCATGATTGGTGTTATTGCGATTCTATACTACGTCAACGTGCTGGGAGAGATCAGCTCGTTTTGGTTGGTTTATATTCTCACTCGCCCCTTGGGAGCTTCCTTGGGCGATTTCTTGTCGCAGTGCCCCGTTGTTGTTGGAGTACCCCTTGACGACGACGCTGGCGAGGTGCCTGATTTCAATCCAGGGGGTCTCTGTTTGGGCCCAGGTGTTACTTCCGGCATTTTCTTGTCTTGCATCGCCATTTGTATTATCTACCTCTGGTGGTCCAAAGTTGACGTACCATCCAAGGACTTGGAAGAAGCCGCATTGGCAGAAGAGCTTGAGGCGCACCGTGTCAAAGCAATGGAGAATGGCCAGACAAAGACGGCGGACCATGATGGATCGGAAGTCAAAAAGATTGAAGACGAGCCCGAAGAATAGAGTAGATGACTAGCGCGTACGACCGACCGTGCTGTACTTCAATGTTTAGTTGAATCCGTCCTCATTTACTAGAACTAGTATCACTATTGTTAGCAGCAGTGCTGCTAGTTTTATACATCCACCTTAGCTGCGTGTGCCGTCGTTCTAATTGGCTTTTGATACTAGCATCATCGTCTGCGACGACGCAGCCGGACAAAATCTATGGGTTGCTGATTTAATTTTGATTGATCGAATGGGTCGATATTTTGTCTTTTCGTGACATGAATAATATTTTGGGGGAACCCCGCTATGCCTGCAGAAAGATCGTATCCATATCATCACCCATCGATGATGACACGTCTGCATCCAGTCATTCATGAAACAAGCCGAATGTCCATTCCTCTGATGTAACTACTATACTTGCATCGAACTGTTGTATTGATATCATGTCTGGAATTCTACGTCAATTCGGACGCAACGACGAGGCTGACTGCATCGATGGGATTTGCTGTGATTGTTGGACGGGAGGCTGCGGTTTGGACGGCTGCTTTGGCTGCGTGGCGGACGGGCTAGAAGCGATCAATCCGGTCATGGAGTATGTGGCGGATGTCATTTGGATTTGCGGGTCGCCCTTGGCGTTTCCCTTGGTGTTTTGCTTTCCGCCGGGCGAGGAAACTGATCCACCAGGTGGCGGCTGGCAAATCAGCATGTTGCAGGCGCCGCTAAAGGCGCCACTTCAGTGCTGCTGCTTCACCTTGATGCCATGCTGCGGGCAGTGGTACATGAGGTACAAACCGTTGGACGGAGACATGACCAAATACAAGCTGTGGCAGGGCTACCATGATGGCCCGCACTGCATGGCGACACGATGCGAAGGCGCGCCCTGCACGATCAAGAGCGGAACCTACGGCGAAGAAAAATGTCCACATGCCTTTCTGTGCTTCTAAGTTTGGTGTTTGGCTGGCGTCTGGAGTGTTTGTTGCTCGTTCAACGTCAACCGACGTATGATCAAGGACGACCGAAACTTGGGGAACGATCCTACTGAAAATCGAGTCAATTCTTGCGTTGGATTTTTCAGCATGCTGGCTAGTCAATGTTGTTTGTTGGGTTGCTGTGTCTGCATTTGCAGCGCCTGTATTGGATGTTGCGCTCCCGACAGTGCGGGCGCTCAAGAATGCAGTCAAGAAGGTGGACGAGCTGGAGCGTCCTGTCGATCTTGTGCTCGAACTTGTTGGAGGGGAGTTTGGTCCGTAAAGGTGCTGGCGATGGCATGCATGAGTACTCAAATGTTAACAGAACTAAAGGAAGGGAAGCCGCTTGCATCCCCGCCAACCATCAAGAAAATGGATCGCGGTAACAATGATGATAATGATGAAGATGAAGACGCGTGGTGGAAAAAGCCGCAATAGGCTTGCCCCGCAATTCATCGTTCGTCCTAGAGGTATAGCGCCGGCGACACAATGCAACTAACGTATTCCTCGTTGTGGGATGTGATAGGAGTCTCGATAAAGTAGTGAAATCGTTGTTAAAACCAGTAGTCATAAAGTCATTCGATAGTCTATATTAAAATGACTACAATTACTTGTCGGGGCTTAGTAGTCTCTCAGCATAGCTTGCAACTCGAGCACCCATGAACGACGATATGCTTCGCTCTCGGTTTCCGGGACGGTTTCACCAACGGCAAAGGCAAGGCTTGTGCAAATGTCTTCGCCATTCGATCCCTTCCAAACAGTAATCCCATCATAGATTGGAATTTTTACAATAGGAGAGTTTTTCAAAGAGACGGTATCGGATTCCTTTTCGACGAAATCGGAAGACGCCTCCAGAACGTTGGGGCTGTGGCTGACATCCACTTCCCCTGCACGAATAGAGGAAGTAGTAGCAGATTGGTAGTAGTTGCTTTCGATCGGCTCAAAGGAGGCTTCTCGCTGGGATTGCATTTCCAAGCCAAGGCTTGATGTATCCAGAAGCCACTCAAAGAATCCAAAATAGTAGGCAAGCGCCATCATAAACAAACCACGCCACGATATAAATACCAAGAATGATCGAGTCGCGCCCTTTCTACGCTGGTAGTCTTCCAAGGAAACGTCTTCGTCGAACGGAATATCATTTTGATGCTCGAAACTCGACGCGCTTGCCACTCCCTCGCTCCCATCTGTTTGGTCCGACGAGGTGGCGGCCTCCTCATCTTCCTCGCTGATCTGGTATAACACTTGATACTCAGAAATGGGGCCAAGAGGTTGTGCGATCTCAGGTGGGACCTCCGAAGGTTCGGGCGTTCCATGAGAGGAAAGGTCGGATGCACTCGCGCGGCTTCGACTGCTTCTCGAGTGACCGCCGATCGAAACAATAGTCTCAGCCAAACTTAAGTCTGGATTATGCGAGCTTCCGGAAAATCCCGAATACATGGTGCTGTCGGCCAGGGTTGGGTCGTCGGTCGTGTAAGACATGCTGTCATGATCAGGCATACTCTGGATGTATGTATCTCCGGGATCGGGATGCCCACTTTGGTCGGCGTCTTCCTCGTCTGAAGGCAGGGGTTCTTCTTCTGGAATGGGATCGTCACCTGGTTGAAAGTCAAGCGAGGGGGCCACATGAAACATGTCTTCAGCTAAGAGCACCATGGATCGTGATGATTCGCTATTACCCTCATAGTCACGGAGGTTGGCGCTCATTCCGACAGGGCTTGGTCGTGGGCTTGGTGACTTGATAGAATGAAATGCGCCAGAGCCGTCCAAAAACGAGGTGACAAGCTCGTCCATCTCACTTGTAGTCGCAGTACCATTTGTTGCCGCAGTATCAGATGGTAGAAGAGCGTCGGCATCAGTCTCGTCGTTCTCGGACTCTTTGAACGTATCTTCTTGCCGCTCCAAACTTGGGCAATCGGAGCTCCCTTCCTCCGAAACTGTTGGATCAGGGTGAGAACGTAGCTGGCCGTCGGCGTTTGTGTCCACAGATTTTTCGGCATCGGCAGAATAATTGTACTCCTGGGCATCCAAGTACCGCGTCGACGTTGATTTCTCGTTATCGCATGTTCCGGAGTCGCTTTGCTCGTGGGACTGGGTCAATGTGATTCGATCAATTAATGAGCCGTGCTCTGCGATAAGTGAATCGAGTGGCTCGGGCTCTGCCACGGAAGGAACAGGGGAGAAGGTATCCACGACAATAGTGGGCTTTGATACGGTAAAAGTTTCTTCCGGCTTTTCGTCTTCAGAGTCATCGTCCGCTTCGTTATCATCGTTGTGGTTGTCTGCGTTCATTGCATCGTCAATGAGGCTACCACATTGGTGTTGGAAACTATGTCTTGGGGACAAGACGGATCCATCGCTGGCAGCCCAAACAACAGCATAGTCTCGGTCGTCGTCGAAAGTGTCGGATTGAGCCCGGAAATCGGCAAACGAATCATCTCGTCCGTCTGGAAAGCGATCCTCTTCTTGGAGTTCCTCGATTTCGGTGGAATTCTTTTTCGGCTGGAGGTGTTCTTCGTCGGCTTGCTTGACATTAACATCGCCATGTAGCTTGCCATACAAACCAAGATAGAGACGTCGAAGTCGAGCCGTCTCATCTTCTGTCTTCTTGTCAGCCCATACCTCGTCATGCCGTCTGGCCTGCTTCATGCGTCGCTTTTGCAACTCCATCACCATACCTCTTCGATCTTTGTTGCTACTAACGACCGAAGAGTAGATGGAGGTGCTAGCAGGGTTGGTGAACTTCTCTTCATGATCTTCGTCGTCATTTTCATCCGCGTGGCCGCGGTTTGTAGTAGTGGGCTCGACAGGGCCGACAATTGTAGCCCTGGCACTTGCGGCAGAAACAGCCGATCCTGGGGCCTCCTTGTTGAAATTGCCGCCAGTCGTCCCGTGGCGATATTCGAAAACGCTTTCATTGCCAGAAACCGCATCTCCATAATAAGGTTGATGATGAGGAGTGTAGTAGGCAGAGAAGGAATCAAAAAGGTGCCGCATGTCGTCCATGACTGACTGCTCGTCACGACCACGGTCCTCGTTCAACCCAACCACCCGCTGTACCTTGGCGCCCAGAGTCTGTATCGCTTCTTCCACGTTCCAACCGAATGGTTGATTATGAAGATCCTCGTGAGTAGCCTCGTCCGACCGCATTTCATTCAAAAGTTTGTATTTGCAATCATCCTTTTCATCATCCCTTTCATCATCCCTTTCATCTTTGATTGAGGTCTTGGCCATCAACTCTCTCGAATGGCGAAAGGCATCAGGGGACTGGCGGCCACCATTCTTGCCTTGAAAGATGCTCGAAACGGATTGTTCGGCAATTAATTCGAGTTGCAATAGACTCTTTTTGGATTCGGTTTGATACCCGCTGATCCCGCAGGACTTCCAAACACCCGTCACAAAGGAAGTGCATTTCTGTGTGTAACCGACACAAGCATTTCCGTCTCCATCTCGCCCAATGAACCGGGCATTTTGGATCAATTGGGAGACACAGGGCGGACCATGCTGGAGATTACTGGTTACAATAGACGAGTTATCGCTCATGGATCCGGGCACCGAGCCTGGACCTGATGAGGTGCCACGGCTTTCTTCCCTGACAGTAGACAGCTCTCCAATCGTCCTACTAAAAAAGATGGACCCATTGTTGTCCTTCGACCTACCCTCTTTGGAGGGAGTTCTCTCTTGGCGCTCCTGACGAAGCCTGGAACCGTGAAGAACTGCCGTCTCAGCGGCGTTGATCGCCATGGAAGCTGGACTTTTGTTACTATTCGAAGGACTCGCGACATTATTTGATCGTGGACTCTTGGGCTCCACGGATCTGGGATTCTTCACGGTCACACTAGCGACTGGATCGACTGAAGCAACTGGAGCCGCCAAGCTGGAGTCCATGTTGTTCCTGCTGTTGCCCGGACTTTGAGGGGGTCTACGCCGCCCGGGACTCTTATTGCCGATCACTTGCTGCTTCTTGTGCTGATACTTTTGCAAAAACTTGTCCATAAAGGGTTGTTGTTGTTGCGAATTAGTGCCAGCAGTAGAAGCAGGCGTCATTTCCTCTTCCTCTGGGAAGAAAGCCTTCGGGGAAGTTTCATTTCCCCGCGGTGCCTTTTGGGGAGACGGCTGTTGCTCTTCAGATCTAGTCGGACTTCGGATGCGTGCCAAACGGGTCAGCCGTTCACGGCGGCGACTTCTCGTCTCGGCCCCGTCCAACGGGGTGGAAACAGATCCCTCTGGTTCGTTCGTGAAGTCCTCGGCGACAGGACGAATCTTGAGTGGCATTTCTGGAGGTTCTTCTTGATTCGAATCCTCCTCGTCGCGCACGTCCGTGATGACAGAGAGTTCTGGTTTGGCTCGCCGCCAGTGAGACGATGACGACGAAGTTGATGCAGATACGCAAGGAGTTGTCGAGGCAGCCCCACGAGTCTTATGTGTCGAACTAGAATGATCAAATGACGGATCAGAAGAAGTGGCATTGCTGCTGGCTGCCTTGTAGTCTTGAAAGGTCTTGTAGCCTCGACGCGGGCTTACATTCTGTCGGGGGCTCGATACAGGGGTGGTAGATGGACTCTTCGAGCGTCGGCTGGCATTCGACAGCGGCTCTACTCGTGGCACATGAGACGAATCGTCCTCGGTGTCCTCGATAACGACTTTGCAAGCTTCGGGTGGCTGGGTACGATCTTCGTCATCTGAGCAGGTCGCAGCGCCGACACTCTCACTAGACTCTTCCACCAGAGAAACGTACGTTACCAAACTCAATTTCTTGTTGGAACGTTTAGCCAGTCCCATGGAACCTGCCGAATACTGCGTGTAGTAGGATTGGTCGTCATCGCCGCCGCCGGGCGTAGTAGCACGAGATCCGTGATCTGTCCATACAGATTCATCTTCATTGGGCGATCCAGTTCTAGAGCTGTTCGTAGAGCCTCTCATTGTATTAATTTTATTCCAAGTCCCTGTGGATGAAGTTAAAACTCTCCATCGACGACAAACAAAAAGGATGGATGCCGCTTTTGTGTTCCCTCTTTTGATGGCCTGGATTTGCGGGAAACTCGTCAAAACGTATGTACCATAACTGCTATGGCCTGCTTTCCATGGGAGAGACGTCCTAGGCACTCGGATGCTTTGGTGTATGTATACAAATACGAATGTTATATAATCGCCGTTTGTTCGCTGGTTATTATGCCCCCTTCGCTCATCAATAAGTGTGGGGATGACTACTTAGTCGTATTTTATTCCGATTTGACTCGCTTTTTCGGTAAATAGAAAGGGCGGGAAAAGTACTTAGAAAAACCGACGCGCAGGCATACCCATCGAATTTGACTCTCATGACTCCTCCTCGCCGCCCATTTCGGCCGACTAACGTCGTTCCAACCGCCAAAGATGGCGCGGGAGAATTTCGTCACTACTGACGGCGACTGGGGTTAATTTCAGAAGAATTTTGGCATTACTGACAAAAGGCGAGAGACCAAGCTACCGTAGTTTATGGGAACCATTCCTTTGGAAACTGAGTTCCTTCGATTGGCGTTCTACCCGCCACAATTCATAAAGTCGCTGTGCTACCCCTCCTATTGTTGCAAAATGTCTGTGGCTCCTTCTGATGCTGAGTTGATGTCTCGTCTTCAATCGCAATTTGGTGATTTGGATTTGACTCAATTGCTGGAAAACGGCGAAATTGCCCCAGGAGATTCCGGTGCCGATGCCAATAGTGAGGAAAGTAGCCTGGCAGAACCCAGTCCAGAGGAACTCAGGGCCTGGCAGGAATCTCAATTTCAAAAGGGGCAAGAGGCGATAGAAGAAAGAAAGACAAATGAACTCAAAGGTGCGGTTCAACGTCGAAGAGCTAAGCTGCGGAAACAATATGCCGCCGATGATGAAGATGACTGGGAACAAGTCGCGGCACTTCCCCGACTTCAAGGACAGTCATCCGCCTTTTTTCCTTCGAGTGATGCCCATCGCAACGAAATTTTAGGTGTACATCCTCTCCTCCAACAACTGGCGGAGGGGGATGCGGAGATTCTTGGGACTCCGTGGCGTCGACTCTATTCAAGTTCTGAGGGCGATGGCTTGTCCTATTTTAATTTGCTAGAGACCCTTCGTGGGTATCCCGGGCCGACGGTTTTGTTGATCGGGGCTGTCCCGTCGGCAACGAAGAGCACATTGAGTTCGTCCCATCGTTCTCCTCTAGCCAAAACCAACATTGGGTTCTACACTGCGTCACCTTGGATTGAATCAACCTGCTTTACGGGCACCGCCGAGTGTTTTTTATTTGCCATGGATGAGGAGAAGGTTCATTTTTTCAAGCCGCGGGCTCTCAAACCTACCCAAAAGGAGCCACATTACATGTATTGTCATCCATCGACTCTGAACGTGACCAACCGTCGGATCGGCAATACAGGCCAAACAGACGGTCTCGTTCATGGGTTGGGAGTCGGGGGTACTCCGGCGCAACCTCGATTACACTTGACCGAAACATTGGAGAATTGCCGGGCTATGGAGTATTGTACCCTCTTTGAAGGCGGTGACTTGCTATTGGGATTCGGCAAGGACTCTCTTAACTATTTTGACGTTGATTGCGTTGAGGTATGGGCGGTTGGAGGCGAAGAATGGATCGAAGATAGCATGAAGACACAAGAGCGGCAGCGGGCCATCTCCGAGGCCGCAATACGCAAGGCCCACAAGGTAGACAAGAATGAATTGTTCCGGGATCTACACTTGTTGAATCCTCGAAACAGCGGCTTCTTTGCCCATGTCCAACATGCAACGGATCGATGTGATGTATAGCCATCGAAACAACGAAATACGACAAGGAAAATCGTGGTATTATAATAATATTGCATGGCAGAGCCGCAGCAGCTATGCCACCGATGTTAGCAACACTAGCCACTACCCTTTACCCAGCGGAGTATTTGCCTGAAATATCTTTTTCCTCCCCCTTCCACAGTTGGATAGCAAAAACGAAAGTGTTTGAATCGACAGGTCGCCCTTTTTGATTTCCCCACGATGCCGACAAAGTCCTCGTTTCGAATCATCGTCCCGCATCGCTCTCACTATTTTTGAAAGTCCATATCCTCACCATATCAACAGTTGTTCTCCTAGAGCACTGCTTTTAAGAGAGCAATAACTAAGTTCAATGCGGAAAAGAAATTCGTCGGAATCAATTTCGCTGCAATGCTTGCTTGTAGCACATGTAGCACAGAATTCTCGGCTCGTCCTCGGGAGCTTACAGCGTGGTCGACGTCGTGTTACCCTTATGTCAATCCATATTACAAGTACCGGCATGATATCGCACGCTTGTCGTGTTAGAGAGCACCTAGTAGTGGTACTCTAGCAGTAGAGGTATTCTAGCGAGTCGATAGCTAGTACTACCAGGTCACATTCTCTGAGCTTACCAGTACTACTGATTTCCGTTAGTAGCCCATAGTATCGTGAGGCCACCCTTGGGATGGTGACACAACCAGGCTGTACTATAGTGTGTATGATAGTTACACCATGGTCCAACAGCCACATTTTCGCTCCCAGACGCCTTCAAAATCCGGTTGGTTCTGTCTTTTCGCAAGAGTAGGAGTCCGTTAGAGCGTCCAGCTGGTTTTTCTTAGATGCCGCAGCCGTTACAAGGAAGAGTCATAATGTCAAACATAGCCTATGTAATCATAACAACGAAAATTACTTAGATCCAACGGTCTATGTAATCATAACCAACGGAAAACACTTAGACACATGGCATACGCCGGCTAGCTCAGCTATTTCTCAAGACATGCCGATTTCGCGGTTTCATCAGAAATTCATTGCATTTTACGAATTCCATCGTCCCTTCTGCATCATTTAGCTCCAAGCCCTTCAATAGTAACGAATCACCATGGGAGGAGCAATTATGAGAACGGCACCGAGATATTCTGACAGATCAAAAGATGACAAGGGCCTGAAGAAGGTGCGAAAGTCAGACAACGCCTCCAGAAGGAGATTGGGTAGGAGTGATTCTAGTAGTGAATTCTCCTCCCGTCACATTCGAAAGGGGTTGAGGAGCAAACACACCCTAGGATCCGACCTGCGAACAGTTTCTTCCTCGGGCTCAGAGAGTTCCCGCCGTCGTGTTCCAAAGCATTACAAGGGAAGAGGAACACTTAAGCAAAGTCGGGGCCGAAGCAGTTATCGGGGAACATCTCCGGTATCCCACCGCTCCGATTCTTCTGACACAAGATCATCTGCTTCTACACAATATACATCAAATCTACTATCAGTGGACACTGCGGAAAACTCTGAATCCAAATTACAAGATATCGGTCGTGTTGTCAACGCCTCTGACCTGACGGACTATTCTGATCATTTCACTTTGGACAGTCAAGAGCTCGAAGAGTTTGAAAAATTCGTGCAAAAGCATGAAAGAAGGGGCCTCAGCCAGATTTATTCTGAAGATTCAGGAAATTCTGCCTTCTATTCCCTAGCAGAATCGAGCTCAAAGGTAAAGGCAGAGCCGAGTGAGGACGCTACTAGCGGCATCGTGGCTGTCAACTCAAGCGAACTGGCCAAACGAGGCATCGGCCACTGTGCCTACAAAGCATGTTTTTGCATTGACGACGAAAGCCTCCAAGGGTCCTATGGAGGTCTCAGGGATGGCGAGGTTTTGATCGCAGCTTCAAGTTTGAGCACTCACGAGTCGGTCGACTTTTCAGAAAGGTCTGAACGCTCCTACGGTGCATCGTCACGAAGCCAAAGTCGCCATATCGAGAGAATGGAAAGCCGCATGGACTCTCCTTGTACCACGTCGGCTGGTATGGAGAACGAGCTGCGAAACTTCCAGGATACCCCTAGTGATGTATTTTGTTTGTGGTTCTGGTGTATGTCCCGTGTTGAGGGAGAGCTCAGCAGTAGGGACGAGGATGACAGGGATCTTGATATTCATGGACAGGACACAAATGCTTCTGGAAGGTCGCGAGCGGTGGTATGGCAACGCAGCGAGGACGGGACCTCAAACACGACGACCGAAGAATTCCTGTCAGAAGAACGTGCCGCCGCAATCGCTCAAGCGGCCAGGGACAATAACATTCTCAACAGCTTCCGACCTCAGTCTAAAGCTTCTGACGATTGCGTTGACAAGCCATCATGTCTGGGTGGGGATTCCTTGTCTAGTACAGAAAATGAAGATTTCTCCATTTCAAAAGAAACTGTCACCGAGGTCGACAAGAGCGACACGTCACAAATTTCTGTATCGCAGTCAATCTTTGTTCTCGGCGACAACGCAGTTATCTCAGGTGTGAGCGAGGTCGAAGCCGGCAATGGCGATACAGCTTTTCTTATCTTCCTCAGCGTTTCGAGGAAGGAGCTTTCGGAAGACGGCAAAGCCGCAGTGGCACGCCGCCGTTTTCAAGGTCATCCATGTTGCCACCGAGGTACAAACATGGCGGCTTCATCAGAAACCGAACAGAACCTAAGTTTTGAAGCTCCCATTACGATTGTTGCTGATGAGAAAGGGCAAGTCACAGAGCGCCCGCGTTTGATCATCGAAGACACGGCCTTGAACTACTTGGACAACCTTTGCCAGCTCAGCGAAGCATCCTACTACTGCTTGGACAAGAAAACCAAGCGAAAGATCACACGGGTGGTTCAAGCTCATCAAGCAAATTATAGTTCGTATCTAGAAGTTGCGCCAACATTCTCGCTTGAAAGTCAAGGCAGCCACGTTACTTCGTCATCCGACGAGACGGCTTGTCAATACATGTTTTGCATGAGAGCGGCAGAATGGCTTGGGGAACATACCACCCCGGAGGATTCACTTACACTTCAAAGTCCCAGTGCTGAAGAGATGCCAAAACTAGAAGAATTTCCTCAGATGGCGGCGACGTTTACAGCTGCGATCGAAGACGCCCTTTCCCTACAACGCAAGCGTACAAACGAATTGAATGCAGCAAAAGAAAGGCGGTCGACCAAGCTTTCCGCTCTGCAACCGTGGCTCACAAAACAACCGACTACTGTTGGGAAAGCTGAGATTGACAAGTATTTTGATGGATCGCCTTCAGCGCTAAAGGCGGGATCCTCGGCCGCATCATCATGCGATACGGAAAGGGCCGAAGTGGATCAATATATTGAGAGCTTGGCAACTGTTTCACAACAGTTTTCGCAGGAGGAAAAACCGTCAATGTACTTGCGAGGAATGAGCCGATCAGCGGTGAAGGCCCACGCCATGCTCCACGCTGGGAAGAAGCCTCGTTGTACTTCTAAACTTTCCGAGTTCACGAAAGCCACAACTCATGAGAGCAACTTGCATCTAACAGATACAGGCGATTCATCCGAGGTAGCACCATTACCGTATACTCCTGCCGCACCAAATGAGGCAACGGAAGCCACCTTGCTGAAAACTCAGGATCTTCATCGGCCCATCAACCAGCGAAGAAGCGAAAAGGTGGAGAAACTGCAAGCTTTCCGAATAAAGAATAAGGCTGGAAAAATGAAGGCGTCGCTTCGATCTCCTATGACAACAACTCCTACTACCGCCCAAACCCCGCCAATGGCGCCCACCTCCGCGACGGGTCTTGCAGCGCCCCCTCCTACCACCACAGTGCTTATCGGTCCAGGAGAGAATTCAACATCCAGCCGTATGTCTATTCGGTCCTTTGGACGTCGAAGTAGTGGCGAGGAGAGTCTGAAAGGAACGAAATTTCTCGGCGAGAACGGAAAGAGTGAATCTTCTTCGAACCATAGCGCCTGCATCAACACTTATCTTATGTTTTTGGAGGAGAAAGATGGGCCAGGTACGGATCACCACAGAGTTGTCGATAAGGTCCCACCTACTGCTACAAGCCCCAGAGACGGCAATCGTGTCCCGTCTCATGTCGGCAAGAATCTTGATGAAGAATGGCATGCTGCATTGGTGCGAGGTGGAAACGTCGTCCATGGAGCAAGGGAGATCTTGAGCCGATACGCCGGAGAAAGCTTCGGAGGGACTAACGGTTTTGTGTCCAACGATGTGTCCGCAGCTGACGGTGAGGAGCAGAGGGAAGAGTTCGAAAGGCAATACCAACAAGAGACCGAGGAGCCGGAGCGTGAGCAAGTGAGTAATCTACTACCCTTCGACCGCCACGAGCTTCCCACTACCTCTACCGAGCCACTACCTGTCCCTGCCTTTGTCCCACGAATTTCACCGGAAATGTTGGAACACATTTCTTCGTCTAAGGATAACAAGATGATCAGCAAGGACATGGATGCAGACGAACGCCGCCTCCAATCCTATGCCGAACGTTCTCGTCTATCGCAGCAGCTTTTGCTGGCGGACAACTCTACACGACACCAAGGTAGAATGCTAGACCACCGGGGTATTGGTACTACTACTGGTAGTGGCCCCTTTGTCCAATTTGAAAAATCCCAAATCTACCAAACCGGGCTTTCGCGACAGCAACGACGAACAACAAACGCTTCCGTTTCTTCCAGTACGAGCGGCAGCAACGACGAGTTCTTTGACGCCGTAAGCCGAAACAGTAGTTCTCTTTCCGTGGATGAATGAGTGTGTTTGCTGTTTGATCAAAGCGTTTTGATAATGCTTCTATTCTGCATAAAATGAAATAATTTGACTCTAGCTACCGCAACCGAACGTTTTGGTGAACGACAGTCGATCCGAAACTAGCGCTAGAAACTTTACTTTTACAAGCACCAGCTTTTCTGCCCGCCTTACATACTTCAGTAGATAGTAGGAACCCTTCTTCTAGCCCAATATTCACAGTTTGCTTCTTCATACTACGGAAGCTATGCTGCACGTTCTGGTAGTAGTAGTAGTAGTGTTGTCCACTGTTGGCTGGCTACAGCTAGTAGAGAGCCAAGTCGGCAGCTGTTTCTATACGACTAATAATCTCTTCTTCTTCTGGTGGTCTTCGAACGACAACGGAGCCATCGGGACCCTGTTATTCCGGCTCTTCTACCCGCCTACCGGTGAGGCTTTCATCTTCAATCAGGTTCGCCCAAATGACAAAATAAGTGGATCGAGATGTTCATGGATAAAAGAGCTCAAGTTCTCGCGTTTGGTTGCCATTATCCAGGTTCGTATTTTGTGAGATGGGGGTTCGCAGTAGAGTACGGTATTAGCTGCCCTACAATTGAGAGAGAGAGAATTGCTTGTCGGGATATTGAAAGATCAAGAAAGGGCTTAATCTTAGATGACACGAAACAGCAGGCCATCATTGTTCTTTTGTAATGCATTAAGCCTCTTTTCTCATGGGCGAAGGCTCGCATGTGACATGGACTTGGCCTGCCATCTGCTTCGTTTGACACCCTGTAGCGCATGTACAAGGTATGCCATAGTAGGGGATCTCCAATTTCCCGAACAGTCAACATGGTTATGCCTGTGGTACATCCCTCGTGGAATTCAACGCATTCGACGTTTCGCTTCTCCGGCCAAACCAAGGGTGAATTTTTATCCTTCGTGTACCGCCATCTTTTGCGTAACGCGATACCCGGCGCAAGCTTCGTCTCACAATTTCCCCGCTCAAAACAAAATAGCCAGGTTAACAACAATGAAGATGAATCACCCTGAAGCAATTCGTCTCAATAACCTGGGTGCTTCCATGATGTTGGCTGGGCGTGACCAGGAATCGTCCAAATATTTTGCGCAATCGCTCGGTATGCTGAAACAACTCTTGGCGCAATCTGAAAGTCGCGGAAATCGATTCCGCGATGACGACGCTTCGCCGTTGCCGTCTCCACTTTATACTCACGATGCTGGGCCAACACCCTCTTTCCCTCCTCATCTGATACAGAATAAGAAACGAAGGCGTATCTCCTCCTCTGCTTCTACGGCAGACAGAGAAAAAGAAGAACAACAGTCTAACAAGAAGGTCCTGGTACCCCACAGGACACTCCCCATTGCGTGGAAGAGTCAGAGTGCCGATCCGCAATCGGACGATGAATTATTCTATCGCTTCGGAAGTCTCTTTTTCCTACAAGCACATTCTTGGTTGGACTTCAACGTCTTGAAATGTCACTGCGCCTGCGTCATTTTTAACATGGGCTTGTTGCATCACAAGTTTGGACTTTCCGTCAGGAAGAACACGAACAATAAGAGCTTGGACAAGGCTGAGCAATTGTATCGCCTCGCCATTCAGATTCTCAAAGACTTTGTTCTTTCTTTGACAGATGAAGAAAATAGCGGTATGCTTATGGACGTGACATCCATGCTCGTAATGATGGCATCGCTCAACAACCTGTCCCATTTGTTGTGGCTGCGTCCCTCCCATGAGCGCATTGCCGAAGCTGCTAGCAATATGCACTTCTTGTCGCGTCTCTTGAATGCATCACGTGACCAAATGCTTGGGTCAGTCGTGTCGGAAGCCACTTGGTCGGACCTCGTCTTGAATGGCCTGGTGGTTGATCAACGTCTATACCAAAGTGCCGGTGCTGCCTAATCCCAAGGCAACGAACGTAACTATCACCCTTGGTGGACCAAACATTCAGTAAACGTACAGTGTTTTCTCACACAGTATGATTCTCCCCCTTTTACTCTGGGCACCATTTCCCACCAACAATATCACCACGAGTCGAATGCCTGCCGCTACGGCGGCAGTGCTCGGAAGAATGTATAGAGTTGTCGACACACTATGCCGTCAATTTCCATTCACATATTGGCATGGCGTGTGGAGCAATCCCTTTCCCATTCGCACATACCAGTAAAGCTACAAAACACTCACTTTTTTGCCGAAGCCTAAGGTACCACCTACTAGATCTACTTTGCTCTTTTAAACGCATGGCGTTAGTTGGAACGCTAACTTCGAGATTCCTCGACTACTAGTAGTAGAGGACTACTCCAAAGTATCCTCGCTACAACGTACTACCTTGTTCGTGACGCAGCAAGGGTGGTTTCATTTGTTGTGTCATCACTTTTTGTGGCCTCCAATCGCCATTGCAGTATTCGACGACGACGACAACACAATCCCGACCACCACGCAAAAACATGACCTCACTAAAGCCAATCCATCATCCACCTCCGCAACATCAATGTCGCGTTGCCTCCTACCTGTCGAGGTTTGTATCTATCATCAACAAGACAAGACATTTCGTTGGGATTAGCTTCACACTTTGGTGGATTGACAATCGTCACGGCAATCGCCTTGCTGTACTAAAATGCCATCTACTAGTAGTATAACAAGCTATACGCACTCAAAATATCCCCAAGCTAGTAGAAAACTCGTTTACGCTCCGCCCACCAAAGGCACGGACGAGACCACACTAGCCTGATCACCACCACCACCGTCTTCTAGTTTGGATTTGGGGCGAATACGCATCGACACCAAGATTCCATTGATGATGACATCAATGTCATGGAAACTTTCCGAAAGCGGCAAAAATATGATTACTGCGGCCGCACCAAATCCCCAAAGGACTGCCAACATGACCCAAAACGCAAAATAACTTTGCGAAAAGACTCCGGCCGGAATCGACAAGACGGGCCACAAAATGATCAAGATAAAGGTCAAGAGATAGACTCGGCGATTGGCCCATGTACTTGCTTCTTCCAAAATCTTGGGATCGTTACCCGTCAAGCCCCTTTGGTCATCTTCAATGAGTGTAATTTCCTTGGAGAATTCGGCAAAATCAAAGTATTGAGGATCCACAAAGGTCGAATAGGCCCAATGAATAATGGCGCTGGACAAAATCGCCACTAGATTTCCCGTCAGCATGGCAGCATTCGAACCCAAGGTATCAATATCAATACTTCCACCATTGATCTTCGCCGTAAGAATCCATGCCATGAGCGCCAAGGCCAATCCCGACCATGCCGCCAACACGGCTCCTCGTCCACTCGCCTTGTCCCACGTCATGAGATTCCAGAGCGGAGCCACGGCGGATCCAATCACGACGCCCATGAACAAATATACCCATCCCAAATTCAATCCAAGTTCAAATAGAATAATGGAAAAGCATCCCATAAAGACACCAAACAAGACCACAACCAATCGACTCATAAATAAGATTTGTTCTCCATCCGCTTGAGGGTTAATGTATTCACGATAAATATCATACGACACCAGGCTCGATACGGCAATGGATTCGGCACTTCCAGTAGAGACAATGGCCATGAACAGCATGATGAGAATGAGAGCGGATCCGGCACTTCCCATGAGTTCGGTAGCGACCGCTGGGGGCACTAGGCCCGCTCCGGCTTCGGCGGCATTAATGGGAAGCTGGAGTGCCGTTGACGCCAAGCCGACGGATGTGGCCAAGGAAAAGGGAATGGCGAACCAAACAATGCTAACAGACAAAAGAGAGAGAAAGCATATGAGTGAATTCGTCCAAATGTACAAATCCAGTCACGTCCATCCATGACGCACCCAGCCAAGACGAAGCCTTTGGCGGCCGATTGTGGTCTAGAGGCAATGGCCGACTGCCAATAGGATTGATCCACAAAGACGGTTCCAAAGTTTCCCACAATATTAATGACACCAAACATGGCTCCATCACTGGATTGCATCGTCAAGAAAGATCCTTCCCTATTTCCTGGAACAGGTCCACACGCATATTGACCAGGTTCAAAGAAAGTACTAGCCGCATTCCCATCTCTCGAAAATATCTCTTGACATTGTTCCAACGAGTAACTGGTAGTTTTGGTCAAGTAATCATAAATGGTATCGGAACTGTAAATCTTGATGTATACGGCAAAAATCATGGTAATCAAAACGACAAAAATGACAGTCGTGTGCACATAGGAAGCCAAAAAGGTGGCATGCAGGCCTCCACTTGCCGTGTACAAGACCACCCCCCACGGAATCAAAAAGGATGCCAATCGATAGTCTACTCCTGTCAAGGCTTCGACGGTCGCAGCTCCTCCCAATAAAAGCATGGAAGTGACGATAATGTTGGTAATGAAACAAAAGAACAAAAAGGTGATATGCGCCGCCCGTCCCCAGCGTGCTCGGACCATTTCACATACAGTATGTGCCTTGGGTGCATATTGCTTGACTTTGATGGCCAAGACGGCAAATAAGATAATTTGGATCGTGGCACCTGACGCGTACCAAAAGGGACCGCTGACCCCATATTGCCAGGCCACATTTGAACTTTGCAACAAGGTGGCGGCCCATGTCCATTGACCGACAATCACACTAGCCGACAAGCCTGTCTTGGTCATTCGACCAGCCGTGCTGACACGAACGCGTAAGTTAAATGCACGGCATCAGTGGCATATCCTTCATCCAATCTACGTACTTGAAGTACTCGCTGGTCACCACGGAATAGCTTCCAAATCGATTGTTCACTGCGACAATGATGGTGGTAAAGATGGAGAAGATGATTCCGAATCCCAGCAAGACAATCTACAAGGCAATATGTGAGCGGCGATCGGTACATCCTGCTGCCACGAATGTCAAAAGTCACTCACATAACCGACATTCTCTGACAGCGGCGGCTGCCCTCCAAAGAAGGAATCATAGCCATCGTACCGAGCAAAGGGTGGGACGTCGTCCGTCTTGACAATCGTCGTCATGCTATAGAGAGTGGTAGTGGAAGCTACTACCGTATCGTAATTCTGCAAACGATTGAGTGTTGAGTGAGGTTAAGATGGGGTGCAATGAGGCGAAAAGGCACTCTCGGTAGGAGGTTTCGTTTCTTCCATCCAACACTGCCGATCTTCCGACTTGGAATAGTGAAGAAGTATCATACACTACAGTACACCGTAGGAACCAACGGCGGACGGTCCGAAGGAGAAATGGGAGGGGCATACCAGGTATCCAAAAGAGAATAAAGTTCCGATTCCCGAAGGAGAAGATGAACGAACGAAGCGTGTCACTCAAATAAATGTCTGGCCGGTTACCGTAATATGATTGATTAGTCCGAACGACGGGTGCCTAGCATGACTTTCGTGACGTCATTGTGGAAATCAATCCTGACGTCACAAAAGGACAAACTCGTTTGGATCGACGATGACGATGACGCGATCCAATCAGTACACAAACTAATGGCCATTGCACATCCTATCGTCGAGTCTGGCATAGCTACCGGTAGCTAGTAGCAGTTTTCGTCCTTGCTGCAGTACCTGTACAGATCGCAATGATGAAGGTTCCAAAGGCAGTAGTAGCGACGACGACGTTGTTATTCGCCTGCGTCCTCGTCAGCAATGGCGTGCTCATCGTTGCCGCCTTTGCTCCTCCCATGAGCCTGATGGCGGCCCATACGCCAGTGGTCGTGCAGCACCATCACCAGCCCGAGCTCGCTATTGGCAAGGCGGCGTCCATGCCATCATTGGAAGACTCCATTCAATACTGGTATCAACAAACCCTGGGCGTTCCGCCTGCCTATGCTGCTGCTGCTACTACGACGCCTAGTCCGCCCACCAAGGACGAAATCAATTTGTTACGACAAGCCTTTGCCGCCTTTTACGGCACGGGACGAGATTACGTCGTGGCCGAGCAACTGTTGAGTCAAACCCTGGAGGCGTGGCAACGACAACCTCCCGATGAACAAGCTGGATTGTACCGAGTACGGGGAGATTGTTACATGGCACTTCTCAAACCCACACAAGCCATTGCAGACTATACCAAGGCGATTACGCTACTTACCACACCTGGGGATGCGGCATCCTTAGCTGCCGGCAGCAATGCGGACCCTGCGGAACTTCCCGCTGCCTAGTGAGTATCATCGTGATGCAACTACTGCTACTTTACAGGACTTATTCGTCTGGCAAAGCTCCTCACCCACTTTTCATGTTGCTTTTGTTATGAAACGACGAACAGTTTGGGCCGTGCTCGTGCGATTCGTAGTCTACATACAACTGCAACGCCCGAGCAACGAATCATGGCCGTACAAGACTATGAACAAACATTGAAGCTATCAGCACGAGAAGAATGGGATACTCCCCAAGAGTTATTGGAGGATGGGGCTCGAACGAATCCTTATGCCGCATGGGAATATGGCATGGCCTTGCGATTGGCTGGAGAATACAACAAGGCCATGATGATTCATCAACTTTCGGCGGATGTTTTTGACGATATTGGAGATAGAGCCAGATCCGTTATTAGTACATTGGATGCAGGAATCGATGCGGCGTCGACCAAGGATCAATTGGAAACAGCAAAGACCATGTTGAAAGATGCAATCCAAAAGACAAAAACTGTGGAAGGAAGGGATATCCCACTGTTACAACGTGTCATTGCCAAGGAAGGAGAAGGACGCATGGCACTGGCTAGCGTGGCATGGACGACAGGCGACCGAGCCGAAGCAGAAAAACAACTAGGATTGGCCTGTCAACGACTCGACCAATTGGAGGCGGATGCTATCAATCGAAACAAAATTAATCCACCGCCCCAGCAACCACCCAGATTACTTTTTAATATCGATGATGGAGTCGGTGCATTGGATATTTCATGCACACGACTAAGAAATCAAGAATACTTGACGCAGCGGCTGGAATGGCCTGGGTCGCTACAAGATCGAGTGGGAAAACTGTTTTCCTTGAGTAAGTAGTAATACTACCGGTAGTAGTGCGTGATACTGCTTCCATTATCATTAATCGCGTGGAATAGTCTGGCACATAGTACTATACAATTCCTGTAGCTTACACTGGATGCGTTCGTTCTGTGCTACAATATGCTCCCTATCGTCCGTTTGCTGCCATCGCCACAAAGAAAGCAAGGAGCCGATACTTTCTCTCTTTCAAATTCTTGAATTATGCGTAATACTGCACTAAATTCCCCTTTATCTACCCGGCGTTTACCACTGCACAAGAGTGTTTTCGATGTTTTGTGACCACATGTGTAGTCTTCGTTCTCCGTCGTCCTCGAACTCCTCCTCCTCCTGCACTCTGCGGTCCCGTCGTGCTCTCTTTGGTAATTTGGTAGATTTCGGTAGAGGAACTTTTGTTCCCTTCCATGATGGATTCTTGCATTTAATTGAAGCGACCTTGGGTGCTTTGGTTCCGGGTGCTTTGGTTCCTTTCGGCCCTTTGGTCCCTATCGGTCCTTTGGTCCCTTTCGGCGCTTTGGATCCTTTAGCTGCCTTGGTACATCCCGGAGGAGGTGCCTGCCGAGACCAAACGGCAGCAGACATCTTGCCATCGGCGTTCCTTTGAACCAACATGACTTCTGCGATTCCGGAAAAGCCAGCACTTCTGCCTTTTGATGCTTCGTCAAGACGGCTGCCCATCTCAAGCTCGATTTTATACATTGCGTCGGAAAAGTCGACTCCTCCTGAGCCCGACAGATGGCGGCGCACGCCGAAGATGTCCACTTCATCTTCGAAATACGAATCTCTGAATCCATGAGTAACATCGAGGGGCTCGTCATCTTCGATGCCGCTCAGGAGAGAACGAAGTGCCCTTCCTTGAACCTCGTCGAGTTGCTGGTACGCCAAAGTGCCGCCAAGCATGCGACGATCGAGTTGCTGGGGATAGACACTTGCAAAGTGTTCCCCTGGAGGACAATTGTATTCAGACAAGTACGTCTGCACTTGCGCATAAACAGCGGTATTATTGTCCTCGCTGACGTAGTCGTCTTGTTGCAGGACTTCAGCGAGATAGGTCCATCGTGAGCACTCGTCGCTGCACATTCCCGATGCTGAGTTGTATCCGGTTTGAACCGAATCGGCAATAATCGATTCCAGATTCTCGGTACTATTTGTGGACACGCCTTCCAGCGCCAAATACATGGTGACCTCTTGTCGATGCTGGATCCTTCCGGGGATGCACATTTCCGGATTCTCTGCCAACATTTTCTGAACTTTCTCTTCGTCTGACATAAGCATATGGTTGCCAAAGAGCCAGCCGATTCCCAGCATAGCCGCTACGTACATAAGGCAAAGAGAAGTCCAAAAGAATCGTGGGCGTCTCCAGAAAGGCACGCGGCCATCCTTATCCTCATCATTGCTGATCTTTTCCTTTCTGGGTTCATCTCGGCGTCTCCAGAAAGGCACTCGGCCCTCCTTATCCTCATCATTGCTAATCTTTTCGTTTTTGGGTTCATCTCGGCGTCTCCAGAAAGGCACTCGGCCCTCCTTATCCTCATCATTGCTAGTCTTTTCCTTCCCGGGCTCATCTGTAAATGTGCTGGACTGGTGTTCCTCGACCGAGAAATCATCAAGCACTTCAATGTCGTAGTGCGTCATATCCGTCATATCAGTCATTTCCATGGGTTGCCCATCGGGGCCCACCGTCATAGGGGCACGAGTTCTGATGGTCGGCATGGTGATATCGATGTCGATTGAGACAATGAGCGTTTCCTAGCCTTTCAGAGTCGGAGTGAGGAAGCTACTGTAAGGAATTAAGTCGGTGGGGGAAATTTTGCAAAGATGAGATGGGTCAACCAATTTTCGTGGCGGGACTACAATTTTTGCAACCACACTATTGCCGTAAGGCTATAATATTTGTATGGTGAAAACATGTTTTACTTATTCTACGACATTGAACTGACATTCTAGTTTCCGTTCGTCGCTTTCATTGCGTGCCGATTGTATCCGTTGGCATAACAGTAATTCATTTGCCTCCAATATGGTGTGTTCTGTTAAGTCCTGCACGCGTTGCGTTGTGTCAAACATTCTGCAACGGAATCAAAGGGAGAACGCGGTCTTCCAGCGGAGTCGAGACGGCGCCTTGGCATTTTCCTCTTGGGGGCGCCAATGGACGTTATCCCGTATCTTCCACTTCGTTATTTTCGATAGAATAAACTGCAAAAAAACCCACTACCGGTAGCTCGGACCCCGACTGATTCTAAATCCGGGAAATTTTCCTACTACGAGATAATATGAACTTCTACAACGATCTGCTGTGGTTCGCAGACTACTAGATATTCTGTATCGTCGTTTCGAACGGCGGGGCACCTTGTCCTGGGCGATATCATATCGAGATTGACTTGTCACTGTGCTATGGCACGACCGTGGTAAATCTGGTAGCTTAAAGCTAGCTACTGCCAGCTTAATTTTGGCTTCGTACTACGACTTTACTAGCTCTAGTAGTCCCCCGCCGACTCCCCAGCACCGTGTCGAACCCACGGTACTAGTAGAGACTGGAGTACAATGGTAGGGACAAATGAACAAAACCACATGCTTCCTCGAGCGGCACATAGCTCCCCCTCAGCGATTGTGGTATTTTAGCTTTCTACACTCATAGCCGCTTCAATACGCCGTGCAACAACAGCTACTTGCCAACATCCCAATTTTTGCCTTGAGTTGGCCCCACCAAATCAATCGGCATGAGTACAGACGACCCCTTTGCTTTGGGTGCCTGCTTCGACGTTTCCCCTTCCGCCGCCGCGATCCCTGCCAAAATCGCATCTTCCAAGCCGGCATCGTCATCGACGGAAGTGTTGGTTTCTACAAGAGACGTGATACGACCCAAAAAGTCATTCTGGTTCCGATCTGCCAAAGTCCTAGCGTTGTAGTCATTCTCGCCGTCCTTGTGCTTATGTTTGTCTTTTCCCTTGACGGCGCGGACGACTTTTTTGGTTCCTTTCATGGTCAATTTGGCACCCGATGCAGTGGCTGAGACCGAGCCTTTTACGACTGCCTTACTCGCTCCATAGGTCGTTTTGGCCACGGCGTTGGTCAAACCTGCTCCAATCTTAGCCGACCCGACCTGTTCAGCAGAGCCGATACGAAAAGTAAGTCTACTGTCTCCAGATTGTACAATCCCCTCCCATTCCATTGCAGGCGCTACTAGTAGTAAAACTTACAGTCACATTCTTCGTCGCCTTGGCCATTTTCTTGGGATCCAACGCAGTTTTGATGGTCGCTTTCCCGACATCTTTGGAGAGGTGTCCGAATCGCTTGGCTGCAGTTTTTGGATCACTAATTGCATTGACAGTTCCTTTTCCAAGAGAACGTGCCCCAGCACCTGTCTTATTGGCGACCTTTTTAAGTTGGTCCAAGACGGTCTTCTTCGAGCCCATGGCCATGGGTTGATCATCGTCGTCCAAATCGCCCCCCTCTTGTTCGGTGACGGCTGTAGATGCCGCATATTCTAGTTCTTCCTGTCGCTCCCGTTCCTCGTGAAATCGATCCTTGATATCTTTTGCAAACTTTTCAATCTCGTCTTGTTTGTTGGCTCGACGTTCTAGCCATTTTGGATCCGTCTCATCTATGCTACCTCCATGATGAGACGATTTCGAGTCCAGAGATTGGTGAGCACTCACAGTCAAGTCCACCAAATCAGTACTTTTGGACCGCATGGGTGGCCGTCGGTCCATCATGGCAGACAACGCTCCGGCCTCCAAACCTGACGACTTGGTTCGAGCTGGTGGCCTGTTTCGAGCCGGGCGTTCTCGAAGACTGCTGCTCGTAGAAGCTGCGGGATCCGCCTTTTCGTCGTGATTCGATCGATACATGGCTAACATTTCGGCACGTTTGGCACTCGACATGGCATCACTTCGCGTTCGCGTGGGAGGATGCCGACTCATGCGAGTACCACCGACTCCGCTTCTGCTGCGTCCCACTCCTCGTTGCAGGGGCGGAGATTTCGACCTTGGTTCATGGGCGGTTTGAGAGTGAAGTTGTTGCTGCTGTTGCTTGAACTCCATTCGACGTTCCGATAAGCCTCGAGCCATTCCCGGTCGGCGCCCATTATTTGACGAAGATGTTCGGGAAACGCCACGACCGGAAGGCCCCGCATCAGAGTCGTCCGTATTATGAAATGATGCATTTGCAAAGGATCCGTCTAAGTCAGCATCGCCAAATCCATCCCCACCACTCTTGTGATCGGACTCCCCAAAATTAAACCAATCGTCTGTCGAGTCTCCTCCTGCCTGATGCTCCGATTTGGATTGAAGGCCATGCTGGTGCCCACCCGATGGCCCCGTTCGAGGTGTAGACCTTTGACGCGTGGGTCTGGACGGAGGTCGACCCTCAGAGGCTGCTTCAGACTGACTTCCTTGAGGCGGTGCGGCTGGTCGGTGGGGTCGTTGCCGACGCGAAGAGGAGGATTTGCTTTCGTTCAAATCGGTTTGGAACTCGTCCATGTTTGAAATAGCTGTGCCAGCGGATTGAATTCTTGGTTCTTTGTGAAATAGTGTTTACGTTCTTTCAATCTCTAGAGCATCAATACGTAGTCTTGGTATAAAGAGTCGACGGTTCTGGCCGAAAAGCCCGATGTATCGACACAAATTTCGATACACGCGTCGGTTCCGATAAAATACGCAAGGGGACGCGGTGAGCTCTAGTAGACCCCCGTTCAAATTGGAAGAGGGTCGAAGTACTCGCTGTTTTGGTTGATCGACCGGTGCAAGCAATAGCGGCTTTATAAACAGACTCCTGAGCGCGCCGACGGCAAAGAAATCTGCGACCTCGTCGTTTCTGATGCGGCTTTAGATGCACCTCTAGCAGGTCTATGATAATCGTGATGGTGTCGGCCGATGATGAAAGGCGTGTGGAGTTCGTATCGACCGCGTTCGCAATTCGTTGGAGAGACTACAGTCCAAGACGTGCTCGCGTTTTTCGTAACGACAGATCTCAGCGCGTTCTCGATGACGAGTTACCGTAATCTAGCAGCCGTCTTTCCAGCGATCAATGAACAGTTTAACCCGGTAGTGCAAGGTGAAGTGGAACCCAATTGTCTTTCTACTACTGCTGTTTCAGAGGGATTTGAACAGTTACTTTGTGCAGACCATCACTTTGCAGATGACAGAGGGGCACGCGGTCATATGCTGGTGGTACGAGATGGTGATGGTCTGTCCTGTGTCGTCGTCGGAGAAAGTACTATGGGTGGAAGTCGTACGTTTTTGGCGGGTGGCCCTCCTCGCGCCTCAGAGCGTCATATGCCCGGTTTCGCCTAAAATGACTTTTTAGGATGACCCGAACAGCCCTTTGTGACTGCGTTGTTCGCACATTTGACTTCTTGGACCCGCAGGAGACTGGTGCTACTAAATCATAGGTATCAACTAAGAATAGAATGAGGTCGGACTCGTAAAGAGAGAATAGCTAGAACCAATTTCTATCTTGGTAGCCCTGAACCAGCGACAGCGTTGCTCTACCAAGATAGGAAGGTCCTTCCAGCACGGTATAGGTTGGCTTTCTTCGACGAGCAAGCTTTCGTGAGTGCTGCTGTCAGGAGTACCATCATGTTCCGTACGCAACAAAAATGGAAGACTAGTCACAGATTCGCGCCATACAATTATCCTATGTAGCTGCTACTAGACACAGCGGCAACAAAAGCCCTTGCTGGATGCGTAATCTAGCAATGAAATAACTCACGTATTATTACTGTATATCCACGCAACAAAACCCAAATAAATGAATACCTTTCCCATATATCGTGCAATTTTTGCTTTACGAAGCCCCCATCGGTTGTTCGACTAGTGCAAAGTCCAAATATTGAATTTCCTCCATCTTGTTTTTGTTGTCGCCATTGGTCGCCGTGTTGTCAGCATCCGTAGCAGCATATTCTTCAGCGTATTGTAGTACATCATTAATCCAATGGTATCGACGAGCCGATCGTACCGATGTACGTTTGGATTCTTCTGGTTCCGTCATTTTGGAAATCAATCGGTGTACTTCGCCTGGCAAATCTTCTACATATCGAAACCTCGCCAAGCGTGTTGTGCCATCCGGCTGCAAGCCTCGTTTTTTGGGTTGCATGCAAAGTCCACACAATTGTTCCACCAAACTTAACTGTCCCGCCTTGGCCTGGGAGACGGAAACATGTGGGGGGCAACCAGTCATCATGTATCGAATGGTCATTCCCAAACTATAAGCATCCACCAATAATCCATAATCGGCAACAAAGTTACTGATCGTGTTGGTAATAGAAGTGGTCGGAGTGGATGAAGTTGTTGTCGTATCAGCCTTGTGAACGCGCTTGATTTCGGGTGCTGCAAACTGTGGACTTCCCAAGGCACTCATTTGACGATGCAACATGGTACTAATGCTTCCACGACGCCCTCCGGATGCCAAGGACGTACGTTTGCCATGTGAAGAGCCGCCCAACATACGTCCTGATCTTCCTAGCGAGTGATTCAAGGAATGAAAGCTCGCATCCAAATTTTCTTTTTTAATTTCCGGAGACGGTTGAATGACATCCTTGGGTGTCAATGCTCTAGCAAATCCAAAATCAACTAGAGTGACATGCCATTTCTTCATCAAGGCAGCCCAGTCTGACAATCCTGTAGGCGCCTGGGGGTCATCATCGTCATAATCTTCGGGATTGTCCCAGATTTCACGTTGCGAACTGGCAGCGCCCGTCACAATAATATTGTCGGGCTTGATATCTCGATGCACCACGGCGTGATTGTGTAAAAAGCTAATAGCATCCACAACTTGCGCAATGACAACACGCCCGAATTCCGTCGACAGCGCTCCTCCGTGCTTGAGCAGACTCTCCACCGTGGGCCCTTTGCTGTAACTCAAGACTAACGCCATGCCTTTGCCGGGCGAAGGCTCCACGAAATCCAAACACTTCATAATGTTGACATGACTAATCGCTTGGAGAATGTCAATCTCGCGATGCCCGTAGGCTTTTTCACTCGCTGACACGCCGTCTTTGGCGTTGCCCGCCACTTTGATTGCCACAAGTCCCCCCGCCTTGTCGGTGTATTCCTTGACTCGGTCAGGCACGTTGGCGCCGGGCTTGACTTTGGCTAATACGACACTGGCAAAGCCACCCTTGCCCAAAATGCGCACGGCCGTGTAATTCTCCGAGATGGAGTCGGGCCATTCCGAGGGAGTGGCGAGGGAGGACGCCATGGTAGATTGCAGTAGATAGAACAATCAATGCAATCCTCAATAAAGGAGTCTGGGTTGACATGCATGTCATGTAGGTTCGTTCTTCGTTTTTTGGTGAAGGAAGTTGAGGAAGGAAGGCGAGCGAACTGCGATCTTTTCACGCGAGCCATCCAAATCTCCGCGTCATAGATGGAAGTTCAGCTTTGGATTTATTGCAAAAGAATACAGTGGGCAATTGTGCAAACAGATTGGACGACATGGTTTACAATAGCCCTCCCATAAGAGGCATAATTATGAACATCCATTCTTATTTAAGCGTCCGTTAGGGTTTGTCTCTAAAAAGATACCAGGTATGGCGGCAGGTGTCTCACAAACGATACGGTCACTTTGGCAATGAATGCCGACAGCGACGACAACGACCCCGCTGATGATGATGATGATCGGCATTCTTCTCATTGCTATTCGTGATGCTATCCTTCAAGGCGTCATCGTGCATGAACCTTATCGTCCTCTCGTGTGATAAAGGGAATGCATCTGCTGTCAGCAGACGGAGCCGCGCCGGCGCGTTTCTACTGACTGTGCTTCCTTTGCGGACATCCACACATGTCAGCAGAACAGAACATCATCCCAGCAGGAACAGCAGCAGCATCCATCGTAATCATCATAACCAAATAACGATTGGGTCCTGGCACGTCGTCGACGACGAAACGACTTTTATGTCACGACGACCATGGAACTGCTGAAATCTTGCAGCCATTTCTATTGTGGAATCCATTGGAACGATTTCCAGATTCGTCGTGAGGGAAAAGAAGCAGAAGAAGGAAGATGCACGCCCGTGACCTATGGTAGGAAGCGAGGACAAGAGTCAAGTCAAGTCCTCGAGTGAACCTGTCCCTCCGTTCGATTTGTTCAGCGCGGCCATGCTGGTCAATTAATTCATCCTGGAGAGGATCATGGCCTGTGAGCAGAAAGCCCAACACGAGTTGGAAGAACTACTACTACGACATGTTATTAGCGGCAACCGTCATCTGAGAACTTGCTTTCAAATAAAGGTGATGAAGAGCAGCTAGTGGCAACGCACCGGTAATACGACAACTTCTACAGTAGCAGTACAATAGAAAGGTTGAAGTAATCTTCTAAGTAGTAGTTCTTTTGTTACTCGTACAAGAATGAATATTTTTTAAATGCTATTTGTCCAAGGTTCGTCCCCCCGGTCGCGAAGTTTGCGCTGCGCTACGCAGATAGGCCATCTTGCGCTGTTGGAGCGGGAGAGGATTGGTCGTCTTTGGTTCCAGATTGTCCTGGGCTAATTCTCCTGGAGCAATCTGTAACACTTTCTTGGTGGTGCCCCTGAAAGCATGATTCACGGCTGTCGCGTTGTTTGGTTTGGTGGAAGCTGTCAATGTTTTCAGATTTGTCTCTCCGACAGACTTTTGAGTCACTCGCTTGGCAGCAGCAGCTGTAGTACCAGGCACGGTCTTCCTTTTGGGCTCGAGCACGGGGCTCTGCTTTTTGACAATGGGGCTAGAGTTTTTCGCTTTGTTTGGCTTGTCCGTAGGGAGACGCACGTTGGGGGTGAGCTCATGCAAGGACTTCATGAATGAAATTGTAAATGTGGACGACCCGGATGAAGACTGAGTTTGGGCGAAGCTGTCGATACTGGAAGTTGACGCCGGAGTACCAGTACGGAAAGAATTACCACTTCTCGCACTACTGATTTCCAAAGTATCTTGCGCTGTCGACCTGGAGTCAGGTATGGGGTTGTGCTTGGCAGCCGGGGCAACGGAATCTGGCGTCGCCGGGGCAGCCGCCCTAATTCCCTTGAGGCTCTTCAAGAACTGCAAACGGTCTGATCGCCGTTGTAGTGAGCCAGGAAGTGCTCCAGTGCCCGAGAGACGATCTTGGTTACTTCCGAGCAAGTTCATAGAAGCAACACTTGTTCTAACATGTGCACTCTTGCTCGTAGGCTTACTGTCCTGTGGGGAAAAGGATGGCACTGTAGGACGAAAGTGGGCAGAGAATAGTAGGCCCTCTTCGCTCTCAAATGATGAAACTTCTGTACCGGTTACAAGGATGCTTGAAACGGAAGGATCGTCCACAGAGCGGTTCATTAGCGGTCTCTCGGGGACAGCAGCAACACGGGGCATTTGTTTTCGTTGCAGATACAGCGCATGTGGAGTGGGAGCAACTGAAATCTTGGAGTCCTTGTTCGGTTTCTGATATGGTTGTGGAGGTTCAGCCACCACGGGTTTGTCAAAGGATCGGCAGTCGAATGGTTGTTCCGAATCTTGGTCGTCACAAGACGTCGTCTCGGTCGTATTGAGCCGAAGATGCGCCTCGAAGAATCTTTGACGCTGTTCACGATAATAGGCTTTGCGATCTAGGTGCAGTTGCAGTTGGTGACGCTGTACATCAGAAATCTGAGTCGAAGCCATGGGAGGCCTACCGTAGGCAAAAGGTGGTTTTGTTTGGCATTTCAGGCCGGTTTGATCATGTAGAGCCCCCTCTGGAGAAACAGACGCCCCGCCAGAGTTCTTATTGGAAATTGCAAAGGTCTCGGCCTGAAGAATCGCGAGATCCTTATTGGCTTCCTCCAACATTCTAATCCCTTGACTGTCGTTGACGGCTCCATTGGGAAAGCAAAATAATTCTTCTAACAAACCATTCTGCTTGGAAACCGAAAAACTTGGGGACGAGATCCCAGGGCCACAGGACGAAGACATGTTCGTTAGCTCCTTCTGAAGGTCATTCGCCATGCATCCTGGCTCATTCAAAGTTTTCACGGGCTTGAAATCACAGCCTTGTCCTTGGATTTGCTCGTCTCTACTAGAACGCAGTTGGAACGACCCCTCACTTGACGTTAGGCTACTTGCAACAGAGGTTGATCGTAGGTTCGATGTTCCAGAATGGTCGTTTTGATGGCCATGGTCTGGATTACGACTGTCGCAGTTCAACTCGACATCGTCGTCTCCTTCCTCAGTTCCTGCCGACGCCGCGATCTCCAGCAGCCGCTGGTTGGCATATTGGTGCCCCAACGGGACATTAATCGATGATAGCTGAGCTGTGCATTCTTCTTTTTGTGTTTGCACTTGAAATGCACTGCTCTCTGATCCTCCTATGGACGGTGTGGTTTTCCCCTGAACATAGATGTCTTTGATTCTGATTTTACTATCCCCACTGTCATGAGAGTTCTTGTTTACAATTGAAGCTCGGGATTTCTCAATTTCTTCTGGGGTTCTAGCGAAACACATAAATCGCATTATCCCAATATCAAGAACCAGTGACTCGCCTATGACTTTGCTAAGCGCATGGCTTGTAAGACTTGTGGCTGTGTCCGATGCATGGGAGGGTTCATTTGAAGACGAACGAGAACCAAAACTTCTCGTGGCGGTGGTAACAGAGCTCGTCGAAAGTGACACTGGATCTAGAGAACGTTCATCACGACTTCCCGAATGATCTCGCTCTACCAGTATCTGATCAGCACGACTTTCCGAAGGAGTTTGTTCTTCCAATGTCTGATCATGGCCATGCAAGGGAACGTTCGTTGTTACCGAAGCATTCTCGCCGCGTACACTTTTTGCAACACACATGACCAGCTCTTCCATAGGCTTGAAGAATGACTGTGCTTGGCCTTGGCCACTGGATAATATTAGAGGCAAGACCATGGTGCAATCTCAAGTTGAAGACTGAAAGATTGGTTTAATTTCAGGACTTTGCCACACCATGGACGTCGATCATCAAGCTTGCAAAATGTATGACTCGTGTCAACAATTCCATCGGGCGAAGCAACTATCGAAAAATGATTAGAGTTTAGACGAAATATAGTATTCCGATACGTAGACGCTTGATTTCCTCTTTCATCCTAAGTATCCAAATGATTTATCCTATGTATTCGAATAACGCGACCACCTATTATCGAAACTCTCCCTCGCTCGCTCGCTAGACAAATAGGGACGCTCTATTGTTATCAAAGGCATACTCGGAGTATCCAACGTTTCGCGAGGGTATCGTCCTTCTTGAAGGACATCGAAGTGCGACAGCCAGTTGCCGGGTTCAAACTGTCACTCGGAGCGCGAGGCGACCCTCACTTCTCGCAAACACCAAAACCTTAGGGCTGCGAAGACAGCAGAAGGAATCGATGCGTTGTAGACGCTCTATACAATTTAATGAGGAAATATCACTATACAATTTCAAATTCTATGCTGAAACCTTGTTCATTTGATGGGTTCTCCTTGCGTTCTGATCTTTCATTTTCTCGTTGAACCTACGCCTTCGTTCCTTCAAATGAGCCTTGACGGAGTCGTTTGCGGTTGATGCCACTGCAACGCTGGCGTAGAGCAAGATCATCATTGCTTTGATTGCATGAATTCCAAGCCATTTACCTCCAATGGCACTTCCCTTGACAAACATCTTGAGGATACCGAACCAGGCCGATTGACTGGAACTAATCATCTCGACACTTGCACTTGACATTTTTGGCAAAGGACGAGGATCGCTGCGCATTGTGTTCGGGACTCGAACAGGCATTTGATTAGCACGATGCGACTCATCTTCACGTGCATCGTCGACTGCCACCTTGGCTTTGAGCAGTTGAGATCTAGCTGTTGATGTCGATGCGCTGCGATTCTCATCCATTTCAAAGCCTCGGCAGGGGTTCGAGTCGCATACACTAGATTCTTTACTTGAAGAATCAGCAAGACAGCTTTGGTCATTCATGACATTTTTGAAAGTCTCTTGTCCGAGATCCGATTCAGCAGTTGGGATGTAGGGGATACTGGGCATCTCGTCGATCGAACACGCTGACATACTGCGTCCCGCGTCTTGCACGAAATAACTTCGATTGCTTCGGTTGCTGGCCCTTCCCAGGTGTGAATCCGAGTAGTCACTGGAAACCTCAGTTGAAATATTATCAGGTCCACCTTCGAGCAAAGTGCTCTGGCGAACTTTACTCGTGCCATAGAAAACTTCATCAGGGGCGTCCTCGAGTCTTGGGGGCATGTTCTTGACTGTGGGCCTTGGTGGTGGGAGACCGTCCAACGAAGCAACCCGAGAAAGATGTTTCTGTTCATCAGAAAAACGCCTTGGAGCGATGTCCAATGACAATGCTCGATACAAGCCAGAAGCGGCGACGGTAGTTCCATCCCCCTTTTCCAGCTTTCGCTCGTGTCGAGTCGATTCGTGCATTGAAAGGTACACCAACATTTCCATTCTACCGAAGTTAGATGACTCGGAGTCGATACCTTTCAAAAGACGGCCCGAAATATCATTGTCGAACTCATGACTGGATTCGGGGGTCTCATCGCAGGTTGGATCGGTATCATTCGAGTTGGGTGTCAATCGCCCGACATCGATGATCTTGTGTTTGAGCTCTGTTTGGAACTTGGTCATTTCGTTAACTTTCTGGAATCTCTTTGACAACGAGCTGCTTGTATTAGATCGTTTGGATCCGTTTCCGGATCTGCAGCCAGAAGCCCACGTGTCTTCCGATGAAGTGGCTAGCGCAACTCCGAATTCTTGGGGAGACTCGTTCCCGGTACCGGCCCCATCAAGTGGAATGATCTCGAGACACTCAGCATCTTCTCTCTTTATGGCCACGAGCTCCATTGTTGTTTGTGAGTCTAGTTCAGCTTCCTTCAACTCGTTTGGCATCAGTTCGATGAACTCGCCACTCTCAATCATTCGTACCTCGGCAAAAGCATCATCATCATTTACCACTGAATCGGTCTTGCCATTTGAAGAGCCGAGAATAAAAGATTCCCAAAGCTTCTCCAGCTCAACTCCTTCGAAAATGGTTGACAGTTGGGAGCTCACCGTGCTGAGCTGCTCCCCAGCAGAGCCAAACGCCTCGTTGACAGTGTCGCGGCATTCAGTAACTTTCTTGACCACGTCCCGGGTACGAATGTGCCCATGAATATTTCCTCGAAGGCGTCTCAAGTTATTGCGACGAACTAGCTCATTGCGAAGCCGTACGGAGTCCACTATGGTATCTTTTGTCGACGTTTTCCCCCATGCAATGGAGGCTTGATCCGACGAGGCGGAATGTTCTTCACTTATCTTGAAGAGAGACTGCTTAGTATGATTCATGCCGTCACCACTCTCGTCAGATTCCGAGAGTAGATTTGGCAGGTGAGATGGAACACTACTAGTCTCTGGTTGAGACTCCGCTTCTTGGGGGGGTTCTTTTCGCTTCCCTGCACAGGAGTCAAAGTAGGTCGATAAGTCGTCAATGAGTTCTTTATCAAACAGTCGACATAGATAACCCGACCCGGAGCTTTCTGATGTCTTCTCAAAATGTTGGGACAATATATCAAGAATAGTTGAGTTTTCTTCGTGCGTCTCTCGAGGGACAAGGTCTGCGAGACGATCAATCTTTTGTAGGAACGATTCAAAAGCGCGTCGGTACTCAGCCTTCCGATTTCCAGCAGCGTTTCCACAGGATGCGTCTTCAAAAAACTCGAAGACATCGTCCAAAACGTCTCTGATTGTTTCGGCTTCCCCATCCATTTCACATGCAATGGCCTCGATTTTTTCGAAGATAAGGTCAATGAAGTCTCTGCTTGTCTCGTCGCGCCGGAAGTGTTTCGAATCCAGCATCGAATGATTAGGTTCAAGATGCCCATCGACGTCAAATTCATTTTGTTCGTGTACCGACGTCTGCATGTTGCTTTGAGCGTTGGACACACCAGAAGCAATACCAGCTAGTCGGAACACACTATCACCATGCATGGAGGTCATCTCCGTTGCCCTGGTGTGCATGGTGCTTTCTTCCCGGGTGTGCATCGTACTTTCATCCCGGGTATGCATGGTGCTTTCTCCCCGGGTGTGCATAGTACTTTCGTCCCGGGTGTGCAGGGTGCTTTCTCCCTGGGTGAAAAGCGTTGATTCGTCGTCGCGGGAATCGTATTCCGCAAGTCGGGAATTATCGTACACCGACGTCAGTTCCGTGCCTCGTGTATGCATGGTGCCATCAACGTAGGTGATATAAGCAGACTCCTCATCCCCATTGACAGTACCATTTAGTCTAGACACACTAGCACTTCGCTCTGTAATCGTGGTTTCCTCTTCTGCGCAAATCGATCGAGCGTCTTTGCAATCGCTGGCGACGGGGAGCAGGTGCCCATGCATGGCCGCCTTCATTTTGTTGTCGCTCATGACAGAACTACTTGTATGGACGGACTGCTCAGCGTCGTTGAATATTTCGGAGCCCTTGTTATTGTCCAAGTTGTTTTCCTCCATGGATGCCATGGTATCAACCGATGTTGAGTTTCTTGCGGTTTCGAGAAGAAAATCTTGTGATGCCAGCAAATTGGCGGGGTGGAGCAATAGCGATGGAGGGAGCTTTTGGGGGCCATCGAGCTGCGCCGCCTTCACTCGCTTAATACGAATTACTTAGAAGAAAATGGCTTTTATTAATATATTCACCATGAAGGTTGAATAAGATTTGTGTTAGTGCCCCGAGCAGGCCATTACTTAATGTTGGCGATGGCTCTCGCTGCACCGCCGTCACAAGAGCTCATTGTTTTAGGTCTCGAAGGCGAACGATTTCCGAGAGCGCACTAAAACTATTATGCGTGTCTTCCAGCGATTTGCGCTCGCCAGACGAACACACGACGTGGTGGAGAAGAAGGGCGACGCGACGACGGCCGGCGCGCGACACACTCGACCGATGGTGACTCCACCGACTGCTTCGACCTTGTAGTCGATACGCTGCGGCAGCAGCTCGGCTATTGTCAAGGTAGTTCGATGCTTTAATAGTAGTAATGATAGCAAGTTGTATCCTCCTAGAGCCTTCGATCTGATACAATAACGTACAAACAAGACAGACCAGCAGGTGAACGGTGCCGGTGGCCATCCCTTCCATGGACTTCGACTTCGTCTGATGAGCCCAAGGCTCATTCACTGCGTTATTGGCTGTCCTAGGATTGCTTGACGATTCATGCCCCGGATAGTGAGCTGGCTGGTGGGCAGTAGAACTGAGCCACCTGCATGTTGACCGGGCGCTATAAAATGTCTAGACAACCTACTACAAGCTCTCTAACATGCACATGTTTGTGACAGGAAAGCTAAAGTCTAATTTTTAACTTGCATGGTGTCACTGCGGAGAAAGTCGTCGACGTGCCTTTCGAGGAGCTCATAGTCGATAAGACTTTCATTGTCCGAGCTATTGTCGCGTGATATGAAAGGCTCCGGTTCTGAGTCGTAATTATCTGCAAGATAACGAAGATAGGTAATGGTTGGATAGGCATCCTCGTTTTCAGAACTTGTATGCGTATGAAGGCATGGTGGACTAATGACGTCGTCTCGAGAGGAGTTGTTGCGCCTTGGTTTTTCCTGAATGATGACGCCACGTGAGTTCACAATTATGGGAGCATTGGAATCCTCCATCAATTTAACTCTCAAAAGATGGTGGAATTGTTGATACTCTGTCTCAGCGTCGTCGGGCTGGAGCATAGCTAGATGTTTGTCGAGACTTTTGGTATCGTCTTGTTTTCCTTTTAGTACATTTGAGCGTTTCACGTTGACTGGTTCTTCATTCTCTAGATCGCTCTTTGACTCGTCTTTGGACAGTTTTGTGTCGTATTCGTCCATCGAAAGAACTTCGCTTGCTTCGGACAAGTCATCTTGTGTGTCGGTGTCTTCTGGCATATCCTCCTGGTTCGCCACGGCATCGATCGTTCGACTTCGTCGTTCACCAACTGTACTGGCGTTGATTGCATCTTCGTCGTCTGTACCGTCATCATCGTCGTTCTTATAGTTATGAAAGATTGAAAGGGGCGATTTTTGGAGGAAAGAGAAGTGCGGTTCAAATGCCCCTTGAGCCGATCCAAGTCTTGGTGGACTACCCCCGGATGATCGGTAGTCCCCAGAATTGTCGCCAGGAGTGTTGGCTATGCAGCGCAACTGAAGTTGAGTCATTTTCTCATGGGTGGGTGATGCGTCCGGTTTGGGGTGGAGAAGTAGGGGCGTGGAAGGACTTGCGTTGGTCTGTCGGGGCGTCGGAACGACGTCCTCATCCGGCATTAATGTAGCCCCAACCGCATCCGGAGTAGAAACTTTAAGTACAGACTTGATGGGTCCTTTGACTTGTGGCTTGCTCAAACGGGCTTCCAAGCCGTCTTGAGCAGCCTTGTCTTTTGAGGTCAAAGCATCCCCATCCACTGATTCTTCGTCTATCTCTGTTTTATATCCCGTCACTTCATCAAATGACTTGAAGTCATTGGGACCAATACAAAAATCCGACGGAAAGCATGAGGTGAAAAATTGCGTGTCTTTATTGGTAGTTGTAGTTCCCGGTTGATGAGCGTGGTAAGGAAAGTATCGGCGCTGCGACTTGGTGTTGTCTTCGGAGACTGTTGACGCAATGGACCCGATCGGCACAAACGGACTTTGTATGGTTGCATCTTGGAATCGAACTGTGCGAGGAGCGAGCTCATCAAGACGAGCGCACTTTGTGGCACAAGGGGGGGATGTTCCGACGGTCCTTTCACGACGGGACATGGTCAAACTTTCATTCAGACTGATGATGCCCTTTTCGGAGAGGTAGACGCAATCTTTGTCACTCAAGAAATCTTTGAGATTTTTCCTCATTTCTTTTTTCTTGTCCTTTGCTGGTTTGGGTTGAAGACTGTCGTCATCTTCCGAGCCGGCGCTTGAATCGTCCGCCAGCATGGAGTTATTGGGAGAAAACATCGTGAAGCCACACCATGTGAGGGCAGACATGGTTGCCTTATCGCGGGGGAGCGTTATTGCTATGCTACCATCGTCGATGTCATCTTCGTCGTCGTTGTAATCGTCTCCTTTATCCTGATTCAAAGAGTTGTGTGGCGGTTCCATGGACATGTTGTCAGTACCTTTGGGATACCATGCCGAAATGAGATGATCGGTAAATACTCGAAAGATGTTTTCCGCACCACCACCTACGGTCAAAGCCGTATTCTCGGGTGAAGTGTTAAAGTACAAGACATTGTGCCCCGTTGTATCAGTACATGAGTCGCCCACGTCAATGTCTCCGTCATAACTGGCACTGTTGTTATGACGCGTTTCGCTGTCGTCGGTTGTGGCATAAACGATCAGCGGGAAAGTGTTGTCATTCGAACCTTTTACTGACAACTTTTCTTCACTGTGGTCGTCTTTTAAAAGCTCGATGATTGTAATCGGGAAATCTTGACCTTCTAATTCTTGATCGATGTCACTGGATAGTACAGTAGAACCGTCAGCATGAATGCTGATTGTTTCCTTGACTTGCTCTCGTAGTCCCATCGTCTTGACAAACCCTGGTGGATCGAGTTTCTTGACTCGTTGCTGGTGCGGATTCTGCTGCAACACAGCTGGACTGCTATTCCAGCTTGGAAGAGACTCTACTTGATCGATCGATTCTTTCACATTCATGGTAAAACGACGACAAGGGACGAGTTGCCTTAGGAGAAAGCCTTCCAATTTGTGAAGCTAGTAGAGCATTCTTCGACCCAAATAAAGTGGGCCTGGGCACAGAACATGTGCCTTTGGGTCACCGGCCGGTCGGATATCTCCGTCTGTTTAGAGGATTCAGTGCTATGAAGGAACATGTTACGACAGAAATAGCCATACAGCCCTCGCTCTGAATGATGCTAGATCATCTAAATACCCTTGAATATCTCCTACAGAAATGTAGGATTTATATCGCTAAATGGGCGGCTTCTATGTAGTGGGTGAACTTTTGCGGCGACACTGGTCACACAGACCGAGCCTCGGCATTATTATTTTTCATAGAGGGTGACCGAGCCGGCACTGTTTTTGGAATGTCTGTCCGTCCGTTAAATAGATAGCCCCCCACAGTTGCGTCATGCATGACCCACGTCTGATGACGTACGTGGCACCTCCGGGTTTCAGTGGTGTCAAGTTCATGCCGGTAGGCGAGTGCACGTCCCGCCACAATGGGCTTTTTGTTGCTTCGCGAAACCCCGGCCATCTCGTCGTCAACGACTTCGGTTCGCGATAGTCAAGTGGAAGCAGAAAGCACCGAAAGAATTGTGGGAACGGGCGTCCAATCAATGAATGAAAGTTCCCTGGTCCTTCCTTCCGACAACATCAACACAAACATCGCCTTCTTTCTGAAGGCTGCTCATTAAAACCGCTTACTGCAATGGTTCCTGGCAGTTACTAGTCCTTCTGTGTTTGTGTCATTTCCGTTTAACCTTTTATCGTACAAGTAGTATTGAGCGCGCCGACGATGTTCCAGAGAATCCGGAACGTTCTCGAGAAACCTCGCGTCAAAGACTTTATTGGACCCGCTTGGACGATAACCTTTGCAATCGTGGCTTTGCTTGACTTTTGGGTTTGCTTTCCAAAGTGGGTTGACGGGTGGACCGAAGGGCGGAAGCAGACGCATGAGCACGGGCCTCTGCACCAGTTGCTCCACGGAAAACAACATCAACAGCAAGTAGAACAGCCGAATGGCACCGAGTACTGTCCTGCCACGGCAGTAGAAGAAGAAGACGACGAGTTGTTCTTTTCTTGTTTTCGAAGACGGAACTGGATGTTGTCGCTGTGGCTATTAAGATTACAGTGGACACATGTGGTGGGGGTCCTGTTTTGTCTCATGTGCATTGTGGAATCGATACGGAGAGCCCGGGAAGCTCGGCAAAGGGCACTCGACATGGCGGCGCTGGACGAATTCGAGAAAACGCTAGCGCGACTGTATAGTGCTACCAAACTAACAGTCTTTCGGCAGCCGAGCCATGTATCCGTGGACGAAGATCAAGACATGGCGGCTACGAGACGTTTGATCCGCGTATGGACACCTGTAATCTCTCATCTACTGGGATGGGTCGTCCTACTTCCGTGGCCTTTACTCTTATCGGCTCTTTTACCTAAGTTATGGCATCACTCTTCGGCTCTTCTGCTACTAGGAAAAGACTATCCTTCCCACTTTGGCTGTGGGGATGATCCAGCGTTGGCTACCGTTTGGATTACACAGTCTACGGCTGTGGTCTATGAAACGCTAGTGCAGTGGCACGAAGACTTGACCACCTGGCTCTGGAAAGTGGCCCTCCCCATGGGGCTCTGGTTAAAGCCTATCTTGCTCTACCAGCGACTTCGTCTACTGTCGAGATGGATCAGGTACTTTCGGTACGGGGGACCGCTATTGCGGCTTCTCGTGAAGCTTCAGGATCAATTCCGGGTCTTTGGCAAGACTTGGAAGCAAACTTGGACAGCGCAAACTGAAAAGGCAAAACGACTAGCTAGTCGGAGCATGCTTTTCCAAGACATTCAGCGCCTCGAGAGTCTGACAAGACTCCAAACGCGACTTGCGGCCCTCCCTTCGCAATTCAACTTTGGAGCTCTGGGCGGCGGAAACTCCACTTCCGCCCTCTTCAAGCGAAAAGATGCCTTCTTGGCAACGACGACCTCTACTTCCTCGACCGTATCTTTGCTAATTGATAGCCTAGACTCTTCTCGGTCGGAAAGTCCCCAATCTTCCCCAAGCGAGGGATTCCCTTCCTCCGTGGCCGCGATTTCGACGACCCCTCTCTCCATTACATCTACATCTTCTTCCTTAACACCTACACCAACACATAGCAACACTGCAGCTCAGCGACCCTCTGTCGCAGAACTCATTGCCAAGAAACAACTCGAGAGCAGACGCCTTGCACGTCGCATTGATCACTTGCGACGGGGCATTCGGCAATCCTCTCGCGCATTTCCATCTTCAGAACTTTACGATCGCGTGGTCGAATTGACCCAGGAAGTCACTCGGACTGTCCATTCGGCGGTGTGGAATCAAAATCTCATCAGTCCACACACGCGCTTCAGCGTCGCGTGGCGGCTTTGTGTTACGCTAGCGCTTGTAAGTGAACTGGGCCGCCTTTTGCTCTCCTGGCAACTATCAGGAACATTTGATCTGCGCTACCGTGACTTGACCAAGCGTTTGCTGGGCTTGTGTCAGACCACGAGTCGCCCCGTGCGGAAATTTGTGGGCAAACTGGTTCGATTGCCTCCCAATCATCCGTGGCTTGACACCTGCCGGCAATCCAGTCCATCGTCTCAATTCAGTCTGACCATGGCACACGCCGGTGAAGTAGCCATTGATTTGATTGGATTCTTGGATATCCTCGTCTGGTTCTATACCGGCGAACTGAACGAAAATGGAGTGGTTGTTCCCAAGCCGTTCTTTGCTCGCTGCATCTTGCCGGGCACCCTCATACAAATCTTGGACCATCCGACGGTCCCCCAAACCATTCCTAACTTGATTTCTTACTTCACAAAAGCAGCCCGAGCGGTGGGATATAGCCGGGTCATTCGATGGGGATTGGCTCTGTACCCCGCATTGGATTTGCTACTCTTAAGTCCACTTCATCGCTATCTCTTTCACCCCATGGACAAGGAAGAATATTTGAATTACACCGAAAGTCTGGTGCACTTTCCCAGGCGACGCAGCTTTTCCTCCAGCATGTCGCTGCGCAAAAGCCCGTCCAATCGCGGCGGTATTTGGGGCAACTGTAGTTCATCTTCGTTGAATGCCTTGGACGACGACGATGACTTCGTCGATGACTTTGGTGGGCCTGGGGATTTTATGCGGCCCCAAAGACACGTCAAATCCAACTCCTATTCGAATGTTTTGCACGCGTCTATTTCGGAAAACGATGGGTACGGACTCTACTACTAATTTTTAATGCTCCAGACTATGGGTAATGACAAACTATTCCACAGCTGAGCTTGTTTGGGGACTCTCTGAGCTGCGTAGAGGTACCCTGCCATACCGTTATGGCTATTGTTGTCTCTTCGCCGAAGCCCCTATAACTACGACTTCCAAAAAACGAAAATACCACATCCCCCAAAGCATCGATAACGATAGCAACAACGAGGAGAAATGGTTATCTTCAAATACGGACAACAAGGCACAAGGGTTGACCGACTCCAGAATATTCCTAGATCTTTCAAGTAATATTACTACATCTATCAAACGATCGAACAATCAGCTTCAACACAACAAATTTCTAGTAGAGCCCCGCCGCCACTGCTGGGTTAAAGCGTTCGATTTTGGTGCGGTCGGTCATGGAACTATGGGCAAGCACAAGAGCATTATCGACAAGGAGTTTATTCCATTCTCTTAGTACGAAGTAGTAACAATATAGATAGCCTCTTAGCTACAGACTGATAGTCCCTACTAGTAGTAGTAGAGAGGACGCAGTCGCTTCGCCAATACAGGAGACTCCTTCCGTCTGGGGAGAAAATGACGTTACCGTAGTTTCACGCACCACGCGCACACGCCCACCGTCCGTTCGCCTGTACGGATGATGACGTTGCTGCATGCGATGCATGCATCAATGTCTCTTTTGACTTCTTTGACCAAAATACCGCATGTCGACGAGGTCTATGCACTATCCACAGTTAGTAAAGCTCTAGTTACTATTAGGGACTACTGCTAGCTTTGCCTCAGATCAATACACTAGGATTGATGCTTTCAGGACGGCTACTATTGTAGCTCGGAGTTCCTTTTTCACCGCCTATAGTACATGTTCATGCTCCTCATCATGGCAGACCATAGCGCAGTCGCAGCCGACATTTGATGGCGCGAGGAGGTTGACACATGTGTGAGAGAGAGGTCGTACTTTTTCTCAACCATGTTTTGCTAAGCGGAAATTTTATAGACATCAATGCTTATTCTTCGTTTCGGCAGCACATTTCATATGTTCATACGAAATCCGCCTGCTTCTACCCTTGAAACCCGATGGCATCGTTTCTACGAGTGTCCTTCCAGTTTTTCCAGTTCTCCAGAGCGCAAGATCGTCAACGAACAGGATGGTTCGGAATTGCTGACAATATGGGAGTAGATCGGAGGCATCCACCTGGACGGGCCGGGCAACTGGCACGTCGCAACCCCACCACTACAACGAACAGTCAATATGATGATGACAGGGTTCGGGATAATCAGGCATTATCTAGGAGTAATAATGATGAAGAAGTGCAGGTGGCTTCTGGGTCGAATCTAATATTGCTGGGGGGCTTTGTCGAACCCCCTACGGCCGAAGTGATGAGCAAGGAAGTCTTTGAAGGCGTTGCGGTCAGTGACGACGATACCACCGAGCAAGGCAATAACATTTCGGAAGGGCCGACAAATTGCCTGAGGAAATTCTATCTCGTGTGGTTCTTCAGTATCGTGCTTCTACTACTTATTTGTATTCTCGTTGGCGCGGTTTTGTTCAGGGCCGAGTCAGAGGATCTTGGAGATAAAGAATTGCAGTCAATGCAAATCGAAGGCAACTCTACGCTAGCACCCTCTATGGCACCAACTTATGGGCCTACCTCCCAACGCGTACACGATTTGATTGTCGATTTGGATGTTCGATTACAGGTGCCAAATTCCGAGACGCTATACGATCCTGCTACGCCCCAACATCAAGCTGCGCTTTGGATAGCGGAAGTGGATGAATACGTGCCAGTCGACGACTATGATTTTCTGCAACGCTACACCATGGTTGTCTTTTTCTTTAGTACCAAACAGGACGAATCGCCTGTTACTCAAGGCGAAACCGTGCACTTTGCCAACCAGGATCCGTGGAACAACCCTGCCTGGGTCGATTTGTGTGGCTTTTTGGGTCCCCAAACTCACGTCTGTGACTGGAATTGTGAATGGAGACCCGGTGTTCAGAGCAACCGCGGCCTTTTTTCGCAAGAGGACGATCTGTTGATGGGAGTGTATTGTCCGCCCCTTTCCGAGTTGCAGAACTCTACTGTTCGAACAGTTACGGGAATCCAGATATGTAAGTCGGACAAGGGGATCTGTTCGAAAAACGGGGTTGCTATCGCTAACTCTCATTTATATCTACAATCCAGTACAAAATGGTTTGGTGGGCACTATTCCTGTGTCAGAGTTGAATCTGTTATCGTCGTTAAGGATTTTGAACTTGTCGGCCAACAAACTTTCGGGCGATGTTCATGTTGGCAAGCTGCCGAGTTCCCTGGAACAGTTGCGGATCGCATGCAATCAGCTTGTCATTCATGTGCAACAAGACATTGCAACTTTCTCTGCGTTACGCAAGTTTGTCGCTACGTACAAGGAAATCACAGACCTGGGTGCGACCTATGTCCCTGAAAACAATCGAGTAATGGGGGCCTTGCCGTCGGAGATTGGAGAATTGACAAATCTAGAATGGCTCTACATGGAAAATGTCGGTCTAAGTGGAAGTTTACCCACGCAACTGGGTCGCTTAACACAACTTTCTCGGTTGTCACTTTCGCACAATAACTTGGGAGGTTTTGTGCCATCTGAAATGGCGCAGTTGACCAACTTGGAAGTCTTGCGTTTGGAGTCCAATCCCAATCTAAAAGGAACACTACAAGGCCTTTGCCAGAAAAGCTCTGGCATTCTGGACGTTTCCGCGGACTGTCTCTTATCGACCATTTCCTGTTCCTGCTGTCAAACGTGCTGCCGACCCAATGGCGATTGCCAAAGCGAAGGGAGTACGGCACAAGAAACGCCTTGAGCCGCGGTCGCTATCGGGTTTTCTTTCTGACTATTGCCCAAAGACAAATGATAAATGGTTTCTATGGACAGTTTATTCGCTTTGAGTATTATGTACCAAAATGTGTGGATAGCGCCAAGCTAATGCAAGAGAAATGTTAGCTATGCAGCGGCAGCAAGGTGTGGCTCGTCTCGAAGAAGCATCTGAGTCAGCATCGCCTGATTTAGCAGCTGCTGAGTGATGTAGTTGTTGCGTTGGACCCAAGACATGGATGTATTTGCGGTGTCGGTGCTCGCAGCGACGTTCGTTCGTTGAGATAGTGTTTGTATCATGGAGAGGCATTCCATAGCTTGGCGGAAGTTACCTTGACAATATCGAATGTGAGCAAGATTGTTCCAACACGCGATTTGTAGTGTTACCAACCCAACAGGACAATCTTCTCCGATCTGCTCTTGAATGTGTTGAAGTGAAGAATCCAAGGATCGTCGCCTTTGAGATACCAAGGGATCTTCGGCGCCTGTGCTCCGTTGCCCGCCACAAAAGGACGAATATCTATCCTCGGCCTCTCTTTGAAGCACATCGATGACGGTCTGGTAGAGCGTTCCAGCCTTATCCAAGGGCCTTGCTTTGTTTGTGACCACCCCTTCTAAATGATATAGCAAGGCCATGTTGAAAATAGTGCACCCCACATAGACCTGTAGCGACATTATGGGGCCACCCCATTGAGATGAAGAGTCCTGCGCTGGAGTATCGTCCTCGTTACGACTTAACGTGCGAAAGGACACTGGATAATTGAAGACGTAATGACCAGCATCTACCCCGATCCTAGGTGATGGTGGTACATTGTCACTATCACTGTTCGGAATAGTCGCCAGAGAAGCAACAGGAGATCCAAAAGAAATGCCCACCTCACTCGCAGCGGCACTGTAAGAAGTTTCTTCGTTGAACAACAGCCTCTGAAAAGTTGTCAAAGCGTCTGCGAGCGCAGCCATAATGTCACGCTGTGCCCCGGCGCTACCGCTGACCGGATCCCTTGCCGCCATGGCATCAGCTGCCCCATTGTTCATCGATATAGCATGGCTTAGCAGCCGATCTTCCCCCCTACTTTCTAGCAACGTTGCCATATCGACGATGGTGCTGGTCTGGCAATGCATTCGCCTGCGTATGGCAAGTGCCGCAGTACGACGAGGAGCAGAGAATGTTCTTGTTGTTGGGGAGGAGAGGATTGTAGTCCTTGCCGCCACGATCACTTGCGATACATGAAACGCAAAAGAACTCTTTCGCTACTTTTAATTGTAGCCTAATGCAGATACCATCGAATGCAAATGTCAGCACCAACCAAAGCTTGCTCTTCGTGATGGAAAAAACGTGCAGCAGGTTCAAAGCACTGACGTATTTGGATAAAGATAATTACCGGTAGGCCCGCCGCTTTGAGAATCGGATTGACAACACCCCCACGATTCTCCTTCTTTGCTACGCATTCTGAATCCTGTTTCCCATTCTGTCGACATAGACCCCTATGTACGCATACCGGTAGTACCGGTTGGTCCCAAGGCATAAATGCGTTGTGGGATGAGCCAAATCGTCCGTCCCTTTTAGCTCTCCGCTTATTATGAAGCTGGCAGCCGGAAACCTTTTTGGTCAGAGAAACTGTTCCGTAGTTCAAGACTGACATCATGCAAGTTGACGAGCCTTTTCCATAATCATTAATTACGGAACACTGTTACCATTTCCCCCATACCAGGTAGAGAAGGCAACGAAGTACAAGTTGAATTGCGATGGTGTTTTGGACTTAACACCACATCCTTTCCCCAACAAGGGGAATTGCACTCAAAAGCCTTCTTCGTAAACTTTCCCGAAAAATGTCTACAGTACAGTAGCCTGAGTCTCGTTCAGACGGTAATATTGAAGTTCTACAGCAACTGAAAATACATGGGAGCCTTAAATCAAGCGTTCTACTCATGACCAGGCGCTAACATCATGATCATCATCCAATGATAGTGCCGGGTCTTGCATGTGTGCGTTATCTGACTACTGCTGGTAGATATTCATCTACAACATGGAACAGGGGCGAGCCAACCCTCTCGTCATTATGATCATCTAACACTAATAGGAGAAGAAGCTCTTCTGCGATGCGACTTGATAGTGGTGGAACCCAATTTTTGCTGAGAGATCTTTTATCCTTTCCTTCTTCCTGATCCGTGCAGCACCAAGGGCTCATCCCACCTTCATTAGTTAAGCTACTACTGGTAGTAGTAGATAGGACCCAGAGGGCGGCATCTGCTGCTGCTGCGACTTGCTTATTGGTGGTAGCCGACGGCGCCTTTGTTCTATTCTTCCATTCCGCCTAGGAACGCCAACTCATCCCATCTTTATTAGAGATCAACCGATAGATGCAGGAACTAGTAGTAGTAGCTCGGATGCCATTTTTGTGGCATGCCGCCTTTGAACGCCAAGTCAAGGTCACCCCATCTTTATTAGGTATCAGAAGGTAGCCACAACAATGAGTAGCTCCTTCTCCTGTCTAGTATAATCGACGCAGCATTATCGTCGTCGTCATGATCATCGCAACGAAGGAAAGGCAGTCTGTTGTTGCTTGCTTGTTGGTAGCCGACGACGCCATTTTCGTGACTTTTATGCAGTATCATGTTTCCATTCACCCATTCGACGCCAACGGATCCCATCCCATCTTGTTATTGGTGCCATCCCCGTCAAAAGAACGTATTCTTATCCAAATCAATCCAATAGATATACGACCAATACTTGCGGGTAATCCACAATTTGCCGGCTTTGGGATTATGATCGTTGAAGGATGATGCTCGTCGTCGTTCTTTCATGGGAAACAAAGTTGTCAAGAAATCCACAATTTCCAAAACTTGACCCCCCAAGTTCGACCATTGCATTTGGAAATCTTCCAGACAGGAACCCATATCGTATCATCATCGTTTGGCTTCCTCCATTCCAGCCAATTCCTTCCACATTGGGGTTATTGTTGGATGCATGTGGTAGTTTTGCGGGCACTTTGAAAGTGCCGAATTTCTTGCAGTTCCAAATTCCACCCCCTCACTGACCTATAGAGTTGCTGTTATATGGTATCCAAGGTAGACCAAAGCCGTTTGTTCTCGCCAGCATGTCAAATGGAATATACCGATCGCTCCTGACCTTGTGTATGCGTGCATCTTGAAACCAAGATAATCCTTGTCCAAACGAGTCGTGCCATTGCAATCCTTGACAAGACGCGTCGGGAGGAATGATGAAATTTGTGCAAGACTGAATCCTGACGATGCAAACGAGCGACGGGGTGAGGATCCGGATGACCGGCATGATTGCGAGTATTTCTAGCCACAACATTCTCCATGCCATATGTTCTATTGTCCACCAGCCCCAGCAAAGAAAGAGCAACAGCAAATAGCAATAACCTCACGGATAATGAAGCTACCATGATATTCTTCTTGTTGTTCATGTTGCTGGGGTACGATGCGGCAACGGCGGCAGGTTTCGTGATGGGCCGACGGTGGGTGTGGTGTTGTTGGATGTGCGGCTGCTATTGCTGCCGTGCCTTCTTTGTCCACGTTGTCGCTTGCTTCATCCTGTTATCCTATAAACAGTCCAGTGGTACTACAAGCAGCGACCGCATGTTGACTGTGTTGTTTGTGGGTAATGACTAATGATACATGCATGCATGATTGATTGATTGATTGATTGATTGAATGGGCGGTCTCATCTCACACAGCGCAATGGCATCATCATGCCATGCTAGCATGGTGCCGATGCATATCTTTTTCTCCCGCCATTTTGTTTCGTCGTTATTCGCGAACGATGGCGAACAGAACAAAACAATGTCCGCGGCCATAATTACTGACGTCATTTGAAAAGAACCCGGATGGAAGTCCATGGAGGCGACATTTATTGTGGTCGTTGAGAGAGTGCCATGCGTTGACCATGATGGCGCCATCCTCGACACGACGACACATAATCATGGCCCTTTCTCGTTAGTTAGTTGTGCTTGCAGTGCATGGGCAACCAACAACACGTTACGACAAACGCTGCTTGTGGTGCTGCAGGTAGCAAGCGAGACTACGACACCATGAATACTACTAGCGTTGATAATGACGCCCTGGCGTCGTTGGAGCACGATCTCAGTCAAGTGGAGCAATCGCTCGAGGAACAACAGCCGCACAACAACTCCATCTTTCACTGGCCGTCCGAGGCATCCTTGGATGCTACTGCTACTACTACTAGTAGTAGCACTCGCAGCAGTGCGGCAGCGGGTCGCGCCGTCTTTGACAGTCTCGCGTCTGCGCTCGGAAGCATACGGCAGCGCTTTCAGCAGTTGCAGCAGCAACACCAGGCCAGTACTACCGGTAGTACTACTACTACATTTAGTGAACGACTCGAAACGGCCGAACGAGCACATTCCACTCGCATGCCACTAGGAATGATGCGGCAACAACACTTGCTTCATTCGCAATCGTCGCCGGCCAGCATGACAAATGCTACTGCTGCTACTACTACTATTGCAGAAACCTCATCGGTCACTCAAGCCGTGCATGCCAAGACGACGGGAGAAGACAATGACGACGAACATCAACATGCCACGGATGGAAACGCGTCGGATGGATCCTCGTCCGCCTCTACCACGGCTAGTAGTAGACGACAAGGCAAGCAACGTCAAGCATCGGCGTTAGTGGCCAGTCGACGCTATGCCGAATCACAAGAAACACAAGAAATTGCCGTGCATGAACAAGTCGCCTTGCCACCGGGGGACACAAATACTGCTACTACTACTAGCAATAGCAATAGTAATACCACCATGGAAACGAGCCCCACAAACGACGAGGCAGTTCAAGAACAGGACGACGATGAAGAGGAAAGAACGACCAATATCATTTTACCACAAGCCAGCATTCAAAAATTGGATGCGACAAGACATCAAGGGCAAGTATTGTTGGCATCGGTCGTCAAGTCATTGTCATCGTCGTCGGCACAAGATTTACTACCATCACCATCGTCGTCGTCCTTGGACAATACCACGTTTGCCGCGGAAGTTGTTCCACCGACCGTCTACTCGTGGGGATCCAACGTGGATTTTGATCTCTTTGGTGCTGAAAGTACTTCTTCAGAAACAACAGCAGCAACAGCAACAACATGCAACGAGCAAAAACAACCCCGTGCCATTCCAACCGAATCTCGGGTCGGTCGCACCGAACTTGTCAATGTGAGTTTGGGACCTCATCATGCCGCCTTTGTTACTCAGGGTGGGAGTCTATTAATTTGTGGGAATAACGCCGAAGGCGCTGTCGATCCTTCCCAACGAAGCACACTCTTTATTCCCAGGCCCATGCATTTGGAATCCATTCTAAGCATGACTACTACACGCGTTCTACAAGTATCATGTGGATTGGATCATACCGCCGTTCTACTAGAAAATCGTTCCGTATTGACCTTTGGAAATAACATGGATGGACAATTGGGGCATCGTGTACCTAATACAGACAATAATACGAATGCACGCTTTCAATCTCCGGCGGCCATGGTATTGCCACGAAGAGCCGCACAAGTCGCATGTGGACATCGATTCACTTTGGTATTAACGACACGCATGGAAGTTTATCTGTGTGGTCGAGAAGAATTGACGGGATACAATACTCTGGAGGGAGCACCACCACGATTGCCCGAACAAAATTCGGCATTGCAAGGATTACCGATTGTGTACATTGCGGCAGGGGATCAACATGCCGTGGTATTAACTGCGCAAGGAACAGCCTATGCATGGGGTGCTAATCCTACGGGAGCTTGTGGACGTGGATTTCCCAAACAATTAAGTGTTCCCGTACCCATGCAAGTTCCTCTTTCCACCCAAGAACAACCACGACAAGCCAATGGAAAATTACCGCCAGCTCCCTTTTCGAACTGGGCGGCATGGGAAGTCGGATCACCTAATATGATTACCTTGGCTCAAGATTGTTCCGTAGTCGACGCTGCGTGTGGCAAAGATTTTACAGTGTTAGTCACACAAACCGGAGATTTGCTAGTGGCGGGATCCAATGATCAACAACAATTGGGCTACTCGGATAGGGCGTCCGTATTTCCAGCCGAAAAGGTCCGTCACGAGTCCGCGTCAGAAGGAATCAAGTTTGTCTCGGTAGAAGCAGGGACGCATCATGCCATTCTCTTGGATAGTGTGGGGGATGTCTGGTCCATGGGAAATGGTCAGGGCTTGACCAAAGTATTGGACCAACAACGCATTGATAAAATCGCCGCGGGTGGTACGCACAACTTGGCAATTGCTGCCGCTGCCAAGGGTGAAAGTGTATCGAGCTCCAAGAATGCCGTGACACCAGGACTAGAAGGCTTATTGGATGGAATTCTATTGGAAACAGAAGTCTCGAAACAAGAAAGTGCTATTCAAGACTTGGCGGATCAAACAGAAGAACTCTTTCGATGCCCGGCGGTCATGAATAGCGTCTTTTTGGATCCAAAGGAAATTGATGATCTATATGCCAAACTTATTTCGGTAGCAGGAGAGCAGAGATATCGACAACGCGTCGTGTCGGCCATGGAACGAGGCATGTTGAAGGGACTGGATAGTATCAAGACGGCGCGGCTCATGTATCCCGAAGCAGTTCGATGCCTCTTGTTGTACTTGCAATGTCCACTCTTTCGATTGAATGAAGAGCGAGATGTTCAGTTTGATGTTAGAGGTGAAGCTATTTTGTCACTATGTGAAACCATCTTGGGGCTTCCATTTGAGGGCTACAAGGCCTTTTCGGCTTGGTCCACTTCACTTTACGCCAAGGAACTCTTTGTTCCCTTTTTGGTCAAGCCCTTGATTGACCAGCTCAATTCCAAAATCCAGACAGAACGAACTCGGGCTGTCCCGGTCATTGTCGGAGTTCTACGATGGCTCCAAAATATCTCGGAACGCTTTCAAGATGAAGTGGTGGCACGGCCGGAAGATTTTCACAGTAAAGGAGTTGCCAATCTTCCCATGGAGTCTCTTTTTGAAGACTTGATGCGATACAAGCGGGCTTCCAAATCAGAAAAGAGTTCCAATTTCTTCTTGTGCGCCAATCCTTTCTTGTTGTCGCCGAGTGCCAAGCGTAACTTGCTTCAAGTCGAGAACCAATTGACCATGGTTCGGGCGGCCCAAGCGGGAGGCGTTCAATTCGACTTGGCGAGACGGCAATTTCTCTTTCAACCGTATTTCGTCATTCCTATTGATCGGCAATATATGCTTCAGCAAACCCTCCAAGCTGTCGCGTCGGCCGCGCCGGGCGAATTGCGGAAATCTCTCAAGATTGTCTTCAAGGGAGAAGAGGGGGTCGACGCAGGCGGAGTAACGAAAGAATTCTTTCAACTTTTGGTAGTCCAGCTCTTTGATATCAACACGGGTATGTGGTCCACTCAATTCGGAGACGGCCTGCATACTTGGTTCAATTCAGACTGCACGTGGAATCAAGATGGATACTACTTGGTCGGCGTCTTGGTGGGTCTGGCCGTGTACAATAGCGTCATTTTGGACGTGCACTTTCCGCAGACAGTCTATCGCAAGTTGCTCGGATTGCCGCTGGGTTTGGAAGACATGGTTGACCCCGAAGTCCAACGTGGTCTCCAAAGTTTGCTCGACTATGACGGAGAAGACGTTGAAGACATTTTTTGCTTGACGTTCGAAGTAACGTGGAACTCGCTGGGCATGGAGCGCAAAAAAGAACTCAAACTGGGCGGCGCCAACATTCCGGTAACGAGCGACAACAGGGAAGAGTATGTCATGCTCTATGTAAAGTGGCTGTTGGTCGACAGTATCAAGAATCAATACGACGAATTCGAAAGAGGATTCATGCAAGTCATGGAGGGATCTAGTCTGGAATTGTTGAGACCCGAAGAATTGGAGTTGTTGGTGGTAGGAACTCCCGAACTTGACTTCGGAGCTCTGCAACGGAATACGGAATACGAAGGCGGCTATAGCAAGGACTCGCCCGTAGTCCAGAATTTGTGGCGATTTGTACAAGAGGCTCCGCGAGATACGCAGCTGAAGTTCCTCAAGTTCTCGACGGGCAGCACGAAGGCCCCCATTGGAGGCCTTGGAGAAATGCCATTCAAAATCCAGCGGTAAGTCTTTTGTTTGTTCCACCGCTACCCCAAGCCCCTCTCTCTTCGTATGGCCCCGCTCTCACATGTACTATTATTGTATTGAATTATAGGGCCGGTCCCGACTCCATGCAGCTGCCCACCTCCCACACTTGTTTCAATACACTCTTGGTTCCTGATTACGGGGCCGACTACGACAAATTGGCGGAGCGCTTAGGCCGAGCCATTCTTGAATGTGAGGGCTTTGGCCTTCAGTAGTTTTCGATGATATTTCCTAGTAGTAGCAGAGTGAAAGACTGTCCACTACTCTCACTACAGGTCTTAGTTTGTCGCACGATGAGCTTTCGAGCGAGATCCTATTCGGGACGGAGAAAAGGGGGAGGTGCGAGCATTTCCTGGCGGGTGTGAAGTTTTTGCTATCGCGCAAGGGCAGTATCTCACTGGCAAGATCGATGTGATGCAGCCGTCATCATTGGCGCCTCCTATGCTGTCGTGTCGCCCAACACTCACAATCAACGCCAATTCGCTTCCATCCACAGCATTAAGATGTTTTCCACGTCTATAGAATCATGATAGTATTTGTTATTACTCGCTGCTGATTTTCCTTGCTACTACGGCTATTAACTCCACACAATCACTAGCCGCCATCATGAACATTTATATTACTCTCCGAAACAACTTGGATGCGTGTCGGTGGGATAAACAAAATTTACTACCACTGCAACATAGAAACCGGTGTGTCCTCTTCGAGCATTCGACCGCCACCGCCGCCGCCGCCAGCTTGTTTGACTTGACAGGAATTGGAGGCGCACTTGAATGACCCACCCTGGTTGGTGCAGCAACAAGAGCAGCAATATGGGTCGAAGCCATCGGGGTCGGGATTGGTCTCCGGGACGCCTGCGTTTGCCCCCGTTTGTGCTGGATCGGCGTCAGACCCACAGCCTTGGCCATTTACGTAGCCAAACCCGGGTTTGAAAGTTGGTTTTGTGGGGCCACCGCCAGCATTACAATAATTTGATTCTGGATAAGTGCGGGCAACACAGATGCCTTCATTGATAGTGCTAGGCATCTCGGATGGCACGTCGGAAGGTTGGGAAGAAGGCATCTGGGAACTGGTCGGCCCCGGTGTTTTGCTCGGCATACTGGATGGTATCTTGGAGCTGCTCGGCGCCGAGGACTTGCTAGGCATACTGGATGGTTCCGACGAGGGCATAGCGGATGGCACTTCAGATTCATCCCCGCCGTCAAGCCCCGGTGTTTTGCTCGGCATACTGGATGGCATCTTTGAATTGCTCGGCGCCGACGACTTGCTCGGCATACTGGATGGTATTAGGGATGGCACACTGGATGGCACTTCAGATTCATCCCCACCGTCAAGATCATCATCGCCGCATTTTTTACTGCTCTTAGCACTCTTGCTACCTTTACTGCTCTTGGCACCAGCAGAAAGAAAATCCGACGATCGGGTACGATCATAAAGAGAAGCTCCAATATGATCAGCATTCGAAAGAGTTCTACGAACGTAGTGCTGACCCGACGAGGGAGGGCCTTTCTTGTCGGCCCCATGATCAGCACGTCGGCCGCCAGATGATGCGAGATCTCGTCTCTTATCTTTTCCTTTTCCTTTGCCTCCCTGGCCCTTCTTCGACGCTTTGAAGCAAGGGTCGGATTCGCGCAACATGGTGATGATCCCCTCTCCGTGGTAGAGAAGCTTTGAGTTGTGACTCCAAGAAGCAGGAATATCATCTTGTTCCAACAACTTCCTCCTCTCATCTTCTTGTTGTTGACGAAGAATCGCACGTAGTTCTTCATCCAAAGAAGGAGCGTCTCGAGATTGTTCCCGTCCTTCCTCCAACTCGTCGCTCGTCGTCGTCAAAAAGTCCCTTTCCACTAACAACATGTAGTGTTGTTCATCCTCTTGATTTTCGACTTTTTCTCGCGTCAAGTTCTCGGCAGACGCAGCATGGTGTCCCATGATGCTAAACATCATACCGGCAAACAAAAGGGAAATCGTCGGCAAGAAAGCAAATCCTTTCATGATCATGATCGTCTCGCAACGGTGAAAAAGTAGTAAACGAGTGAACCTGAAAAAGAAGTGGTATACTAATCTGAATATAGGAGGAGAGGTCAGCTCTTCTTAGCCCCCTTGTTCCGAGTTCCTATCCCACTTTGATTCGACGATCGCTCACACAACGGCTCTTTTAGCGAGCTTGCTAACGGATCATGAACCGGTGGTGTTGTCGTTTCTATTCTGTGCGCTCCACCCAACAGCCCACGATGCCCTTGTTGCCTTTACTAGCGCGCTACGCCGTCCTATTGCTCGCTGAAAGAGGCTGCAGCTAACTGTTTGTTCAGGAATCTGCCAGCGCAAATGATTAAATGATGAACCGCTGGAATCGGATTCATAGTTCTAGGAATCGCAAAAAATGAGTCGCTATGAGCGATAATAAAGAGGGTATCATAAGCCCTTTTGGGCGAGAGAGCGATGCCATGCGATCTTGCACTGGCTGTATGCTGTCGTGTACAATGATATTGTGACGTCATTCAATGGTACCATCCGTACGGTGACCGATGCATACCCTAGCAACCTACCACAAAACAGCCCAAATTGTCTCGATGGATATTATTGAATTGCTACGACAGTGGTAACAGCGGTTGTCACGAACATGCCAAGAATCATGGAAACGATCGGCGGTGCACTCGAGACTCGATAGGTTGCTTGTGCTGGTCGAATGTAGGATTGCAAGTCAAAGGAAGAAGACGCAGCAGGCGCTGCGTCCTGACCGTCTTGCAGAGACCTCATCCATTCTTCTTGGGCTGTCAGCTCAAGCTTTCTTCGAAACGTTTTAGGGCTGACTGAACTCTCCGAGACTTCGCCACCGAATTGCAGATCCGCGACGCCCTCCCCGACCACCAGACCGGGATTTTGAAAGAAGGCGGCAAAGAATATCGTTTCAAAGTGGCAAATGGCATAACCTGGCGTACACCACATTTCGGTCAAACCGTTGCTGGCGGGATTATAATCTTCGATTGCCGGCTGCTGAACGCTGCCATCACTCAGTTGCCACGTGAATTGTCGAAGGGCTCGCATACGAATCGATTCGTCTCGAGCGTCTTGGACAGGTCGGACGCAGACCTTGACAATTTGACCTTGGGTCAAAATGACTTGATCCAATGGAACCGCTTCCGACCCTTCGTCACAAAAGTACCCTTCGACTTCGTAGGCGTCATTCGCCTGCTGTTCACATCGATTCAACGCTGCGACGTTGATATAGTCAATACGGAATCCATCCGTCAAATCGACGTCCAAGTTGATCACTACTTCCAAGTAGTTCACTTCGATATCTTCGCCGCCAGCGGGAGGAGTATGCAAGCCAAAGCGAAGGCAAAAGTCCACGTAGGCCATTTGCTGATTGTCCACTACACCACTCGAGTAGACTTGAGTATCTTGTGAAATGACCGATGGATCGATCGTCACCGTAATGCCCACTTCTTGCGAGTCATCGGGGGACGATGCTACCGGAGTAAGACCACCCTTCACGCCCGACAAGCCGCTGCCTGTATAGGGAGTCTCACAAGTTTGGTCCATCAAGGTATACTGAACCATATCATCGCTGGCAATAAAACTCGAGACTAGAAAGTCAAGAGTAAAGTCCAAAGCGTTATAGTCAAACGTCGGCTCGGAAATGTTCCACTTTTGGTCCAAGGTTTGTTCCAGATGGCGTCGTAGACGACAATTATTGCCCGCGGCAGGGATAGTACCTTCTACAGGAGCTGGAGTGGAACCTGGCACAGGAGCTTGGGTTGGTGCCACAACCGGAGCTGGCACAGGAGCTGAGGTCGGGTCCGGAACGGGCGCTGGCGTTGGTGCCACGACCGGAGCTGGCACTGGAGCTGGTGTTGGGGGCACTGTTGGTTTCGGTGTTGGTGCCACGACGGGAGCTGGCGTCGGTGGGGGTGTTGGGGGCACTGTTGGCTTCGGGGTCGGTGGCGGAGTCGGAGCGACTGGAGCGGGAGTAGGCTGGTTGGTGGGGGCCGGCATGGCAGGATCAATCGTACCACGGGCACAGCAACTATAGCCGTATGTTCCGCTAAACGAGCAGCAAGCTCCATTACGCACAGAGGGGCACGCAGGCTGAAACAAGTATGACGTGAGGGTTGTGTTTGGTACATCATGTGGTCTCGTTCTTCTACTTTTTATCCAGACTCACCTCCCAATGTTTCCAATAGTTTGATATATCGGCCGTGATGCCATTGAACTGAGCGGCTACCTGATCACGTGTACCATGATATTTGAGAACGTAATCGGCTTGGTTTGTGCCCCACAGTGCCAGATTTTTGCTATCAAAGTTGCGAACAAAAGATTAGCCACTTTTAAAGTAGTAGTGACTGGACGGGTCATTCTCTTTTACTTACCCGGTACACTTTGTAGTATTGTGAGCTCCGTGTTTGCATTGAGCGTCCGACCAGGCAGAAGAGTCAATTGTAATTCGGACCCATGGGTTTGTTTCCGAACAAGTTCTGTGGCAAACTGATACTTTGCCGATGGTATCGTTACGCGGTGCGAAGCACCGTCCAGACTCGCAAATTCCGGGAAAGTCTGCTGTAGAACCATCATCAGCCTCAGGAATACACGATAGATCAGCACCGTTGTTACTGTCGCACTTTGAATAGCCGACGCCTGTTTCAAAGTATTTGAACTGGCCATCGCTTCCAACCTCGCCGTAGCGAACTTGACAAACTTTCAGTAGGAAACAATAGAAACGAACAATGAGCTAAAGAACAAAATTTAACTGCTGCAGCAATCAAACGCTCTCTTTCACTCACCCGATCCCAAACCACCGGCTTTGACCGTGGCAGCGTGAAAGAATGCTACGAGTAGTGCACTCAGAAAGAAGTTTGTAGAGATACGCATGGAAGAATTGGTAGAAAGGTTGCCAGGTGTCGGGAAGCGTAATGCAAAATGAAATATGAGCAATAACCCCAAACCGCAATAAGGGATTAGGCATCGGAAGGATTGTCATAAGAGTCTTTGCTTGCAGTCGAACCAACGAAATGACTATGCCAATTTATATAAGCCTCATTTATCCGAGACTTATCTCTACTATCCAAGAGAGTCATTGGAGAAACTTTCCGAGATGATCGGCGAATCCAAAAGCTTTTGGTTTCTTACCTAACGTTGATGATGGGGAACCCACCTCACTTTTCCAACTAGTATGACCACACGAGCTCGTGGGTACCAAAGGCCGGCAGGTGACCGATCTAATGGCAAGACGAGACAAAAGCCGATAGATTTTGAAACGGAATTAGTATCTGTCGGAGATGATGATCGTCGCCGTTCCATCCTGATAAACATGGCAATAAAGATAAAGTTAAAGCCTCCTAGCTAGTAGCTACTACTAGTAGAAACAGCGTGATTGCCTCTACTACCAGCCACGACTTTTTGCTAGAGTTGGAGTAGGTACTAATAGAGCTAGTAGAGATCGTCGCTGCAAACAGCTACAAGAACAAGCGCCCAATAAAGTATACACATTGCCTTTCTTGCTACTACTACCATCAAGGACTGACCATGCAGCTTTGGCCGCCTTGCCCCCATTTTGCAGCATCTACTACCGGTAGCTAGAACCCAGTACTCTACTAGCTAGCGAGACTACTAGTAGCGTAGCTCGCCCAGTCGTCCATAGCTACTACTACTAGAAGTAGCAATAGTTACAACAGGAACATTTGACAGGCCCGCTACCTCCCGCGCAACTGACTCGCAAATCTTCCTGAACAAATGGCAAGGAACAAATTTCGCCGGGAAGACTCCCTTGCAAACTGGTTCCATGTAACCAAAGCGTAGCTGGAGAAAAAAAAGAATATAGTGAGTCGTCCATTTGCTGCTCTCAAAGTGCACGTCATCCTATTCCTTGTGGTACTTACCTAGTTTGGACAAGCGTCCCAATTCAGTTGGGATCGTTCCTTCCACATCGGTATGAGCCAATTGTAGCCATTCCAAATCGGTCAATAAACCCAGCTCGGTCGGCAACGTTCCATGCCAATTCGTATTGACCACGTTGAGTACTTGCATATTCGACCAATTCGCAACCTCCTTTGAAAAATTACCCGATACCTTGGTGGAACTTAGAACCAACCACTCCAAATGCGTCAATTGAAACAATTCGGTGGGAAAAGTTCCAGTCATACCCTTGATATCCCCCAGAGACAATTGGTGTAAATCGGAAAGAAGACCCATTTCCGTCGGGATAGTCCCCGTCAACAAGGTTTGATACATCCCCAAGGATTGTAACTTGCCCAGAGTCGTTCCTAGTAAGGAGCCATCCAAGCTGCCTTGAATGGGATTGCGCCCGACATCCAAAAACTCCAATGCCAAGGTACCATTGGTAAAGGTATTTGTTGTCGTCGTTGTCGTTGTTGTTGTGCTGTTGGAGACTGAGGAGGATGGTAGATGCAACAGAGTATCATAGAGTCGAGCCTGGGCATGCCATTCTCGTAGTGGAAGTGTACCGGTAAACTGATTGATATTGAGATTGACCTGTCGCAAAGAAAGGATCGGCAAGGCCGTCGGCAGAGGTCCCGTCAAGGCATTTCCTTGTAAGGTAACTTGGTTGAGCTTGGTCAAATACGCCCAGTTCGCGGGCACACTTCCCGTCAAGGCGTTGGATGACAAATCCAAATACTGCAACTGACGCAGTTCGGTAAACAATTCAGGAGGAATACTTCCCGTCAATCGATTGGTATGCAATTCGAGTCGTCTCAAGCTTGTCAACCAGGCCAGCTGAGGAGGAATCTTTCCGATTAGAGAACGTTGATGGAGCGAAATGACTGTGACTTGTCGGTGGGTATTGCATCGCACGCCGTCAAAGTCACAATCCGGCACGCCGACCGCCAACCATTCCGAGTTCCAAAACTCGGCGCCTGCCGTTGAAAAGAAGAAGCACGCCAAGGCAAAGCGTTGTTCAAAAGCTTGGACATTGAGCGTTTGTTCGTCGAGAAGAAACTGCCACACAGCACCATCTTGAAAGGCCATCCACTCGAGCGCTTCATAGGTAGCCGTCGAAGGATCTCCAAGTCCCTGGACACGACGAACTTGCCACAAGTGCTGATAGAGCACTTCATAGTACTCATCGAGTGCCAATAAGCCATTGCCGCTGGGCGTACCAGGAAGACTGCCGGTTCCTTGCGGTGAAGTACTGCTCGCCGTGCTGGTGGTAGAGCCGTCGTCTGCTTCCGCCTTCTTTTCCTGGATCAATAAAATGGCAACGCAAATAGCCCCCGCCACGATCAAGGCCATCATGAACCACGTACAGCGGCAAATCCAATCCATACCACTGCCTTCTTCCTCATCCTCGTCGCCTTGACAAGAAGTTGTGGTCGTTCTTTCTGCCGAGTTGTTAGTGATGCCCCCATTGTGACTATTGTTGACCGTGGCAACTTCTTCGTCATCATAATCGTCGTCGTTAGTGCTGCTGCCGTGGCTAGTCGTTCCACTGGGAGTAACACTGACCCCCCGCTGCACTGCTACTTCTTCGTCGTCGTAGTTGTTGTCGCCATGCGACCGTGCCGTTGTAGGAGTAGTAGACATGGCAGCAGTATTCTCAACAATTGCTTGCGTTGTCGACTCGAAGAAGAAATGAGAATCGTTTCGGCAGCAAAATTATGAGACGGCAAGTGGGAACAAAAGGGTTGCTCTGCACCAACAAGCAGCCACAAACGACCTGGTCGTTGATAAAACAACTAGAAGAGACGGTCAGCAGGAACCAGTCCTGCTTCTTCTTTTTCTATTCGTAGTCTCGTCTCGTGTCGTTGTTCGTTTTAGCCATATACATTCTTGGCGGCATTTTGTATTTGGTGCATGCGGTTGACAATTGCATCGAGTCCCACGCCGCCAAACCAACCACGAAACAATATAGTATTGTCATCCAACCATGCCAAAAACCATCGTGAATGGTTTCGACAACCCTGTTAGTAATACACCTCTGCTGTCGCCGCGCGGGAATCAATTTCTTGGGATGTGATGAGTCCCACAAAGAGTCAAATGACAGAGATCGCGAAGTCGGTGGGATTCAACTTGTCGTTGTTGTTCTTAATGCCGATGCCGCAACCGTTCATTCATTGTTGTGGACATTTGTCGTCATCATCGCCGCCGTCACTGACCAAAGTCGTTGGACTTCCATACATTTAAAGCAACATGGAGAAAAGCAACAACTGATTGTCAACCTTTGCTTCTTCAACCCAACAAAGATCCGATCAGGGTCGTGTTGGCATCAAATTCCAGCAAGTTCCCTCGTTCTCGACGGCAGCAATGGTGGCTCCGAAATAAAATGCCTTTGCCTCTTGAAGCGGGACCAGGTCTCACCACCAATATCCTAAACTCGAAAAAGAACTCTTGTCTTTTGTAACATTCGTTCTTCTTTTGCTATTAATTAAATCTAGTCGTTGATATTTTTGTGCATGACTCGGAATTATCATCCCTTCATGCAGGTCTTTATTTAAAAACCTTTCGTTCTTCTACTGTTCTTAATTAAACCTAGTCGTTGATAGATTTTGATGAGTCGAAATTAAGGACCATCGAACGAACAAAATATCATTCAGAATACAGCATCCGGATTTTACCGGGTATATGGTAGGCATTTTCACTTGTCACTATTAGACTCTTGAAGCAGAACCTCTAAATAAGGAAGGAAGGCGAGAAGGATCATTAAATATGTGGTCTGTAATATCGGTAGTAAAGTTCCAATTCCGCAGATGAGCGTTCCTTAAGTCAGATGTTCTAGGGGACGGTGTTGTTAAGTCCTAGTCACAAACGCTCAATTTCCATTGCTCATTTCGCGTTCTGAGCCTGAAAGTAGGCTTAGATCAACCATACTTTGAAAGTTCTGATTTTTGACGTTCTCCTCATTCAGCGAAGAAGGGAGTGCTCTTCATTCTTGCTTGGGGGGATAAAAGTATTTTCGGAGATTTCTCTGAAACAGGCCATTTCCCTATATGTTGTGAAGGCCGGACCGAACTCCGACATCCCGAGGAAGCTTACGTTATTCGGAGCACATGCTTCCAACTTCTTCTGTTCCGAGGCGACTCACAAATTCTCAAGAATGATCTTTTCTGCTACCCGCACCCACGCCCCCACCCCCACCATGGCAGGTTTGGATAATGCATCGCTGCTCTTGTCTCTTGCAAGATCTGGGGCACCACCATCACTGCTGCTGACCCAGAAGGAGCATCATGAAAAGCAGCAGCAGCAACGACTGGCATCGTTAACGATGAATCCCCGCATTTCCAAGGCCCTCTTTGAGCTTGAAGCGGCAGAAGCACTGCTCGCCAAGACGAGAGCTTCGGCAGTCATGAAACCAGCAGCACTGTTACAACCGACCCCCTGGCTGCTCCAGGTTCTTCTAGCCTCGAAGCAACCGCAGAGACAAAGCGAGCACATGACTCCTCTCACGACGGCATCTACGCTGACCGACAAGAAAATTAGCAACGACCCTGGGAAACAACAACTGTCTCAGGTACTTTCCATTGTCCGAGACATGCCCGCCGTTTCGGACGATGCTTCAGTCACCACAACATCCTCATCGGCGGTGGGATCCTCGGCTGCTACTGCCGCCATCCACATCAATGATGAAGAGCAGCATGCCGCACTACCTCCAGGCACACATGTCGATCAATTATCCGACAACGACGTTTTGTGCGGTCGTGGGGGAAAATCCAATCACCACCCAGGTAACAAACGCTATCGACAAGTCATTAGTCAAATGAAATCTGGATATCGACGAATTGGGAGCAAAACTGCCAAAACGGATCTGAGCCGCGCTATTGTCGACCATGTCGTCGGATACGGTGGACGATTTTTGCGTTTTGATAGTGCATCTCAACAATATGTCGTACTCAGCAAGAGTGAGGCCCGCAAAAAGACCTCACAGGCGTTGCGAGAAGCTAAGCAAGTCAAATGGACAGCATAACAATAGCTAGAATTGATTATCATCATCGAATACTCGGCTTCTCTCGTTCCTTCCGCCGTAGAATTAGGAGGCGACTCTGATAGGTACCGTTTGCTAGAAATCAGGAGACTATTCTGGTAGCTAGTTAATCTGCTAGCTGATAATAGTAAATAACCAAGTCAGGTACCGACTGCAATGCAAGTACACCATGTCTCTTTAGCAGTCATTGCAATCGTTGTAGCTGTAACTTCGGACACTTTTCTACTAGGGCTCGCTCCAGCTATCACAAATCTTGCCATCCACTCAGCTTTCGCTGTGCAAAATGTCCTTGTAGGGGCATTGAAGAAGAACGTCACATAAATCGTAGATATTATCGATTGAGACGGCGCAAAGGGCACTTTATGATCTTGAACTTTTATTATTGCCCCGGAAATTTACTGTAGGAAAGCGCCATCAAAAGCGATGATCGGTTCATGTCCGGCTGACCGTTTCTCTCGTCGGACATGAGGTTTCGGTTCAATCGGTTCTGCCATCTGCACCTCATCCACCATAGGCCACTGTCGGCGCTCGGTCGGCGTGATTCCTCGGTAGCTGGACGACTAGCATGATTACATGCGTAACTAGGTAACAGTTCTTTTCTCTAGCTTGCCAATAGTAGATTATGTCAATTTGCCAGAAATACCCGTTCACACTCAATGTTACTGGGTTGGGTTGGACGCAGTTTGTTCAGGACGGTCGAAGAACACCTCGTCGTCGTCGTCGTCGTCGTCTTTTCGTCGGGACTCGACCACGCCGGTGCTAGTGCAAGTGCCTTGTACAGACGAAATCGTTTAGGTCACAGCTGGAGGAGGATGAAGGAAACGAAGGGAGTTTCCGCTAAGGTGAGGGGCGATTGCGCTTCCAGCGACTAGTAGGAACAAAACCTACACATAAAAGTTGTCAAGATCCACAGGATGTAACTAGTTCCTTCTGAAATCACCCCGCAACTACTAGAATCGCCCGTTGAATAACATTTCAAGCTAGAGTAAACTCTCAGTGATTACTACTACTCGCCTTTTTGCTCGGAACCATCATCATCGTTGCTCATTCTTGCCCTGCCTTAAACAACGCCGAATTCTCCAACAATCCACGACGATTGTGAACCTTGACAATATTTCCATCCGCCGAAAGCTCTCCCGAACGTCTCATCTTGACATAATCTTCACGGTGGTACTTGGTGAATCCCCACTTGAGCGACTTGAGAATCTTTTGACGGCCGGCAAACTTGAACTTTCCACGACGAATCGCCTCAATCACGTGGGCTTCGTTGGAGTCCTTGGAGCGGATGCTGACCAGAATCTGACCGATATCGACACGAGCGGCAACACCAATGGGCTTTCCGTACGAGTGACGCATTCCGGAGGACAGACGATCGGCTCCGGCACACGAAAGCATTTTATTTGCTCTCAGCACGTGGAAGGGGTGAGCGCGGACGCGAATGTGGTAGCCATCCTTGCCCACGTTCTTCACCAAGTGCTTGTTGACGGCAACACGGCAGGCCTCCAAGGCCTCACTGGAGATTTGCTGCTTTTCGTCGCACACCAAGTGGGCAACAAAGGGGAACAAATCCACCGGGGCCTTCTTGGCGCCGACGTCGTAGATGCGAATCTTGGACTCGGGCACACCGCGGCAATATCGCGACTTGATGTAAGGCTTGTTCTTTTGGTAGCGGTAGCAACGAGCAGGACGGCGACCCATGGTGACTAGTTAGTTACTTTCAAACAGAAGAAAATAAGCAGGACAAGGGAGGCTTGTAAGGAAAGCGAGGGCCATGGCCGATTGCATCGCTAGGAATCGTACGAACTCCGGCGACGTCGTGAGGCTTCCGTCGAAGGAAGCGCCTGCGTGCAGGACGCGGGTTTCGTCAGTAATCGGTAGGAAGTAATTGTTTGTCTGATTGTTTGGGTGTGGCTGTGCCGTGACATGTAGGCTCGGCGTCAATATTTGCGCTCGGCCCGAACCGGACTCCGAGTCCGAACAGTGAACGAACTCGGAAACCGCACGAGGCAGAATCAACGACTGGAAAGTTCTCCATTCGTTGTGTTTGCACGACTGGCGGTCCGTCGGCGGCTACGAAGGTGGCAACTGGTAGAAAATCAACAGCAGCTGCGCAATTAAAAAATACCCAGCCAAGGATCAAGCGCGTACAGACGTTTCGGCATGCCAATAACACCTTGCGGTATGTAATAATACACCTTTTGTGTCTTATCCTTCGCCTTGCTTTCTGAATAGGACGGAGTTTTGGAAAAGGCCTTGTCGGGTTAATAGTTGGCATGTTGGTTCCGGATGGACATGAAGGACTGCATATCGTTCCATAGGTAGAGGGGAGGCAGCGGCCGGATGGTAAGACTGCCGCCGGTGCAAGGTATGTATCTACCGGTAATATTTGGGTACGTAACAGTTAATATTAGAACTATGACCATAGGTGCCGCGACGAATCTTTTTCAAATCAGATTATCTGTTGACAATGGACGACGGAGATAATAACCTTGTTTCCTCATTTACCACTACTTTCAGGCTTGCCAACAAATTAACATGTATCGATTGCGTCGAGAAGGCACGAGCGGGAAATCCGCCCCTGGGGGCAACACCGCCGGCAATCATCACTCTGTATCGGCATCGGCATCATCATCGTTTCTCTCGTTTTCGAGATTGGCAGTCTCCGCCTTATTTCTACTTGCGATTGTTGGTCGATCGACTCCAAAGATGGATTATTATTCTTATCAACAATTGGATGCCCACAATACACCGGATTGTACTGTGGTGTCGACTGCCACTGCTGCTAACATTACCCCAGCACCACGTGCACCGCTACCAGCACCAACCGCCATCGTCAACGCCACCCTTAACGATTGGCCTGGTCAACCCATCTCAAGACCACTCGACTCGTCGGAACAAGGCGCCAACCCCTTGGTCCGCTACGGCCAGGGTCGGGGAGGCCCCATCGATGAAGTGAGATCCTACGTCTTGGATCATTTGGACGAATTCCTGGAAGTCTATAAAAATCGACCCGACAAATCAAACTCTTGTGGCATTCGTATCTCTCACTCTTTGGCTGTCTACACGATCGCCAAACGGTTGCAACCCACCACGATTATTGAGTCAGGGGTCAATTCGGGTCAATCGACTTACTTTTTTCGCCAGGCTTGTCCCACCGCCAAAATTATCAGCTTGGATCCATTGAACAAACCTATTTGTGGTCAACCTGTCCGATGGATCGATACCACCAACAATGAGTATTTGACGGAGGAACAATTTATCGACTTTGATAAGGTGGATTGGGCCTCAAGAATACGATCTGGATCCATAGATCCAACTTCGACGCTTGTCTTTTTGGACGACCATCAGGGATTTCGGACCCGACTTGCCACCATTCAAAAATTTGGCTTTCGTCACATTATAAACGAAGACAATTACAAGTTGGGGGAAGGAGCTACACGACTTGACAAGATAGGGCTGGCACCCAAACAAATGTGGCGTAAGCCGACCGATCCCGAAACCATATGGTTATATCACAGTTCCAAATACTACGCGGAATTCCCTCCCATTTTTTCTCCGGCCATGTCGACATTATCAGATGCACCCAAGAAACCTCAAGGTGGATTCCTGCACAAATCTGATGACATGCGCCATATTGAAGAGCCAATCTTGAGACCTGATATCGATGCTACGCATCAAGAATTGTTTGAAAAAATTGCGCGAACCTTGGGTTTTGATCCGACCATGAAAGAATCGCAAAGTTATCAAGAATTCATGGGATATTGTTTCTTGTGCTATCTGGAGATGGTCCCGTTGCCTCCTTCGATTCGGGAAGCATGGAATTTGAAATACTAAACTACCGTTACAGGCAGAGATGTTGCCCCCCTACTAGCGCTGGAAGAATCAAATGAGTCCACTTGGATGTGAGACTCACCTACTAGTTAGCAGGCGAATATCGTTTCGATCGTCAAGGTAATGTTGTGTTGCTAGCTGGATAGTCCTTTTGCTACGAATGTAAATCAGCGCCTTGAGCGACAAATCGATAGGTAAGTACTTTATCCGGTACGTACATACTCTATTGCAGTAACTTTACCCAGCAGTGAATTGTGCTTGCTACGTGGTGGCGCCGCTGTGCCCAGTTATGCAGGTTCGTTATTCCTGGATGGTCATTGTGTTCTCACTTCCGCGGTCATTGAGAAAACTTCCTATGTAAAGGTGAATCAGGCAATGTTTCATTGATGATTAAACTTTTAACCCTTCTGTCACACATAGAAGCCGAATGTTGGACACGATCACATTGCATGCGGAATCTTAAATATGGTAGAGGTAGAGATGCCGCAAGCCGAGGGAAACTTCTTATGTAAAGTTGAATCAGGCCATGTTTCGTTGCGGATTATACCTTTAACCCTTCTGTCACTCATAGAAGCCGAATGTTGAACACGATCACATTCCACATTGACCGCGATCATGCATGCGGAATCTTAAATATGGTAGAGGTAGAGAAGCCGCAAGCCGAGTGGGAAACTTCTTATGGGCATGAAAAAACCCCACCGACCGTTGCAAAATCCCCATCCTTCCCATTTTTCTTGCAATCAGCAGCGAGTGTTCATCTTTACTCCCCACCATTTGATACCATGGCAGAGCATTCATTCAAACACCGTAAAAACAACCTCCGTTTCCCCACAGAGGCGAGCTTTGGTTATGCAGAAGAACCACGAAGGGTAATATCGAGAAAATTGAGCCGCAAGCTGTCATCGTCGTCCTCGGCTTCATCCTTCGCCGAAGTTCAGTTTCCTGAAGATGCCTCTCGGCATATAAGTCGTACAAAACCCAAGCCTCTTTGGTATTTGGCAGGCCAATCGGTGGGGCGTGCTATGAATATTCTGGCTCCATCCAAGCGAAGCAAATGCTCTCTTTCTGGTAGCGATAAAATGGACTGGTAGCAGGGCAGAACCCGGACCATTTCAAGCGACGAATCCTATCATCATGGGGTTCAATCCTGCACTTACGGATCCAATGAGATACGGCAATTTTCAATTTTTCGGACCACTAGATGGCTGTCGAGGGGGATCCCCTTCGCAGCCACCCATATCAATTACCATTTAAAATTTTCACTAGAGGAGTTTTGACGAAATTAAGTCTCTCTTTATCTCTTCTTCGGCCAATTAACCTTCAATTTCTCCAACTCGTTTGATTAGAATCCTGCTACTCTAGTAGTTGAACGGTAGGCGCAACTTAAAGGTTCATGGGTTTCCTTGGCACGGCAGCACCGTTCTAGCTACCATGTCGAGTTTGGTTTTTTATCAGTCGAAAAGTGAATTGCGTCATCGAGTCAGTCGTCGTTCCGCCCCGCTCGAGAGTACACAACACTGCGCCATTTCGAGCGGCCCGTACAGAACAGCGGAATTGTTCTTTAGAGACTGTTCCGCTGCCTTCTCTACCACGTCATTTATTGCCACGTTCATACCGGGTATCATGAGAGCTAGCCATTGGCATAGCCGTGGATGGGAAGGCATCGATATCCAGCCATCACCTTATTCACAGCTGCTGCATATCTTAGAACAATTGACATCAAACCAAACTCACTACAATGATGCCATTGTTCCAGTTGATATCCCTGATCGTCATTTGGAATTTCTCTTCGATAGGAAAGCATGGCCATATTCAGAGGGATCCCCCCAACAGCGCCTCATCGTGGGGGATAACACGGAAATCATTCTTCCAACCAATGGTGGCTTGTGTCGGCGTATCTATTCTACCTTTTGCGGCCTGGTCCGCCACAGAAGACGAAGAAGCGGCCAAGAAACTGGAGGAGCTACGACAGCGTATGCTAGATAGAAGAAAGCTGATGGAAGCAAGCCGGTCGTCTAATAGCCGCCAATCCTATTTGGACCTATCGAAACAGCGCGCCGCACTGTACAACACTACGTATCAGGGGGTCAACTGCCCACCAAATATTCCATGCATATAGACTATTGAGTGGAGATGCTCGTCGTGGTAGAGTAAGCGGAGAATAGCACTATTTACACATTACCCCGAAAAAATTATGTCGCCCCCCTACTATCGCCTTGCCTGTTGCTGCATCCTGTGCTCACGATCCATGATTTCCTTTACCATCGGGATCGAGAGTACCGACATAATAGCTTCCTTGAGCTGCTCTTGCGATTTGAATCCCCGTCGAAACAATGTCCAGTCTTCTAGAATGCCGTCAGTACATCTGCGCTCCAGACTTTTATGTCTGCTGTCAGAGTGAAATGTCATGACTTTGAAATTCAGCCTCAATATTTCCAAGGCGACCGATCCGTCAATCGCTGGAAGAGTCCTTTCATCCAGCAACCGCTCCAGAATATCGGGGGTGAAAACATTGTCCTTGGCAATACTGCAGCAGTAGATAGCACGGCTCCACTGTTTCGACTGTCCATGTTCCAACGATTGAATCGCATCCGGTCGTGTCTTTTGTACATTCTGCAAGATTTTTTGCCGATGATCGTCCAAAATGTCAGCCAACTGAGCAAGAAACCTTGGCTTGATCATACGTGCCAGAGTTGGGTCTTGGGTGATAATGCTTCCAATACGAGCCTTGGCTAAAAGCGCTAGCTTGTCCGCCTTCACCTTGTTCGCTGCTCGGAGGAATTTTCCCATGTTGGTAGCGCTCAGGTGCTTCCGATAGAATTCTGCCACGGTTGTTTGCAAGGTAGGCATTTCCAATCGTTCCGCGACCTTGTACACGGCTGCCGCTCGTTCCGCTGTCAGTGTTGGCTGGGTCTGTCCTTCAGTCAAGTAGAGATAGTCCAAGACGAATCCAAATACCTTGGCTTCAACAACAGGAACGACAAAACGCGATACCGGTTCCAAAGATGGATTCGTTCGGACTTTCTGATTGAACTGCAAGAATTGCTTCGCAAAATAGCCGCTCTTGCGTGGCCCAAATCCGACAATATTTCGATGTACATGGTATTCGTCTATGGCATGTGTGCCCATCTGGCGCACTTCAACCTTCCAATCGCTAAAGCTCTCAGCAGGATCCGATCTCCAACTGAGCAATGGGCGAACAATAATCTTGAGTCGTGAACGACCCTGAGGATCTCCCTGAGAGTTTCCCTCTCGTGTCTTGTTATAGCGACGAGTCGACGTGGCAGATGTAAAAGAATAGGTCGGCCCTCGCGGAGCTCCTGCTTGTCCTGAAGCAGGGAGAACTCCTGGTTGCGGTTTTAATTTCTGAACGTGTTTTGGCTCAGAATCCTCAGGTGGGTCGTTTGGAAATGGCGCCTCCCGAGGCACAGAGCCAAGGACTACCTCTTGTTCTTTTCTGGATCTTTCTTCGTCCTGGCGTTTTCTGCGGGCTTCGTCCAATCGCTCCCTCTTCCGTGCCATCTCAGCCTCTCGTTTCGCTGCCTCTTCTTTCTGTCGAGCTTTTTCCTCCCGCTCCATTTGCATTCGCTGGGCCATCGCCTGGGCTGCAAGTGCCTGGGTGGACGCAGCTTGTCGACGGGCTTCAGCTTCTCGACGGCGTCGATTCTTTTCTTGCAGACGTATTTCTTCCTTTTCGGCTTGGATGCGCTCCTCTTCAAATCTAGCCTCCTCTTCCTGGCGCTTTCGAGCTTCCTCTTTGCGGCGCTCAGCTTCCTCGGCCATCTGCTGTAGCGCCAGTTGGTGAGCAGCTTCTCGCCGTTCTTCTTCTTCTCTTTCGAAACGCGCTTCTTCCTCAGCACGTCGACGCCTTTCTTCTTCTTCCATCCGCTTTCGAGCCTCTTCTTTACGACGCTCCGCCTCCTCAGCCATCTGCTGTAGCGCAAGTTGGTGAGCAACTTCTCGCCGTTCTTCTTCTTCTCTCTCGAAACGCGCTTCTTCCTCAACACGTCGAAGCCTTTCTTCTTCTTCAATCCGTTTCCGAGCTTCCTCTTTGCGGCGTTCCGCTTCCTCGGCCATCTGCTGTAGCGCAAGTTGGTGAGCAGCTTCTCGCCGTTCTTCTTCTTCTCTCTCGAAACGAGCTTCTTCCTCAGCACGTCGAAGCCTTTCTTCTTCTTCCATTCGCTTCCGAACTTCGTCTCTGTGGCGTTCTGCTTGTAGTGCCACTTCCTGAAGCCTTTCCGCCTCACGACGTTCTTCTTCCAGTTGACTGCGAAGTTGGCTCTGCCGCTCCTCTTCGTCTCGTCGAGCTCGTTCTTCTTCTTCGGCTTTCCGACGGGTTTCTTCTGCTAGCCTTCTACGTTCGGCGATTTCTTCTTCCTTTTGCTGACGCAAAGCGAAGAGACGGGCTGCTTCCTGGTGCTGTTCATTTTCCCGTTTAGCGCGCGCTTCTTCTTCCGCCTTTCGGGTTGCCTCAAGACGCCTGACTTCCTCTCCCTTTTGCGCGACTTCCAGTCTTCTCGCTTCATCTTCTGCCATTCGAATCTTTTCGAGTCGTTCGGCTTCTTCGGCGGCTTTTCTTGCCAAGGCGTCTTCCTCTGCCTTGTCTGCTGAATCGATGGGTCGAGTTTTTTCAGCCTCGAATCGTCTTGCGTCTTCCTCGGCGTGCCGAGCTGTCGTCTGCTCCTTCTCCAACTTAAGTGTATCGCTCTCAGCCGATTGATAGCCTTTAGACAAGCCCATGGACCTGACCTGAAGCCCTTCATCGTCAACCAGGCTGAGCTTTCCGTTGTCGGTGAAGTCTGTGACATCAGTGTTAGCGTCCAACAGATTCTCGTTCTTCCTTCGCTCTGCTTCGACCGCGAGTCTTTTAGTTTCCGAAAAGATAGCTCTTTCCTCTGCTGCCCGTCGCTGATCTTCTTCCAATTTGAGTTTTGCCTCTTCTTCGGCGATTCGACGCTCGGCAGCTCGTCGAGCTTCTGCTGCAATGCGTTTGCGAGCTGCTTCTGCGGTCTCTGTGGTATTTGGCTCCGCCTCCGGTAGAGTAGTTTCTTCGGTGCCCTTTCGTTGCTGTTCGGTCCGCAACGCCGAAAAAAGGCCAAACCGAATTCCGGAGAAAAAGCCGCCCTCCTCTTTTCGCGGGCTTGGGATGTTATTTTGCTCCGGCACCTTTTCAGCCCTAGGGCTTGCCTGGAATACCTGCGCATGGTCATTCTGGAGATCTCGCTTGTTGACGAACCCAAAACTATCACTCGAGACGGAATCGTTGCTTTTGTCAGCAGAAACGTCGCCTGGTTCTTCGATAATGTATGCCTTGTCTTTGTCAAAATTCTTGTCAATGTGCGCATTTTCACTTTCAGAATCGACTGAAGGAACTGCGCCGGTGACAGCGTCTGTCAAATCTACGAGTGCCACTATATCTTGTCGTTGTTGTTCTTGTACACCAATAAACCGATCGGGATTTTCGCCTTCCACGACAGTTCTTGTATGATCCCGAGTCGAAGAGTGGTATGAAGAACTGGAAGAAGACTCTAGGTCCCCATTGTTTTTATCTTCGTACTCGATCTGGTGCGATCCTGATCGGCTTCGTTCATCAAAAAAGAAGTTCGAGACAGATGCTTGGGCGATTTCGTCACTGATCGCATCACCGGGACCTGAATCCCCAGCCCAAAATGAGGGCCTTCCGACCGCAACGAATGTTCCACCTTCCCCTGGGATGAAGGAGTCGTTGGAGTAAGAGGTAGTCACCTTCGCAGCGCAGACACCAGAGGAGTCCTCGCTCTTGCTTTCTTGAGATACGGATTTTGCAGCTTGATCCGGCGAGCGAGGCTCACCAGAGGAGGCTTGCAGGGGCAGGATGCTTTCCTGAGTCGTTGCGCCCAACTCAAAAGCTTGTAGAAGGACTACTTCGTCTGGAAGAAGCTCTTGCCCAATGTGGCGTTTGGCGTACAGCTCCAGACAGTACAGCCGATCTTCGTCGACTGGTTCGCCATTTTCCTTTCGGTTCAGCAAGGTTTCGAATTCTTTTCTGATTTGACGCTCTTGCATTCTTGCTCTCTTGAAACTGCGCAGACGTTCGATTTCGTCAGACGCAAAATCTTCTCCTCTACTCCATCGGTTGAAAAGGTCTAATTCGTACAGCCGCGTTTCGTTGACGTCCTCGCCGTCTTCGTATTTCGCTGTAAGATCGTCAAGCTCTTGTTGCTCTCCACTTGACAGGCTCGAGTCTTCATCGAAATCATAAGGAAGGAAATGATCGTCCTGGGCACCAAAACTGTCAAAGTTTTTGTTAGTGGAATCGGGAGAAGTGGCCGAGGTCAACCCAGGAGGATCTACAACCGGACCTCGAGAGTCAGATGGCTCGATTGAGGCACTCGCTTTGTGGACGACGAATATCTCATCCGACACCAGACCCGTTGCAGTGTCGCTTTCGTCACTGGTACTAGTATCGGAATCAGCCTCCTTGGCCGGACCGACGACCTTTGAATCATCTGGCTTTGCGGGTTGAGAGGACAAACTTTCATGCTGCGCCACCGCCGTTTCTACTTCCAATCTGAGGTGGCGAGAACTGTCGTCGCCATCACTTGGTATATTTGCAGGAATTTTAATGTCTTCGATTTCGCTGTTCGATTGTACATAGCTCGGCCGATTGGATACAGCGTCTGATACCTCCACTGAATCTTCGTCGTCGGAATCCGATGGAGCCTTCGTAGACCCGCCCTTATGTCTTCCTGATGCTAATGTCGCCTCCTCAACATACGAGATTGCCGTTTCGAGTGGGAGCTTGTTGGCAGCATCATCCTGTACGAGGGATTCTGTAGTTTTGGTCATGCGAGGCGTTTCAAGGGAAAGGTCTTGACGATAGAGCTCTTCAAGCTGTAATAACTCATTTTCATCGAGTTCTTCTCCAAGGAACTGACGAGCAAATAGAGCCAAGCAAGCCAGGCGACGATCATCGATGTCTTCACCTCTCTCTTTTTTGTCAAGTATTTCGTGAAATTCGCGGCGATATCGTCTCTCGCGACGGCGCTTCTTTCTATAGATCTGAAGCTCGAATCCATCAAGCTCATCGAGGTGTTCGCCATTCTTCCACCGATCGAAGATATCGAGTTCTCGCATTCGCTGCGTATCTACGGTCTTGCCTTCCTCGTGGTCTTCAAGAAGCTCGTTGAGCTCATCAAGCTCTCGAGATGACAAACTGGAGTCGTCATTGCCGGCTGATGGGCGTAACCTTGACGATCTCGTGAGTGATCGAAGTGAAGGCGAGGAGATCAGTCCTGAGTCGTTGTCTCCTGTGATGTTTTCGTCGTTTTTACCTCCCACGCTCGATTGGCTCGATCCTTCGTCCCCGGACGAATCATCCCTCGGAGGAGGGGTAGCAGGTATCGAAGATATAGCTTTGAGGGCCTCATCGGAAGGTGGAAGAACCGACTCGGCATGAAACGGCGTTTCAGTGATCGAAGAAGAAGAGTGATTCGGGGCCTCTGCGGGTTTCTTGCTCTTGTCGATTGGTTTTTCTTTGAGTGCAGCGTCAAGCGACCGCTCCCTGCGATGAAATTCTTGAAGCTGAAACCATTCGTCGTCATTAAGCTCCTCCCCGAGAAATTGGCGCGCAAATAGGGCCAAGCATGACAAACGGTGCTCGTCTACTTGTTCGCCGCGCTCCTTCTTGTCAAGGATATTCTGAAACTCCCGTCTGTAATTCCTTTCCTTACGACGCTTCTTCCTGTATATCTGGAGCTCAAATTCATCCAATTCGTCGAGATCTTCGCCATTTTTCCAGCGATCGTAAACATCGAGCTCTCTCATCCTGGCTTTGTCGACAAACTTTCCTTCCTCAAATGCATCCAGCAAATCATTAAGTTCGTCAATTTCCCTGGAGGAAAGACTTGAGTCGTCACTCCCGAAAGATTGAATAGGTTCTTGAGATACGCCAACGTCTTCTGACGGCCCCGAAGAATCGCTCCCCGAGATACTGCTGCCCTCTGACTCGTCCTCTACAATCTCGCCTCCGCTCGTCTCATCTGCGTCTGCTGAGTTTTCACTTCCCTCGGATTCAACCTTCTCAACCGCAGTTATGGGTTTGGTTGTCTTGTAATCTATTTCGGTGCTTTCGCTACTCTGAGATTCATTATCCTCAATCTTGCCAGTTACTTCGTCGTCTTCCACCAAGCCTTGGCTCTTCTCAGATTCATCCTCGTCAGTTTTGCTACTCTTTGACTCGTCTTCTTCCATCAGATCATGGCTTAGGTCTGATTCCTTATCCCCGAGCATACTTCTGTCAGCCTTAAAATTTTCCTCCGTGCTCTCGTTTGTTTGAGATTCGCAGCTCTCCATCCTGGCCTTTGCCTCATCTTCTTCCGTCGACTCTAGGCTTCGCTCAAACCCGTTGTCCTCGTTCTTTCTATCGGCATCGATCGTGACTTTTACCTGATCTTCGACCACCGAGTCCTGTTTTCGCTCATAGGCTATTGCATCATCAGCTTCTATCGGGTCTTGGTTTTTCTCACATTCGTCCTCTTCAATCTTGTCTCTTGCCTCATTTCCACTAGACGAATCCTGGTTTCGCGCAAAGTTCTTCTCCTCGATTTCTGCCGAACTTGTCTCCTCTGACTCCACCGAGGCCTGGCTTCCCCTAGAGTCTTTTTCTATAGACTCATCTGCCTTCATGGAGATATGATTTACCTCAGATTCGGGCTTCTCAATCTTTCCCGTCAGGCTATCTTCTTCCAATATTATTCCACTGTTTCCTTCGGAAACGACTGGCGCCTCTTCGCATGACGAATCCGAGGGGGTGCCTTCACTGGACATGTTTGCTTCCCCTTGGTTTTCGTCAAGAAACTCTGGCTTGGGCACGATTCCACTTTCCTCGGTGACCGACTGGGTCTCACTATCTTTCTCACCAGCCGACAGTTCCATCATTTCTTCCTTGAGTTTTGGAAGCATGTGTGAAGGCCCTGAATCAGACGGCACGTCTCTTGGCGAGATACTCTCTTCTCTGATAGTATCAGGGTTCCGCGCTCCCATTCTTTGCGCCATGCTAGGGGTCGCCTCAAGATCTGTTACGATAGGTTCAGGCGACCCGGGTTCCATTCCAGTGCCAACGCGTAACGACAACGAGCCAGTTTCGCTGCCGATTGCAGTCTCGGAAGCCACGGAGTCGACAGCCTTTTGTACGTTTGCTTCTCTACTCGCAAAAGCGCTGTCAAGAGACCTTTCTTTTCTCTGGAATTCCTCCAGAAGAGCGAATTCGTCGTCATCAAGATCTTCTCCGACGAATTGACGAGCGAACAAAGCCAAACATAACAATCGGTGCTCGTCAATGACTTCGCCTTTCTCTTTCCGATCCAGCATGTGTTGGAATTCCCGACGATAAGCTCGTTCTTTCCGTCGTTTTTTCCTGTAGATTTGCAGCTCGAATCCGTCAAGTGCATCGATCTCCTCGCCATTTTTCCAACGGTCGAAGACATCGAGTTCACGTAATCGAACTGTATCGATGGGCTTTCCTGCTTCAAAACCTTCAAGTAACTCGTTTAGCTCGTCAACCTCCCTTGATGAAAGGCTGGAGTCATCATCGCCCGTCGGGGCTTGTAGAGAATGGTTCTTCCCTGTATCCTTTATAGCAGAGTCCGTGGCGTCGCTACCTAACGGCTCTTGGGATTGTTTGGAAGCAGAAGCACCATTAGGGTTAGCCTCTTTGACTTCTTCCGCGGCTTCAAAGGCTTCGAGATCCTGAATTTCTTCTTGTGTAAGAGATTCCCTGAGACGATCCCGAACGACCAGTTCCAATAGATAAAGGCGATCTTGGTCCACCTCTTCGCCTGCGTCTTGTAGATCACATAGCCTATTGTACTCCTTGACCTGACGCTTTACCCGCTTCCTTCGTTTCTGATAGAAATCAAGATCCTCTTGTTCGATCGCAGTCAAGGGTTCGCCCTGTCTAAAACGATCAAAGATTTCAAGTTCGTAGAGACGATTTTCGTCAATATCTTCCCCGGCGTCCCTCAAGTCGTACAGCTCGTTAAGTTCATCCAGCTCTTCGTCCTCCTGGCGCCGTCGGTCCTCTGATGCCGTCGAAGCGCTTAAATCAGATTGATCGGCTCCTTTGGACGATGTCTTGGATGACGCCGTGCTTGACGGCGCTCTTGCCGAACTTGCTTTGGATTCTTTTGTCGCTGCCGCTCCGGGGAAAGTAGGATCTTCAAAAGCCTCCGCGTCGAATTCACCACTAGGAGAGTGCTTCTGAAAGTGGTCACGGAGGGACGAGGATGACTTGGATGGAGACTTCATATCAATATCCTCAACATTTTGGCTACCCCGTATCTCGGGGGGAGCCGGAAAGCTATGTTGAGAGGCATCATCGTCATCGAATGAATCCTTATCCCGCTCATTGCTACCCCGATTTTCCGATGAACGTTCGACTGCTGATTTTGCTGAATCTCCGGCGTGTGGACCACGCGATAAGGTACCATTTCCAATAAGGTCAGATTCTCCGTCACTTGCATCGGAGCTCTCGTTAGCAGAGTCGGTGCCGTCCTCATCTTTGTCCATTCTGCTCGCAAGGCCTTTGGTCTCGTAAAGGTTGCCCCCACTATAAAGAGTAGAGGCATCGCTGGTCCCAACCGAAGAAATGGTAGCCGAGTCCTTCTGCTGGAGCGGCCTCCACGCTGGAGGCTGGTCTGACTCCATTGTCCGAAGCGTTGCATCCCGTGAGACAATGTCCTCATCTTCTTGCTCGATTTCCTTGAGGTGATTTTGCAGAAACTGGCTCAAGACTCTTTTGACTTGCCCAGGGGCGTGCCCTTGCTGTTCGCTACTAGTGACCGTGTCGTCATTGAGGCTTGTCAACGAGTTGCCAAACGAATCAGCCTTGGAAGAATCCTCGTCCATATCAAACTCAAGATTGCTTCGGCTTCGCGTGGTCGTTTCTTTAGGCTGCCCCTCCGAATCATCTTCGTGAAACCCACTATCCAACGGACTCTTAGTACGACTGGAATTCCAGATCCGTACAGTTGGAGTTTGTGGCGTGGACGTTCCAGCAGGTGACCCCAGACCTTGATACTTGGCACGACGCTCTTCCCGGAAAAACTCGAGATCGGACAGCTCTTCGGCAGTCAAGGACCACCCGTTCTTGTGCCAATCAAAGAGCTGGAGCTCATAGAGCCTATCTTCATCAATCTCTTCACCATCTCGTTGTAGTTCCAGAAGATCCGCCAATTCTTGGGCGTCACTCGCTAGAACAAAGTTCTCTTCATCAACAAACTTGAGACGATCTGCCGAAGATTCCATTTGACCGAGCGGAGTTTTGGGTGGTAATAATGGCTCTGAAGGGATTGTGCTAGCATCCTTGGAGGGCGTCTTTGTACCCAGTGCGTGTAGTTCGCTGGCATCTTCGTTTGAGCTTTCAAAGCCGAATCTTTTGCTTGACTGACGATGGGGCGTTTGAGGAGTCATATCCGAATTGCGTCGCACAGCCTTGACGTGACCCTCGGGCGAAACCGGAGACTCGGGGGCTACATCCTCTTGTTGTTTCCAGCGAGGATGATTTTCCAGATCCTTTGGATGTGATTGTATCTCTCCACTTTGGTTCATCGAATTGGCTTCGTCGTCGTCGGTGTCACTCTCATCTCCCGAGTCCACGCCAACCAAACTGCCACTATTGTGGTTGGCGGTAACGATACTACCCGTAGCGCCCATGGAAGGTGTCGTGACAAAGGAAGTGGCTGATGACCATCCATCAGTCGCTTGACTGGTGTTCGCTCCGTGACCACTCGTGTTTTGACTGTACACCATGGAATTTGTGGTTTGAGTCTCTCCATCAGCCCCCATGGACGAAAAGCTGCCACTTTCAAACGCTCCATCCGAAAAGTTTGCCGGACTTGCCTGCGATGACGACCCCACACTCCCACCACCGCTTCGATGACTACTACGTCCGTGGCCCTTTTCGTCACTATCAAGACTGACTACCTCTCCGATCGGGTCATCTTCATCATTCTCGTCTTCTTCGTCATCCTCGTAGTCAACTTCATCGTCTTCATCATAAGATGCAGTATTATTTTCCGAGTTGTAAAACTCGGAATCGGTGGGTTCCATGTCTTCAGAGATTTCGTCCTCGTCAACAACGCCATTTTCATCATCGTCAACGTATTCGTCTGCGCCGTCAAAGGGATCCTCCCCACCCTCGCTGCCTTGACCTTCTGATTCCTGCTGAGCAAAAGGATCAAACGCTTCTTGCTCGTTTTGTTGATCCAGGCAAGTTGTAGCATTAGGATTATCTTCTTGGTCATCGTCTTGCGCAAACGGATCAAAGGAAGGAGCAGATCGCTGTGACGACGATGGATCCGCGGAAGGTTGTTGCAAAGATGAAGGATTGGGTGGACGATAAAATAGATTGGAAAGCTTGTCTTGAGCGCTTGCGAAATCTCGTTGACGTTGCTCTATCCGTTCCTGTTGTTGCCACGTCGGCTCCGACGACAGCCATTTGGATTCGTAATCCTCGTCAGATTTTTGTTGCGGACCACCAAACAGTTTTGCCACCGTATCTCGCGCATTAGAATAATCTTCTTGACGTTGACGATCTCGTTCTTGTTGGACGAGGGGATCCTCTTCTTCGTCTTGTTCCGGTGTAGCAGTAGAAGAGTCTTCATCATGTGTTTCCAAAAGGGGTGGTTCCAAAGTCGTGGTGATGGTAGGTTTGGTCAAATCCAAAGTTAGAGCTGCCTTTAGCGCTTCTTCTTTGCGTGCCGGGCCCAATTTGCGCAATTGTTTGTAGTATTGTGTTTGATAGGGACTAGGATTGCCACAATATCCACAAGAACATTTGGCTTTGATTTTGAGGGTTTGACAGGTCAATATTCGTATCGTTCGATCATTCGCAGTATTGGCAGCTTCTAGTGTCACCTTTTTTCGCAGTTGATCATGTGGCGTGGTTGGAGCAGCAGTAGCAGAAGGAACCGGACTGAGATGCATATCCAACTTGCCAGCACTTGCTTTTGGGGTAACGGGAGCAGCAACCTTTCTCTTCAAGGACGGTGGCGTCGGACTGAGCAAGCTCAAATTAAGCTTTGAGGCCTGCATATCTCCCAACCGCTCCAATTGCGCTTCGGCACTAAGCAGGACTTCCTTTTTGTATTCCTTTTGTGCTTCGACATAGGAATCCACCAACATGGCCGCTTCCACAATACTCCCCCTCTTTTCTGCCAAGGCTTTACGATTGGCTTCTACCAGCGCTTTTTTCCGCTGTTGCTGGTTATAATAATCTTCCGACTGTGTCGTAGTTAATGTCGTGGCGGAATGCTGACTATCATCCATTACTTGCGTCGTGGTCGTAATCAAGGGTTTGATGGGCCGTAGCCGTCCCAAGGCGGCGGCTTCATGAATGACCTGAAAGAAGTCCGACTTGACCAAATCCTTTTGGGCTAGTCCTGTTCGATTGTTCCAGTCGGAATCCTTTTTGGATTCATTTAATTTTTGTTGCTTGCGCCGCTCCTCGGCGGTTACTTCCACCACCTGTTCTTTCAATCGAGTAAGTTGTCCCACTTTGGCCGCATCCAGGGCGATTCCGACACGCAACTTTTGCTCTTCTGGGGGAGCCAGATACAAGGGACTCGATTTCGTTCTACCGGGCGCCTGGCGTTTGCCTGGAGACGACGGCGCATGCCGTGGCCGTTCCCTGGGCGCTCCTGACGCCTTGGAAGATGTCGCAGAAGGGTCGCCGAACGATTTCGAGGGAACAAGTGGCATGATCGTCTCTCGCTCTTTGTATAATAATCTTATTGCCAGAAATACTCCCCCATGCTATCGTTCTTTGCCTCTTTACCTCTAACTACGTTTAGTAGTGTCGGTTTGATATTGGTTACTGTTGTAATGATGAATTGGTGTTGATGCGGCTGCATTTCGCGGAAGGAAATTCGTCGAAACGCGGCGCGCCAAAATGACCATTCATTCGGGTTTTTTGGATGTCGCAAGGTATGTCGATCGTTAATTACCAAACCGAACAACGTCATGTCGGACTGGCCAACGACACGTTGAGAGGACATTTTAGTCGAACAAACGAAAGCCCGCGTGCGTGCCGCAAAATCAAAATTCTGAAAAACCATCTATTGCTCATTCTCTCGATGAAGCCGCTTCCTAGCCATCATGCCATCGGAGCCATCGACTGGAGGGTTGCCAAACAAAAACACATCTCTCTATCCACAAAACATTGTCGCGCCATAAAATTGTGAAACTAACACCATTATGTATTTTTACATTTACTCATTCGTGTCATTTTATGGAACAGAAATGGTCGTTTTTGTGTTGGCCCACAACACGCATGACAGGTTCCAGCACAAGACCGCATGGCACTCTCACTCTACAAATAGATTTTGCCTTTTGGGCTTGCTTACCAGTGCATAAGTCCGGCATGTCCTCTTGGTCCTCCGTGAGCATTCGCCCGCTGTTGCAACTGTTGCTAGCGACGCAAGTCGGGTTAACTGCATTAATTTGGCAACAACAAGAGCAACAATAGAGATCGAAGCCATTTTGGTCGGGATTGGAGTCTGGGATCGTTGGTTCCGATGATTGCACATCCTGTCCGCAAGGTTGATTGAGACGATAGCCAAACTCATTAAAAGGGCCTTGTAGACCCACAGCCGCATTACAGTATGCCGCGGAAGGAGGATAGCGTAAACCACATTGGGATTCTCTGGTAAGGCTTGGCATGTCAGAAGGTTGGCTCGACGGCTCGATGCTCGGATCCTTGCTCGGCTCATTCGATGGCTGTCGGGAGGGTTCGAGGGAAGGCTCCAGGCTAGGCTTTGAAGACCTTGAAGGTTCCGCGCTTGGCTCTGTGCTTGGCTTTGCAGACGCCGAGGGCTCAAGACTAGGCTCGTCAGATGGTTGGCGGGAAGGCTTGCGGGAAGGTCCGATGCTAGGCTCCCGACTCGGCATGTCGGAAGGTTGCAAGGATGGCATCTTGGAGGGTTTGGAAGAGTCGTTGCCGCCATCCAGTCCATCATCTGTTGGATTCATCGATGGTTGCAAGGATGGCAATTCCGTACTACCCTCCCCTGTACACACGGCGGGGTTCACACATTGAGGATTTCCTGAGTTGACGTTGCAACAACAAGTGCAACAATAAGGATCATACCCATCCTCGTCGGGGTTAGAGCCTGGGACTCCAGACCCGCAGGCAGCGCCATTGAATGCCTTGCCAAACGGTGGCATGCCAGCACTATTGGCATTTGCAGAGGAACATTGAGGCTGAAGCTTTTTCGGGGCCACGTTGTTTTCGTCAATGCGGGCAATGCACTCTTCCCTATCCGTGGTAGGCATCTCGGATGGGAACTTGGAGGGGTCTTCGCCGGCGTCAAGCACCGATGGCATTTTGGATGGCATACTGGATGGCACAGCAGAATCATCGCAACCTTGGCTCTTGGAGCTCTTTGATCCTTTGCTCGACTTGGCCGACAAATATGCACTTTGAGGACCCATATACCCTTCTTTAGCGCGTGGGCTTGTCCTTGAGGTAATGCCTGAACTATCCTCGGCTGCAGACTCCGCAACTTTGACTTTGTTGCCACCACCACCACCAGCCCTCTCCTTGGGGCTGCCAGGTCCTTGAAGGGTCCTCGAACCACTCTTTGAACTTTTGCTACCTTTGGTGGACAAGCAAGGGTCTTCGGAAATCTTCGTTCGACTATCGATTTGCACACTTCCGGTAGTAGACGATTGGAGAGAATAGCGGTCATTTGGCGCTGCCGTATCACCACCTGTTCCATCAGAACGCAGCGTCGATTTTGGAGTAGGCTCTTGCAGGTTTCGACGACCTCGAACAAGATTACGGAGTCTGTTTGGTGGAGAAACCTTCTCGTTGTTGTCCATAGCTTCGTCCTCCAAATACGTCATTTCCGCTTGGTTCAGGTCATGTTCGAAAAGGATTTTGTTACTATCGGCTGAGGCAACGCCCAGCAAGACCAAGAAAAGGAAGATACTCTTCATTTGTTGCTGCTCTTTGGATCCTTCCTTTGGATCTACCTGTAGTTATTAGTAGCGATCGTTGCAATATTCTGGCAACTCGAGAAAATTGTGGATGGATCAAGTGAAAACAGGGGTCAATTGTTTTTCGCAACGTTAGAACGGGGTATGCAACTCGCCCATACGAGCTCTCCATGATCGGTCACGTTCCGACCTCTCATCGCGTAAAACAACGTGTAAAGTCCCCATCTCTCTTTTTTCTCGTACATTCAATTATCTGGGGACGCGGTGATTTGCACGCAAAATCTCATCGCGTACAACCGCGTGTCAAGTCCCCCTATTTTCCGGGACGGTCGGCTCATCACGGTGATTTGAACATATTTTCACGTCCGACCATGGCAGCAACCCTTTCATTTCTGCTACTGTCAACCACATTTTGTGGTCCCATCTTGCAGCAATGTAACACAAGACGTAGGCTACCTGCTGCTGTTTGGTTCTTTTGTTTGTTATTTGAAAAATGCTATCTATTGTTCGTCGCTAATCTAACATTGTGCCTGTCTGTTCAATTGCATTTAGCTTATACTGTGATATAATTCATACCGATGGAGGTGCTGCCCCCTTTGGCGATGGATCACTATCTTCGCCTTTGAACCGCTGACGGAACTTCAACTTGTCCCGTGCTGCAGAGTGTTGCTTCATTATGTTCTCTTTGTATTTGTTCGATGCCGCATTACTAAAGCCATTCAGGCATTTCAGTACCACCATGTCATAAACTTTGGTCCGGACTTCATCATTGCAGAGAGGACAACAATCAGCCACAGTGGCCTTGAACAGTGCACGAATGGATTCATCACCCAGAATTGCTGCTCGGAACATTTTGATCGCTGCTGGCCCGTTGAGAGCAAGATGTCCCAATAGGTCATAATTGCACATTGCCTGCTGGAGACTGTTGCCAAATTCCAGAAATCGTGGGTCAACAAATGAAAGCCCACCCTTGTTTGCAAAGCGGTCACGAGGAGAAACGTGCTTGTTCAGGTATTCTATGGTCACTTCTTTTCCTAGCACTCGCATAGCCCGGAGCAACGTTGAAACTTCAGGATTTTTGTTGTCTTTTACCCTTGCAAGGCATTTAGCAATCGCGCTTCCAACGTATTTGTTTGCCTCAAATTGGTCATATTTTGTTTGATTGTCTGTCTTCAATTCCTCAGCTGGACGAATTATATTCACAACAAGAAAGCGGTGCAATTCGTCTTGCAAGAACTCGAGAAGGGCCACAATGACAGCAACCGGCCCAATTCTTGATGAGGTATCTCGCCATGCGGCAGGCATGGAGACATGATTGAAGATTCGAAGGCGCAACCCTTCGAAATCATTGGATACTAGAAATTTCCAGGCTCTAGAGTACAACGATGCCACCAATATGTGTTTTTCCACCCAGTGCTCAAGCGTCATTGTCGCTGAGCGAGTCGACCCTTGTCCGCTAGCCATCATTTCGTGAAGCAAGGAGCTTGCGATGTAGGTGCAGAATTCGTTGAACCTCTTCTCTGCATCTGCTGTCAGTGAATAAAGGGAACCAAACCATTCCTCTGATGGCGTCCCAATTGCTAGTTCACTAAGATCGCCAAGCTCCCGTTCCAATAGACAATCCAAATAGCTACCTTTCAACCGGAATTCCCCCAGTAGTAAGCGGAGCATACTATTCTCTTTCAGGATGTTGCCCCGTCCAAGCCCATCTTCGCTGTAAATATTGAATAGCTTGTATGGTTCAGGTCGAAGCTGCTTTCTCCACCTTGCAAGTGTTTTGGCACGTATCCTTTCTTTTTCAACCCAAATCTTGTCAGTGCTTCCGTACTTGAAGCAGTCGTTATCATCGAGATGGTCCTTCGTGTACATTTTTGAGTTTTGCAGCAAGCTTGCTGCAAATGAATAGTTGCTACCAGCAACGGCGGATGGATACGAGGATGCTTTGTCCTTATTGAGTCCACGCGCATAGGAAAAGAGTGACTCCACGGTTGATTCATTTGCGTGTAGATAAGGAATGTATGCTTTCGGGTCTTTCTTGAGAACGTTCTTGCAGTAGCACAGAAATCCACTAACAAGCTTTTGTAGATTCTTGAATGTCTTTGCAGCAATGCAACCGCGCCACCAGTTACTGTCCACCATTTTGCGACAAAGTGCTTGTAGACGCCAACGAGTAAAAAATTGCTGTAACTCCTCGAGTTCCGCCTTTTCCGAGTCAAAGTTGCTTGCTGTGATTCCCTTCCCTTGCATTAAAAATTTGTTGATCATAAGACCATTGAATACAACCGCAAAGCTTAGGAATCCAATATCCTCCCATAGCTCTTGTGAAACGACATTCTTTGTTATGTCTGCCTCTGCATGTAGCGCCTCAGTTATGAGCCGGAACCAGCAATAATCTGTCATGTCCTCTCTAGGCGGAAGATCTTTGTATGGATCATATTGTAGGGTCGTGGCCACATGTCCAATCAGAGCACTTATCGCCTTAGCACTGAATGGCTGCATCGCCAAACTTACGTTCATCTTGTTCCATTTATCAGGATTCACTGCACCGTAGGTCAACCCACTGTCGCCAGAGGCTTTTCCAGCCACCTCCTCTCGTTTGTACATGCGTTCCACTGTCCCCCAGCCAATGTGCAATCCATCCAGGAAGAAAGACTTCGTATATTCCGGCATGCTAGTTTCAATGGTCCGTACACTATGGTTGACCTGGTTGCGTAAATTCTTGGAAGCATGGGTAGCACAGGGCCATGCTGCTATTTTCAAATCCAGATGAATAAACGAGGGAGTAGCCACAACGTCATCTGGTAGGAGAACCATGTCGTCTGAAACCAAGGATGTTGAGCCAATGTCTTCTAGCAGCTTGTGCAATCCTTCATTTCCTCCACCAGCATCACTTCCAAAGCCGACAATTGTCACACCAATGATGGCATAACACAGTATGTTCCAAATCATTTCGCCAAGCATCTGGTTGCCATTGGTACAACCACCATTGTAGCAAAATATCGCATTGTGCAAGGTCCCTGCAGACTCGGAAAGTTTTTCTGTCATACGGCCCCTCCACTGGTTCACTTTCTTTGCCGGAACGAAATCGTCTGCCGTCTTTCCAAGTACCGTACAAGCAGCAGCAGTAGCTACCTCCTGTACTTCTGACGCATTCCACCGCCCCTCGTCTTTCTCCTCCTTGGTCGCATTACAGTCAAAGACAAAATGCTTGTTGAATTCTCGCAAGGCGGCTTTGACATTCATATCTTTATCGTTTGAGTTTGATGTAAAGCCGCTCAGCTCGCCATCCGCTGTCCATGCAAAATCAGCATCAAGTTCCATCTCATCACAGAGTAAATGTCCAGTTCGAGGTTTGCTACCAAATATATTGAACAACGACTTGAAAGTTTTGATGTCACGTCCCTCTCTAGACCTTTGCTTCTCTAGAAAGCCCTGGACGCGTCGCTTGCATGGCAGGACAAGTAGCCCGGACTCATCAAGCTCTGCTTTTGCTTTGGGCGATGCCAAATATAGACTAACTGCAACACGCATTGTTGCTGGGGAGTATCGAATCCCATTCTTCTTCCCGTTGGCCAGCTTTCCTAAGTTTTCGATCTCCTCTAAGAGGAACTCTGATTGCGCCTGCACTTTTGCCTGGTTGACTCCGTCATCCAAGCCCATAAGGGTTTGGATAATAGTAGTCTTCACCGACTTCTTATTCTTCACGACAAAGTGTTTAAGTCTGTCAATAAAGTTGATCATCTTAGATGACTCAAACTGAAAAGGTACTTCCCTATCCCCCTTGAGTTTGTAGCTGAGTTGACTTTTTAATTTTTTGTGGGCTTGTGCAAAGTGTTGCAACCATTCTTGCATCTTGTCCGGATGTGCCTTCATTGATCGGAAGTTCACTTGATCTTCCGTCCATGGACCTTTCTCCATAGTCTTTCTCTTCTGGGCCCTCGTCTCAGTACGACAATTGCCACAAGTCCATGGCAGAGACCGAGGATATGTTGATTTTGTGTCGTAACCAATGCATGATGAAGGTTCATTTTTGGACTGCTGGGCACATATGACGAAGAACATCCCAGAATTTAAAGGTATAGGATCAAAGCACTTGTGGAACTTCCTAAGAAGAAGGATCGCCTGCTGAACATTGGGACTTATTTCAAAGTCTAGAACTGATTTCATCCGTAGGTGCTCAAATGAGAGAATTTGCTGAAGTTGCAGTATGCTAGGGAACTGAAATGAAGCCTCCCAACAGTCTTCAACCGCTTCATGGGATTCCTCCATTGGACTTCTGAATGATACATCGGGATTGATAGAAGCTGAAAGTGGAGCTTCAACTACTACCGGTAGTGGCGATCGTGGTGGTCGGCTGGAAAAAAGATTGATAGGAGCTGTGAGTGGAGCATCCACAATTGGCGACCGTGATGATCGACCTGAACAAAGACTGTCGACGAAGATTCGGACATCGTTAATTGGATGACAGGGTGCCTGAACATAGTAGTTATCCGGAATCTTTTGACTCTCAATCTTCATACGCTTTTTGATTGTATCAGTTCGATTTTGGTAGTCAAACAGCCGCTTTGTTTCGCCATCAATCTGCTTTGTTTCCTTTTCTGGCAAGAAGGTGGTCCATCGGCGAGGAGGACAACGCTTGGCATTGCTTTGAAGAAGCTGGGGCGGGAAATGATGACGTGCAATGTAGTACCACCGCTTCGGAACGTTGACATCAATCTTGGGCTTGAGATGCCAAACTGCGGCTGCGACGAAGAGGTCTTGCTTTGCGTTGCCTGGATCCCTTTCAAATTTCATTCTGCCAACCCATGGATGGTCGTTGGGCGCTAACTGAACAAGTTGGAGTGAAATATCGGAGCAATTCCTGTATGAGCAAAGGCATGGACCGGCATTGGTCTTCAGCGGTGTTACAAATGGAGCGGCACTTGGTGAAGCCTGTGACATGATTGGTGGGAAATGGATGGGATGTGAAGTCGTTTTGTGTGTAAATAACGAGCACTCCGTTGGCAGCACATCCTGCCCTTCCCCAGATAATGGCTATCGCGGGGGTTTTATAGGCCTCCAGAAGTGCTCGATAATCTCGTAGTGGCCGGCGCGCAACGTGACCGATCATCGATTTTGGCCTTCCGTGCTAAAACTCCCCGATAGCCCAAAAAGTTGCATACCCCATTCTAGCGTTCCCCACAATTGACCCCTGAGTGAAAACCAAAAAAGGAGGCTATCTGTCCCACTATCGCAATTCTGATTTTTTTCCGGCAATAAAATGCCGTTCGCGCCCGGCAACTCAGCAACAGCCCCGATGCCGACGAATTTTCGTCCTCTTCCAACCCATACAAAAGCGAACGGAAAATCGAACATAGAGGTTTTCGTCGCCAGTATGCCGAAATGGAGAGGTCCGATGGTTGTCCGCGCACCGCCGGCCCGAACTTTTAGGCGAAATATTCGAACCACGTCAAGAGGAAAATTGAGACTGAAGCTTTGTAGGGGCCACGTTGTTCTCGGCAATGTGGTTGTCCGAGCAACGCCGCCCCGAACTTTTAGGCCAAATATTCGAACGCCACTCTTCGTACCAGACGTACAATTTTGGCGGGCGATCCAAACAGACTGGAATAGAGGCGAAAACTTTGGCCTCTTTAACCCATACATCTCATGGTATTGCCAATGGGGAAGCAACGGAAAAAATCCCTCTAGTAGAGGGCCAGGCGATAGTTTGAAATTTTCGACCCTTGGTCAGCAGTCCGCTATGCACACCAACATTCGAATACTACGGTAAATATGGACGCTGGGCTGCGAAGTGAAATGATTCATCGATTATTTTATCAATAGATAAGTCGCGCGTCCATCGGTCGGCTTATTGCAAGGCGTTCAGCATGCATGGCTTGCCGAATGGCCTCTTTTTGCTTGCTCAAAATGCGACGACGGTGTAGTCTCGGGTCACTCGGGTCTAGTAGTAGTCTGTTCTAGTAGTAGTAGCTAGTACACGTTGTATTGGATAGTGACTTTACTTTGCGGGGTTAGCGTGTACGTGTATCGCTATTGGGTCTCTGCTACCTCTAGTAGACCGAGTCCGAAACAGGCACAGGATTCCATGGCTAGTACCTATCCTTTGGGATTAAGAACGGCCGTTGGAACGTCGTCGAAGATGCTCCTTCTACTAGCCCCGTAAGAAACTACAAGTGTTAGTGAGCTTCTCCCCTAACTGATAAACGAAAAAGGAATACTGCTACTAGTACTTATCATTAGTGGGCCAAAAATCAAAGAGCCCACATCCTAGCCAGCAGTCATAGCAAGCAGCAATCCGCGACACGCCCGCCTTTCGATAGACACAAGCTGTCATATCTCGTCATCGTCGACAACGACTCGATTCCCTTTGCCCTTGCCAAAAAGTTCCAATTCCTTAACAAGACTTTGCAGTGTCCATTTTCCAATCAAGTCCTTTCGAATCGAGCCTGGATTTCCAACCTGTCGAATGTTTGGATTTTGAAAACTGCAATATAACAAGGCTCTTGACAATTGTTTAGAGGATGTATTGGCTCCCCCGCAATGCAAAAGACGGGAATCGAAAATGGCACACGCGCCCTTGGGAAGTGTCCCCAGAACACTTGGGCACGTCGATAGCAATTCATCCTTTGGGCTTTTCGAATTGGGACCAGCAATACTTTCATCTTGAAAAAGTTGATGCATAGCTTGTGTATGGGTCTTTGGAAGCCATGTCGTCGGCCCCATATCCGGCGTAATATCTTGCAATGCCACAAAACAAGTATACAAGACAGGTTCCGCTTGCCAGGGAGTATCGGGGTGAGCCACCTGTCTTTGACTTCCAGGGTCACTCATCAGGCAACTCCATTCCCGCAATAGGGCATCTTTGCCCAACAAGGTCTCCAAAGTCAAACCCACGGAGGACTCCAATAGTACTTTGGACAAGGCAGTAGCTGCCCATTTCGGTCCAATGGGCAAGGTCATGTCTCGACGATTGTGCGTTAACAACACATCTGCAAATCGTGCCTTGGAATCCAGTGTTCCGTCGGCGATTAATTGTTCGGATTCCTCGCGCAACGCATATAGTCTAGAACGTAGAGAGTCTGCCAAATCCGCGTCTAGTACATGGTCGATGCGTACTACGCCTTGTTCTTGCAAGCCACGAGCGTGTGACTTGGCCTGTGCTTTCAACAAGGCCTTTTGGGTTTTGCCTCTATTCGCAGCCGCACCGCCTCCAAATCCAGCACCTCCACCCCCGCCCCCCTTGACGATATTGGGTTCCAGTGCCTTGGAGGGGGCGGCCGCCATGAGTTCGGCCTCGAGCTCACCTCGACGGACTAGCAACTTTTCATGTTCGGCATACAACAGGGAGGAGGGATTGATATCAAATAGTGCGCTTCTTGTCGGCGAAGTCGTCGTCGTCCTGAATGAGACGACAGGAGCCACAAAGGCGCGAGTATTGGCGCTACAACAGACGCACAACACGACAAAGATAAAGTGGTAGTGTATTGACTTCATGTTGGACCAGGAAATGAATTGTATGTGCAGTATTCGAGACGGATCCCCGAACGTGGCATCATGGTCGAAATCCGAATGGGAATGCACGAAGGGGTTCGATGGTGAGGAATGTCCCTTTGGCCAGTCCGGCTGACGTACGTTGTAAAGCAGTCGTAAGGGTCGAATTTTGATGCGAATCTCCTTTGCGTCGCAAGATCTTTATCGTAATTTCGTGCCGATACGAGCCAGCCAAACCCGTAAAATGTTTCCCGCCCAAAATAGCACCCATGAAATATCGGCCGACCATGGGATCATTCCATTTTCCTTCGAAGACCAGTCTCGTGGAAACTCAAAATGACCAATGATTCGACATACAGCAATAGAGTAGCATGATGGATTGATTCATCGACTTTTGGATATTACAGCTTAAGGGCAGATACCGTGAAATGTTATCATGTTCCATCAATCCGAATGGTGGTCAATCTGATGCTGCTGCTATTGGCAGGATGCTTGACCGGACAAGGGACTATCCACTGCCGCGCTGCGACTAATACTTGCTAAAACACCGTCGCCTCATTGACTACTCGCTGTTGCTCATACGGTTGCTACATTTGAATGAGCGCTACCGGCACCCCAGCAAGAACAACGACGGGTGCGGATTCGTCCGGCACGGTCTCAGACGGTGCAGCCGCTCCGCAAAGAAGTGGTTGACCTGGGGTGCAACCGAATCAGCTCAAATCATGGTCCCCTGACTTGGATTGTGCTGGGCTCCAAAGATGACCCGGACTCGATCCGTCTTGGGTCGTCGTCTTCCGATGGAACGGTTGAGGGCTTGAGTAAAAGAAGGTTCCAAACTCGTCGGCCGGCGAAAATAGGCGCAAAACTTGTCTATCTACGTGACCACTCTAAAACGTCCGCGCTCTTGGACTGCAAAAAAGGTTCAGAGCTACTCAAGGCCCAGAGATCCGCTCGTCAAATGACATTTGAGACAGATGGAGGGTGGAATGTTCCGTAATCTGAACTTGGCTTGAAAGACCCAAAGGTTCCGACGTCGGCTCCATACTACTTGGCATTGCAAAGACTAGAAAGATTCCGCGCTTGGTTCGTCGTGAAATGAATACGGCGTCTTATTGTTGGATAGCCAACGAAAAAAGCGTGCTGGATCTTGGTTCCGTAGTACTTGGCGTTGACCAAGAACGCGACTGCTTGGCGTTTGAGCGGGTTCCCTTGGAGAGAAACAAGGAATGTTCTAACTTTTGGAGCTCTGCTCGCTTGGATGGGTACGACCTTCGCTCCAACAAACTTGGTATTCTACTACTTTAATAGCAAGCGAAAGGGTTTGGAAGACGCACGGCTCTGCACTTTCGTTCAGCCGCATTGACGATCAAGACAAATGAGGCATGGTCAATGGTCTTGGGGTGAGAGTATTTTGAGAGTAGTGGTGACCATTTTGACATGGACGAGTTGGAATCTTATTTTGGCATGTTAGCTGAGCAGCCCCCACTGTTGCTGTTGAATGGTTGACGACCGTGGTGGTGTTCTGCAGACAAGCTTCTTACTACACCTGATAATCCATGGCAGATACCTCCTTGTCGGCGTTGTTATTTTGGCCTCATCGATCAGCATTGCAATTCTTTCGTCGAAGGTTGAGGGAAGGGGTTGTTAGTCGGAACAATGTCAATCTTGCTGGATCTGTTACTACGACAACAAGACGAAGAAGAAGGACGAGTGCCCGTACGCAACTATCTGCTAGCAGCCCAGAACATTGGATCTATCCGTCGTTACAATGATCGATCGCCTTATTTGGTCAGGATCCGAGTAGTGATAATAGTAATAGGGAGCCCCATACTGACAGGATCATTGCCCATACTCTAGTAGAGAGGCGGTAGCCCGTGGCCATTGATTGGCAGCATTCGTACTACTCTTGCCTATTACATAGGTGTCGTACCGTTATCATTACCTAACGCTTGCTATTGGCCAAGCGTTTTTCGAACACTGGGTCCCCGTTTTCGTCGCTAAAGAAGCCGGCGACATAATAAAGTTCCCCGGATTCTTTAGGAGGCTTCACAAAGCACAGTAAGAGTGGTGCGTAGTACCTAAAGAATTTTGTTGGTGCGAACATGTCGAAAAAACCTAAGTACATCCCACTAGCGGTAGAACCGTACGAGGTCTTGGGTGAGGAAAGCACCCAGGACTCCCGAATGAAAATATCAGTACGACCTAATGTGCCCAAGGGCTCTTTCCTTCGCATTCGGGATAGAGATGTTGATTCTCTTTCTCGACAGACTTCCTCATACCGGTAGTTATTGACGATGACTTTGGATATTGAAGTTTCTGCTGCAAAGAAGCTAGGAAAGCTTCTTTAGCTGGAAGAATAGAATCGCACGCCCCGAGGGGCTGTTAAAAACCGCCACCAACCTTCAAGGACGCCATTAACCAAACGTCAATGACTGGACTCACTTTATCTATCGTCGGAAGGATGCAGAAGCACGTCGTTTAGTTCGAAAACACCCTTCATCTTGCAAGGTGAGAGAGAACGCACAGCAGCACAAATCCGCCCTTGCTCCTCTCCCGTTGTCTCACGATCACCGATAGCAGCAGCACACTGGGCCCATCCCGAACATCCTATCCAACCGACAATAGCAAAGACAGCTTCATCACCATCCAAAGCAGAAGCAATAGCAATAGCAACAACATGACGTGCCCCGAGTCCCTGCAGCTAGAATCACTGACGTTAGCAAGAGATGCTGGCGTTACTACCGGTAGCAATGGCGATATCTGCACCAGTAATCACCTGGAAACGTCCGAGGCCATCACCTCGGCGTCGATGGAAAGTGACGATGACGATGAAACGACTTCAATTCGAACAGGACGTTCGGTATCCGTTCATGGTAGCAGTGCTATAATGAATGCTAGCTTTTGTGGCGACACCGCGGGTGGTTCTGCTGCCTTTAGCGTTGGCGGGGTTTCGATCAGTAGCAACATCAACGCAGTGGGCTGCTTCTTTTCAGAACACAAGACGTTGCAAGGAGACATCCCTCTCAAAGTCGTCAAGTACGCCAGACGGCGACTTGCCAAGGCCAAGGTAGTTCCTTCGACGTCGGCGCTTCCCCTTGTGACGCACGATGCCATTGAGTTAGACGCACTTCTCGGAGAAGGATCCTTCTCGAGCGTCTATTCGGTCGCTTCGATGGAGTTGGAATCAGCATCCTTTCCGTCAAGCGATCAAGTCGTAGTCAAACTCCTAAGGAAAAAGCTCATCAAGACTCCCCCCATGCTGGCTGCTTGTGCCGCTGATCTGGTGAAGGAAGGCATCTTGCTATCTCGCCTGGACTCGCCCCACATTCTCAAAGTCTGGGGCTGGGCCCCATGGGGCGTGGATGCCTACGGCTCGTCCGGACGGCACGATGCTTTTTTCCTAGTGCTGGGTCGTTTAGAGACTACGCTCAGTGACAAACTCAAGGACTGGCGCAAGTTTCAACTGAGCAAGGGAAGCGGCTGGAAAGTATGGAAGTCATCGGCAGTCTTGCAGCGCAAGTGGGAGTCATTTCAGGAGCGCATGGCCGTCGTCGATCAATTGGCGCAAGCTGTCGTATATTTGCATTCGCAAAATGTACTACATCGTGATTTGAAGCCAGACAATATCGGATTTGATGCCAACGGTGTACTCAAAGTGTTTGACTTTGATGTGGCGCGACTGTTACCAGTTACTTCCTCTGTCAATGCCACTTTTCAAATGACCAAACGAGTGGGAAGTCCACGGTACGTATATCTTAGGTTCTTGCATTCATATCAGGTATCATATTCCTCTGGCGCTCACCATCTTGCTTTCTCTGATATTCTAAAGATATATGAGCCCAGAATGCGCTCGGGGTGAAGCTTATAATGCCAAGGCCGACGTTTACACATTTGCATTGCTAGTACACGAACTCTATAGTTTGGAAAAGCCCTATGACGATGTTCCCTCGGAACTACATGATGAACTGGTGTTTTATCAAGGCGCTCGGCCCTTTCTGTCCAAGACGTGGCCCATTCTGTTTCAACAAACGTTACAACAAGCGTGGTCCGAAAAGGTGGTCCATCGCCCGACAATGGTACAGTTGCAGCGAACGTGGCAACAGGAATTGAAAGCCGTCGTATTGCAAGATAAGCAGCGCAAATACACCAAGACGCCGTTTGGGACGCCAACAACAACGAAAAAGGATACTACACCTGTTGCATCCACGGAACAGACGAAGAGTGGCAGCATTACTATCATTCCGACGTCCAGTACTTGCAACAGCAACAACACCAGTGCGCTACCCCCTTCTAAAGGGTATTCTTGGGAAGCTTCGGCACGCACAACGCTTACGGAATATGCAGACGTGAGTGAAAGCACGTCGATAGATCCTATTGCTTTGGTGGCCATGTAATGGATACATGCAATTTTTGATAACGTTTTTGAACCATGATAATCTTTATATTCTTGAAACCAAAGAAGCGTCGTAGTAGCAAGTAAATCTAGCTAGCAGGCAACACAATAGACTTTGGTGGCAATGTAATGGATACATGCAATTTTTGATAACGTTTTTGAACCATGATAATCTTTATATTCTTGAAACCAAAGAAGCGTCGTAGCAGCAAGTAAATCTAGCTGGCAGGCAGGCAACACAATAGACATTTTACTATCATCATGTTTGACAAGACATACCCGAGAATTACACATTAATACGGAGGCCAAAAAGACACAGGATCCAATCGAGTCGCGATAGCACCCTTCGCTCGCCTTGCCAACTTTCTACCATCTGCGTAAGTGGGTGAACAATAAAATCAAGCCACATGGATCAGCTGCCAAAGGAGAGAGTAAGCCAGACCGGAAAATCGTCGGAGAAGTAAACACTACACTATGTCCTTTCAAGCGGATATCATAGCCCAGCATGCATGGTACGCGCTTAGTAGCCCCGTTTATCCATTACGTATTTAATTGAATCATCGCACTATCACAACCACAATCGGAGGCTTCCGCCCAGAATATTTTTCTTACGGGACTTTCCGTTCCCCTTTTAGTATGGCCTAAACTGATCGAAGCACTTTCACATGCCGAAATACTACTCTCTCGTCCGGCGGGGGCATGCTACATGTATTTTATTGGCAGCAGCTCCTACCACGAGATGTCATGTGAAGTCGCGGGAAACGAGACTAATTTCGTCGTTGGCGTTTCGGTCACAACCTCCTCATTTTTGCTTCGCGGCTCACATTGCTTCCTCTTCTGCTGTTGCAACTGTAACGGAGACAAGATGAATAAAAGGGCGACCACCGTCCTGTTGGGACAATGTACTTTTACTCTCCTGTTGCTCTCGATCCTCATTCTGACTCGCGGCGAAGACGACCGCAAGAAGGTAATCTTTATATTCTTGAAACCAAAGAAGCGTCGTAGTAGCAAGTAAATCTAGCTAGCAGGCAACACAATAGACTTTGGTGGCAATGTAATGGATACATGCAATTTTTGATAACGTTTTTGAACCATGATAATCTTTATATTCTTGAAACCAAAGAAGCGTCGTAGCAGCAAGTAAATCTAGCTGGCAGGCAGGCAACACAATAGACATTTTACTATCATCATGTTTGACAAGACATACCCGAGAATTACACATTAATACGGAGGCCAAAAAGACACAGGATCCAATCGAGTCGCGATAGCACCCTTCGCTCGCCTTGCCAACTTTCTACCATCTGCGTAAGTGGGTGAACAATAAAATCAAGCCACATGGATCAGCTGCCAAAGGAGAGAGTAAGCCAGACCGGAAAATCGTCGGAGAAGTAAACACTACACTATGTCCTTTCAAGCGGATATCATAGCCCAGCATGCATGGTACGCGCTTAGTAGCCCCGTTTATCCATTACGTATTTAATTGAATCATCGCACTATCACAACCACAATCGGAGGCTTCCGCCCAGAATATTTTTCTTACGGGACTTTCCGTTCCCCTTTTAGTATGGCCTAAACTGATCGAAGCACTTTCACATGCCGAAATACTACTCTCTCGTCCGGCGGGGGCATGCTACATGTATTTTATTGGCAGCAGCTCCTACCACAAGATGTCATGTGAAGTCGCGGGAAACGAGACTAATTTCGTCGTTGGCGTTTCGGTCACAACCTCCTCATTTTTGCTTCGCGGCTCACATTGCTTCCTCTTCTGCTTTTGCAACTGTAACGGAGACAAGATGAATAAAAGGGCGACCACCGTCCTGTTGGGACAATGTACTTTTACTCTCCTGTTGCTCTCGATCCTCATTCTGACTCGCGGCGACCGCAAGAAGGTCTTACGATCTTACAACATCAAAGGACGAAAAGGCCCCAACCGCGGGACCATGATATTTCATCTGAACAAAGACTTAAAAGGACAAGAAGAACAAGACCCCGAGGAACTCCACGATGACATAATCGAAGGACATCGAAAGACCTTGGAAGATCATTCTGGGCTTCAAAGTAAACAATCGATACGTGTCGGGGATGAGAACGACACTCCCGAGAGATACGAGAGAATTGTCGGCCTCCGATCTTCGGTAGTGGTGTCGAAACAGGAACAGCAAGCAGAATCCACAAAATCCAACAACGTGGTGAGCCACGATCCATGCCAACCCACCTCCAGCAAAGGCTCGAAGAAATCAGCATCTGGTAGACGCCTTCAAACAAAGATGTCTTCCCAAACGTCGAATAATGAACAAGCCTCAGAGAAAGTCAAAGTGGCACAGTATGCCGCTGGAGAAGAGAGCGCAGATTCCGCGCACTACGCCAGGACGAGTGTCCGGGCTGTCAATGATGACTTTCAAACCCGGGAAGACTTTCTTTCGGCTACCAAGTCCAGCAAAGCAGGAAGCTCATCAAAATCAAGCAAAGGATCAAGCTCAACACCGACTGTTGCTAGCAAGAGCACGAAAGCAAAGGCTGGTAAGGCATCAAAAAGTGGAGGATGCGATCCATCGGTGCCATCCACGATGCCAACAGGTCCACAAGACGGTAACGTGGATTCTCCTGTTCCCTCGTTGATGCCATCAAGCAAACCAAGTTTGGAGCTGTCACAGAGGCCATCAAAAATGCCGTCAAACAAGCCGAGTTCTAAGCCTTCCAAGTCTTCAAAACCAAGTCAAGCGCCGAGCGATGAGCAATCCAGCAAGCCTTCTAGGCAGCCATCCGACGAGCCGAGTTCAGAACCGTCGAAGTCTTCGCAGCCAAGCAACGAGCCAAGCGCGGAACCCTCAAAGTCCTCCAAGCCAAGTCGGGAGCCAAGCGATGAGCCATCTCGAAAGCCTTCTAAACAGCCATCCGACGAGCCTAGCTATGAACCGTCGAAGTCTTCACAGCCAAGCAAGACACCAAGCACGGAACCTTCGAAGTCATCAAAGCCTTCTAGGCAGCCATCTGATGAGCCAAGCTCTCAGCCTTCTGAATCATCAAAACCGAGTAAAGAGCCAAGCGCCGAACCTTCGAAGTCTTCGAAACCAAGTCGGCAGCCATCCGACGAGCCTAGCTCTGAACCGTCGAAGTCTTCACAACCAAGCACCGAGCCAAGCGCGGAACCTTCAAAGTCCTCCAAGCCAAGTAGGCAGCCATCTGATGAGCCAAGCTCTCAGCCTTCTGAATCATCAAAACCAAGTAAAGAGCCAAGCGCCGAACCTTCGAAGTCTTCGAAACCAAGTCGGCAGCCATCCGACGAGCCAAGTGCTGAGCCGTCAAAGTCTTCACAACCAAGCACCGAGCCAAGCGCGGAACCTTCAAAGTCCTCCAAGCCAAGTAGGCAGCCATCTGACGAGCCTAGTAGGCAGCCGAGCGATGAACCCTCCCGCAAGCCCTCTACACAACCATCTGACGAGCCTAGCTCCGAGCCATCAAAGTCTTCAAAACCAAGCACGGAACCAAGCATGGAGCCCTCGTTTGAGCCAAGCGCGGAGCCTTCCAAATCTTCAAAGCCCAGTCGGGAACCTAGTTCGGATCCTTCGTTGGAGCCCAGTGCGGAACCTTCCAAATCATCAAAGCCAAGTCGGGAGCCGAGCGACGAGCCAAGTAGGCAGCCGAGCGAGGAGCCTTCTTCTGAGCCATCCAAGTCTTCAAGACCAAGTCGTCAGCCGAGTTCGGAGCCTTCATTAGAGCCGAGCGCGGAACCGTCCAAGTCTTCAAGACCAAGCCTAAAGCCAAGTTCGGAGCCTTCACTAGAGCCAAGCGCGGAACCTTCAAAGTCCTCCAAGCCAAGTAGGCAGCCATCTGACGAGCCTAGTTCGAAGCCGTCCCGCCAACCTTCTGACGAGCCTAGTTCGAAGCCGTCCCGTCAACCTTCCGATGAACCTTCCTTGCAACCTTCCGATTCGCCGTCCACCGAATGTTCTGCCCGCTTGGCTGTCCCCAATCTTTTGGCAACATGCAATGCAGGGAATCTTCCTGGCTCATCGCTTGGCGCGACATGTGATGACCTTGGTACGAATCCCGATTGTTGTTCTTGCTGTTGCCAAAACCTCAATTCAGGCGGTGTAACCAACAGAGTGTGTGTCTCCCCAAGTGCATGCGGCAGCACAGGATGCACTGCTAACGGCTCACCTGGGAGTTGTTTAGGTGCAGGTATTAATGCTGCATGTTGCAGTGGATGCTGCGTGATAGGTACTTCTTCGAACCCTTATGTATGTGGCACCTGCCCTACGTGCAAACAAAATGCCGCTACATGTTCAACTGCAGGCGTGGTGGATACTTCCTGTTGCGGTGGATTTTGCAGCAGCAGCAGCACATGCTGCCAAACCAAGGGAGATTGTACTGGAGGTGGTGATTGTTGCAGTGGAACATGCAAAGCGAACGGAAGTTGCGAATGCATCAGTAACAACTCAAATTGTCCGGTCGGTGCAACTTCGGGTGCTGTGAATCTTAAATGTTGCAGTGGATACTGTGGCACTGGTGGCGAATGCTGCGTTCTAGGCGGCGGCGGTTGCAATGCTAACAACGACTGTTGCAGTAACAACTGCAACAGTAAAATATGTACCAGCGGCACTCGTGACCGAAAGCTCGCGGCGGACAAAGACAAGCAAGAGAATGCACTACCGGACTTTATGCGTTGGTAACACAACAAGCCATGCTGGTGACCGTATCATCATCACATTTTATGAAAAGTAAATGAATAGTAAGAAAAACATGTAAGCTTCACCATGATCGTAACCACACCACGTGGTGCGTGCTCGTAGCGTTTGGAAGGCCTATGTCCAGCTACGTAGGTAGCGAAATTTTTATAAAGGGAAAGAAAGGAAAAAGAAGAGAAAAAGTTCGAAGAACATTTTGAAAGCAATAATCGCTGTTTTGGTCGTAGCAAGGAATGAGATTTACCGCTGGGAACAGTCTTTTGCCGGCTTGCGCGGCGCGCAAGCCGCTCGCCATTAAGTCGAATTGGTCGAAATTTGTCGTTGAATTGGACGAGCGGCGACAATGGCGCAACACAAAATCCATTCTTTCACTGTCAAACTTTCATTGGCGAGTAATTCTCGAGTACTGCAGCTGTACTCCTACCACCGCATGTGTATAAACTCCTTGATTGGCACTATACAGTCGTTCCAGCAGAAGTATTATTCGATTGCTAGTTATTATTCAATTACTACTTCAATATTACCAAGGTAAGTGCATTCCATCGCGGACCAAGGTATTTTGATTCATGCATTTCACTAACATCGTCATGTAAACCTGACAATCTGCTCACCACCCAGCATATCTACGATTCGCCTGTTGTGGCCTTCGCTGCCAATCTACTCCCAAAACGAAGCTGGCATCGCCGCCGCCACTTTCAACTTGTCAGTCGTTTTGTTTCCATACCAATGAACGCTACAATCAACTTACAATCAACTTTGGATCGCTGTGGATTCATCTACAACCTGCCGCTGCCACTGCCACTACTACACTACAATACACTTTATTATTCATGGCTACCTCTACGAAACCGTCGCCGCGCTGCTAAATTGAATGTCAAATTTTAATCTTTTGTGTCCTAGTGTTAAACGAGCTATCAAAGCATCCTTAAACGAGCTATCAAAGTAGGACACGATGAGGACGCAAATTCAGTCAAAAACTACTGATTTTGGACAGAAATAAGGCATTTCTGTCATAAGCTATCAAAGAGCTACCTACGTGGTTCGACACTCGCCGGTAATAGGCCTATGTCCAGCTACGTAGGTAGCGAAATTTTTATAAAGGGAAAGAAAGGAAAAAGAAGAGAAAAAGTTCGAAGAACATTTTGAAAGCAATAATCGCTGTTTTGGTCGTAGCAAGGAATGAGATTTACCGCTGGGAACAGTCTTTTGCCGGCTTGCGCGGCGCGCAAGCCGCTCGCCATTAAGTCGAATTGGTCGAAATTTGTCGTTGAATTGGACGAGCGGCGACAATGGCGCAACACAAAATCCATTCTTTCACTGTCAAACTTTCATTGGCGAGTAATTCTCGAGTACTGCAGCTGTACTCCTACCACCGCATGTGTATAAACTCCTTGATTGGCACTATACAGTCGTTCCAGCAGAAGTATTATTCGATTGCTAGTTATTATTCAATTACTACTTCAATATTACCAAGGTAAGTGCATTCCATCGCGGACCAAGGTATTTTGATTCATGCATTTCACTAACATCGTCATGTAAACCTGACAATCTGCTCACCACCCAGCATATCTACGATTCGCCTGTTGTGGCCTTCGCTGCCAATCTACTCCCAAAACGAAGCTGGCATCGCCGCCGCCACTTTCAACTTGTCAGTCGTTTTGTTTCCATACCAATGAACGCTACAATCAACTTACAATCAACTTTGGATCGCTGTGGATTCATCTACAACCTGCCGCTGCCACTGCCACTACTACACTACAATACACTTTATTATTCATGGCTACCTCTACGAAACCGTCGCCGCGCTGCTATTGTTTCCTTCATCTTGTTGATCATTTTGTTCCTGGGTCAAACACTACAAGCAACTTTGAATGGCTGTGAATTCGTCTACAAGCTGCAATGGCCACTACAACTACTACACTAAAATACACTTCATTATTTGCTGCTACCTCTACGAAGTCGCTGCTGCCCCGCTACCACTGGTTCGTTGAACCCATAGTTTTGTTCTTTTGACAGGATACAACGAATGCAACAATCATGATTAATGGGAATTAAAGAAGGATGATTCTGCTTATTTGAAATAGGGATTGCACTATAGTAGACGTTGCTAGTCCACTTGAACTAGAAAGTCTGGTCGTGCGACTTGTCACTTGTTCGGTGTCGCATGTCGTCAATCGTCATCGTTCTTCCATACTATCATGATTGAGAGCTATCAAGCAACAAGGCTGGTTAACCAAGAACTGAGAAGAAACTACTATTGGTACTACTATCGTGAGCTTTAGTTGTCATTGCAAGCTTCTTCTGGCATCGGAGGGAGCATGCACGCTCCCAAGATATCAAGAATACACAAAAGGAAGTTTCAAATTGGTAAATTGAATGTCAAATTTTAATCTTTTGTGTCCTAGTGTTAAACGAGCTATCAAAGCATCCTTAAACGAGCTATCAAAGTAGGACACGATGAGGACGCGAATTCAGTCAAAAACTACTGATTTTGGACAGAAATAAGGCATTTCTGTCATAAGCTATCAAAGAGCTACCTACGTGGTTCGACACTCGCCGTTTGGAAGCAGTGTGCAAAATGGCGTGAATTTCCACGAGGTCTGCGTGGCAAAATGCGAGTTCTGGTCAAACGTACCGAAATAGGTAGCCTACATACCTACACCCCTCGCCAGATGAGCGGCGCATCTTCTCTCTCACACACCAAAACACCGAATACGGCAGTAAACACTACTATCATTCAAAGAGCCAGAGTCTTTTTCACTGTTATCGATTACATTGTCTCTACTACCTGTCTATTCCAAAGGAGATAGTACAGAACCGTCCAAGTCTTCAAAACCAAGTAGGCAGCCATCCGACGAGCCCAGCAAGCAGCCGAGCAATGAGCCATCCCGCAAGCCTTCCAGGCAGCCATCTGACGAGCCAAGTAAACAGCCTTCCGACGAGCCTACCACTGATACTGAAGAGTGTCTTGCCCGCATTGCCACTAATGGTCCAACACTTCAGAGTCAGTGTTCTAGTGATAGTGCGCCCCCCCCTTCCATTTGGCCAGGCAAGAAATGGCGATGCCTGCGGGGGTACCCTCTCCAAGCCCGGCGATTTTGGTTACGATCCTTATTGTTGCAGTTGCTGTTGCAACTTGCGACCGAACGGACAGATATGTGCCAACTTTGACAGATGCGGACCACCAAGTGCGAAGCCTTCTCGTCAACCATCCGACGAGCCAAGTTCAAAGCCATCCCGCAAGCCAACGCCAGCGCCAACGCCAGCCTGCATTACTCAAAACAACGCTTGTCCAAGTGGTTCGACTTGTTGCAGTGGAAATTCCTGCCAGCAGCAAGGTGGCAACTTCGTATGTAAAGCATGCGTTGCAGACGGCGCCACTTGTGAAACTACAGGTAATCCGGCTCCCTGTTGCAATGCTACATCCACCTGCCGATTGATTGGTGGCTCCCTTAAATGTGCCGCCCCCTGCTCCGTCACAGCAACACTCGGCACGAATTGTACTACAAATGTTCAATGTTGCAGTGGATCGTGCAGCAGCGGTGGCAAATGCTGCCTTGCTAGCGGCGTCGATTGTAGTAGCAATACTGGCTCGTGTTGCAGTGGAACATGTCCAGCCACGGGCAAAAAGGAATGTTCCGCCAGAAGACTCGAGGAGGACGGCGAGGACCTTCCGAGCTTTGTGGAGGACCTTCCGGCCTTCATGAAGTGGTAATCCATGCAATTGTGATTGCGAGAAGTGATTAACCGATGACGCTTGTGAAAATGGGGTCTCGGTAGATGGAAAATGTAATAGTCATAGTACAATTGCATTGCACGCATGTCAAAATGATTCAGATGCGGCTTGTCGTTGTTGTTGCAGCATTCCAATTGTCGCGGCGGCTCTCAAGTGACACACCAAAGCTCCACGCCGCCATCGTACGTCCATGATCTGTCGTCGTGACCATGATGTTTACATACATCATGACATTGGTAGAACTGTCACCACATGGTACATGATTGTTCATGGTCTTGCGTGGTCTCGATAAGACGGTCTGGGTGACACCTACTTGTCGATGCACAATGCCCCAGCGACCTCTTTCAATGTACAAAGATCAGGGACAAAAGTGAGTGCGACCTCTTCGCTATTGACAACGATAGAAGACTCGATAATGACTAACTCTAAACCAGGCGATCATGGTGAGGACAATCATAGTCGTCGTTGTCATTAAAGGCAAGTCTAGCAACACATCCTTTATAACACAGGAGAGACGGGGACGCCCATTGTCTTTTATGTAGTGACACCAAACGCATCGCCGGTTAGAATGTCATCTAAAGATACCAAACCACTTACGTATTAGAAGTAGGGAGCAGCTTGCCTACGCCGATGACGTGGGAATGACCCTGATGCCATGACCATGACAACCATGACATGATGGACCAGAATCTCTTTGACACGACGCTGTGTGTCCGACAATGGTCTCACCTACCTTATTGCGTCGCATAGAGAGCAGGTCATCATTTCATCGATGACCATGATGCCGACTCTCATCATCCCGACAACCATGCGGTATGGATCAGGAGGATGCTCCTTGACACGACAGTCAGTGTATCCCCGACCATGATGGACGTAAAAGAAGGAGGATGTGGAGGCAGTGGTGACTAGTACTGCCAACCAAAAAATGACCTTGTTGACAGCGGCGACCACGAATCTTCCCCGCCTGCTTGGACGAGCCAATGAGTTTGTAGAGCAAAGTGTTGATTCTTTATTCAAAACATCAAAGCGATCATATCGGCCGGGAGCCCACATTGGAAGTCATCGACCCATCTTGTCAGCCCTCTGCGGACGTGCAGGTCTAAAGTCGTCTACCCTCCATTTCGACGTGCCCTGGGCGGCAATGTCCAGCATTTATCAACTACTTTTACTACTACTACAACAAGCCCGTATTCGACTCATTGACTTCTCTCTGGACCAAGCATTTTGATGCAGTTCATCGTTTCAGCGTGGGAAAATGATCAACTATTACGACGATCTTGACGCAGTCAAAGATAGGACAACTTTGCCGATACGATGCCCTCGCTTATCAGAAGCACGATTCGTTTATTTCTCTCTGGACCAAGCGTTTTGATGCAGTTGATCGTTTCAGCGTGGAAAAACGAGAACCTATTATTTCGATCTTGATGCAGTCAAAGATAGGACAACTTTGCCGATACGATGCCCTTATTAGAAGAAACACATGAAATATAAGGTCCTCGCTCCAGCAGCAGTAGTATTACTAGGATAATGATGCATTTCCCCTAGCTACCGGTAGTACTATTGGAACTTGCTGATATTCCCCGACAGGACGAAGGTGGTTATTTACTACCGAGCAAAAACAACAGGTATGTCCAATGCAGTGTGATAGTAATGAAGCATCCAAACTTCACTTACGTAGTACCTCTAGTCAGATCTGCACACAATGTGATAGTCAAGCAAGTCGACGGGTGCATTGGCATCCACCGTCCACAACACGTCCATTTCCAGGTTTCGATGATCTTTAGGATGGCGAAATCTTCTGAACGGACCTTTCCATTGGCGCCTGGCATTTTACGGGTCTCGGCGATTATGATACTAAATGTCCTAATAGGTTCACCTCTTCTAAGTGTATTTCCGTTCGTTGCGCATTGTGCGTTCCAATTCTACATTTCCCGCGAAAAATCAAATAGGTTCACCTCTTCTACGTGTATTTCCGTTGGTTGCGCATTTGCGTTCCAATTCTACATTTCCCGCGAAATTTTTTTCGAACCGCTGTTGCTGTGCATACAAATGCCTCATCTTCGGGAGTTGCATGCCACTTTTTGTTCACTCATTTGTTTCTATTGCAGTTCTTATTTCAGTCTATTTGTCACGAAAGAGATGTTGCAAATGAGGGGTATCATCCTTTTGCTCTTGTTGGGCGTTGCCTTGGCCGAGTCCATCCCTGAGCAACAGGATGAGCAGGATCATGACCACCTGAATCAAGTGGAGAAGATGTATTTGCAAGACGAGGATGACGCTGAGGAGAACCCATCGCCGTCCAAACTACTCCGTGAGGTTGTTCAAGGTCCTCCCCGAGTCCTACAAGGCCCAGCTCCGACCACAGGCTCGGCTAATACCAGCAAGGGTACCAAGAGAGGCCGGTTCCTCGATGCACCTGGTCCCAGGCAGAACGGGGACAAAGTCAAGGTTGCGGAGTCTGCTGCCGATGATAGTGAAGGCGCTGCCCATTACTCCAGGACAAGCGCCCGCGAAGGGGATGGGATGGAGGCTCGATCACACTATCGATCGGCGACCAAGTCGAGCAAAGGAGCAAAGTCTAGCAAATCAACCAGTATGCCATCCGTATCCGCAACACCAACCAGTATGCCTAGCAAGTCGTCGGCGCCGAGCGATTCCAAGATGCCATCTTCCCAACCTTCCGAAATGCCATCATCCCAACCTTCTAGTTCTCAAATGCCCAGCACTGCCAAAAGCATGAAAAAGAGATGATGTTGTGGTAGTATTTTTTCATCGCCCCGTACACATCCCGGTTGTATGGGGAGTAAGAAACCATGCTGATTGTAGAGTTAACCGCCATAGCAGGGAAATAAAGTAGATAATCAGCCAGTAACTGTAGTAAATGTTATATCCAGCAGATACTTTGTTGCCCACGAGTGGAAAGGGCCGAACTGGCGTTGCACATCAAAAGAGTAGCAAGCACGATGGCAGATTCTACAAGACCAACGCCAAGCGTTGGATATCGAGTCCAAGAATCTCGGAATCAAAAGAAGGGGACTCTGATCCATGTGGCGAGTTTCATTGACAGAGACATTTGCCTGGTAAGAAAATCGTTGTATGCCATTAGTCATTGGAAGCGTAGCCGAATGACCAAAACTGGGGATGGTGTATCGGATACATTTTCCTTGTCTTCGTCGGGCTTGCAAGGAGACTTTGCACGGACGGAAACAACGATGGAACGCACCCATTTGTCTTCGATTTCCTCAGGCACGGGCATTGTTATGATGGTGCTCCTCGCGGTGGTCTCTTCGTTTCCTTGGGAATCGTCTGCGGATGCGCTCTCGTCAGGGGTGACTTGACTTTGAAACACCGGAAGCGCGCTCTGCTCTGCCGACAACAAGGAAGAATTGTTCAAAAGAAATTCGGAGTGGAGCGATCGTGAGAAGAAAACAGAATCCTCGCTCTGACGAACCCAATTGGGCCATCGGCTCTGACCTTTCATGCTCCTTTTCGCCCCATCTCGAGTCTGCCATTTGTTTCTCAAGCCAAGATCGATATAGGGGGGCATGATACTGCGTGTTCAGAAAATCGTGTACCACCGAACTCTTTTTCTTGATCTATGACGCTGCGTACGGGCTAGCCGCGCCTTGTTCCAAATCAAGTGTCTTTCGTTCTACATTCGCAAGGACTTCCGATGCGCGCTCTTTGACGTGCTTGGAGGCGACGTCCAATAGTTGCTTCTTTAGGGCGGGGATGAGATTTGCACAAACGACCACAAGTTGACAGTCCGGGGTGTTGTACAAGACGCAGTTATCCATGATTCCTTGAATATCGGTCAAAACAGCAGCGACTGTTGTGTAGTAGCAAGCATCATCCTTCTTGAATCGACTTTGTAGAGCCATGAGCGGATCCTCGAGACGGTTCGAGAATCTCAATCTTCAATGACGATTCTCCGACAATGGGGCAGCGAAACCTCGAAAAGGTTAAACTTGCAATCGATGGCTCTTCCGACCGTTATGAAAGAACTAGTCCAAGGGAATACCAAGGCGGAAACGGTGACTTTGCAGCAAGACTATTACGCCAACAGCAAGGCATGTAAGAGCGCCAAAACAAGCAAATCCCAGGCCCCAGCTACCTCATGTGTTCCCAGTGGCCCCTTGTCAGGAAAAGGAAAGGGAGGAAAGAAAAGAAAAGCTTTTGCGCCCTCAGTCTCCGCAAGTCCGACCGGCATTTCGTCGAAAAGTAGCGAAAGCTCAAAAGGAGGAAACACCGCGATGACTAGGCTAAAGTCAACTTACACCATACGGCGGGCTTCATCTTGGCACCGGTAGGCGCTTGGCGGCTAGTACGTGTTCGGTGGTTGATAAATCACTAGCAAGAAGCTAGGCCTCCATATGAATGTAATAGCATGGTTGCTTTGTAAGCCTTTGAGTTCTCGCGGAATAGGATAGTCGAAACTTGCTGCTCGTGGTATTGGCAATGTGTCGAAGACTTCGTTCCACGGAATCATGGTCGACGCCGCCCCTGCTGGTCGAAAATCTACCGAGCCCACTTTCTCGCGAAGGACCACCGTCGCATTGAACTATCAATACATTATATTACAATTCAGTTGAAGATATGGATCGATAGTAATAGCTCCTGCCCCCCTTCGTCACCGATAGAGGAGAAATAGGGTGCGCTTTCATCAGCATCGATCTCAAGTCTCTGGAAGCTCTCGCCAAAAAATACACGATGACCGTGCGTGCATCAATGACCTTTTTGACCTCTTTGACCCAAATATGGAATCTCTCTATCTCCTATCGCTAGCTAGCGACGATGACCGATAGCTATTCAAAGCAGCTTTGAGTACGCACTATCCACTAAAGCTCGCTACATTAACCAGAGTCTACTTCTAGCTAGAGCCTACTATTAATGCGCTTAGGACGTTGGACTTTGTTTTCCTTCATCGCATAAGTCATGTGGACGAAGATCCCCCATCGTGGCACCAGGATCGCTCCCACTGCCACGCGAGATCTTGACAAAGCCCCGCCGTGTCGGTTTGCTTCACCGTCACACCCCTTGATCATATATTTCTTCAACACAACACCAGCATTACAACAAGAATTGCACCATGACTACTAGCTATGTTTGGGGGATGAATTGAGAGACAGCCATTCCTAAAAAAGCCCGACCTTGTTACTGTTGCTAAAGCTGATGGATTGCTTATTAATCGACATCATCATAGTCACTCGATGTCATGAGTCCGACTACTTGAGATGAGGATGACGACGCCAATTTTTGTCTTGCAGCAAATTCTTCTTCCACCATTCGATCGCTACTTCCTTCTTCCGTTCCTTCTTCATCTCGTCTCAAATATTGCACACATTCATTGATACTTTCACTCACAGCTTCGGATTCTTCCACCATGTCGGCATATTTCAATACCACATAAGTTCGTGCCAATCGCAACGTTTTTCGAGATTGTCGTCCCGACGCACACAATAGCAATATAGCTTCCACCAAATGTTGTCTTGTGGCAATATCGATTTCACGTTCCTTGTCAGGACCTGCCAACCACAAGACGGGGTCCATGCCTTGTTTTTCATCCCAATCCAAGGCTTCGGGGCCCATTAAAGGATAGAGAATGGGTGTGGTCAATTTAATGACATTTAACATCCACCAGGCAGCATCTTTTTCCAAACAACAATTTCGAATCATACCCGATATACCCCGTCGACGTAGTGGATTGGGCGATTGTAATTGTGGCAATAATCGTTGAAAGACGGATTGTTCTTGAATTGCCGAGGCATTTTTGGATGGTTTGGGTAATTTCAATACAAAGTTGCGTCCCGATTCGAGTTGCGTCGCATTCATGAGAATGGCGGCAAAATGTTGATAGGGATCTTCCGCCAAAGTATCCCATTCATGGGGTTCCAGTTCCGAATAGGAGGGTTGTCCTATCACTAATTGACGATTTAAATACCGGTCCAACAACAAAGGCAAGGTTGGTTTGGATGGTTCAAGTTCTTGATCTTCGGCAATATCTTGTAATGGAACGGCATGATCAGGCAATGTCGTTCCCACCAATTCCACGGCACCTTGTTCGGTTCGAGTCAAATTCGCTAAAATGGCCAGTGCCAAATTGATTAGAGTGGCTTGTTGCGTTTGTTGTTGTTGTTGTGGCGTCGACGTATTGGATACAGGTGTGAGACTCAATACTAATTCCACAAGTCGAGGAACTGCCTTGTGTTGTAATAACTCTTCGACGCAAGTATTAGTGACTTGTTCTACGGCACTTGTCAAGTACAACATGGCCTGAAGGGATTTGGCACAAGCCTGGTGATTGGTCGAGTCGGAAGCAATCCGCAACAAGGGCAATACGACGCCATGATCCAGCAATTGGAGGACTTGATTTCTGTTGTTGGAATATAGTGAGATGATTGTTTGTGTTTGTCATGAATGTGCAATTCAATTTAGGAGACGTACCGATCATGAACGACTTGCAAAACCGCCTTGGTCGCTTCCAATCTCAAATCGTGCCGTGGCGATTGTAGGAACTCCATCAAGTCCATGTAGACCGTAGAAGTATCATGGTTGACGACTGCTTCACTACTTGTAGTCATGACCGAGGTGGCAGTAGATGTAGACATGTTTGATTGTTGTTGTTGTTGTGATGCTGTCGTCGTTGTAATAGTTAGATGCCGCCATGGGGGTGGCGTCTCCCGCCATTTTCTTTTTCGCTTGGCCGTCGTCGCTCGCAAGAAAACGGAATGAATGGCTGCCATCCCTCCCCCTAATTTTTTTTCTAAATGGGGGAGAGATACACCACCACACCCACATACTCCCTCTAATGGGTGGATGACGCATCGACACACGAGAACGTGATGGCATCAACTCTCGCCTTTGCGAACACAAAGAGAAGAACCCGAACACACCTCGCAAGCAAGGCAAAGAGCAAAAGAGATGACAACCACAAAAAGAAGTAAAAGACAAACGGACAACCATTAACTACTTCACTATCATGGCAACGACCTCCACAACGATCATGGAGACGGCTCTTCCGCCCGTCGTCGACCATGATAACGACGATAACAATAACACTAACAATGATAAGGACGATGAGACCCCCGTATCCTCGTCATCCTCTACGAATCACGCAGCTGCTAATACCCGGCATGAACGAGATTCGTTCTTTGGATTTGTTCCTCAAGTCGGACGGTGGGCGTGCGGGATCGTATCCAAGGAAGTTTCCACAGCCCACCATGCCGTATGTGGATTCCCAAAGTGGACTCTGGAGTTTGGCAAGGGCACTTACTCATTCTATCGTGAGAATCCACGCGTCTTGTACAAGGAAATCATTTCAGGATTTACCGTTGCTATTATGCAAGTTCCAGAATCGATTGCCTTTTCATTTGTCGCAGGAGTTCCGCCATTGAGTGGATTGCAAGCCACCTTTTGGATGGCGTTGATTACAGGCGTCTTTGGGGGAAAGCCAGGAATGATTTCAGGTAAGAAGAACCACCGAACTAGTGGGCCTGATAGTACCACAATAACAACAACTCACTCGCTATTTTCACTATTGCAGGCGCCGCTGGGGCCTTGGCCGTCGTCGTCGCCGATTTAACATCGGACGATGGTCCTCTCCCGTACTTGACGCCCTCCCAGCGTCTAGATGTTCTCTACATGACCATGTTTATGTGTGGCATCTTTCAAATTCTCATGGCCTGGTTTCGTCTCGCCAAAGTCGTACGTCTCATTCCGGAAACGGGTCTGATTGGATTCATGAATGGTTTAGCAATCATTATTTTCATGGCGCAATTGCCCGCCTTTCAATATTGCCATGCCGAACCACTCTTTATTGAATGCACTCTGGAACAACGACAATGGTTAACCTTCCAAAATCAAACGTGGACTCTGATTTTGAGTCTCGTGCATGTCGGAGCTTGCATGGCGATTATGAAATTCTGGACGCGAGTACCCAAACTAGGCAAAATGATTCCCGCATCGCTCATGGGATTGTTAGTGGGTACTCTCTTTGAGCATGCTCTCTTTCGACCCGTCTTTGGCGTAGCCACTCGAACGGTGGAAGAAACCGCTCCCATTTCGGGAACTTTACCGAAATTTGACTGGCCTGGAATCGGTATACTGAATTCTACTTCCACCAGCAACACTATATCGACCATGTTGAGTTTTGCCATTACCTTGGCCATTATTGGAGGCGTCGAGTCAGTGTTGACCTTGCAAGCTTGTAATGAAATTACCGATACGGTACCCAAGATTGCTGATTCCAATCAAGAATTGTTCGCGCAAGGATTGGCCAATTTGGTATGTGGATTGTTTCGGGCCATGGGCGGAGATGCCATGATTGGACAATCCACCATCAATATCATGAATGGTGCCCGACATCGTATATCTTCCAGCATGTCAGGTATCTTTATGCTCTTGTTCATTGTCGCATTGAGTGGATTTATCAATCTGTTGCCAGTCTCGACATTGACGGGAGTCTTGTTCATGGTAGTATTGTCGACCTTTCAATGGAAGACTTTTGTGATTTTGAGATATGGACGATTGAGTGATTCCGTCGCTATATTATTGGTCACGTTGATTGCTGTCTTTTTCAATTTGGCCATTGCCATTGGAGTCGGTATTGTCTTTTCCGCCTTGGTGCATGCTTGGGATAGCGGAGCACATGTCGAGGCGGACATTACCATCAAACCCATGTTGATCAATGAGGAAGAATGTCTAGTCAAGTACGTCCATGTCAAGGGAGCTATTTTCTTTTCCTCCACGAGAAAGTTTGTCAACATGTTCAACGTCGCCAACGATCCGGATGTGGTAGTATTGGATCTGAAAGATGCTTTGATTGTGGATCATTCGGCTGTGGCGGCGATTCAAGGCATTTCGCATCGATTTGAACAAGCACACAAACGAGTATTGTTGACCAACGTGGCTCTGAAATCCAAAGGACGATTACATCGTACCGGGGATCACAAGGCTCTTCAACGTCAATTGACGCATCATTCGGATATTCAAGATATCGAGACTGCTGCAATGGGGCGAGACTTGCATTTACAAGAACAACAACAGCAACCTGGCGATGGAGAGTCAAGAGAAAGAATGGAACCACAACAGCAGCAGCAGCAGCATGTGGATGAATACAATGTGGGCGATACATTGGGCAAGTTGAGCATGTTCCAGACTCCTGTGGAAAATGTCGATGACGAAGTGGAAGTTCTTTTGAATCATCAAGGAAAGGTGGATATTCATGAAAAGGAAGAGTAAAAGCATTGCTCTTTTATGAGACTGCTGTTGCGAGATGCAATGTCATATGCGTGGTGTGGCATATCACAAATGACAATTTGAGCATGTTTTTCACTCGTTGTGAATCAATCGTGTCGATGACCACAAGAAAATGCTGCCAAGAGTTTCTTAAAATCATCATCAAGGCATCACGCAGAAGTCTGTCGATGGTCAAAGACGACGGAAGGAACAAAAGGTTTCATCCGGCGTACTAGTAGGCAGATTGCGCAACAATGACACAACAACAAATTGATAGGACACAGAGCACCTTGTTTGCTAGCTAGCTAGGTGGGAGGAGTAGGATATCCTCATTGCTTACCGCAAACGTAAAGGCGTCGTGTCGGCGGCATGGAACGATGGCGGGCGCAGACAGACCGCGCCATAGTTCCGCCATAGGTGGACGTGCGAGAAAATGCCGGTAAAATGCGGTTGAAATTAGTCAATTACTCAACCGAATCGCTCTAAGTAACCATAATTCAAGGCATCAAAATACATGTGCTTCCTATGGATGCATCCGACCTAACGTTTCCAGTTACGATGCCAAAGAGCGCACCTGGCCGAGCACCCCAGGTTCGGTGAGACACGAACTATCGCCTACAGAAGAAAAAGAGTGGAATGGTTTCCGTAGTAGCAATCCTTTTACCATCACCATACACACAAACACACATCCCATTCACCATCATGGAAGAAGAGTGGAGACGGTCGCAAGACCAAAGACGTCGGGATCCGTTACCGCCGCCCTCGTCCTCGGTAGGCTTTACTGGCAATGTCGTCATGGCTAGCCCTGCAAAGAACCACCTAGTCGAGCAAGAATATCCGCCCTCGTCGTCGCTCCAACGGAACGTGGGAGGCAACACGCTTTGGGTGGAACGCCAACAACGCGACGACGGTCGTACTGCTACTACTACTAGTAGTAGTATAGCCAATCCACCTCTTCGCAACGGCGGCGGCGGTTGGACTGGCCCGTATGGAGATTGGTCGCAGTATGGTCCAGAAGACATTATTATTCCTCCCATTCAAGAGGATTGGGTGGAAACTCCTCGGCAGACAGCCAACATAAAGTCAGCTTTGAAAAGGCAACCTGACCCCGTCGTCGTGCCATCACCAGAGAAGAGACTCGTCGATCCCTCCAGGGTTCTTGTAAGAGGAAACATTGAAACGAATACTAGGCAACCAGCACAACAATGTCCTGAACCCGTGCCACTACAGAGGAGAGCCATCGATCCCTCCAAAGCTACTCAAGGAAAGAACGTTGAAACGAATACTAAGCAGCCAGCACAACAAACTTTGCCAATGGCCGAAAGGAAACCCGCCGTGAGAAGTCAACATCCTGAACCTGTGCCAGAGAAGAGAAACGTTGATTCCCCCAAGGTTACTCCCAAAAGGAATCAAGCAAACACTCAACCAGCAGCCCAAAAGAATCAAGCGAACACTCAACCAGCTGCGACAAAAGACTCACTTCCTGCCCAATCTTCCAGCTGGTGGAGGGCTTCTTTCGATTCAGCGTGGGTAGAACCAGGGTTCAAAACACGTCAAATTCCTTCTAGCCGCGAAGGTCCACTGTCCAAACAGTCAAAGGATGCATCTATCAACACCAAGTCGACGAGCTACTCTTCCACGCAAGTAGGCTCATCTTCTGCCTTTCCTTCTACGTCGGGAGGATGGATATTCTCTTCTTGGTCCGATGGAACTAATTCCGTTGACGACAACTCTCCCAATCACAAGCAGTGTCCAAAGAAAAACTGGAAAGCGTTCTGGTTGTGGTTTTTGCTATGCCTCCTTGTTGTGGGGGCATTTATTGGATGTGGATTCGCCTTTGCGAATCACAGATACCGTGCCAACGAAGAAGAAAATGCCGTCGAAGTCTTGACTGAAAACACCAATGTCTGTCTTCCAGGAAGAATTCAAGAACGTGAACAAGCCACTTTGTTCCTGTCTCTAGAAGGCCTAAGATCGGACTCGGTTGACGGGCTGGACTCTATTATCGAACGTTCTGTCAAAGACGGGTACAACAAGGCTACTCGAGGATGCGAAGACCTCTGCAACCGCTGGTCCTACCTCACTCAACTAAACTCACAGGAAGACATAACTATGGACAACGGAAAGACAGCCGTTTATGCCGAAGTGAAAATATATCTCTCCGAATACAAGTGTCCGCCGGGTGAAACCTTTGCCAGCGTTTTTCCACCGGAGCTGAATCGAATGCGTAGACAGCTCTTGATTCAGGACCAAGAGCCGTCCGACTCGATATCTGCAGAACAGCAACTGTCCTCAACCGAGTTCTATTCCAGATCTCAAGGTGCCTTGTCGTGGTCTACAATTTTGGCAGAACAACCAAACGACGTGATGCTCGATGCAAGATACAAACGCGAATCGAGCGCACAGCCCCTCTCCAGGGGTTCCACGGCCGTACGTTCCTCCACCCTTCTGCATCATCGGACACTGAAGAAAGGCTTGGACTTTTCTTCTATTATGGCAGCGATCGAAGAAGAGCTTTTCTTGGCTCTAAAACAGTTTCAAGATCGCGCTGGATTTGTGGGTATTCAAGAGGTTACAATTTTGCAGGAGGATAGTAATGGAGAAATGACGTACACGTCTTACGCTCGGATAGCGCAAGAAAACGCCTATGCACGGCGAAACCCGCCAAAAAATAACACGGGCCCCAAGGGTGCCAAGACTTCAAAGGCGGCCAAGAAGGAAAAGAGTGCCAAAGCTACCAAAGCGCCATCAAGCAAGTGTCCGCCAGAGTCAATCGGTACTCGGCTCATGGACCGAAGCGTACTACTCAATGTCGTTCCGAGCGCTGGGAGAAATGAACGAATCGGAAGACTTGCAGACGCTGGAAATAGCTGGTCGATAGGTCCCGGCAGCTTCATTGGGATCGAATCAAATGGGCGTCTCTACGGTTCGATATTGGACTTGAGCAACAATATTTTGGGCTTCGTTTACAAATCTGTGACTGTTTCGGCGCTTTGCTCAGACGGGACCAGCCTCCAGTCAAATGTCTTCCCCCTACAAGTAGACAATACTATTGCCATTTTGCAGGATGGCTTCCTTGCAAAGCCATGTAACGGACTGCAGCTGGTGATCCAACGGGCTACAGATGGTGCTGGTGACGGCGTGGTGGACAATTATTACATCGCCTCGGGCAGTCTAGGGTGAGCCAACTAATTGCTATGGTAAACTGTATTTTTTGAGAGTAAGCAGATGCTCGCGTGAAAATAAGATTAGCAATTAGCCATTGACACTTATTCCTTCGGCCATTCGACACGTTGGGGGCGTTAAGGGCAAACATTCTTTGTTGTTGCGACACGTGCTAATTGCTGCTCCCTGTGAGGTCACCAGTTGACGGTTCGGCTGCGATACATTATAGTACAAGCCGCCCAAGAGCAAGCATCTAGTGATGTGGTGGCGAGCGGTGCCGAATTATGAAGTATCCATAGCAACCACCAGACGTAGACGATGTCCCTGGTACTAGCCCGGGTAGCCCGCAGGACGAAAGCCCACTCAACAAAAAGGCGCATTGATAGGGCCTTTCTAATATTTCGTTGACCGCGGTAGGCTCGAGACTACAACTATATTACTATCTACTAGTAGTTGTAGTCTACCGTAGTACGTAGAGTCATCATCGATTACATACATGCCTCGACGCTGCGTTGCGTTCGAGTCCCAAAATTTATTAACCGCGCACCCAGAAACAGTGAGTCCGATCGCTAAATATGCCTTCGTGCCGCCAAGATTGTGAAGACATGCGTTTCGTTGCTACTCACAGGCGGTCGAGAGCGCCGACCGAGCTTCCAACGAGTACAACGCATTCGCAATAACCTCGAAACGCCAAATCATGGATTTTTTCACATCTCACTGCTGGCGACAGAGAAATTCACATCTCCTTTCGTGATCAATAAAGAAAGGAAATTTGAAGCTAGTACCATGGACTTTATATCCCCTTATGGCTCCGAGGACGAGCAACAGCCACGGCAAAATGCCTCCACTATCCGGATGATTGGCCTGGACGGGCAAGTAAGAACCGTCCAAAGTCATCAAATTCATGAACGCGAAGGTGCTCCGGCTGAAGCCATGCCGCAGCTGGTGGCAGAGGGGCGTGCTGTGTCCCATCCAATGGATGGTCAAGTGCGAAACGTTCACTACGTTGATGGAAGTCCCCATATTCGTGAACGCCAACATCCTTCGGATTTAAGGATGTCGCAGAGGCTTGGAGAGGGTGATGTCGTTACTCAGCCAAAAAGGAACTGGAATGGGTGGACTGAGTCCCCCAACGATGATGACGAATGGGAAGACTCTCCACGTCGATCTACGTATTCGAATGGTTTGAGCTCCAGGGGAAACCGGCCCCGAGCGGGCAGTGACCCTATAAGCTCCACCGGATCCGAGCGACATGTACACTCAACTGAGGAGACTGACAGCCGTGGATCATTCCGTCGAACGCCCCAGCCTCGTGGTTGGTCTTCATCGTTTGGATCAGAGTGGGTGGAGCCCTACGCTCAATCGATTTCGAAGAGCCGGGACTCAAGGCATGCATACTGGCCTCCAATTATAATTCAGCAGAATGATGGATGCAATCGCTGCACTAAGATTATGATTTCAATGCTCTATGTTGTGGGCTTGATTGGCTGTGGCTTTTTCTTAGCCATCGCCACGGGCGCGAAGGAAGTCAAGACAGAAGAAAAGGCAGCTGCGTTGCTCGCAAACAACAACGATGTCTGTCTTCAAGGACGAATCCAACAGCGCTCAGAAGTCACCCTGTTCCTTGCGCTCGAGGGACTAACCGTCGCGTCAGTGGATGGTCTTGACGATATCATTGAAACTGCTGTAAGGGATGGTTACAACACCGCCACTGGTGGATGTACTGACGCTTGCAACCGTTGGGCATACGAGGCAAAGGTGGAATCTGAAGCCGACTTCGAATTGGAAAACGGAAACCCGGCCGTTTATACCGAGGTAACCGCGTTTCTGAGCCAACGTAACTGTGCTCCAGGCGAGACGTTCGCCAGCGTGTACCCGGAAGAGCTGGATCGAATGCGCAGGACATTGACCTTAAAAGATGGAACCATTCCAAACCAGGATCTCCCATCACCAGCCCAGGCTCATGAACTTTGGCCGACTGTCGGTGATGGACTTTTCGAACCAACAGCGGGAAACGGGAGAGGAAGATCTTTGACTTCTTCCGGCACTTTCTTCATGCAAGAACCCCGCAAGCTTCAACAAGGTTTGGATTTCCAAAATATCATGGCCGCCATTGAAGAGAATGTCATGAAAGCTCTTGAAAGGTATTATGATCATGCGGGATTCGTAGGGATTCAAGAAGTTTTGATTGTCCAGCCGGACAGTGACCAAACGCTTTCGCAGATCGCCTACACTCGCGCTGCACCTGGCATGGATTATGCCAAACAGAAGTCCCAAAAGGCGTTTGGCGTTTCTGGTCCTGGTCCTTACCCTGTCGGAGGTCTAAAGAAAAGCTCATTTACCAAGGGTACCAAGTCTCCTTCTGGAGGGAAGACCACCAAAAGCCCGAAAGTAATTTGCTCGACCAAAGCACCCAAGAGTACAAAGGCCCCGGGGGGGACCAAAGCACCTGGCAAGGGATATACGCGTCATGAAAGACGTCTCGGGGGCACAGCCGTTAGCGGGGGGTCGTCGTTCCGCGTGGGCTCTATCCAGCTTACAGATCCAACGGCAGTCAAGTTCTTTGATTATGAAGACTAAGAGAAACGAATGGATTGGAACATGAAAGAGTTCATAATAATGATCAGTAGCAATGAAATAGTTATATCTGTATTGCAACAACAAACAGTATGCGATGTAGTCGTTCTAGTTTGGACCATATGGCCTGAATCGTAGTCGCCCCCGTAGCCACAGAGTTGGTTTCTCGCAGCTGACAGTGTACGGAAAGAAGAGGGTCGAGACAGCGACTTACTAATCCCACAATGAGGATGCCAAGACAACGGGGGTGATCCCATGTTATAATCTCTTTATCTTTCACCATATTGGCCGACAGAAGAACTAAGCAATTTGTTTCTTTTCTACAGGACGTTTGATCGTTAGCACAAGTCGACCTGCTGTCGGTCTCCTTGGTAGTGTAAGCTGGTGTTTGTTGGGCAAACTACCTTAATAGGTTTTACTATCATTAAAGCAGCGAAGAGGCTGCTGGTAGTCGATTTGAGGGATTTCTTGAATCGCTGCTGCTTTATTAGTCGAAAACTAAAATAATATTCTTAGTGCTGGTAGTACTACCAATACGATGTGAGTCGTTTTGATTAAGCATGTTAGACTCTACTACCGATAGGCATCATAGCAGACGCCACTCTTCCATCGGTTAGGACGGTCCGTACCGGTCGGCAGGCAGGGAAGTAGGAATACATATCGCGCAAGATTCGCGATACATACTAATAAAAAAGAAGCGAACAGTGCGCGCTATTGTCCTTAGAAGCTACAGTCAGTACGTTGAAGATCAAGAGGACTCGACAAGCATCTCTATCATGCACTCGGCCTGACGCATTAGGGACCCAAAATTTATTAACCGCGCACCCAGAAACGTGTGAGTCCGATCCTGAATATATGCCTTCGTGCCGCCAAGATTGTGAAGGCATGCGTTTCATTGCCACTCACAGGCGGTCGAGAGCGCCGACCGAGCTTCCAACGCGCACAACGCATTCGCAATAACCTCGAAACGCCAAATCATGGATTTTTTCACATCTCATTGCTGGCGACAGAAAAATTCACATCTTCTTTCGTGATCAATAAAGAAAGGAAATTTGAAGCTAGTACCATGGACTTTATATCCCCTTATGGCTCCGAGGACGAGCAACAACCACAACAGAATGCCTCCACTATCCGGATGATTGGGTTGGACGGGCAGGTGAGAACCGTTCATCAGGGAGATAGTGAAAGTCATCAAATTTATGAACGCCAAGATCCTCCCACTACAACATTGTCACAGTGGGGAGGAGAGGGCCGTGTTGTGATCCAGTCAATGGGTGAGCAAGTGTCAAATGTCCGCCAGGTTGATGATAATCAGCAGCATACACCTGAAAGCCAAGCTCTTCCAGGTACGACTATGTCGCAGCGGGGCGGTGAAGGCCGTATTGTGATTCAGCCGATGGAAGGGCGAGCACAAACCGTCTACCAGCTTGATGAAAGTCATTATGCTCATGAGCATCAAGGCCCTCCCGTAACAACGACGTCGCAGCGGGATGGTGAAGGCCGTGACTTGATTCAGCCAGTGGGAGGACAAATGAGAAGCGTTGGCCACGTTGAAGAAAGTCATCATATGAATGAACAACAAGGTACGATGTCACATGAACATCAGGGTCTAGCAGGTACGACAATGGCACAGCGGGACGGAGAGGGCCGTGTGGTCACCCAGCCAAGGGAAGGACAAATGCGAAGCGTCCACCACGTTGATGAAAGTCGTCGTATTCAGGAACATCAGGGGCTTGCAAGTGCGACCCTGTCGCAGCGGGGCGGAGAGGGCCGTGTTGTCACTCAGCCAAGGGAAGGACAAATGCGAAGCGTCCACCACGTTGATGAAAGTCGTCGTATTCAGGAACATCAGGGGCTTGCAAGTGCGACCCTGTTGCAGCGGGGTGGAGACGGCCGTGTTGTTACTCAGTCAATGGAAGGACAAATGCGAAGCGTCCACCACGTTCAGACTCTTCCAGGTACGAAGATGTCGCAGCAGGTCGGAGAGGTTCACGTTGATGGAAGTCCCCATATTCATGAACATCACAGTCCTTCAGGTACGACGATGTCGAAGCGGGACAGAGAGAACCATGTTATGACTGAACCGAAAAGGAACTGGAATGGGTGGACTGAGTCTCCCAGCGACGACGATGAATGGGAAGAATCGCCTCGTCCCAAGTATGAAAGTGGATTGAGCTCAAGGGGCAATCGGCCTCGAGCGGGCAGTGACCCTATAAGCTCCACCGCAACAGAGCGGCGTGTACATTCAAATGACGACACTGCCATCCGCCGCTCTTCCCACCGACCTCCTATGAAAACGCCCCAACCACGTGGGTGGGCTTCGTCAGTTGGGTCAGAGTGGATGGAAGCCTACTCTCGATCTATTTCGAAAAGCCGGGACTCAAGGCAACTATACTGGCCTCCGATTTTAATTCAGAAAAAGGGTGGGTGCAATCGCACCTGCAAGATTTTAGTCTCAATTCTCTATGTCGTCGGCTTGATTGGCTGTGGCTTTTTCTTAGCCATCGCCACGGGCGCGAAGGAAGTCAAGACCGAACAAAAGGCAGCTAAGTTGCTCGCGAACAACAACAATGTATGTCTTCAAGGACGAATCCAACAGCGCACAAAAGTTACCCTGTTTCTTGCGCTCGAGGGACTAACCGTCGCAGCAGTGGATGGTCTTGACGATATCATTGAAACTGCGGTAAGGGACGGCTACAACACCGCCACTGGTGGATGTACTGACGCTTGCAACCGTTGGGCATATCTTGCTACGGTAGAATCTGAGGCCGACATCGAATTGGATAACGGAAACCCGGCCGTTTATACCGAGGTTCTCATGTTCCTGAGCCAACGTAACTGTGCTCCAGGCGAGACGTTCGCCAGCGTGTTTCCGGGTGAGCTGGATCGAATGCGCAGGACATTGACCATTCAAGATGGAACCATTCCAAACCAGGATCTCCCATCACCAGCCCAGGCCCATGAACTTTGGCCGACTGTCGGCGATGGACTTTTCGAACCAACAGCGGGAAACGGGAGAGGAAGATCTTTGACTTCTTCCGGCACTTTCTTCATGCAAGAACCCCGCAAGCTTGAGCAAGGTTTGGATTTCCAAAATATCATGGCCGCCATTGAAGAGAATATCATGAAAGCTCTTGAAAGGTATTATGATCATGCGGGATTCATAGGGATTCAAGAAGTTTTGATTGTCCAGCCGGACAATGACCAAACGCTTTCGCAGATCGGCTACACTCGCGCTGCACCTGGCTTTGGATTCGCCAGAGCGGGGAAGTCGGAAAAAGCTGGTGCTGGCGTCGTAAAATCCACCAAGTCACCAAAGACTGCCTCGATTATCGGCACGGGAACGTCAGTAATTTCAGCTACACTCAAGGCCAACAAAACAGGCACTACCAAATCGACCAAAGCGCCTAAAGGGGGCAAGGGTACCAAGTCGCCCTCTGGAGGGAAGAGTACGAAATCTCCCAAAGGAGCCAAGGGCACCAAGTCGCCCTCTGGAGGGAAGAGTACGAAATCTCCCAAAGGAGCCAAGGGCACCAAGTCGCCTTCTGGAGGGAAGAGTACGAAGTCTCCTAAGGGGACCAAGTCGCCTTCTGGAGGGAAGAGTACGAAGTCTCCTAAAGGGGGCAAGGCCACAAAAAGCCCGAAAGTATTTTGCTCGACCAAAGCACCCAAGAGTACCAAGGTACCAGGGGCAACCAAAGCACCTGGCAAGGGATCTGTGCGTCATGAAAGACGCCTTGGGGGTACAGCCGTTAGCGGGGGGTCGTCGTTCCGAGTGGGCTCTATCCAGCTTACAGATCCAACGGCAGTCAAGTTCTTTGATAATGAAGACTAAAAAGAAAAGAATGGATTGGAACATGAAAGAGTTCATAATAATGATCAGTAGCAATGAAATAGTTATATTTGTATTTGGAGAGCGGGTATCCTTCTAGAGTACATTCAGATTGTCAATGTGTGGACCAAATGGCTTGCAGTAGCCGCAGCATCCTATTATTCGGTTGTTGTAGCCGTAACTTTGATAATAGCACAGGGGATGCCAAGGTCGTAGCATCCTATTGGTTTTGGTTGAAGGGACGCGAATCACGATTCAAGTATAATAGTTGCGCCGTTAGCAGTGCTAGAGGCATGAGTCGTAATACTTCTTCATTCTCACAGGTCCAGCAAATACCAGACTTGCTCCGCCCAGTAAACGGCGGAAGCGAAGGTATACATCCTGAAACGGGTAGTAGCAGTCGTAGCGTCACCGTAGCTTGCAATCATCCCTTTTAGCCCATTGAAATTCATATAAAAATACTTCATCGCTGGTCTTGTCGTCCTCGTCCTTGACGGTGGCAGGATCTTGCATCGATCGAATTCGATGATATTCCAATCCGAATTCAGTCGCTGTTTTCAAGACATCGGCTACTTGAACTGGCACTTTGCGCCGGCAAAACGCCAAGACAAATACACCATCCTCCTTCGATAATAGTAACTGAATCGTTTCCCAGAGAGGTACCAAAATCTGAGGTGCATAAATGATATCGGACGCCACAATGACATTGAATTTTGTCACGCCTGCTTCTTGTGTGGACATTTGATCCAAAAATTTCTGCGCCGTGTCATGACCCCACAGCAATTGACGGCATGTAGTTTGGACGGGAGCGCCCTTATCAGGGTTAGCTCCATTAATTCTACAATTCTCTCGTAGCATCGGCAAGGCCTTGGTATCGCCATCGGTCAAACATACCAAGGTACGTGACGTGGTTGCTGCTGCTGGCGCCGTGGAAGAGAGGAGTCGATCCAACAATATTCCACATACGCCCAATCCAGCGCCCAATTCGAGAATACGAGCACCTCTCCATTGCTGATAGTGTTGCAAAATGTACGCGTTTAAATGATGCGACGCCTTCCACAAGGTCAACCCTGTCGACTGCCATGTCTGATCCGAATCGGCCTTGTAGCCACGAATCACAATGGAGACTTGTTGTGTACCGCTGCCATTGCCGTCGTCGGGGATTCGATAGTCCAACTGGAACTCTTGAGTGGGGTCGGGGTCGGCAAAGGGATCAAAGGGGCGTTCGTCCTCTTTCTCATCGTCGTCGCCCTGGAGTTGCGGTGGGCGTCGATGAGGATCCTCGTGGTTTTCATCCCAGCGGATGCAGGCGTCCGTCCAGGCCGTTTCCTCTTCCGTGTCAGCTGTTGTTGTACCACTCATTATCATGGACACATGACATCGAATGCAACCTTGTTATGTAGTAGCAACCGCTAGCTACTTGCTTTCTAGCTTTGTGTGGTAGTCGGAGGCAGAAACGCAATCGGTGTGTCTGATTCTCTTTCGGCGAGAGTCTTCGTGTGGTTGGCGTTCGTTCGAGCACGCCCGCCAGAAAACGCATAAGAGAAACTGCGGGATGGCGCCCACAAGTAGTAGTCGCAAAAGAGATGGGGTGCTATCACGACGGCAAAGGACCTTCTGGTGCTCGTCGCAGAATAGGAGGAAGCCGGCCACCTCTACTGTAGCTAGCACTAGAGGTGGAGTTAAGAAACATTACAAGGAGGAGGAAGAAGGACAAGGTTGCGCCGAGGACGAGAAGAACGATCATGAAGTGTGATCATCCTCGTAGTAGTAGTAAAAGCACCACGAGATATTAGCAGTACTAGGAAGTACATTTTGTTGCAAATAACAGCAAGAATAAGACGACGGATCATGGCCTGAATTCCACTCCCCTAGTGGTGGTGCTCGGAGGGGTCCAAGCCGACAAAAGAAGAAGAGGTGGCAAACGCCGGCTGCCGCTGTCGTGCCGCGCGCCCTTCTTGTTGCTTGTTTGTTGCCATAACATCGCGAGGTTCCTAAACTTTTGTCAAAGGCGTTGAGAGAAAGAAGTCAATAGTCATAGTTGCTCCTAGCAAAAGATGACGGCGAAGGTTTTGTGGCGCCAGAGCAAACAACGACGAAGCAAAGCTGGATTGGAAGTTGGTAGGTTGTTTCATCACGTTTTTTGGTGATCCTAGCTCTCGAGGTCTTAAAAGTTTCGTTAAGTTGGACGTTGTAGAATCAATACCAGTCTCTCCGTAGATATTCCGATTCCGATCAGCGAGGTCCCTTTGGGCGAAGATTCTTGGAAAGGAAGAACGCAATCGCAGAAGGATACCTTTCTTTACCAAAGCTTCATGACTGTACAAACATCATATAATAGGACGTTAACCTACGGCTATGATGACGCATTGTCCTATGTAAGGAAATGTCGCACTCAACGTTCTCTAGCGGAATGACGTGGTAGAAAACGTAGTATGTAGGTTCCACGTAGGTGCTCAGGGCAGAGATCGTTCGTCCAATCATGCATGAGAAGACTGCGAACTATTGGAAAACGCAAAATACGCCGGTTGAGGTTGTTGTTGCTTTCGTTCCATAAATGTGCCATCGCAACGCAGGACGCCTTCACCATGGTAAACCAGAGCAAACAACAACGAATAGTGGACTCCAGTCCTTCCCCGACTCCAGTCGAGGATCTGACCAAGGGCAGCAGCAACTACAAGAAGAATCCCAAGACTCCCCCTGAATCCAGTGCGTCTCAGGATGATAATAATGCAGATGATGAAGTTTCCCCGCCCATTTTCTCATGCATGACAGGCATGATTGGCGACCTCAAAGCCCGGGCTCCGTATTATCTAGACGACTGGAAGAAGCCCGATAACCTCACGACCGTGGCTAACGCCGTCGTTTATGCCTTTATGGTGCAACTCATTCCTGCCCTGATCTTCGCCGAGTTGCTCGATCGACAAACCGACGGACACTTGGCCGTGGCGGAAACGTTAATGAGCTCGGGAATCATCGGTATTATCTATGCAGTCTTTGCCGGACAACCGTTAGTGATCATGGGGGTCACGGGACCTGTCGCAATCTTGCTGGGAACGTCTTATAAACTCGCTGCCGATGTATTTGATGCCGAATACTTTCCGTTCTTTTGGTGGACGTGCTTCTGGGCGGGCATTCTGCACATGTTGAGTGCCATGGTGGGCGTGGTCAACTTTGTGTGGCATATCACACCCTTTTCACTTCAAATATTCGAACTGTTCATTGCCAGTGCCTTTATCTATTCCGGCATTCGGGATCTCGTGACACCCATTCATCTTGTCGATGAAGACACTCCGGCGGAAGAACGGGCGGGGGCTTACGCGGGCCTCGTAATTGGACTGATGACTTGTTCCATTTGCTGGGTCTTGCACTTTGCCGAATCGTGGGTCTACTGGACACGACAGCTCCGTACCTTCTTGGCGGCCTACAACATGGTGGTGTCGTTGGTGATCGTTACGGCACTCTCTTATCTGCCCGGCGTCGATCAGGGGGGTGCTGGGGGCATTGAACGTGTCAACATCCGCGTCACGCCCTGGAACTGGCAACCGACCTATGATCGTAACTGGTGGGTCAAGCCTACCGAAGGCATTGATATCGGAGGTATCTTTGGCGCTCTCTTTCCGGGCCTCATGTTCTATCTACTATTCTTTATCGATCACAATGTCTCGAGTATTCTCTCGCAACTTCCAAAGTACAATTTGAAGAAGCCTAGTGCCTACCACTGGGATTTCTTTGTCTTGGGAGTGACATTTCTGCCTTGTGGGTTCTTGGGATTGCCTCCTGGCAATGGCTTGATTCCCCAAGCGCCGTTGCATACTCGATCCTTGTGTCATAAGGAATTCCAAATGATCGATGGGGTCAAACGTGAAGTCTACACCAAATGCGAGGAACAAAGATACTCGGGTTTCTTGCAAGCTGCACTCATGTTTGTCGCCCTCTCTTGCATGACGGCTATTTCCTGGATTCCAGTAGGAAGCTTGTTTGGTGTCCTATTGTATCTTGGAATCGTCGCTCTTCATGGCAATGCCGTTTGGGAACGCGTCCGGTTCAATGCCATGCTTCCCAAGAAACGCCCCCCAGTTCCATGTGTAGCTAGTGTCAAGAGTTGGAGATCCGTTCAACTCTATACCTTTGTACAGGTTGGATGTACGGCTATTATCTTTGGCGTTTCGGAGTTTGCTCAAGTGGGTAAGTGCACGATCGTGTTGGTTCACAAAATGCAACGAGCGACCGACTCTTACCCTTCTTCTTTGTTTTGATATATAGGATATATCTTTCCCGCTTTGATTGCGGCACTCGTCCCTTTCCGTGCCTACATTGTCAGCTGGATGTTTGACGAAGACGACTTGCAATATTTGGATCCCATGGACGAGGCCTTTGCCTCTCATGTGAAAAAGGTCGACGAAAACAAGGAAGACTTTGTCGAAGAGAACAACTCGGATGGGTCAGATGCGGACGAAGTTGGCTTTTCGGAATACCACGGACAACATCCCGATGCCCACAAGACAAACTAACAAACGTAGGACACACCGAAGGACGACAACTTTTGGCGCAGCGTCGGAGACTAGTGTGCTTGCTGGACGTTGCTCTTGTCGCCCCGAGTACCGTGGCGGACTCTCTGCTTTGGCAGGATTTATGGGTGTCTATTTCCAACCTTTTTGCAGCAATGCCCTCTTTGCATTTCTGCTGGAGAGCCACCCCCGCTCTCATCTACTCAACTCTCGTCGTTCCCCAGATGGGGAAAGACTATACGTAACCTTACATAGAATATATGATACGTTCAATATACAGTAGCTTTCTTTCGATCCCTTCTTCTAAACGTTGAGGTGAGAAGAATGTTAGCTGTCAAGATGGATCCTTACGACTTCGTCAGCAAGTTATGAAAACTGGCTGTACTATAGGCTCTGTACATTGCTAGGGTCCTCCCGCTTAAATGGCAGGCAAGTAAAGTTGCAAACTTAAATGGTGTCTCGCTTCCTCTCGAAAGGCTTGAGGCAGCCGTCCAAAAGCCACTAAAAGGCACGCTAAGGCTTCTACCAAGGCATATAGACCGCCTTTCATCGAGCAAAATCGCCATTGATGAATCGCTCGTTTATCCGTTTGACGAATGCGTTCCCTAGTATTTTTGGGCGTCGTCGAGTCGAATGAAAAAAGTCCCGAGGTTGCAAACGTTTTGCGAAGATGCATGGAAAGCGATAAAGTCACTGCATAAAGACGGGCCCCGCCTAATATTCTCACTCCAGACCACGGGAATGCATCCCGGCTGTGCCAGGCACTACCCAGCAACATGCGTTTTGCCAAAGGAGAGAATCAGCACCACCCAGACAATGCATAGTAGGTGTACCCTCATGTCGTCGAGAATTGCTTGACTAGAGAGTTGCTGGACGTAATGCCCCGACGGACTGCATTCCAAATTCGTTTTCATGGCTGCCCGCCGTCGTGCATCGTTGTTTGTATGGCTGCGATCATTCTCGTGAACGACTTTTTCGTTCGACCGAAAGAGCGGCTGTCGGCGATTGATTCACAGTTGCCTTTCTTACTCCATCCGATTCTGTTGTATTTGACATGGAAGCATTGTCGGTATTCGATATTATTGGTGGAGTCGTCCATTGCGTTTGGCAGTAGTGCCAAAGAAACAAAACGGTGGATTCTTCTTTTTATAGGAGGGTACTGGTGCTATCGCGTAGTTGTGATAGCGACGGCGACCCCACGTTTGTTCCCAGCATTTGAACACTCGTCGCTTCTCTCGTCGAAATGCCGTATTTCAGTGCAACCAGCCAAAGCCCCATTTACCGACAAAATCGACGGATGGGAAGAAGAGGTGTCGGGCGCAGCAGTCATGCACGATAGTAATCTACCGGCAACAGGTATTCGTAGCAATTGGTACAAAATGTACACAAATTCGAGCCGGCCGACCCATATTCGCCGGCGAATCCTGTAGATTCTACGTAGTATTCCTGGTACTGGCGAAACCCGCTACCGGTTCGGTATACCAATGTGAAAAACCTGCTTGCGGTCGCGAGTTGGAAGTTCCTCCCACGCGATGCTGCGCGATGAAAATGGTAATCCGACCGGCTACAGGTCTCCTCCCAAATTGCATTTTGGGAGGCCACCGGGAGGCCACCAGGAGGCCGTACCGCCGGTTATTTTGTCGTTTTTAATCAATAATTTTTATATAGTTATGTATACATTTCATCTCGCTGATTCCAAACACACATGAGCAACCTCGGTCGGATTACCATTTTGCACATACCGGTATGCCTACCGGTAGTAAGCAAACTTGTAGCCATGTGACACAACTCATCTCTATTGTTCGATCATTGATGATCTGTTGTACTGACTGTAGTAACACATAGTTTAGACGAAACCTGTTTTGGTAAATTACTTACTCATGCTCCCCATTGTCGCGTTCATGCGCTGTCGGAATCACGCCGCTCGGTGTCGGTGAGTAGGCAGACGCTCGGGCATTCGCCCTCGGTCTGCCTCCACCTCCACCTCGGGACCGAAACGCTCGCACTCGGAACAACACCTCGGGCATGCGCCCTCGGTGTTGTTCCTCGGCTCGGTTTCTCGTGATTCCTCCGGTAGTCCGCGTCGGGAGGCAATCGCTCGGGCATGCGCCCTCGGATTGCCTCCCTCGCGGCCTCCCGCGCACATGACCTCCAACAGGGCGCATACAGTACAAAGTCGGATTCAACATGTAGAGTGTGTGTCGGGCGAGGAAGATGATCTATCTGTCCCATCATCATCGTGAAATGCTGACCCACTCCTTTGGGATAGTGGCGGGCGTTGTCATTCTGTTTGATCAGGCGCTGTGTTTGTTGTGTTGTGCCATGGTCAAATGGGAACCTCTTTGAAGGTGCTTCCATCATAGCAAACGATGTGCAGAAAAAGTGGTACGAAAGACTCAACCGATGGACTAGTTCGACCATCTATACGAGCCCCTCAACCTCGTCACGCTCGAGCATCACGAGCCCCCTCAACAATACAAGCTTTTTACCCCCCTCCCAGTGGTGCATGTGACATATGCGACATCTCCCTCCGAACACCCTCCCGACACAGGTTTTGATAAAAATTTTAATCCATCAACCCAATACTTGTATATCTATATAAATATTCCCGCCCACATATTTCTTCATTTCCCGCTCAATTTTGCCAAGCATCGGAAAGGTCGACATGGCATCCGCACTTCAATTCCATTATCATTGAAGGGTATTGACTTGCCTTGCGTCACTCCCAACTGCGAATATGACGACACCATTCTACAATGAAATGCCCATATATCATTCTGGGCTGGGACAAATGATCGCCATTGGATCATTTGTCTTTTTCAATGCAACTCCAACAGCAAGCACCGAGGAAAAAGTTGTTGGAAAGATAATGCAGCAATCCTCTGATGATCCGTTTGCAGTGTTTCTAAAAATGAATCAAGGGCTTGAAGCCGGGCGCCCTTCTGACCACGCCGCTTTGTCATCATAGATAATACAGCGCCTGCCAAGAGCTGACTGTATACCATCAGCTCCATTTTAGGCGGCTTCGCGAATGAGTTGGCAACTTCTGATGCATGATCTGCTCTGGATTTTAGCAAAACAATACGGGCATCCTTCGCTTTAATGGACTCCAGCAACTGGGCAATCGTACGATCACCATTGTCTCCCCCCCCTGTTGGCTTGCCTTCTGTTGGTGCTTCCTGATCCGGCTGGTCACTGTCTGCTTCCTCATTCACTGCGCTATTGTTGCTGCCACCACTGTTCCTGCTTATTGATAAAGAATCATCATTAGACGAGGAGCAGCTTTCCAGATCATCATCTTCCTCGCCAAGAACAAAATCGTCTCGTTTCATGGTTGTTGGAAAGCATGGGTTGGTATGCTTTGCAATACAATGAAACTTTTGACCATGCCTCTTCATATTGGGACGCAATGTTCCAGTTATCGCCGCATTTTCCCACCACTCGCAATTAAGACAGAAAAATGCGTTTGGATGGAGGACATGCCGATTCATGCCATAATTAAGGCATGTAATCGGTTGGGATCTAGTACCAGGGGGTGGCTTCAGTGATAAGCGTGATCGATTAGGAGCAGCAGCAGCTGGTTTGGCTGATGCTGCCTCAAGCGATGCTGGGTTGGAACGAGTGGCAGGCCTTTGGGGCTTATTCTTTTTGCGCTTTTTTCGCTGCTTGGCGTCCCATTGTCGACCTATGTCACTGTATGCAGTGTACTTCCTGCCGCTTCGAGTGGCAGTTCCATCCATGATGCAATTGTAATGGAGGGGCGACGACAGCAATGGCCACATACTCGTGGTCGGCGGCGCGCAGGATTGTCGGCATGAGAAACTCGTCTGGTACTGGACGTGCGTACAATTCACACGTGATCTGTTTCACGAGTTGCAGTCACGAGTCCATTGGGGTTGGAATGACCGAAATCTAGAATTCGACCACTATATGCAAAAGTCATATCGACTATGCTTGCTGGATAGCTAAGACCACGTAGATGACGAAATGCCAGGTCGAAATGACTTTTGCATATAGTGGTCGAATTCTAGAGAGCTTTGTAACTACTTAGGCAATCCTAGCTATTTTACGGTTAACTTGTCCTAGGGAAACTGCCCGTAGGCGCCGGTACTCAGTGGCAGGCTTGCGCGGGCGGTTGGATGTGACACAATGCGCGCTGCAGTGCGACATTCACCGAATCGCTCGTATTGAACCTCGTCACGCTCGAGTCGAGTGAGTCCTCGCCGTTTCGGCAAACGGTCATTGGTACCTGGTACGCTAGCTATTACCTGTACGTACGTGTAGTGAGTGGTCTGATTACACGCGGAGGTCGGCAGACCATTGTCACGTTCATGACAGGAAGCCCATTTTCGCGCGTTACTGTACGCCTTCCAAGTTTTGGCGAAGTCCATTTGATACCTCCGACCACATGTGCATGCATCGTCGATGCATTTTTTGAGAAGCCCTGTTGTCATTTTCATTTGTCGACCACCATCCATGATGACAACAATCATTGATGCGATGATACCGGTATTAGCATCATGACGGACGCGAACTCTACTAGCTAGAGTAGATTGTAGTCTTGTTGCTACAATGGTTCGTCAAAGGCTGACAATTCTCATGCAACGAACGACGACAATCACATGACATGCACAACATGCCGTCTACACTCCAAGATCAACGCATTCCACTGGGCAATGGCACAATCGCTCAAGTAGTGTCCATGGTTGCTCCTCCTAACAACAGCAGTAACAACCCTCCAATTGTCTTTTTGCATGGCAGTTTGCATGGACCCTGGTGTTGGACGGAACATTTCTTTGTGTATTTTACAAGTCGAGGCTTTTCGGTCGTGGCCTTGGCGTTGCGGGGCACCAGTGGAACGCCCACAAGAACGCTCCAAACAAAAACTAGCATTCAAGATCATGTGGACGACTTGAAGTGTTTCTTTCAAATCCTCAAGTCGACACCAAACCAGATTTTGCCACACACTGCCGCCCTCAAACCGATTGTGGTGTGTCATTCCTTTGCTGGTATTCTGTTTATGAAATATCTCGAATCCTTAACGACGACTCTGATCTCCGATCACTTTGCCGCTATCATTCTACAAAGTTCGGTAGCTCCGAGTGGACATTCGCAAGTCATTCGACGCAAACTGTGGCGTTTGCAATTCCGGCAATTATGGACGATTATTCAAGGCATTCCTCTGAAAAAAGCTACTACCGACCCGCAGATTTGCCGCGACTTGTTTATTAAACAAGTGGCAGATGACGATTTGCAACGTTTTCAACAATGCATGCAACAAGATTGTCATGTTAGTGTCGACATGATGGATTTGTCTCGTCAATTACCTTGTAGATTGGTCGACAACAAAGGACAAGCACCCTTTGTGTCGAGTCTACCACCGGTCTTGGTCGTGGGCGTTGCCAATGATATCTTGATTGACAAGCAAGTTTTGGAAGAGACGGCCGCCTATTTTGGACAAGCACCCGTTGTGCTGGTAAACGATGTAGGTCACGATTCCATGCTGGACCATCATTGGCAAAACATGGCCAAGATTCTTGACACTTGGATCCAGGAGACCTTGGCAACGACACAACTGTCAAAGAAGCAGCAACAACAACAAGAACAACCACAAGACAAAGCGTACCTACCGGCCCATTTGGACTCGTCGGAGAGCAACAACATTGAAATGTAGACACTACTGTTCAAAGGAGAAAGCAACAGCAGGGCCGACTCAAAAGTCCTACACAAGTTACTAGTATTAAGACGATCAAAGAGCATACCCAAATCGACCTGGATGATCTCTAGAGTAGTAGCAACTCTACTAGACGACCGACTCTACCTAGTAGTTCTTCGAGTACTGCTCGTTTTGAGGAGACGACGCAGATGGGGCGGGAATAGTATAACTAGTTAGTAGTCTTGGACACCGGCCAAGCTCAAGTAGTACTCTCTACTAGCTAGTGCCGGTAGTTTGACGACCGTCTTTAGTAGCAGCACTTCTATACTATCTGGCAACTACAGATAAAACACCAAGAGTGCGCAGTACCCAGACAGGTACTACTGTAACTACTACCTTGAGAGTCGATATCTTCGTCCCTATCGCACTACTCCACTACTAGAGAGCCGATACGACTACCGGTACTACAATGGCGACCCTCAATTGTGTTTGATTCACGACAGTCCGATGGCCGACGGAAAGAGCCTTTTCCGCCCCATGGCCGTTGGTGAAATAGTACCAGGTACGGAAAGAACCCTGCAACAGATGGAGCATCCATCCACCACGGGCTAGTGGACTTCTGTATCACGTTGGAACAACAACAGCAAGCAACAATGATGGTCGAACAAGAACAAGTAGAAGTATTTTCGCGAGCGACAAGAAGCCCAGCTTCTTGTTGATTGGCGGATTGTTGATGATCATTTGCAACAGCAAACGATGGAGAGATATGAGAGTTGGCGGCATTTTGACCAGCTGTTTGTTTATTGTTCATGATGCCTGTAGCCTACCTAGTTTGACACTTTTAGATGAAATAGAGCCGTCCAACGAATGGTTCCACACTTCGATAGAATGTTTTGGTATGTAGTGGGGATTTAAGAATTGTTTTTCATCTGGTCGCGGAACTCGCCACGTCGTCTACTCAATAATAGTTGCGCTACATTGCAACGTAGTGTCTACTCTTGAAAGTTGTGCTCTTTGTGAAACCACGATGAGGGTGGGCCTTGATTCGCGAGCCGAAGTATCATGAATCCTCCAATCACCAATCTATTCTACGCCTTCTCGGTTCTCGTTCTAGTTGCGGGTAGGGACGCATGGTTGTAATGTATCCTATCCGTCGGCGCCGACAAGCTTTTCACCCCTTGCGTGTTTCCGACAGCTGGGCCATTTTGCAGTGGTCCAATAAAATGAGGTTTCGACTCCGAGTCATCGTAACGATGAACCAATCGAATGCGTTTCTCGCCAAAACTTGAGGAAGAATCTTTCTGTTAAATGTCCTCTTTCCCACGATCCATAGAAGGGGAGTACCGACATCTGTCGACTGTATTGCGCCAAATTTTCGGCAATAGCATTTAATCATTGACGTCAGTGGTTTTGTGCCTCTTTTCCCGCTTTTTGCATATGTAACTCGTGGCAAGGACTTTTTCTCTTATCTTTGGCTTAAATGGCCGTAGTAAGGGATTTTTTATGACATTAGATTGTATGCCGTTCATTGAAAATTGGCATATATTTATTACTTAATGAAAGAGAACGGCAATAATCCAAAAACACGAGCTTAAGCCGAGAAACGAGAAAGACATGAAAACCCAGCAGGCGGGACGCATACGTGGCCCCTTTCTCGCCGCTCTAGAGAGGCCTTTGCGGAAGGGGTTCCTCGCGGAAAACGCCTTCTCATTCATTTTGGAGTTTTCGCCTTTGCCGCTGGCAGGAGGAAGAAAAACAAGACGGTCACATTTTTGGACGAAACAACAGAACAAAATCCCTCCACAAGAAGAACAAGAGCAAGAAAAATGAATGACGCCGTGCGACTGAACAATGATGCGATGGATCTCTTGATCAGCTCAAACGACGACAGCCAAGTGCATGAAGGCATCGCGCTACTCACAAAATCCCTCCGCCTGCTCAAGTCCAATTTGCTAGGCCAAGACCCTTATTCAGGCGACGATAGTGCAGACAGTTGTAGCTCAAGACCGAACCTTGCCCTCGGGCGACGTCTTGCCTCTATCGTCGACAGTCCTTGTTCGGGAGAGGATGAAGACGATACCACACCAAGCAATGCGCAATCCAATTTCATCTTCAAGCGCATGTTTAGATTATTTCCCACCACCTGCCCGACGCTGCCGAACACAATCCAGATCTATATCGCATGTGTTATATTCAACTTGGCACTTCTACACCAGCACCAAGCTGCATCAATGCAACCCGGAAACCTCCGAAGATGTTTATTGGAAAAGGCAGCCTTGCTCTATCAATCATGTTTCCAGATTCTTCCGGGTATCACCGCCCAGAAGGGTACTGAGGGTATTCCCTTCGATGACGTGATCTTCCTTCTAAAGGTTGGCTCGCTGAACAACTCTGCTCAGATCCTCTACGAATGCGATGAATACGAACAAGCCTGCGAGAGGCTGGCAATGGTTGAGTCCATTCTTTGCAGTCAAGGCATCTCCGAGACGCAGTGCTGCTTCACGGTCCAAGAATTCGAAGGCATCTTATCCAATGTCCTCTTGCTCAAACCACCCACGGTGGCCGTCGCCGCCTAATGCATATACCACCTCATTTCTTGCATATACTACCCGACCTTCGCGCACCCTGCACAGGGATCACCTTCTTTTCGATTTACGCCAAGGAATTTTGTCTGCTAACCATGATAACCGTAAAGAGGGCTGTACTACTTTTTGCAACAAGTTGAATCTACTGATAATTCCATAGCGCAAGACGACATGTACTATCTACTATAACAAGCTTCCAACATAGTACTATCTTCTTCTGTGGAGAAGCAAGAAATGTTAAACTCTTCCGCGAGGACGCGGCAATCACGACCACCACCACCATGCGTCTAGAGGCCGCCGCTGATCCTCATTCCTAATTGCTGCAAGAACCAGCCGTGCTCTAATAAACTGGTACCTTTAGTAGAGAAGCTGGATGATGCTCCACTCCCCCAATCCTCCTCCTCAAGCCGCTGAATGTGTTTCTCGTGGTCGAACAACAAGAGTAGTAGTAAGCAATAACAAGCTTCCAACATAGTACTATCGTCGTATGTGGAGAAGCAAGAAATGTTAAACTCTTCCGCGAGGACGCGGCAATCACGACCACCACCATGCGTCTAGAGGCCGCCGCTGATCCTCATTCCTAAGTGCTGCAAGAACTAGCCGTGCTCTATCAAAGAACTGGTGCCTTTAGTAGTAGAGAAGCCTGGATGATGCTCCACTCCCCCAATCCTCCTCCTCAAGCCGCTGAATGTGTTTCTCGTGGTCGAACAGGAGTAGTAGTAAGCATAGCTAGTAGCTACAACGAAACCAATGCACGGTTCTGCAAGTGGTCGTCATTCGCAGGTCGAATGAGTCTCCTTTCAATAGAGCGGGGCAACGAAAGACAGGAAATCGCAGCGTGTCTTCGATGGCTTCCCTTTTTTTTGGCAACCCAACTCTCTGATTTCCCTCTTTGGGGGAGAGGGCACAGATCGTTTACTTACGTCAACCACCTAAATGCAAAATCGCGAATAGGGCTGTGCTTATCCAGGTTTACGCTACTCCAAATGATAGAGGATATTGTAGTAGTGTTCTGATATTGAGCTGTTGCTTTGGACAGGACTTTGTCCCCTTCGAAGATAAAGCCAAAATGTCTTCAATACTTTTCTGGTTGACGTCCATCCTTCGTCATGATCTGATTTCAGAAGCGGTCGTATTCGTTATGATCAATTCGTTCAACGAACCAACGCTGAATCGATACGTATCGACAGACAGAAACATTACACCCATAAAATACGATGTATTCCAAAAACCAAGATGGTGTCAAGCGGCGTCTCAGTCGTCTAAAGAAATAGCAGTTATGTTTCAGGTACGCATTGGATTTTCGGGAGGTTTCCCAAAGGGGCACTAAACCGATATCTATTAGGGCTATATGTATTATGGTTGCGCAATATGATTGTCGGCGTCAACAAGCAGATTGTTTTTCTCTTACGTGGCCACATTTTAGGCTCCACGCCTCTATGTCATGATTGTTCCTTCGAGCATTTGCATTTCTTCTCCGACTTGATCGGACCCCTCATAATTTGCCAGAATTCTCTTCTGGTTTTGTGGTGGTAGAAAAGATTGCGATCGGAAGCCGAAATAATGAATGAAGCAGTTCGGCTTAACAATGATGCGATCGATCTTCTTGTGCGCTCGACGGACGACAGTCGAATGCAGGATGGAATTGCGCTGTTCACCCGTTCCCTGAAGGCGCTCAAGACTATTCTAGTGGGAAAGACCGAGCCGTCAACTTCCTCTGGGGCTCAATGCTCCCCCCGGGCCCTGGGGCGGCGTCTGGCCAAGATCATCGACAGCCCCTGTGCTGCACACAATGATCAACTCGACTCAAGAACAACTGAAAGCAGCTACGTCTGCAAGCGTATGTTTCGGCTCTTTGCCAATGCCGATCTATCGGTTCCTAACACCATCCAGATCTGCATCGCCTGCGTCATTTTCAACCTCGCCCTTTTACACCAGCACCTGGCTGCCACCATGCAGCCGGGGAAAGTTCGAAAATGTCTGCTGGAAAAGTCCGCTCTTCTCTATCACTCTTGCTCTCAAATTGTCCCCAACATCCTTCCTCCAACAAAGGGATCACTGACTGTCCCTTTGGATGATGTTGTCTTCCTCCTAAAGGTTGGAGCCCTGAACAACTCAGCCCAAATCCTTTACGAATGTCATGAATACAAACAAGCATGCGACCGTCTCGACATGGTCGAGTCGATCCTTTGTGTGCAAGGTCTCTCTGAGACACAGTGTTGCTTCACTGTCCAAGAGTTTGAAGGCATCCTAGCCAATGTGATGCTTTTGCGGCCTCCCACAGTTGCTGTCGCCGCCTAGTCAAACATCTTGCTCCTGCTATCTCGCTAGGAGGCTGATCTAACCTTTCGTGAATCTGGACTTTACGACGCTAAGCTTTAATGAGTAATGATCATCCCTCCAAAAAAACGTATGTGCTAGCTTCTCTTTTGGTTCTGATAGTAGTAGTGATAGCCTTTCGGTCGATGCCTACTGGGTGTCGGATATGTCTGGATGTCATTTTGAGCAATACTGTAGCGCAGCGGGAACGTGTTGTATACTAGTTGTACAACGGATGCACCTATTACAGCTCAAGCATGAGTGCGGAGCGCGTTGCTCGGGAATACAAGCCAAGCAATCGAACCATTCATGTTCGAACCGAGTCAGTCTGCGTTTTGCCGTTGTTGTTCTGAGCCGGGGAGTCCGTGGCGGCGAAGTATTCTTGAGTAGCACCGACGTAGAAAGAGCTAGGAAGCACTAGTGGGGTGTTTTCTGAGGATTCTTGGTCATCGCTTGTATCCTCAGCGCTGGTAACTCGTATATTCGTTTTGCGTTTGGGAGGAAAAGGATTAAAGGACGGCGGTTTTTGCCTGGACTTTGTCATCCTTTTGGACTTCTCTTCTTCTGCAAGCTCTTCAATATGAGACACGAATTTGGCAATGTTGGCAGGTCCCCATCCACCTTGCGCCATTCCTTGAACGATGTCAATCTTTTCCGAAGGCGTCAATCGAATGCCAATGTGCAAGAAGAAATCGTTCATTTGCAAGAAGGCAGACTCCTTGACATTGTTTTCGGGCAAGAGTACCATCTCCAACAAGTCATCAGCAGTCAAATCTCCATATCGCTCGCGCCGCAGTTCACCAAACATCTTGGCGATTTCGGACGTGTGCCCCAAACTCGCAAAACTATCCTTTTCCAATTTGGTGGTGCTATTGCCGCCGTCGCCGCCGATCGTCGCAGGCCATGTGTGTTCTTTTAGCAAAAACGTTTCCGCGAAGCGAGCAATTTCTGCCGGTTCTAGGGCTTCATCGGGAAGGGCAACCCGCAATAGCTCTAGTAACGCTTGGCGGCCATCGTGGTCCAAGCCCTTCCACTGCGGTTGCCGGACATTGCGGGATTCAAAGGCGAGCTTCAAACCATCTCCGTCCTTTTCACCGAGGTATAGTCGGGTCATGAATTCACCTACATCCGTTCCTGTCCAGTGTTGAATAAGTGGCATGAGTTGTTTTCCAGCATCGATTGTGTTGCCATCATGCCAAATCACAAACTCGGCCGCTTGCATCGGATTCCACATAACGGCCCTAGAGGCATCGTATCCTCCATTGAATTGATGGGGAAAGAGAACTGTCCGAGCCAGCGGGACACTAAGCTGGATTGAGTTGATGACGGATGGAAAGGAAGGCCGCGGACAGAAGGCCGACACCTCGCTGTACGGAACGACGGTGCAAAGGAGACATAGAATTAGGAGGAGAGGGCGAGAAGATTTTCCCTCACCGGCAATTCCTTCTTGAAAGGAAGCATGGGCTCCACGAATTGACTTCCCCATTCTTCTTCCGGGGACAAGGCTCGGGCCGACCTTAAAGCAAACAGCGTTTGCCATATTCTAAGAAGACGCGGAGGAAAGGATTCTCTCGCTGTCAACGGTTGATCTTAGGATGGGAGTTGCCCATCAATCATGGTCCTGCTTTGATCCACCTTACGTTTGAAGCGAGTATCCTCATGTCGCTTTGATGTCCGATAGGTGCAGCCTCGGCTCGTCTTGGATGCAGGTGTACGTCAGTCAGTTGGATTTTAGCACACCGGCCAATCTATGAAAAGTGGATGACAACACCATTCCTTCCCGGATCCTTGAAGCTTTCGGCATCAACGAATGGCTCGTGGACGGTTGCACGCGATCCATGGTACAATTTTCTACGGGTGAAATACCGAGGGATCAATACGCGATCTGACGGAGCTCTACTTCTGTTGACGTTTCCCTATGGTTAACGCAATTGATGGGAAGATTAGCTGTCAGAACGCCCAAGCGAAGGGCGTCTTTAATAAGAGTTCCGCAGACGTTTTATGTCAATTCTTCCGCGTTCGTCCAGAGCACATGATTGCAGTATCAATCTCTGTAGACCAACCATAAGAACGGAGTGCGAAGGAATTTGATAACTATTCTGACGTAGGTGTACTCTCAAGTTCCCTTTTTCTATGATTGGCGCTACTCGATAGTGGGTTGTCACGCAGGCCCAATCAAACGAGGAGGTCGGCGGCAAAGGAACAATTACGTCGATGTTTGGGTACCCTCGTCAGTGGTGAAAATTCCCATCCATCACAGAAATTGATTGCTTTCGCATTGCAGTCCGCATCAACAAACGTCCCCAGCCTCCCCCAAGCTTTGCTCCGTGTATCTCATAAGTTCGAGTGCTCCACTTGCACCAGATCAACTTTGATTTCGATTTTAACACTTCCCCTATTCGACTGCCTACCATGTGCAATCAAACAAGACTCTCTCCCCATCTCAAGTTTGCGCAACATCACAATGAATCTTCCTCGAGTTCCGAGGAACTTCGGCCGCAGCACACGCTAGTTGTAGAGGATGACGACTCCTTGAATCGACTGAACCGGCTTGAACAAGCCAAGAGAGCAGACAGCTACTGGTTCCTGGGGCTGCTGGACATTGGTAGCCACCAGTCAGCTGATAGTCTTGATGCCTTGTCAGATCAATTCTCGTTACTCTCCTCTGGAAGAAAACGAAGCGACTGTACGGAAGATTCGTCGAGCCAAGCTGGGAGCGACGACGAGTCGTCGCCAAGGAAGCGACTTTGCCGGGGCCTTGTTCGATCTCAGCGATCGTCACATCTACTTTCTCTGGGATCCTTATCTGACTACGATTGCTCGTCCTAGAACGAAACACGCTACTGCAAATACTTTCATACCATGCACCAGCAACCCAATGCGGGCCAGGTTTTTTTCGGGCGAACCCCAACGGAGAGGCGAAAGGCTTCTGAGGCGGCGATCCCAGCGAGGGCCAGCATATCCGACAAACTTGCAGAGCCCACACCTCATGTACAAACATCATCTACCGGCATCAAGAGGGACATATAATGTTACTAGCACCCCGATGCCATATCAAGTTACTGTAGCACAATTCATTATTAGCTCTTGCTTTCATCTTTTGCATCGTAACACCCTCCTGGGTTGAATATCTATACTTCACAACATGATACGTACCAGCAGCATTGCCTCTTTGCTATAAACTTGTTTGTACTGAGACATTGCCCGCGCAGCATCGGGTTGCTCATCCACCCTCCTAGAGCAATAGAATTATTGGCTAGCTCTAGCTAGCCTTACGAAGCAGACAAGTATCGGTGCTCGTCATCCTCTCTCATGCACCGGCTCTCCTCCGACGGCTAACAAGACCCAACGCTGCCGTTTTCAACGTTCGAATCCTCCGAGTACTTCCAGGTCGAGTGAATCAAATCACTTACCTATTAAATTTTTTCATGCCCTCGAGAAGCAACTACCGGTAGCTTAGCAAGCTAGCACGCACACCCAAAGCCAACGTACCAGGTACTAATCCGTAAGCCAGGATAGTAATCGCACGTAGTGTCCGGGCGAGTTGATGCATCGCGTCCTATCCGCGTACGTCGTAGAAGGTACATCCGCAGTAGAAGAATGGTGGTCGTTCTCACGATTTCAGGATTGTTCCATTAATACTAGTACTATTAGTAGCAGCAACTCTATCTTTTTAGTAGTGCCATGGTAGTCTACCGGTAGCAGTAGAGCCTATTGCCTCGTATGATAGAGCTTTATGGCAGAGGCAGACTTCCAAAAGCAAAGAACGACGGTGTCGGTCCCTTCTATTAATATCGGCACGGAGGCGAAAAAGTGAAACTGCGTGTCATCGCTAACATTCATTGAGATTTTCACGGAACATATTCGTCCAGCTCACTAAGATACATTCATTTAGTGCAATTCGTAGGCTGATGAAGATCGACGACTCCAGTTCAACTTCAAATAACCCTGTGCATCGTCACTACGCATTGAAATACAATACCACGCAATAACAATAGTTTTAACCACGGAACTTCGCCGAAACCGAGCTGCAAGTGGGGCATATTCTAATTCCGCTTTGAAGAAATGTCAACATCTTGCAGAAAACCAACGCCATTTTATTTAGGGATTTCGCGCTACTGGTGCCATGAGTCAGCACACAAACCATCAGATAAAAATCCAAAGAAGGTCTTTGTGTTACTTCTGCGGGACCCCCGAGAACATATCCATTCTTCTTGGAACAAAGTGTGGAAGCTGGGCTTTTCCCTTCTCTACCACGCCAGAACCGAAAAACAAGATACCACATGATGATGACGATTCGACCCCTTCTGCATCATCACAAAAGTTCGACAGCCAAGAGAAATAGCAACATCCCGGAGAAGAAGTATTGACGAGAACACTTTTGCAACATCGAGAAAGCCGCTGGTCGAATGGTGTCATTCTAGGGAAGGGAAAGACACCACAAGTTCCTGTCGAAAGAACAGGGGTTTCGTCGCCGCCTGCAACAACCTTAAACTCATCTGTCTTCCTGATTTGCATCTTTTCAATAAACCAGTTCCGCCGACATGAATAGCAACGGATCGTCCGCCGTCAACAAGCAGGTTATTGCGACTTCGTGCCGTACCGAAGAGCGGTGCCAGACTCCCGGAACGCATGATGAGAAGTGGATTCCAAACAACTCACGGTGCAGCCACGATGCTACCATGTCCCACCATGAGCATCCAAAGTCTTTTATCTTGACGAGACAAGCTTTGGAGATTATTGGTGACGATTCCTGCTTGCCAGGAGAGGAGGAGCAGGATCTTGTGCCAAAGAAAGGGTGGCGCTCAATTCAGCCCGTGCAAGGACACCATGGATATGGAGAGGACGCGAAAGATATGGTGTCAACCAGCTCTTGTTGTGCAAGCCCCGTTCCGCCAGATGATGATACAAGCGCCTTTCAGCTCACCTCTCTGGCCGAGTTCCTCCCATCAGCCACCTGGTGCCAGCAGCAGCCGCATCATCAGAGTCCCGCGGCCTCAACTGCTCAAGAAAGAAAACGTGATGACTTCATTGGGGATGCATCAGTCCCTGACATTATGCGTGGTTCAAACCATTCCGTGCCCCGCAAGCGACGGTCTGTTTTCTCTCTTGATTACGAACGTAACTCTCCGGCGAGAAAAAACAGTAGCGATTCCCTGGAATCAGCAGAAGTCGCTGGTAGACCTGAACCTTTTGGCTGGCCTTCTTGTAGCACCCGTCTGGAAGGTTTGGATTGGAGATGCCTCAACCATGATGTTGTCGAGCTTCATGATACGTCGATGTCGTTAGAAGGACACTGTTGCATCACCCCATCTCTTTCGGCCACCTCCCTTATCAATTTGCCGCAAGAGGAGGCGCAACTAGCATCCTGCTACGCTTCCCCTTCGCGCTCTCTGCCTAACCTTGATGGAGGAGCTAGCAGCAAACGACAGCGATTGTCACGAAGTAGTCAGGGGGGACTCAGCCGTGCTTCCTTGAACTTTGAAGATCTCAAGTCTCTGCTTTCCAAGTGCGCATAGCTTATCATCGTCTCCTGCCGGAACGGGACAATCTTCGCTTGAAGACCCTCCCACCGATATGCACGTCATTCTACATCATGTTTCATCAGTCTGCAAATACGAATATCGCTTTCCTTCACTTCTACACATCGCAAATGCCACTTCGGTGTTTCTTCTTCTTGCCCCTGGGGGATCCTGTAAATACGAAGAAACTTGCACAATTCCACGATAGTGCGGCGACATTGTATGATAACCACGAATGTTTATCTTCCTGATTTTGTGTTGTAAATGAAAAACGACACTTGACGTCTTGTTGTTTCGTCATCTCAGAGAGTTGACGACTTCTTGCCGCCGCGTCTAGGAGTAATAGTAGTAGGAATCCCTCCCCCAGCAGCAGCAGCAGCTAGCAAAATTATCGGAGTACAATCCGACGGTCGACGAGTGGTAAATGAGGTGGATTACGCTCTAGCTACTGCTACTCCGGAATCGTAGAGAGATGGATTCGACTGTGTCGCGATCGCGACCGGGATCCCTTTCATTCAACAGCGGTACGTCGACTAATCCGACTTCCACGTCACGCCACGCCCCTCCACAAAATGCCCAGAAGTCAATTTTCGCGGGAAAAAAGGCGTCGCATCATCTCGCGATCGATTCACGATGATTGAGACGACATACGGCTATCGCTCCTGACCATAGCCGCATATCTACTTACAGCCATAGCGACTCTTTCTTGGATTTAAGTGATCATGGCAGCTCGCTACTCGTGAGACAAGGAGTCAGTAGAGATAGTAAGTCTGTGGCAGTCGCAATGAGATTGCGCCCCGCCCCCACCAGCACCTCGAGCGTCGGAAGGGGCGTCGGTAAGCGCTCTCTACAAACTGCGCCTTTATCCGGCACGGCATTCAAAAGCCCAAGCCTCCTGAAACGCAAAAGGTATTTGGTGGCCTGTCTGACATTGTCCCCGTTGACGTATTTCATCGGATCGTTTCTGGTTCTGGGGCGACAAGTGCATCTTCAGGATGGGTCAAATCTTGGCATTACATCCCAGCTGCTGTCGTCGGGACTACTGGTAGCATCTTCTGCTCGATCTGCATCCAAAATATCAGAGTGGCTGGAAGCAGAAGCATCGGGCCCGCAGGGGGGCAATGGGGCTGCGCTCAAGCTTGTGACGGCCTATTTGGAGCCGCTCTGGAATGTGACAATACCCGGATCGGTAACGAAAGATTCCAAGTCCTACATCGAGCCACTCCCTTTGCGAACGCACACACCAAGGGACTTGCAAAAAGTAGTTTACCCGCGAGTCCAAACTTGCCTTGACCTTCCTGCCAAATTCCCAGTCGATCGGGGACCCCAGTATGGCAACAACCATGACCTTATTCTCACCAACATTGGTGATCAAATTCCACCACCGGACTATTTGGAGCAACAAACGCCCTACTGTCCGGTCGATGCCGACCCCTACTTGCCATGGATTCATGACGTCTTTTTGCAAGGGTCTTCCGTTCAGTTTGTGGCCCAGAACAAGCGAAGGTGTCAAACGGGAGCCCTCCATGCGGAGCAACTCGAACGAATGGAGCCGCAAGTGGCACTATTACAGTCGGTATCTGTTCAACGAATCTCAAATGAACAAGCTACGCAATTAGCACCTGAACTATGGACGCCATCTAGCTCCGATTCGGCATTATCCTCGAGCACTGAGCAACGCTATCGACTGGTTCCGTATAAGGACGCCGATGCGGATGCTAAACAAACACGATTCATTTGCAAATTCCATTCCTATCAAAGCAACGGGGGCGGCCGTCTTGAGCTGGGAGAGACCTTGTCGGAGTATCCATTCAGCTACGAGCTAGCCGCCTATCGTAAAAGCAACAATCATGGTGGACTACTGACGCCCGAGGGAAAGGATAATGGCAAATTTTGGACGTCGACGTTGATGTTCTCGTGTCCCTTGCCAAAAGCGTTGCAAGATACTACTACGTGGACGACTCCCATTCGAAAAATACCAATATTCCACGTAGATATCGTTCCCATTCGAACACCGGCACGATTTCCGCCTAACAAGGAGCTGTCATCGGAGGGAGATAACTTTGGCAGTGACGGTGGGTATTATCTCTCAGAAGAGCAAATTGGACCCGTTCTGGCGTCTCAGTTGCAATTTGATCCCACCAAGGCGTGGGGACAGCGGCACGTCTTGCCATTGCCGGAAGCGAGTGGTCGCTGGGAAAATATCCCCATTTGTCCCATGGCGCCTGATCCGATTCAACAAAACATCAACGGCGTCAAAGATAATGAAATCAATGCTGGCGAGGCGAAAGGCAACAACGATACTAAGAAAAAGCCGTATTTGTTGTCGGCATGTTTATGGGCCTCCAAGACCTTTCGAACTCGTGGTCAAAATAAGCACAATGTGCTTAGCAACACTGAGGAACGTTTGATGGAATGGCTCGAGTTTCACTTGATGGTAGGCTTTGACCACGTCTATGTATTTGACAATAGTGGGGCCTTTCGCAATGCGACTGGCAATCTCAAATCCGTTGTGGAATTATTTCCTCCGAATCAAGTTACATGGATTGACTGGCCCAGTCAGGTGAGCAACAAAAGCTCGTCCGTATTATGCGTGCAACTTTGGGCTGAATTCACAGATCTCAAATTGTTTCTTTCTAGGTTTGCAACAACAATATTCCAGCTCACGACAATACGGGAGAACGTAGTAGCCAGTATGCGGCGGAGAATAGCTGTCGGACTCGCTATGGGTCGTACACGGATTGGATCGCAACTTTTGACACCGATGAATACCTCGTGCCCCAAGAATCTCATTCCAGTTTGCGCTCGGTCGTCGAACAGGCCCAGGATACTAACATTTTGTCCTTTCCAAGTTCGCGTGGAAAGCTGCGGCTAGCCTACTCGGAAACTGCGAACAGAGGGCGAAGCAAACTAGCCAACACTACCTACCTGCAAGCCTTTAATTGCGATGGATCGCCACTTCCAAGACCACAATGGGCAGATCGTGCTCGTAAGCAACTTTATAGAGCTGACTACGTCTTGGATCATTTTGTGCACTACTCGACAGTCACAGCTGGCTACATGAGAACGTACCTACAGGCACAACAAATGGGTCAACAATGGTCTCGTTATTTCAGTGAAGATCCTCCCTCCGAACGTAAGGTGGATGAGCTTCACGAGGCCATGATGGTCCATACTAAAAGTTTGGACCCCCCACAACTTCAAAATTGGAAAAACAAGTGTCGCTTTGACTTTACCAAGAAATTCTTGGGATGCTCTGTTGGTTTTCCTTGGCCGAAAAATACCGCCAGCGAAACTGAGACGTACGACCCCGCGACGGGGTGGCAATACAATTGTTTTGTCAATGAGCGGGTTGACGACTATTGGGCTCCGAAGTTGCACAAGGCCATGGAAGCGCGGAAACATTTAGCCGATATAAAATCAAGCGGATAGGGCTGGCCAGACGGCACAATTTTCAAACGATTGTCTGCTCCAGTCTGGTCTCTATTGATGGCTAACGCCACACCGGGCTGGGAAGTTGAAAGCGCAGATGGGCCACAATCCGAGATCAAATCCTTTCGATCAAAGTAGTGGTCTTGGTGCCACATATCCTCTTGACCCCGGAATCTTCGCCTCTTTAGCTGTGTCGATCTGTGGTCGTGACATGCCCTACGACTATCTAGTAGTAATATGTCTTTCAAATGCATTTCATAGACTATAAGTCCGATTTCTGTGTGATGCGTTTGCGGTCGTGGGTCGAGCGGCCGTAACGACCCTAATCCTCGCTGTCGTCGTCGTCGTCGTCATCATCATCCTCATTGCCTCCGCCGAAGGTGGCCGTAGAACCTCCTTCTAAAGGACCAAGAGCAAGATTGCTGATGCCTCCAACAATGCCGGCGTTGTGTCGGCTTAACAGGCGCTGAGTGTCATCGACTCCGCAATTGATTAAATTTTGGCCGCCCGCGTGACGCCAGTGACTGATGTCGTATGCTGTCCCGAGGAATCCCACCCAGCAATCGCTTCCTTTGGTCGTATGACTAGCGAGTTGCGCAAGAGTAATCTGACCAGTGCCTGTGTTAGACCCAGGATCGTCGCCGCCGCCAGAATCCAAATAGACGCCCATAACTTGTAAACCTCCCAGTACAGATCTGGCGTGGGCGCCGAGAAAAGCAGCTGTGATATCTTGCCCACAACTCAAGGGACCACCTGGATGGTTGAAATTCGATAAATCATACACCGTTGTCTCAACCGCCACAAAGCAATCGCTCTGTGCGTTGGTGTGTTGTGCCAGACTGTCACGGGTGAATTCGGTAGACGCATCTGCTGCTGCGCCTGCTCCACCACCGCCGCCACCACCGCCACCACCACCGCCACCAGAATCCAAATAGACGCCCATAACTTGAAAACCTCCAAGCACAGATCTGGCGTGGGCGCCGAGAAAAGCAGCTGTGATATCTTGCCCACAACTCAAGGGACCACCTGGATGGTTGAAATTCGATAAATCATACACCGTTGTCTCAACCGCCACAAAGCAATCGCTCTGTGCGTTGGTGTGTTGTGCCAGACTGTCACGGGTGAATTCGGTAGACGCATCTGCTGCTGCGCCTGCTCCACCACCGCCGCCACCACCGCCACCACCACCACCACCACCGCCACCAGAATCCAAATAGACGCCCATAACTTGAAAACCTCCAAGCACAGATCTGGCGTGGGCGCCGAGAAAAGCAGCTGTGATATCTTGCCCACAACTCAAGGGACCACCTGGATGGTTGAAATTCGATAAATCATACACCGTTGTCTCAACCGCCACAAAGCAATCGCTCTGTGCGTTGGTGTGTTGTGCCAGACTGTCACGGGTGAATTCGGTAGACGCATCTGCCGCTGCGCCTGCTCCACCACCACACTGAGGACCTACCAAGCTCACATTTCCAGACGTTGCGGCAGCATCTGGCCCAAGTAGAGTAATCGTCGATAGTAATGCCGTACTGTGAGAGGCTTGGGCCTCAAAAGCGATCGTAGCGTCGGTGCCACAACTTATCAAAGGTCCCGGAGGATGAATAAGTCCTGTCGCATCATATACAAACCCTCCGATCGAAAGCCAACATTTGTCTGCTGGAGCATCTCCGAGACGAATCCCAGTCGAAATTTCTGTCGCAAGAAGTACTGGATCGATCTCAATCACGCCTAGAAATCTCTCAGAAATCGTAGTCAAGAGACACTCGTCGTGGTTGGGAACAGTACTTGATTGAAGATAGGACACTGTCTGGTTCGTTCCTGCTTTACCAACAGCACACATGTCGGGTCCAGCATGTGAATAGCCGGTCATGTTAAAGGCGAAGTTGTAAAGTACGACCCAGCAGTCTTCGGAGGCCTGATGTTGGGCAACTAAATCCATCGTTAGCCGAGCGGAGAGTGCCATTGGAGAACTCGAAGGCTCCAATGACGGTACGCTTGTGGGGTCCGCAAAAGTGGATGGGGTGGGCACAGGAGCAAGCGTAGCCGCTGCCAGTGGATTTGGAGAAGCCTCAAGAGCGAGAGGGCCCAGCAGGAACGACGACACTAAATTCAGAAAAGACATCTGGTGGACATCGTCGAATCTTGAGGTTAGATCCTGGTCAGTCGTCGTGCCGCCGGCTAAATTCCGTCGAAGATTAGCTCGCCTCATGGCGGGGTCACAAAGATTTTTTCTCGAACCTCCATGGACAAATGATGTCAAATTATAAACATTTCCGTGGAGGGAAACCCAACAATCTGAAGGGTTATTGTGAAGCACAACTTCAGCCATCGTGATTCCCGCTGAAGTCGTAGGACTGAGCGTAGAGGGAACCGGTGGCGCAGTAGAAGGCTTTGCAGTTGGCGAGGTCGTCGGAAGAGGACCGTCCGTAGTAGTCCGGCCAAGATCGCCCGTGGAAGGACCTGTCGGCGAAGCAGTCGGGCTCGCGGGGGACTGGCCGCTGACCGATACAACCGGACCCAAAAGGTAAGTCGACATGTCCGAAGCCGTCAACATGCTCATAGTGTGGGGAAGAACCGCATTGGCCTTCTCGTAGCCAGCAGTCAAATTCGTCCCAGCCTTGCCAGGAATACAAAGAGGCGGACCATAATGAGTGAAGCTCGTCAAGTCGAAGGCGAAATCAAAGATTACAACCCAGCAGTCCGCAGCAGAATCATGAAGCGCAACTTCAGCCATCGTGATTCCCGCTGAAGTCGCGGGACTGAGCGTAGAAGGAACCGGTGGCGCAGTAGAAGGCTTTGCAGTTGGGGAGGTCGTCGGAAGAGGACCGTCCGTAGTAGTCCGGCCAAGATCGCCCGTGGAAGGACCTGTCGGCGAAGCAGTCGGGCTCGCGGGGGACTGGCCGCTGACCGATACAACCGGACCCAAAAGGTAAGTCGACATGTCCGAAGCCGTCAACATGCTCATAGTGTGGGGAAGAACCGCATTGGCCTTCTCGTAGCCAGCAGTCAAATTCGTCCCAGCCTTGCCAGGAATACAAAGAGGCGGACCATAATGAGTGAAGCTCGTCAAGTCGAAGGCGAAATCAAAGATTACAACCCAGCAGTCCGCAGCAGAATCATGAAGCGCAACTTCAGCCATCGTGATTCCCGCTGAAGTCGCGGGACTGAGCGTAGAGGGAACCGGTGGCGCAGTAGAAGGCTTTGCAGTTGGCGAGGTCGTCGGAAGAGGACCGTCCGTAGTAGTCCGGCCAAGATCGCCCGTGGAAGGACCTGTCGGCGAAGCAGTCGGGCTCGCGGGGGACTGGCCGCTGACCGATACAACCGGACCCAAAAGGTAAGTCGACATGTCCGAAGCCGTCAACATGCTCATAGTGTGGGGAAGAACCGCATTGGCCTTCTCGTAGCCAGCAGTCAAATTCGTCCCAGCCTTGCCAGGAATACAAAGAGGCGGACCATAATGAGTGAAGCTCGTCAAGTCGAAGGCGAAATCAAAGATTACAACCCAGCAGTCCGCAGCAGAATCATGAAGCGCAACTTCAGCCATCGTGATTCCTTGAATTGCTGATGTTGGATTGAAAGTAGGAGAACCGGTTGTGGGGTCTTGATTGGGTTTTTCAGTTTGCTTGTCGATCGAAGGCTCTGACGTTGGGGCAGGCGGCACTTCTGCATCAACAACTAGCGTTCCAACACGACGATCGGCAATACCCTCCAACATGGCTACCGTATGGGGAGGAGTCAGTGCATTGTCGAAGCGAGCAGTCAAGTTTTGATCGAGAATGATTCCACCTTCGGCCAAGGCTCGGACCATTCCTCGTCTTTGGGAGGGCATGCAAAGGTTAGGGCCCGGGTGGTCATAGTCTGTCAAGTTGAAAACGCTACCATGTACAATCTGCCAGCAATCATCCGGCGTGTTGTGAGCTGCCAGCTCTGACAATGCGATCCCATCGGCCACCACGACTTCAGGGTCCTCAGATGGCGGTGAAGGTACCGGCACCGGCCTAAAGTTGCTGCCACAGCACGGAACACTTTCATCATCCGCGCGGCCATTACCGCCACCTCCACCGATCCTGCCACCTTTTTTATGACCCTTTTTCTTGCCGTTCTTCTTCTTGGTAGCTTTTGGTTGACGCCCACCACCACCATCACCCGAAGACGAATAGGCAGCAAGTTTCATGTTCTCTTGTGTTAGGGTCCCTTCCAAGGGACCTACCAAGTATTTCTCGACGTCTTCCAAAAGATCCATGGTATGGAAGCGTTCATAGTCTTGGGTTCCATCCTTGCCACACAGCATTGTGATGATGGAGGCCCCACCCGGGTGGACGTTAGCGGCATAGGCGCCCATTGCATAGACCCAACCAAAAAAGGAAACTAAACAATCGTCGGGAGTGGAATGAGCCGCCAATACGGCCTCCGACACACAATTGACGGCCGATGAGCAGTCCTCCAAATCTTGATTGTCTCCAACGACCACAGTTCCTTCCTCCTCTTCTTGGGGGAGCACATTGGATTCTTCCAAGCGTCCAACTAGCTCGCCTTGGACCGTTCGCAAAAGCTCGGGAGAATGAAACTTGGAATAGGACTCGGTCGCATCTTGTCCACACCAAGGATAGATCCAGCCGGGACCACCCGGGTGCCGACGCTTCGCATACACAGTCATTTGAAAGACTGGTTAGAATTGAGAAAGATTCGGATCGAAACAAGTGAGAAAACGGCACACTCAATTCAACTTTAAAAGGCCGCCGTTCCAAGAGAGCAGGGAATAATCCGTACCTTGACTATGATACGACACCCAACAATCCTCAGGAGTCGAATGTGCCGCTAGCTCGTTGAGAGATACCACTCTCAAAGCGCCCGTGCCAACAGCAGCCGCGGTAGTCGTAGGACGCAACTGAATGCGATTCTCCTTGCAAAACTCCACCAAGGCAGCGATACCAAAGCCCAAGGCGACCACAAATCCCAAACCCAACAACCACGCCAAAGCCCGGGGGACGATGCGTTTCACTTCCTTGCCGTCATCACCACCAGTAGCCGATGAGTCCTCTTCTTGGGCAAAGTCCTCGGGCGGCACAAGACGAGGTGGCCCACTAGGAAACCCGGTACCCAACAGCGAAGAAGAAGCAGAAGATGTCAACGAGCCTCGTTGTTCAGTCAGAAACCATTGACTAGAGGAAAGGCGACGCTCTTGCTCTCCCTTTTGCCACTCCAAAATCTCTTGACGAATCCACTCGCTGGAGGATCGACGAGGCGCCACGGTACCTGGATCATCCTCATCACCATGTCCCATCATGTTCATGGAACCACCTTGCAAAGTTTGGGATGCCATAACGAGGATGACAGTAATCAGTAGTAAGTAGTATTCTTTGAATCAATTTTCTTCAGATTTCTCTCTGATTGTGAGATACAAAAAAGTCCAAGCTTCTTCATGGTATCCATCACTATACGATTCGGAGAGAATCATTTGCCGAGTTTGTCGTGGGATAGTCAGGATGGCGGATGCATCATGTAGTTTATATATAGCGCTGGTCCACACAAGCCATTATTGGATGCATCATGTAGTTTATATATAGCGCTGGTCCACACAAGCCATTATTGGCGACTCGAGACCCGCGTTGCAGTAACTGTCCCCTTATACCAGTGGACAAAGACAAGGCCAGAAAACAAATGGCGGTTTTCAGTGGTCGCCTTCCGAATCATAGCAATAGAAAAATCTACTGCTGACCCGTCCTCAGTGGTGCACAAATGGATCGAGGTCGTTTCCACTCGGTCATCTATCAACCCTGGTCCACAAGATGGGGGGGCACGTGCTTCAGATTTCACTAATGATAGCACCATCGTGATTGCCGCGGACCACTGATGGATCCAAGGATGCCATGGGCCCTCTCAATGGTCCACAGAACGATCGAAATGGAAGCGCTTTAGGATCTTGATGTGCCGCCGACGCCGGTCATCATTACGAAAGTTCGCGGTGGGGTATTCGCCGCCGAGGAGGCCGATCTTTGCGCGTGCGTGCTTCGTCCGCGCCCTCTCGACCAGTCCGAACAGATGAAAAATCTATCACAGCGTACGTCGAACCGAGTAGTCCGGGCAGCCGGCGCTATCGACGACTCGTCGCTATCCGACTGTAGCAGCAGTGGCGGGACAATCTACCGGTAGTAGAGCGTGACAGAGAAAAGGTCAAAACAGAAGCTTTCTTCTCCTTGAGAGCAAGGGACGATTATGATAGCGGCTTTGTGCTGGATCGACTTCAAGCAAAGTACGTTATTTTCCTCTTGTTGAGGACAAGACATATGTACCAACGACGACGCCGAAGAAGAAAGATGCGCGCGCCGCCACCAACAGCAAAAAGAACACAACCAGTACCACCACTAGTAAGTATAGTGCTACGGTAGTAGTAGTATTGACTATTAAACCAGCGGAAAGTGCATACCTAGTAGTATCCATCTAGCAGCTATTACGACGGAGAGGAACGATCTCAAAGCAGCGAAAAGTGCGCGCTATTCTTGTTTTGCACGGCGGCGGTCGCCGATGATGCTGAAATGATGGTTTTTCCAACAATTTCTGTTAAAGGGCGTCCACTACCGGTAGTAGTAGGTAGTAGCACAAGACGACCGTCCTCGAACAACCCAGGTTTTCCTCATCTACCGTAGACTGCGCGCGGTTTCTTCTTGCTTCTTGCTGGGGGCGCGAGCAACAGGATGATGGATGCATGTTTCTTGTTGTTCATTGTTGTTGTTGGGTAGTACCTCTTCCTGGTGGCCGCCGAAGATGTGTGTCCAAGAAGGAACAAGTAGAACGCCAATCGAGAACAAGGTCAAGAAGAACAAGTCGACGATAACAACAACTTGAGGATATGATCAATTCTATCCAGGCGATTTCGTCCTTGGATACTTCTACAACTCTAAGTAAGAAAGGCAGGCTGGTGTAGAATGGAATGGATCATAAGCCCCATGTAGCGTGCAGCAAGAAGAAAAATCAAAATTCCCTTCTCTCAACAACATATGCCCTCGATCGCAATGCTCCCTTATGGAGGTGATGTGTGCCGGATGGTGGTGTGTGCTGCTGCCGCCGATAACGTCTTAGCAGTAGGCTACTTGTAAGAACTATCACAATCATCCGCCGTTCTTACAGACAGTTCTGAAAGGCGCGACGACCAGGTGTGGGCGATGGTCTAGGTAGACGACGACAACGACTACGCCCATCTCAAGCAATGTTCCATCTCATCGGCGTGAGCAGCACCTACTACTACTACTAGTAGCAGCAAAGAAATGCTCCTAGAACTACTACTACTAGCAAGGGGCGAGGAACTAGTACTAAGAAGAAAGAAGGCGGAGGGTGTATACAAACATGAACCAAGACACAGCAATGATGATCATGCTGTTGAAGAAGGAGAGCAGCAAGAAGCGGAAGGAAAGCGAGGAAAAACAAAACGCCACAGTCGTATTGGTGCTGGTAGTAGTGGGAGCAGAAGTACCTGTATGCAGCACCAGCGGGTGGTGCTGCTCGTCGTTTGGTGTTGATAACCACGCAGTGACCGGCTTGTTTCTTGTTGTTCTTGCTTCGTCGTTCTTGTTAAAAATCAAAATTCGTTCTTATACATGATACAGTAAACTGATTATTTCTACAAGTACTGCTAGAAGCCGCAAAGGCCGGACGGCGGCCACCGCTTCTCGTCCTCCGGAGCATAGTAATGGTGGTGCTTCTTTGCTGGCGTGGTCCTCCTCACCAAGAGGGTGCAGCGCGCTCCTCCTCAGATGCGTGCCGACTTTCTTCTTGCACTAGGTTTCGGCTTGGTCTTCACAATGTCAGGCCGGCTTTCATCTTCAGGAAACTTGAGATCGGACGCAAGTTGGGGCGAGAAGAGGACGACCATGACGCTTGTGGGGTGGCTCCTCCTCCTCCTCCCGGCGGCGCCCTTCAGGTAGAGGGTGTGGTCTTCTTCTTGTTCTTGGTGTTGTTGTCGAGCACGCAGCAGGCCGAGGAGTGAATTACTCCTACCTGTGGTCCGGCTCATGCAACTCTTTCTCGGAGAACTCATCGCCGCCTGGGGGGACGCTCCTGCTGCTTTGGGGGGGTCAGAAGTCCAATAACCGCCAGTGGATATGCTGCTGGAATTACAGCTTTTTGACCACGAGGATAACGATAACATACTTCTAGTAGAAGAAGTTCTTGAAGACATCATTAGCACAGCTGTGAACAACAACAAGCGCTCGTCGGGCGGTGGGAGGGGAAGGGCTTGTTGAAAGTGGTAGTAGTGGTATAGTAGTTCTTGTAATACCTTTTCTTCGTTGTGGCCGCCGCCGCTTTGCTGCTGCTGCCTTGGGGTATTTTGTGAGCAGGTTTTCTTTGTTCTTGGTGTTGTTGTTTTGCTGCTGCCTTGAATCTTCCGGCGTCAAGGGGGGGGAGGGTTCGCTCAGCGCAGAATTCAAGCAGTTCTTACGGGCATCCAAAAATGTGATAGCACGCCTCCCACCCGTTACAGTACCGGTAGTTTTCCCCGCAATCTAGTACCAGGCCCCTTGTGAGCGAGGGCTTAAAATGTGGTCGGTGTTTCAGCGGAGTCTGGGAAGCCTATACTCCGTGCCGCGCGACCTGCATATTCCACATAACAAAATTGCTTCGCGGTTTCGGAGATGAGAACTTAATTCGACCGGACAATACCACGTGGTAATAGCCCCGTTTGAGAACAGGCGATTAGAGATTCTTACGTCAGGGGATGTCTTTGGGTCATTCGAAAGTCGATCTTAAATAAGCGGTTTGGAATTTCTCCCTAGAATTGTTTGTCCTGTTCCGTAGGCGTCAAGGATGGCATAAGTATTTTCAGGCGACCAATACAGACTGGAACGAAACTGCACAAATGTCCACACTCGGGAATGATGTGAAACAATCTCCCCATATCGTTGTATCACTGACATTCGGGGGACTGCTTTGTAATTCACAAGTGGCACCGAAAACCAGTTCGCGGGAATGACGTGGAACAATCTCACCACCTCCGTAGATTAGGGGGATTTTAGTATTACTGTAGCTCTCTACCCGGATCCCCCTCATGGATCGGATCTCCCCCTGATTCCAACATGGTGTCGACTGACGGACGATCCCTTCCAAAGCCAACCAAAACAAAAAATCCATCGGTGGGAAATTATCTCAGGCAGACGAGGGAGGCGAGAGATGACGCTTTGCCATGGCATTCCAGTTGCCCCATTGACCTAACCTGCGTTGACCTGCTTCGATAACAACTCAATACGCTTCTTCGTGCAATATGCCTCGAGCCCGATCGAAATCAAGTACTCCCCGAAAGGCCGTGGAAGCTGCTGCTACCGCGTCGCTTCCCAAGCGCCGACGAACGCGATCTTTGTCCAGCGGAGAAAAAGATGCGTCCCTAGTGGCGCCTGCCAAGGCCACTGCAGCCTCAGCGCCTCCAGCACCTTCTAGAACCTCTCCTCGTCGTCGCCGTGCATCTTCGGCTTCGGAACCTAGTGACATCCTTCTGGAAGAAAAGCCTAAGAAAACGAACGAGACTCCAAAGAAGACAAAAGGCCCCACACCGACGCCCAAAAGTAAGGAAATTAAGAAAGTTGAAACTCCCAAGGAGTCCACCGGTTCTACTTCCAAGAGAAAGTCTCGATCTACATCGGCTGTCAAATCCACCAAGCCCAGAGAGGACGACGACGATAAGAGGGAAATCGCAGTGCCAATGGCAGTCGATCCACCTTCTGTGGAACAGCCGCCGCAGACGAAAATTGAGGACTCAGCACCCCAAAAGCATGCACCGACTATGAATGTTAAAGTTCACCGAGTTCGCCATTTGGATTACATGCCGTCGTCGGTTCTGGCCATGGTGTCGACGCCACATCAAGCCGCGTCGTCGTATTTGGCACTATCTCGACAAGATGGGAGTGTGGAATTGTATGAAGCGACATCCATTTCGGAGTATGCGCACGGGCGTAGTAGTTGGATTCCGCATTTGTTTCCATTGGCCACGATTGCCGGTTCCAAGAAAGCCGTGGCCCATTCACTAGCATTTGTTAAGGTTCCCAACCAGCAGCAGCAACAAGCGACTCCATCCATTCCAGCTTTAGTAGCTGCAAGTCCGGATGGAACATTATGGACCATTCAGTTTGCGGGACAGTCACGACAATTACATTCCCGTATCTCCAGTGGAGGTGGAGGTGTCTTTGATTTGACCACGTGTAGCTCTAACAACAACAGCACGAATGCTTTGCCACTTGTGGCCGGAGCGTGTCAAGATGGATCGGTCCGTATCTGGCAGGTAGCGAGTGAAATTGAAGAGAATAATAAGGTGTCTGTCAAGTTGGTAGAGCCTCCGTTGGCCACCTTGACCACGACAGGAGCACCAATCCTTTCGATTGCTTGGCGATGCGTCAAGCAGCAAGCCAGCAACCACCCCCACCACCGCAAGTACGAGACGGAAATTTTTGCCGGGGTGGCAGATGGGACCATTCGTCAATACTCCCTAGATTTGGAAGCGAGCGACGATGGCTCCAGTATTAACGTCTTGAAGCATCAAGCCCAACTCCGCATGACAGTCGAATCCAGAGGCCGTCGAACGCCGACCAAAGTCTGGACCATGCAAGCATTGGAGGATGGAACCTTGGTTACGGGCAACTCTTTGGGTCAAGTACAGTTTTGGGACACAGTCAGTGGGACTATGATTCAGTCGGTCAATCAAACCGAACTCAAGGCGGATGTTTTGAAACTGGTAGTCAATCCATCTCAGACCAAACTCTTTGCATCAGGAGTGGATGCGCGAGTCCTTTGCTTGGAACGTGCCAATCCTACTGATCGTACTTGGAAATTTACCACGGCACAACGCCCCCACACGCATGATGTCAAGAGCATGGCCATTCTCCAAGGAGCAACAGGGACATCGGGCAAGAACAAAAAGGACGGCAGTGCATTGGAAGCCTTGGTCACGGCGGGCGTGGATACCAAACTGTGTACCTACGTCGTCGCGGATTTTGCAAAGCGTCGACCCCAAGTCTACTATCCCTGGCCTAGTCAATCGCCAGTCTCGAGTACTTCAGCTGGAGAAGGAGACTCGTCGTCACGCCGAATCTTGTCCATGCAGCGAGCCAACCACTTGGAGTTGTATCGATTGGATGGTTTGCGAAAAGGAAAGAAACGGAAGGCAACAGCTTCGTCGGCTAGTGAGCTGATAGGAGACATCGCAATTGAAACACAGTCAAACCTATCCGTCTCTAGCGTGAGCCCAAATGGTCAGTGGCTAGCTGCTGCCAATGCAACACGTCTCTTTTTGTTCCGGCTAAAGCTATCCGATGACAATGAGACTTGCGATGTAGAACCGGAGAAGGTCGTATTGCCCAAGCCTCTTGAGCATATTACTGCGGTCGCTTTGCACTTTTCCGGAACGACTCTATTCGTGGCTGATTCGACTCATACCTTGTATGCTGTGGAGTTGTCCGATGTTCCGACGATTTTATCAAAAGTCCAGTTGCCAGTAAGCAAGGGCAAGAATTTCGAGCAAATTCCAGTCTTTTCGTTACGTTCAACCCCCAGCAGCAAGTTTGTGGTGGGCATGACCAAAGCTGCCTCGAGCAGCATTCACGTTTTTGAACGGTGTGGCAATGGAAACGAGGTTTCGTACATGCACTATTGGACAATCCCCAACATAGCTGGTGCTCGCCCAGCCGCTATCGCAGTCTTGGGCGAAACACAGCTTGCCGTGGCTACCGTTTCGTTCCAAGTTTATCTATTTGACTTGAAGCAAAAGAAATTGACTCGCTGGAGTGAGTCCAATGGATTTCCTATTGAGAGATGGCCGAACGAGATTTCCTACCGCAAAGATTTTCCCGTGCGACTCTTTGGGAATCCTCAGGATCCGTCGCAACTTATCATGGTACGTCACTACTGCTGGAAAACCGCGACGCAAGAAAGTTATTTCCGGCATTTGCTCTTCTTTGGTCATTTGTTGGCTTGTCACCCTTGCAAGAAGAATGTTCTGCTCTACTTTCGCCCGTCTCCATGCCGAGCTTCTTGCCAGATGGGGATGGTATAGTTGGGAGCTACAGTTTTTTGCTCTTTTGGTGAAATTGCCTCCTCACGCCTTACTTCCCCGTTGTACTTCTAGTCTTCCTTTGGAGCCTTTGTAGTTGTCAATGTCGATGGCGAGTTGCCAACGTATTGCCGAATGATTCCAGAGATGCACGTTCGACGCCGACGGAAACGAGCGCGGGACGAAGAAGCCTTGGCGGCCGCGGCCAACAAGGCCCAGCCGATCATTTTCGCCCCTCCCAAACCACGGCAACAAGTGCGGCCGCCTTCAGACTTTGATCCAAACGCTCGAAACTGTACAGTTTGCTTGCACTATAATAGCATGCTCCATTTTGATTTCTGGAGTGCGGACGAAATGGTGGTGGTGGAGCAACCCTGGCTTCGGGTGATTGCCAACTTCCCAGAGGCCTTGCAACGAAGAGTGTATGGGTGCAACTAGAGGGTAGTCGATGGACATGTTCCGTCTGGAAATTCAACAGGTAGGTGTCTATTTGGTGAAAGCTCGAAATGTGCAAGACGCAGCGACTCTTGGATTTCCCTATCCTCGACGTCTCCTTTTTATCCTTGCCAGAAGATCTGTCTCATGTTTGAGCTGATCATGACCATATTCGCTATGTCTTGATCGGTATAGATTTGAGCCTACAACTAATCGATCTTGTCTCTTTTGCATCGGCAGGAATGGGAATTTTCAGGAAAAGCTAAAGGTTGGACGGTCTTTTACTTTTCTGGATAACTTTAGAATGGTTTTTAACCCCTTTGTGTTTTCTCTGGATCGTTTTATTGGACTATCTGTGCTTCCGTCGCCAGTCAACCACTTGGCCCAGTGCGAATAATCATATTTGCATCTTGATGTTAGCCCAAGGATCAAACTCGTCCGTATCGCCACCGTTATCGTCTTCATCTGTATTAGAGGATGATTGTTCTGCAAATCGATCCATCTGTCCCAAAATCGAGACAATTTGAAGTGCACGATTGCGTGCCTCCATGCTCAAATTCGTATCGATACTGCGTTCAGCAAATTTTTCTATGCACCCATCCAAACTGGAAACGTGAGTGGCCATGTCCTTTGACAAAGTTTCCACAGGACTAAAGCCTCGAGCTTCCATAATGCGATTGCTATACAGGGTAGCCTTGGTTCGAATGGCACCTTCAAAGTAAATTTGGCCTGACGACTCCCCCGCAAGGCTCTTCTGCTGCAGTTCTTTCAAGTGATGTAGTACCAACGAATCCAAACCGACGCCGAGGGCTTCTAGAAATTCGCTCCCCCCATCACATGCTTTGTCCATCCGTTCCTTTTTAAGAGCGCATCTCAAAGAATCGATTACCCACTTGCCCTTGTAGTCGGGTGACGCACGTAACTGGGCGACTGCCACTGGCTTTTCTTGACGCATGGGCGTTTGCAATTTTTCGGCCCACGACACGCTCGAATACGATGTCGATGACATTGACGTTGAAACACTAGAGTCGGAAGTGCTCGAGGACGTGGCGGCACTCATGGCGTGAAAGAATTCATCTCGTACATAAACGGAAGGTTGATTCTGATTGCTTCGATACACAGCAACCCAGACGCTTTCACCCGAAGACTCCTGTTCCTTCACCAGGGAGGGATCAAACTGCTGAATGCAGCTGGGGTCAGCAGGGCATGTGGCCTGAAATCGCTCCAACGCCACGCCTAAGTTTGCACCGCCAAACGCCGACAATGCTTGAATAGAATCTACCCAAAGAAACAGGAGAAGCAGCCTGGGGAACTGACGTCGTCGAAAAGAGAAAGACTTCATTTCGAATTGCAAAGGTTATGGGATGAGAGATTACTCTAGCTCGCGACGCTCCGGATAATAACGTCAATGCCCACTTGCGTGATGAGTGGTGATGGCGACGGCGAGCTCACTCATCTGTCATGGCCGTCGTCATCATCGTAGCGGGCGCCGCGAGTCCTAGAGAGAAAAAATCTGCGTCTCTCTCATCTCTCGCGTTTCGCCGATCTGATTCATTCCTCGTTCGTACGTACGCGCGTCAGACGGTTCGACTGATTCATTCGATGATAAATTACCACGTCATCGAAGGTGTGTTTTTTAGTGTACTTTTACTACTCTGGGCGCTATGCAAGTGCAACATTTATTGTCTTCCGATGTCGATAACTAAACACGTCTTCGTTCCGGGTCTTCTGATCAGAAACAAGGCTACGTCTTCGTTCGGGTCTTCTGATCAGAAACAAGGCTATTCCTTCCGAGCCACCGAATGCCATCTACGATCACGCCTACCAGTCATCATAAACAAAGGAGCCCTAAAGGGCTTAAGTTTACATAACGCGCTGTGTTGACAAACTTCCCAAAGAACAGTGAGTCCTTCCGGCACCTTCGTAACTTCATTAGATCGTAAAGAAACAATCTGAAATCCACAGTGGGAGATTTTATTTAAATAAGATTTCGCCTAGTTCCACCGTACTACGACTTCAGCTTAATTGTTTCATTCTCCTATCCGAGCCTTTTGGTTCCTCAACTTTGTTGAATACTTGTAGTGGTGGTATTGAAAGAGACTTTGCAATATCACATGACTGCTGATTCTCATCGTGCCCACCCATCATCCCGAATAATCGCATCGATATGCCTGATTTAAGTATTGTGCTCTGCTTCAATGGAAAGAGAGAGAAAGACATTTAGCATCACGAGATAGAAAGGGCACTAAAATCCACACGTGTTTTTGTCTGGCATATTCCTACTGAACACCACCGAAGAGGCCTTATGTCAAAAATCCACAGTTTGTACGTTTTCGTTCTTTTCAGTCCCTGCAGCGGAAAGTCCTTCTGCTCCTTCGCCGCACAAACTCCTATCCCGCTATATTGTTGCCGCCCATGCCTTTGACAATGGCGAAGATTGATAACCTCGGCAACAAGAATAACTACTCGGAACACACTGCTACTACGGTTTCGATGAGTCCGTGTAGCGTGAGCGGAAAAGTGGAAAATTGTCCGATTAAGCTCATGCGAGATTTCGCTGATGAAAGCATGAAAGAAGAGGAAATTTCAACGCGTGAGCAGCATGTAGATTGTGGCATACTTTCAATAGACGCAGCGACCAAATCGGCCAGTCAAGTTTGTGCCGAAGGTTACCAGATTGTTATTCGACCGTCGCATTCAGGGGCTGGCATTCAGACCCCAAGCGAAGAGAGCGCTGCTCTTCTCAAGCATGAGGTTAATAACGATCAGGATCCTTTGCTCTCTGGTTTTGTGTCCCCTGCCTCCACCCCTCAACCGTGCAAAATGCGAAAAACGCTATCTACATCAGCCATGGAAATGCTTGCAAGCCAAAGGTGGTCATCCGATGATCTCAGTTCTCCGGCGTCAAGGAACAAAGATTGGGGCGCCAAGGCACTAGATAACTGTGGACGATCTCTCCCGAAACCTATGCGGCGTGGAGACTGGGGGGAATCTAGCTCAGATTATCCGAACCCCAACTTTGAATCGAGCAGTATGGGGCGCTGCGTCTCAAGCACCGACGCTCGTCGAGGCAGCAGCAGACAGTCTGGTTTGAATAGGAGTGATATGAAGACGACAAACGCTTCCTTTCTTGAACCTCCTCTCTCGCCGAGTGACAAAGCGTATCGGGGCAGCGATAGCAAAAGCTGCCTTTCTGCAGTGAAACGAAAAGTAACTCCCAAAGCGCTAATGGAAGAGGAGGACGAACTACGGATGCAACTTGCAGAACTCTATGGGCAGGCCGAAGCTATGACAAGTCTGACCAAGAGCCAGTCACTGGGCGCTAACATTCCTGTTGACAGTGCGGCTGCTTCTGCTTCTAGCATGAGTGGGCGTCGGTCTTACAACACTTCGAGGCAGGCTATGTCTAACCTTCAGTCCATTGAAGAAGACGGCCTCGATACGTCAGTGAGGGGAGGTGGAAACGCTGCCTGGAAAGTAGGAAATGCTCAGCGTAGCAGTGACACGTCGTCTAGGGATGTTCTTCAGTCCCCCGCCGGTGGATCGGTAGGGAGCAGAAGTTCTACTTCTTCGAATTCGCTCAGCTTGTCGTCAGTCTTTGGTCCGTCGCCGACGCAGTCAAACACAAGGCGCATGCCGCAGAACTATCCACACACTGGTACCAAGGCCAGTGTTTTCTCTAACAAAGGACTGACCCCAGAACAACAGGCTAAGCTCATGGAACTCCAAAAGCTGGCGGCATCGCATACTCCAGTGTCTCGAAGCTTCGGAGCAGCTAGCCCGGCCATGAGCAACATGTTAATCACGCCCCAGTTTGGATTAGGCACCGTTTCGATACCCCACCAGGCATCACATCTGCCTAGTGGCAGACGAACTGCCGGTACCAACATGTTCGCGCAATTCTTGCCTACTCCACAGTATCCAACTTCTCCAGACATCCCCGATGCGCCTACGACCGATATGGAAATGGGTTCGCCGCAATTATCGGAACGACGAGCCGGTGGCAGTCGCGGGAGCAAGACTAACCTTGCGGCAGGACCTCCGCTCTCTCCGAGGAAGTCTTCGAGCGACGAACGCTTCGATGTACTGCAGAAGGGTACGGCTAGACAATCAGTTGTCGCCAAGAAGAAGATGCCTTTTGGCTACAAGGCCAAGTCTACCGACGGACTCTTCGGGGCCTCCAAGTCGCCACCATCGTCCAGCTCGCAGCTTCAAGGCAACAAGTCTAATCCTCGGCCTACAGTTGAAAGTGGTCGGCGCGGAACCAGCGCAACGAAGGGACTCACCAGGACCCATTCGTGGCTTGAATCGGCACCGGTTTCGGGAGAGCAGTTGGAGACCATGAAAGCGTTAATGTTGGGACAAGAAGTACCGTCTCCGTCCAGTTCCAAGAAACTGTCGAGAAGCCAACACGGCTCCACTCCCATCCTCTCGGAACTCGATCATCAACGATCGTCTCGCCGAGATTCCGCCAAGAACGCTGCCCGGAAGATGTCTCCTCTACAAAGCGCTGGTGAACCCCTAATTCGGCGAGTGTCGGCTTCTACCAATGCCCTTGGAAGTACTACTTCTTCGCGTTGGCAACCGGCTCCGATCCCCCAGAATAGTCGCTGGGATGCGGATGCCGATGCGGAGACCATGCTTCCTCTGAAGGATGCCTGCTTGGGCAATCCGGACATACCCATCGCCAATTTGAGTAGGCGGCGATCTGGAGATCAGATTTCGTCACCTACCGGTAGTAAGCGACTGCCCCCCTGTCGCTGGAGCTCCGGGGGTCTTCAGGAAGGTGTAAAGCGCAGCTCTAGCGGTATTTTCAATGCGGCTGCTCCAGGTGTCACATCCCCGGAAGCAGTTGCTTTGAGCGCTTTGATGCGCGGACAAGAGGACAAGCGCACGTCCGTGAAAATGACCAGGGGAAATGGAACAAGTAGTGGCAGGCTACAAGCCAACCTTGGGCAGCTAAAGCGCTCTCGTCTCTCTTTAGCGTCCATGAAACAAGAGAATTCCGAACAAGAGTCGATTACAAAGGGCGGCCTGAACAGTACGTGGAAAATTCAGCCGGAACGAGTTGCGATCTCGTCGAGCATCGCCATGGGAGACGTTCTGCTAGACAGTCCATCCGACAAGAGGAACATGTTTGCTTCAATCATTTCGCCATCTTCCGACAGAGGCAGCATCACTAGTGGGTCATCCCATCGAGATGCACCGTCCACGAAATCATTGCCTGTGGACTTGGATAGCAAGTTGATGGCCAATTTGGCGAAAAGAAATACCAGCATTCGACGATTTCAAAGTGCCTCTCTGGTCGATATGATGGCGGTTGCCCCCCGGAAGAAATCAGATCTTAAGCAAATTGTTCTCGGAGCTGGAGACTTCGATTCAAAGATCAGGAAGGCACGGTCAAACATTAACCTGATATAATAGAAGTTCGTTTATCTTTGACCGCAGGTTGGATCTTTCTCTACAATCATCATTCGAGATCCTTTGTTCCGCCGATGAGTCGAATTCGGAGAAATGTTCAAAACGCAACAGGACGATCTATCGGAATTATTTTCTACTGTATCGTACCATCTCGCTCTTATTCCGGAACAGTACGAACTCTGATGACGGGCTACATCCTTCGAACAACGCCTTGTTCTGAAACTTTATCTATGGATGGGCTTAATGCTTCGTTTATCTCTAAACAATCCTTACTTATAGTTCAGTTCTTTTAGTGCACTTTGCCCTTCCCGGCCTTTCTATTGAGTAAGCCCATTTGCGGTTCGTTCAAGTTGACGGGGAAATAAATCTTTCACAACAACAGAGTGGATCATCATCATTGCCGGTTGCTCGATTTGGCCAACACATTTATACCTTTCGGATAGGAGATGAATCTGCCCGACCCACAACTATCTTCGTTCACAATTCTCATTTTGCTCAACAACAAAATAGGACAAAATGCTAGGTTTCTTTCAATACTCTTTCTCGGTAAGCAATATCCCATCTTTTCCATGGGAGGGATCATTTTGTGCTCATGTAGTCCTTTATCTTCATTGGTCGTCTTGCTAATCGAAATGGGACTTTTGCTTGCGAAATCATAAGAAATATGAACCTGTAACTTCCTCAGAAACGCGGGAAGGTGCATCTGCGGTCGAGACCAGTGCGAGTAACAGTGGCCATTCATTCTACTGTGAGGGCGATGATGATGTACAAGAAGGAGGGACGAATGACCGGTCGAATGTCGGATGCATTGGTTCTGGTGGGCGTTTACTTGACGATGATGCAACTTGGGGGCATCTTTCATTACACTCACTCTCTGATAACGCGCCCAATCACACTTTGTCAAATGATGACAAAGAAATTGAATCTGGAAGCCCTCACCACTCTTGTGTCGAACAAAAGGAACGATCATTGGTGCCCCCAATGTTTCTCCGTGAGGAAGACGAGACCACAATTCGCATTCAAATGGCAGAGCTCTTTGGACAGAGAGAATCTGCAGCCGAGCTAAGACGAATTCAGTCCGTGGGAGCTGCTACCCGACCCGAGATCAGCAGAAAACATGCTGTAGTCTCCAGACACGAAACGCGCCACCAAAATGCATCGTGGGATCCATTTGCGTGCGATGACACTCTGTTTGCGCTGGATGACACTCCCACTAAAAGAAGTTCATCTTTTCACCACGATTCCCTTTCTAGGGACTGTGGTGAGGTTGTTGCCAGCGTATTTTCTGGAAAACTATCCCCTTCGAAGTCATTAGCACTCACGCGGCTCTTGGAGGACACAGTCCGCATTGTTGAATCTGCGGACAGCTCAGCCGAGAACAGTGTGCCCATCCCGCCATCACCCAATCAAGACCAGAGCCCCAAAATGCCTTCCCGTCGCGTGCCGGTAAAACCACGAGGCCCAAAACAAATGCCGTTTGGGTATAAGTCCAAGTCGATACAAGGCCTATTTGATCATCTGCTTTCTTCTCCGACACGAGCAGTGCACTGCCCAAGCCCTAAAACGCAGAATTCAGAAACAGTTGCACCGCGAAGATATAAATCGCAAATGGCGTTGAACGTCAGAAAGCCACCACGAATGAGTCTCTCCCTCAATGATCTTCCAGCTATTCAGCAATCTCGCTGGTCGGCCGTCTCGCCTTCTGGGCATTCGAGATCATTGGTGAGGGAACGCTTTGGAGGGCCCTTGGACGGCTTGAAGCGCATCGAAATCATGGGTAAAGACCTGCAACCCTCTACCCCACCTCGCTATGCAGAAAAGAAGGCTCGGTCCCAGAGCTTACTACTTCCGCCATCACCAATGTCGAATGAATTTTCGAGAGCGAAGCTAAGCACGAGCTGTAACAACATTGTCCTGGGCTCTTCGTCTCCAGAAGCTGCGGCCTTGACCTCGCTCATTAGAGCTCAAGAAGTAAAGAGTACGGCAATTTCTGGAATCCGTCGGGTGGGGAGTGATCACAAATCGTCGGGATCTTTGCACAACCTGCGACGTTCACGCCACTCATTGCTTTCTCCGATGCCCGAGCACCAAACGCTCCCCGCTGCTGCTGGCAAGGAGACGAGAAACTCAGTTTGGCTGTTGGGCAATCCTGCCACCTGCACATTCGAAAAGGACGACGTCGAAGAAGACTCCCCGTCTCAACTTTCATTTGCAGAGATTTCTTGCCACGATATATCTTCAGCGATCTTTAATCCACGGCCCAGCGCCACTCGGGGTAATACTACTATCCGTACAAGATCATCTGCTTCCGCCAAGGGAAAGGAGATAGCCGACAATCACGGGAAATTGATTACATTCTTGACAACGCCAGTATTCACCGAGCAACCGAGTTTATCTGACCGCAAAATGATTTCTCCACCGACCGCGTAGACTCTAGAGAGAAAGGGAAGCATCAACTTTGTAATTAATAGTGATATGCTTGGCAAAATAGGAATTGTCGAGAGCTGATGCGTTCGGGGAATAGAACAAGGCGCAATCGTCTTGTGGCCATGCGAAATACTTGCTTATGCCGAATCGGTTGTGAGGGCCTCGACGAAGTGAACCTCTGAGGTGTCGGCATCAAAGCGGAATCTGGCGCAAGTCAATGCTTCAAGTCGTTATCACAAAAGTGACGCCTGCACTTTAGCGGAAGGCCTCTTCCAACAGGCTGTCCGGAAATCCTCGGCAATCCCCGCACCCCTAAAAACAGACCCCGGAACTTCTGTGGTCAGCCTTGTGACCTCCATCCAACCAATGTGAACTCTTACCGCAGGGGGTGGAACTTTTGCTGTAGCACTTCGAAGAGGCACAGTACAGTACCACTTTTGAAAATCTCCGAATGCACAAGGGGTTCTTCCGAGCAAAACGGCATAAGCTGAAACGGGATCAACGTGTCGCCAGGGAGGGATAAAGAAAAGCCCCATGGGAGCTTCGCTTCTACATTTATAAATAAATCGGGGTGCTAAAAGGCGCTAACGCAAGGTATTAAGAAAACTACCGGTAGCGTCCCCCCTTGAAACATGTACTCTAAAAAAGACCAACATTTCCATTGCATTTGATTGATATCACCAGACAGTTCGAAACTATCTACAAGTTTGGATTCTCAACTCATCATCACATTAGACCAACCATAGAAAGAGCACCATGTCAATAAAGCTTGACGAGAATCGGACCCCCCTTTCATATGTGAGATAAAAGCAACTCGAATCGAACGAGAACGTGTGGTCATCCAGATATGTTTCGACTGATTTTTTCCTTTTGCTCTCCCTCACATGCTCTCCCTTTCGCTACTTCTTTGGTAGATACAACCTGCCATTTTACGCATTGAATCATCGTCTGACGGTATATTCCCAGAAACAAGCGAGACGAGGGCGACGGCAAACTCAATATCTTCCTGCTCCAGCAGCAGCGACAACCCTTTCCCAACGATCATCCGCAACGACAAAACGATGGTAGCTTATCGCTTCGACGAAGACAAGTGCTTCGGAACTGACAAAGATTCAATGACGGTTGGGGGCGCGGCTGACCAGCAACGCATCCCTGGTACAAAATCTTTGCTGCGTTTCGAGAACATGCCGATTGTCTTGCCAAGCCAGCTTCTTGACGATTGTTGCACTTACAAGGGGCGAAAACGTCGAAATGATTTATCGCCAACGAAAGAAGTTGAGGCCGATATAAGCGTGGACCAAACGGAGTGTTACCACCGCCACGTAGCAGCAATGGTGGAACAAACGGTCCTTGCTATGGGCACTTCTCCGAAGGGGGAAACAGCGTTAGCGTTCAACCTTCCTCACGTCGCTGACGACGCAGGTGGGGACAACTCCCCCACCCTCCAGACGCCCCCCGATGCAACACATTTGCCTCACAAATTGTCAGTCCTTAGTCCGAGGACGAATGTCCTTCTTCCTGCTCCCAGACGAGTCGAAAGCGTCTTCTCGAGTAGTATGCTTAGTCCGGAACAAAAGGACAGGTTACGAGAGCTCCAGGAAACGTCCAAGATCACGAAGGCAATGCCGCTACCACTGGGGACGTTGTTAAGTGCTTCTAACAACAATCCATGCGGGGACGCCAGGTCACGCTCGGCCATGCCCCTAGCAGAAGGGTACCAACTTACCGGTAGTCTTGGCGAGGAATCAGATGCTCTATTGTCCTTGCGAATCTCAGCATCGATAGATGACGCATGCAAACCAGCCAAGGTGAAAGTGTCGCCTCTAACTCAAGCTCTGGTGGAAAAAAGAACGAACTGTTCCTCCGCCAAATCGATCCATCAAGCGCGACGTCAGCCCTTTGGTTACAAATCCAAGTCGGTCGATGGACTTTTCAATTATCGGGGATCTTTACTTGGTGAAAAGGACAAGGGTAATTCCCGTTGGAACTCCTCGGGTTCTCACCACGATCTTGTACAGCTGCGAAAACAGGAAGACACTCATTCTCAAAAGCTGGACCGCGTGCCGATCAGCAAAGAGCAACTTGAGACCATGAAAGCGCTGCTTTTGGGGGAACCGATCACGCCCCGCAGACCTAGCAAGGAGAAGACACCCAACGTCCGCACGAGTCGTTCCTCCCCGTCGTTGTCCGCCTTCTCATCACCGCAGGAATGCCTGGTCTCATCCTCTCGCTGGGAGGCGAAGTCATGTGAACACTCCGAGAAAAGTGATCGGTCTCCCACCACCCCCCGCATGCTACGCAAGGAGAGACCCGAAATCCGCACAAGCCGTTCCTCTCCATCGCTGTTCGCCATTTCATCATCGCTGCGATGTGGGCCCCCGGGGAAAGCTCCATCTCGATGGGAGGCCAAGTCACCGAGCAACATGATTTCTCCTTCTTCGACTTTCCAAAAGAGCGAACAGAGGCAGTCTCCAAGGTTGAAAGGACTGGGCAACGCCCCAGTCAATAGAGAGCAACTAGAGGCCATGTGGGCGCTACTCTTGGTGGATGAAGAACCGGCTCCGTCTAGTAGCCTACAAAGCAAGATGCAAGGTTTCAAGAAGAATGCCCGCACGAGCAATTCCGCTCCAGATTTGTTTGCCACTTCGTCACCATTGAAGGAGCGCGGCTACGACGCAGCAACGGTTTCGTCTCGCTGGCAGGCAATCTCGCCGGAAGCACACTCCAACAAACAACGCCGATTTTCCTCTCCTTCTTTGATTCTCCAGCAGAAAAAAGTTGTGGACCAGTCTCCAAGCTTACAAACAACCAAAAACTCTGGTCGTTGGACCGACGAGTCGTCCGCTTCTCATCGTTCCAGCAGCATCCAGGCTCCCGAGACACCCGAACGAAAACCCTCCTATCATGTTGTTCCCAAGAAGCACAACATCTCGTGTCCTTCGCTGGATGACTGGTTGTTGTCCCCACCCGAAACCGTGGCATTGAATTCTTTGATGCAAAGTCAAAATGACAAGAGTACTTCAGTGAAGATGCGGGGGGTACTGAGTGCTGGAGGCGTATCTTTGCTTGTCAAGGAAGAAGAACAATGCTTGGGTCAAATGCGACGCCTTTCCCTCCCCTCCTCGATGAACAAGAATAAGAATGACCGGACCAACGAAGGGGAAATGGACGACCACCAAGTTTCAAGGAATAGCACTTGGGATAAGACCACTACTACCACTTCCAAAAGCGAGGGTGACAAGAAGACGAAGAATCGGTTTGATGACATTCTTCATGCATCTGGTCCTTGTACCGCTCGCGTAGCTTGCTGCTTGAGATCACCAACACCGACTACTACTACAAAGAGTAGTAGCAGCAGCAAAAGTCCGTACTACCAAGTAGCTTCCAAGGCGGCCCTCATGGATGACGGAGAAGAACGACGCACATCATCAAAGCGGCGCGGTGGATACTCTGAGACTCGTGGTCAACCGGGCAGCAACAGGCCCCCAGTAGGGATGAAGCTTCCCATTTTGGATACGTCGTCGTTTTTGTTGAAGGACAGCCGCATGACGAGTGATCGTCATTGTGCCTTGCCGCGAAACAAGTCGGATTTACGAGATTTTTTGCGTGTCAGGGACAGCCCCCAGTCCTCGACGACAACTTGCCGCGCATCCAAATCTTGTAATGACATGCCGCTGCTGAAACCACCACCACTGTCGTAGAGATAACGCACTGCATAAAACCCTTTTTTGAAACCCCATCCGTCCTGACATTCACAAGGGAAAAAACGCAGATTGATAGTCTTCACTCCAAAGAGTCTCATGGCAAGAAAGCCAACAGCAAGATCCTCTCGCAGATCATGCAAGAAATGCCTAGACGGCAGTGGAGAAGAACATATCTAAACTCCGAAACGTCAAGTGTTTTGGATGAATGGATCTGCGCTGTGGCGGTCCATGATCATGGGCTGATGAGTGAATGATGATGGAAGCATCGTCTGATTCACCGCCTGCTGCTGCTCCAACAAAACGACAAAAGGAAAGAGCTAGTACCATGCCATGCTTCCTGAATTACATGCATATAACTTTAAGGATCCGAAAAGCAGCAGCATGAACGACAGTTGTCAATGGGGATGGGCAACATGGTAAGATCAACGATAATAATGGCGTCGCCTCTCTCTATTGCGTTCTGCGGCTCGAGCGTGCGTGGGTGGAGACTAAACAATTGACCAATCACATATCTGAAGCTAAAACATCGACCAATCATATTACCAAAAAGCTGAACAAGTATTCGAATGTGTCGGATACACATTTTAACAAAACGCAAAGTGCTTTTTGGCGAGCAACGCGACAAGTCAGCCAAGGAGCCCAATGAAGAGTGGTCTTATTGACCATTAGACATATCCGCTATTCGTTTCGAGTGATGGCTCTCTTGCCTATCGTACGATAGACTACTAGCGGTTTGAATGCGTGTGTGGCAGTTGTGGTTGTTGGTTGTGTTTCTACTGGAGTGCCAGGGTCGCCATGATCACATGACGATGATGATCTTTGGCATTACGGGCCGATCGTCGCGACGATCCATGGCTGCCTTTGCAGCACCACGGTCACGTCGTTGCGACGGGTTCCTACAGCAAAAGAATGATCGTCAACATGGCTATCATGGCGTTATTTCGCCAAGGCTCGGGCAACTCCTCCCGATGCCTCTGGTGTATCATCCACAGCCAGTCCTTGTGCGCCTCTTTTCCACTTTGGGCAACGACGACACATCGTTGATTCCCACCAAGAATTGTACTCGCTCCAATCCCTTCGAGTGGGATGAATTGTACGAATTGATTGTGATACAAAAGGACCTGGCGGGACTTTGTCGCAGCCGACCCGTCGAGGAATCGTATATCCAACACCGTCAACGACTTGCCACCACCTACGATTCCATCTATGATTACATTCTATACTCAAAATTTGGTCTACCACGTCAATGGAATGATCAAACTAATCGCTGGTATGTACCTTTGACTACTAATAGCAATAACGACAAGGTGCTCGTTCCAAATGACTTTCCCTACTTTACAGCGCCCGGAATCGATCACTGGGTTCTTTGGAAACTCGGCGAAAAGGTCAACCAGAAAGATATCGACCAAGCACTCGAAACCTTGCAACGTCAGCACAATGCTTCTTCCGATATTATATATTGGGAAAATCCTCCGCATTTAAAGTCCTTGCCCGGAATTGACCATATTCATCTTCTTGCCAAGCAACGAACTTGAGAATGATAAATACTGGTAGGGAGAACACATGGGGCATCGAATCGGTATTGGATGACACCAACAACAACGACGCACTTTGGGCGGACAGGCACTGCTATTGTGATATCTATTTCGTCGCCTCTTGTTTGATGTCGCCAGTGGCATCATGGTTGAGCGAAAAAAGACGCTGAGATGCTGGGCTTTTTTCGTTGCTCAACATTCTACCTCGGATACAAAACCACCTAGTCGCGCATTGGTGGTATTTAGATCATTAGTAGAATGAATGGTGGCTAAATCTCTGAGTTTATCGAACTTTTAGCGTCACTTCTGTATTCACATAACAACCCATGCTGTTGAGTCGCCTTCAAATCTTTAGAACCCCATATTCATACTGTCTTGTGGGTGCAACAAGGAATCAGGTATTTCTCGTGGTCCAAACGCTTCCATAACGGACGTGGGGCTCTTATTGTCCGCACCAAAGAGCTTTGTTCCCTCTTGGTGGCTAAAGACACCAATGCTTTGGCAACTATCTTGCCAGCATGATGCAATGTGATGGTGCCCATCCTCGATCTTGAGCGACGACGACGAATCATCGTGGTGGTCATTCCTCACCCTTGATTGCAAGTCATTATCGAACGACAAGCCTGCAACGGCACTGTCATTATACCGGGCATACTGCGGGATCACCTGCATGGAATTGGATGCCTGCTCCGCGGCACGAGGGGATTCCTCGGATGACGCGAGTATTGACGTATCGACTTTGATTGCCCCCAACAATTTCGGAACCTTGTGAAGATTCTCGTCTGACGAAGATACTGTGCCTCTTGCACCGTCGTTGCTGGCAGAAGAAGATGGTTCCTCTTGTTGGTGCTTGCTGTTGCTGCAAATCCTTTTGCCATCATCAGAGATCAATAATACGTCGGTACCCGGGTCGTTCACCCCCATGTCCTCAAACAAGTCTGCGAAAAAGTTTTGTAGAGGATTCCGTCGCTGTTGGGTAGAACGATCATCATGCACGGTACTAGACGGATGACCGATCTCTTGGTGGAGGTAGCGTCGCGGTTGGCCCATTTGACCGCGAGAAGTAGGGAGAAAAGACTTCCGCTGGGGTTTTGGTGGTGTCCCAAGCATGTCGACAGCTCCCATTGTCCTCTTCTCTGAACGCATTGAATGATCTTGGCCATTTGCAACGTTCGACCATGGAATACGCGATGGCCACGGTTTCAAGGGTTTGTCGTCGTCGAAGCGGGTAGTATTTGCTGCCTTTGGTAGCTGTTCGAGTAAAATGTCCCCGAAACTCTTTCCAGCATTCTTGCCGGTGCTCTCCTGTTCATTATTGTTGTTAGATGTTGTCATCTTTAGATGTATGCTGTTTGCTTGTAACAACAACGCCCGACAATCCGTCCATTGGCAACATCCAAAAGTTATGCGTGGGAAGCCCTTCTTCTAGGTAGATCAATTATCGGTTGGGAATGGGAAGCGGTGAAATAGCTAATCATCGTCACACAATAGGGACCTTATGTAAGGCGTGCATCTTTTCAGTCATCGACAATAAAAGTTACGCTAGAGCACATGTCTTGTCGACGAAAGTGGCTATCCAGAAGAGGTTGGGGGAAGGGGCACTCGTTCATTCAACAAAAAAACCGTATTTTAGTGCTATTCTACCAAATTCCGGAAGCAATCGGGCATACCTCTTACATTGTGAACGGAACAATCCGCTGCCTTTAGTCTCCCCAAAGGCATAATAAATTATTAGCTCGAATGACGAACGACTTCTTCTGAATGATGATGGCATAATTGTATAGCCCAATCCGGTACCTTTAGTCTCCCCAAAAGGCATAATAAATTATTAGCTCGGACGACGAATGACGTCGTCTGAGTGGCGTCGACTCAAGCGAATGTTATGGTAGGAAGCGTTTGGCCAGGCACCGACTTGCAAACTTCGTCTCATTCATTTTCTTTGAAGTAGTTCGAAAGGCATTATGGAACCGATTCTCAGTGAAGATTTATCAACTCCCCGAATTATGTTTGCGACTTTAAGCCCCAGGCGTATTAGTGGTGTCTTTATCTTTAATTAAAATGTTTGTTCTTACTTCAATGCAAACAGCTATTTAAATATTCAACTGCTACGAAGGTACACACCTGATTGCCTCTGACTGCCCATAAAGGCCCGATGGATGATCTCGGGGGAGTAAATTGTCCAACGCACGTTGTGGGTCATCCAAAATTACGAATTGTCCATAAGCCCGTCCCGTCGACACAGCCTTCAGAAAGGGGTCCTACTAATATCGCATACCCCCCTATGAGCGAAGCATTCTTTCCATCGTGAGGGAAGTTCGATGGTATTACGCAAGCGTAGAATTCCACGTAAAGCACTGTTTCCAAAAACGCGGCGAAAGAATCGACATCATCATCATATCGGCTCTCGCGTTGTTGTCACCCCGACCTCATTCGGCAAGCAGCAATCATTGTTGCAACATGAACTTTAACAGTGGTTACAACTCTTCAGGCTTCGTGCCCTATTCTATGGACGAAAATGACGGATCTAACGTGATCGGAAATGCTAGCATGATGGAGTTTGAGCCTGCCCCAATCTCCCAAGGAGGCCGTAATGTCCATTTTGTAAGCGCGATCCATCACCTGCCACAATCCCTTACCCACCACTGTGAAGACTTCCTGGCACTATTCTCGAAGGCTCAGCAGCAACAACATTTCATTCAAAGCAACGTTATGTCTCACGGGGGCCAGTCAGCAGGCGTGGACTTTCCACTTGACTTTGAGCCTGAACCACTCACCAACTTAAGGGACGACAGCCAGAACTCGTCTATGGGTTACAGCTCGCGGCAGCTAGGAACTCCCTCCTTCACAAACCCATCCCCACAACCATCGGTCTCTTCTTTCCGAGGTTCAAACATGTTCATGCAGCAAAACCAGCACGGCATGAACTCAATGATGATGATGGGAAACCCAACGTTATTTTCGGGGCGCCAAGATACTATTGACCTTCTGGACGATTTCTAGTGGAAGATATCAGCCTATCTAATGTCATTTGTTTTCGACCACCATTAACCACACGGCTGTGTGTAAGAAGACGCCGGATGCATTATATGCACTCTACGATGTATTCTATGCACTCTACGATGTAAACTAGAAACCCGACAACACAACTAGGATTCCCTAGATTCCTACTATATACTTCTTGATAGTCTGCTTCTACTAGTAGCGCTGCCCGTGGCACCCCTGAAGGATTCATCTCTAGTGGTCCAGCTTGCCAGGGATTTCACTCTCTTCCGCTACCGTAGCATGATCAAATAGCGCCGTTTGGTGTATTAATGATCCACCAAAGCAGTTGCAATGGGGACACCGTTCTCCCTCGGACGCGCCAGATGCAACTTGCATCTCTTCCCTGCCCGCAGTGGGTTGCAGAACCATGCAATGGAAATGTGAGCGACATAGGGCTGTTGGGAATAATTGTCCGGCTTTCCGATCCCGTCGAAGAGGCATTAATTGAATGGAAAGTATCAACAGAGAACGGTCTCAGTTTCCTAACTTCAACTGAAATCCTGGCTGCCGATACTGCCTCTATGTTCAGGTTCGCATGGTAGCTGGGAGAAAATGGACGAAGTACGTAGTCCTGCATCATATAGGCATGTACATATATTTGTGACGTAGAGTCAGCGAACTATATAAGAAAATCATATATTTTGCAAGGATCCTGGGAGGGAGTTCTGCCTAGCAATTCTCATGGGAATTTTGAAGTCCTTCAGGTACTCCCCGCATGATATAATCAATGGCGGGACAAAAATTATACAGACTTGGGATTCCCTGCCGGCCGCTTGGTACGACTGGCACGAATAATACGACACGACTGCATGCGAACAAGGCCACGCCGCCGCCGAAGCCGACGCTACTATGAAATCGTCGGCACCACTATTTCTACTGCTAAGTTCCCACCCGCCATTTGCCCTTGTGCATGGCGGCGATGTGCAAGAAGCACCCCCCTCAACTATACTGCCCCCAGGAAGCAAGATTACAAACTCGTCCTAGATTATAGGCGGTACTAATAGTGGCTGGGCCTCCGTTCTAAGAATAATCTAGTACCTAGTCAACCCGTTAAAACTAAAGCTAGAGAGCATCAACTTTGGCAGCCTTCATTGTTGCTGGTTGTCATCTTATTAGGAGTCATTGTTCTTGTCCATCCTTGTTATGCTGCTGCCGACTCCAGGCGACCTGCCCCTTTCTTGTTCTTCATTCGTTCGTTCCTTTTCTTTACAATGGAATCAGGATTCCTGTGCGCCGTCATCATCGTTCTCTAATTCTTTTGAGACTTTCAATATGCCAAGTATGGAAGGTGCTCAGCAATTTTGACAAGCACAAAAAGCATCCCCCGTTTGCATGCCACCGTTTCCCAGAAGGAATAAAAGCGAGGACTGCTATGTTGGTTGTGATTCCTGATTGGCTACACCCGTCATTTGTTTGCCTTATTCTTCCATTAATGGATGATTGTTGTCGGGTGGAACAATATTCCTGATGGCTTGTTTCATTATTTCGTAACTTGTCCCGCATTACATCGTTCAGAATAGCAAAGACAAACGCAGTGAGTAAAGGAGTGGTGGGTGAGCAATTCGATCCGCATATGCGTCATCCAAATACTGAATCCAGCTCATCATGCTTACCTTTGGTACAACACGATTTCCCGCCGCCATTGCGTGTTTGACTCGACTTGACCGAAGGCATTGGTGGTGGAATGGTCATTGGCAGAAATGCTCATCCCTTTTGTCTTGCAGTAGAAAGCTGGCGAGAAGGGAGTTATTGGGCGCGGATGCAACATGACTGCCCCCTTCTTATACACTACAGGCAGACCAATTAATTGTCTTGAATTCACACTTGCTCATAGTCCATAACAATAAAGATGACAAGATGCATTGTCGTTCTTAATGTTTTCTTTGTGTGGTTGAGATACACGTAATATTTAGCGCGCAGGGACTCTCCTCTATAACGGTTCTCAGTAGTAAGAACTTCGTTATTCCGATCCATCCTCTCCTCTACATATTTCTTAAGTAGTAATAACGGTATAACACGTACTGAAAAATCTTATACGATACTCGGACGCCTCTAGTATGATGCGTTCTCTACTAATAGAGAGGCGATAATCCGTCAGCAAATTCGAAAAGGGGTTATTTTTGGTCGGCCCGAACGAACCTTTAACACTGGGCTTAATCGGAGTTTTTACAATTCGTGTCGCGTTGAAGATCCTGACCAATAAATGTGACGGACTCAAAGATGGACTGGCGAGGACTGACTCACGGACTCGAATTGAGAAATGATGGCGGCCGACGTACAAACAGTTTCTGAATCTTCGTCGTAAACTTCGAAGCACAGCACAAGATTCACGCTCGTGTCATGGGGAGGCTACGAACTCGGTCGATGTATTTTAGTTGTTTCTCCACGCCTTCAATCAAACATAAAAATTGTTTCGGTTCTATCGACAGCACCATATTGATAAAATCAAGATGCCTCACAGCGAAGAAACTAGTGCAAAGTTCGGTATGATGTGGCTGATGATAATCGGAGTCATCGTCTGCATCATTGTGAAATCTCCACTCGCCTTCGTTTTCGCCTTTGCATTTGCATACTGCTTCTTCGGTATGCTGAAACAGATGACAAGAACTCATGAACAAGGAGTGTCGTCTGAGGACGGGGACGCAGAGATGCAGCCGTTGGACAAGATCCGGGGTGACATGACCCTTGGAGAGCTACTCGCGAGGTACTGATGAATCACAAGGGTTGAAGGGTTGAAGCACCTCGATTGTTTTTTTCCATGACGCCTTTTCTACCAACTATATTTTGAGCTTGTACCCATGGCTCGAATATCTATCTGGGGGGGGGGGGGGGGGGGCGTATCTGATGCATTGTTTCGGTGCATTATACTTATTTCCTTCCTACTTCCAGCCCAAACGCAGCAGCAGTAGCAGCGGGCGGTTTTGTTTGGCTGAAGAAGGCCCTACGAGCCCCCCTTCACTCTGGATAAGGCTGCACAAAGGAAATGGAGGAAATTTGTATGTGCAGGTTTCTTCAAGCAATTATATCCGCCTTGCATACATGCAACGTCCTCGATGGGAAGTATACATGTTTTGACGACTCGCAGGCAGCGACTAGCGAGACAGTAGCATGGCAGATGCTCCTTTCTCGTTGCTCTAACTAGCGAGTTATAGTGGGAAACCATATTGAGTCTCCTTCGCCAGAAGTGGCACGACATTAGTAGCTAACCCGGCGATAAAATGATAAATGGGGTAAAAAATGAAGCAAGGGGTCCAAGGGCAGATAGAAATAAATCATTGGATTTTGTCTATTGAGGTAAACCTCCTATATAAGACGCCCCGTGGTCGGTGGACACGTTAGTAGAGGGTTTTGATCTATCTAGCCGAGTTAGTCAGGGCCATTGGTAGAGCAACGCTATCACTGCTTCCCTTAGAAAAGAGCGCATTGTTTGGAGGGCCAATCATCGACTCGTTGTATGCAGTCGTAGTATGGATAGGGGAGTAGATTGAACGAGGCGCTTTATCTCGCCGCAACGATCGACGGTGGTGGACGATTATAAATAAAAACAATACTTCTGCAGTGAATTCAGGAAGCGAAGCAGCCGAGCTGCGGCTTTGCTAACAGTAGGTAATGGGCTATCCACTGTAGCGAAATCCGCCCCTGTTGTTTCTGTCCTAGCAATCAAGCAGTTTGTTGTTTTACGAAATAGGCAAACGCCGCACCCGGATCAGTCAGCCCACTATCGCCGAATTGCCTATCTTCGCATTGTAGCCAACTCAGAAGTCTTGTCTCAGCCTAATCCAATGACTCGTGTCGTGACAAGCCAGCGAAATAGAAATTGCTTCGTTGGCCGTCTTGCAGCATGTTTCGCTTTGTTGTCGAGGGGTAGTCAGTAGAATATTGTGAGAGTGCCGCGTGTCGTCAGGCTTGGGAATGGCCTGAAGAATGAGTCACTTGCACTTCGCCAGCACGTAGATCGCACGTAGGCGCAGTACCAAGAACTGAAAAGAACGATTCGCCGGAATGACGTGGCCACGAACGGGAACTCGAAAATGAGTCATCCATGAATCAAAAGTTCGAGGCCTTGGACTTGGCATTTCAAAGCTCACAATTTCCAAAACCGAAACTCATCAACAACAACTTGAAACTATCAACAAACAACCATGTACAACTTGAAGAACATGTCCATCGCTGCCATGGCGGCCTCTTCCATCTTTGCGGCACATGCCTTTGCCCCGCTTTCGCCTCACCACATGGGAGCTAGTCGAAGCGTCGGCACTGTCATTGGCAACTCTGTCGAAACTGCATTTGGACCTGCTCGTGCTTTTCGCACACCCTTGCATGTATCGGCCTCCATGCCTGAGATGGAGCAAGCAGTAAACGAAATCATGCAATCCACTTCGGAAGATACACCAAAGCCCGTGAAGAAGGCTCCTCCCAAAAAGCAAGAAGCTCACGCCAAGGAAGGAATTTTGTCTCCCATGGTCTTGGCAGTCAAGGCTCTGATGGATGACACTCAATTTAACAAGCTCCGAGCCAAATTCATCAGTATGCACTCGGACATTATTGAAGGCTTCGTCGTCAATAACTCGGACACTGAGTTTGGCCGAGCCGTTCTGAAACGTCTCTTTGCCTTGGCGGACCAAGACCAAAATGGAAGCATCGAAGAGTCGGAACTGATGCAAGCCTTCCAGGTCCTCGGCTTTGACTGGCTCAAGGAAAAGCAGGTTCGTGGAATCCTTGAACGTGCCGACAAGAACGAAAACGGCCGCTTGGAATTGGAAGAGTGGTTGGCAGAAGCACCCAAGACGTTGCGAACAAATTTGATCAAACTTGCCAAGAAGAACGGTGGTGAATTGGGACTCCTTGTATAAACCAGCCCATGATCACCAGTCCCTCCCGCACTCGTTGGTCGGGTAACCTCGTTCGTCGGCAAGGACTCCTGTACAAAGCTTCTTCTCACAAGACCGACAATTACACGCATAAACATAAATCGATAGAATATATTCATTTCAATCTCTGCTGTTCCGTGGAAAGTGTAGCATGGTAGATCGATGGTAACTTCCAACATGGCGTATCAAGAGACATGTTTGCTCTCACATCTTTGCAGAGCCTAGGCTGCTTTGTACTACAGCCACAAATTCAAGCTAGTGGTGGGGTGGGGCATCCAGATGGAGTCTCAAAGCCATCACAAGATAGAACTTCTTGACCGCACGACTGAAAAATCTTTCCGCATCTCACTTAATTGCTTTCCTCAGGATCTTCCCTGATGCATATACGTCGCAAAAGCTTGCCGAAAGGCTTGTGCAAGTGTCACATTCCGGCGTTGCGGAACGACACCCGCCTGCTCAAGAGGTTGCATCTCGAGATCTAAATCGTTCGGGTCGGCCAGAATGACCTGGGACTGCAGCAGGGACTGCAGAGCCCATCCGCTTGAGAGAATAAATGGAGCAGTGAGCACCAAACTTTGCAGAATCAGTAAACTGACCACCGTGGCAAAGAGACTCGACCACAGCCACCAAAACGTCCGTTGCAAAGAAGCCATGGTGGGGCGCTACTGAGATATGTCGATCGACTGCTCAAGTAATGCCGAAAGCGGACTCGCTGAGAGTCACGATACTAGCGTGGGGTGCGCGACAAACTTGTGACGAGACAAAGTCTCCCTCCTCATCTACGCTTGCGGCGAGTCAGCACAAGGGTAGGGGTAGATTGATTCGAATAATCAGTGACAAGGGTCACAGTCAGTCGCAGTGGTATGACAGCACGTTGATGGCCTTGTTACTGATAACTTTTGTGGTGTGCCTTCCGTTCCCATTCTTTTGTGCGGCTGCATCACGGGTTTTGAATCCCATGGTGGCGGCGACTTCATCGCGGCCTTTCTTGGTTCTTGGCGGGAATGCCGTTTTGCTTTGGCACCGCGCGCGTATCACGGTTTTGCGCGGGGAATTCTTCATTGTGATCGGATAAGTCATAAGGGTTAGGGTGAGAAGCGACGGCGTTTTCGTTAGATTTTCAATTTGAAGTGGTGTGTGAGACAAATGAAGCGAGGAGTGACTGTCTATTAGACCAAAAATTTACCTCGACTGTTAAAAGACGACCGGAACAAGTCGGAAACTAGCCCGAATAGTTGCAGGGATGTTGAAAGAGCTAGAGTACTGCTTGCTTGCGGGCGCCGACCAGTGGGGGATTGTTGCAGGTACAAATTTCAGTGGACTCCCTACACCAGCAAGTCTGGTGAGCTACACCCTCGAGTTCTATACTGGAGTTCCAACTAGCTCATGTTTTATTGATGAAGTAGCAATGTATTTCACCATAACTAGCCACCCCGTAGTGTACGATCTCTAAACTGCGTCTCAAGATCGCTCAAGCAGGGGGCCTTTGGGCCGGCGATCGTGCACTTTTCAGATAATTTAAAGTAGTAGCAACACGCTTGTCAAGATGCAGCGCCGTTCGAGTCAAACGCTTTCCGTTTCGTCACTCTAAGCGCGTTGACGAGCTGTAACAAGTACATACATAGCCATCTTCTTTCTGATATTTGCTAGCAATTGTTGTCGGGGCTTGACTTGTCCTCAGTCTTCCAAGTCATAGTTTGCTTCCGGAATGACGGTTCCCTTGAGGTGATTCACCTTGATCAACGCACCCCACGCCCGATAAGATGTGCAGCAATCCTCCAAATGATTTAAGGCATCGTCTTCGTTGGCGCACAGACGCAGCGTCAAGCCCGCTTGTTCACCAAACAACGCCTTGTCGGCTATCGAACCGTGTTCTTCAGCCAAATCAATGGCCCGTTGGAAACAATCCATGGCCGAATCAACATTGCCTTCTAACGCATGTAGCTCACCCTGTACCATTAGAACTTTATGTTGAACATTTTCAGGAGAATGGCCTGCGAGTTGATTGAGGATTTGCAAAGAGTTCTCCGCAGTCGCTTCCAAAGTGGCTTGACGTTTCTTGTCAGCAGCAGACTGCTTGCCTCCATCGAGACTGGCCTTGGTACGGATTCTCCACATGAGACGGACCGCCGTCATGGCGTTCAAAAACTCCAAAGGAATCTGAATGGATCCTAAGATCAACAGTGGGCACTTGTGATACAAGTCATGACACTTCTCAATGAGATCCCTGGCTTTTCCGAATTTGTGCAAATAAAAAGCGATGACGGATTGGCACCATAACAGACAACATTCAATCGTTTTCGAGTCGTTGGGGTGTTCTTGGATGTAACGAAGGTCGTCTTCTTCTCGCATGATTGTGCCCGTCAAGACGGATGGATTTACTTCGGGAGATACGCCCATGAGGTTGAGGACGAGTTGATAAAATGGACGCAACATGCGTTGCAGTGGTTCTTGATTCTTCCGCTGCAGTAGCTGGTACACGGATTTCATGGCTTCTGCAATGGGTGGTAAAGCACCACCAGCCGCGAACATGTTAAGCGTCGAAATCACTGGACAAATCATGGCAAACTGAAAAGACGAAAAGTTATTTTTGATTTGAGTGGCCGCTATGTTACCTTCGCAGTCAGTCATAGAAACTTACCTCCGAGTCGCCACCCTTGATACAAGTTCTGTAGGCCAATTTCAACGGTTCTTGACATATTCTCCAGGGTTTGGCAAATCGACTCAGTAGTCCCCAATGAATCGTCATGACGCGGCCCTTCACGGACTTGTCATTCATCATTTCTACCAAGGCGAGACCAGTTTCACTACACCAGACCCCCAATTCCACCTCTCTTTCTAATGACAAGGTGACGCCCAGCAGGCATAAAGCAAGTGGGGTGGAACTGGCTATACCCTGTTTGTAGGAAAGTCGGACCATACGCGAGGCCACGACTGGCACGAGATCACTTTGAATCAGTAGCGCTGGGGAGATGAGTAGATTCATTATCTCCATGGCACCAACGGACTTTGCATCGGTCATGACATGTCGGTTCAAGATGCTTTCTTCGTCAAACTTTCCATCTCCTTCTAACAACTTGCGGACGAGTCTGAACTCGCTTTCCAATGTAGCGTTCTTCTTTATTTGCTCGTGGTTCTTCTGTAGTCCTCTCAAACCAGTAGCAATCGCTTCGGCGGGATGCGACTGGACCATGTTTGCCTGCATTTGGATTTTGGTTGCTCGTAGGCGATGCGACGGTTCATTTCCCTGGTTCGTGGCTTCTCCCAGCAAGGCTTCCATTTCTTGATATTTCCCAAGCGACAGTGCTACTTCAGCAGTATCACAATACAAGTCGACAATGAGGGGTGTGTGTGTCTTCCACCACTTGGGGCTGCAGTCCACCAAGAGAGAAATGCCCATTTGCAAGTATTTTGCAGCCAAGACAAATTCGCTCCATTGACTGGCCCGGCGGCCTGCTTCCACGCAATATCCAACTAGCAGCTCCTTGGCCTTTGGTGCTAGTCGTTCGACGGCAAGTGCCATGTGGACTACAACTCGAAAGATCCCGACCCGTCCGACGTCTTGACGAAAGACGTTCCCAATGGCTGTATGCTGGAGCATGCGGTCTTCCGGGCTGAGAATGCTGTAGAGCAATTCTCTATACGTGGTATTGGCGAATTCATAGTAACCCAACTGTAAATCATGAAGTTCCCCAGGCTTTTTCCGCTGCACGGGAGGGAGAGTTTCCTCTTCGGCTGGGTTTTCGCCTTCGGCTGTTTGAGTCCGAGGCGGATTTGGATAGTAGTGAAACTTGACAATCTCGTGTCGTTCGGCCTCGGCCAATGCAGTAGGGATATCGCAAGTCAATATTTCCGCCAAATGCGGTACATCAATCATCGTCCCCATACATGAAGCCGTTAGGCAAACTTGTCGGGAATTTGACGGCAGCATCTGAAATAAAAGTCGAAATAAGCTTGTAATGTCGCCACCTGCCTGCAACGGAGTTCCACCCGTCGCTTTGACGATTTCCTTATTCCAATTCATTATACTCAAACACAAGTGTATGGCTAGTGCATTTCCCTCTGCTCCGTTGGCGATGGTTGAACTTATTTGGTCTCGTTGATCTTCTGACACCCCCATTTGATAGGAATCTAGCCAGTCCAAAATTGCTGACTTGTCGATCGGTGTCGGCAAAATGGGAACCAACCCGACTCCCGCTGTTTCGAGTGACTGAAGAAAGACCGAAGTAGGATGTTCAGCACTTACGGGGCGAAATGCAATGACTGCCAACACATTAGGAAGACGGCCTGCGACCAAAAGCTTTATGACTTCCAACGACGAAGAGTCAGCGTTGTGCACATTGTCCAAGAACCACACCATGGGCCGAGAGGGATGTGTCACAGCTCGGAGGAAATTCCCAAAGGTCACCAAAAAATTGGATCGGCCCGTGGGACCGAGCGACCTACCCCGATGCGAGGCCGCTGCCGTTTCGGCCGGTGGTGTCAAGTCCATCAGATCTCCTAGCAGCGGAATCAAAGCGGCTAGCGCTTGCATTTCCGACAGTTCCATCGACTGATTGAGTGATTTCATAATCGTCGCTAGTTCAACTTCATCGCATCGGTCGATGATTTGTTCCAACAATTGTTCCGTCGCGTCAATCCACGGTGAAAACGGCTCTGGACGATCCAAATCATCGAATCGGCCCTGAACAAAGTATCCCTGATCTTGTTCTACGCGTGGACGTAATCTTTGAATTAAGGAAGTCTTTCCGACTCCTGCTTGCCCCACAGATAAGACAAGATGCCGCAAATTTCGATTTTCGTAGGCGTCGATTAACTTGCTCAAGTCGCCATCTCGATTGTAGAGCTTCGATAGATTTTCATCGGCGCAATCAAGTACGATGGGAGAAACAGGAGAGGCATCCTCAGGAACTTCTGGGATCTCTTCTTCTGAAGTGGTAGAGTCGGAGCTAACCGACATGGCTACTACTTGCAGCTAGTAGATTGCAGAATGGTACTGGGGGAATTGCTGCTGCGTAGATTGTCTTGTTGAACTTGTTTTTTGCCTTTGATTGCATCGGTTGTGATCGTCGCGGTGTGTGTCCCATCCATTGGGAGCCGTCCTAGTCCGCGCGCGAAAATGGGATTCTGGATTCTGCCCCAAAGGAAGGGAGACAAGCGTGACACCACGCCTGACGTCATTAGTGAGATGCCAAATTTTGGCGGGAAAAAGCTGTCGCACGCCCGTCGGCCTCAAAAACGACTGGACTAGATCGACTACGCCTCAGTCGTGTAGGGGGGGCACTACTACCGGCCTAGCGGATCTACGGGTAACTATGCATGTCCTTCGAGAAATCAACGCAAGCTATGAAGTATATGCACCAGCCAGGACGCTCTTCGTGGCTTTAGCAACTTTGAACATCCACCTCGAGTAGTTTTAAAATGGAATTTCTACATAGTAGCTGCCAGCACCAATAGACTCACTACAATTAAGAATCGGCCCCACAAGCCCATCCCTCATACAAGCCTCCGCAGCGCAGCTTATTGTTGGGGATCTCTGCTGGCAAGACGACATTCAATGTCCAATCGTAAGGTAACCTTCTGGCAATTTGGGTCTTCCAGCTGCTTTTGCGCTTCAAGCTTCTGCTTGGCATACATGCGCATTCGAATGGCACCGATCTTTGACCCACTCAAACGAAAGCTTTCGTCAGTCAGAGCTTGATTCGGATCATCGTCTTTCTTAGCGCCGCTCAGAAAACAATCCACTTGGACGTTCTTCAGCAAGACTTCTGGACAGGTCTTATCGGCCAAGACTTGCTCTCGAACTTGATCCTTTTCCGCCTCGGTGTACACAATATTCAGGCCAGTAATAGATCGATTTGGAAAGGTACCCTTTTCCAAATAAAAGAATTGCTCTCCAGTCGTTTCGTCTTGGTACAGCGTAACGGGTACCCGATAAATCTTGGATTCGCGCTGCCCCGAACCTCGTTGTGCTCGTGGTACCTCCTGGACAACTTCGACGTCTTCTTCATCCTCGCCGTCGAGAGCGTCGAAGATGTTTCCTTCTTCTTCCTCATCATCTAGGATGTCGAAGACATTCCTTTCTCCTTCGTCTTCGTAGTCGACCATGGTAGCTATTTTTGTATTGCTCTTCACAAACACAAGGTTGCTGTTCGGAAGTAAAAGCGAGGTCGTGTCAACAGACAGAAAAAGAATTTTGGTCTACACGACCCGACCAGCCGCGCACAAAAATGACCCGTGCAGGCACGAGCAAGACCGAAAATAGTCCGAGTGGTCAAATGGCGAACTGAGGACAGACGTACCTGTAAGGACCCCGGAACTGCCGCCGAGCCCGCCGGCCCCCGCTTACAAACCCATCAACTCTGCATCTTTTTCTCGCTTTTGCCGAACGAATGCACCTTTCCACCCAAAGTCGACCTACTTCCACTAGATTCAAGGAACTTGCCAAACTTCCATGCGAATCCACAACATGGCAGGCAAATGGAGTGTCTCCTTCTTGCAGCAACAATGACGAGAAGGCACTGCAGCGCTTTCTGGTGCTGGTGGCGGTCTTTGTTGTTTGGGGGGTGAGCACGAGGTCAGTGTTCGTTTCACACAGATAAATATGACGTTCCCAGAAAGCACGGAAAATTAGATCTGGGATCGACGATTACTACTGTGGTTCTCGTTTCTCAAAACAGGTAATTGAAATGGCTGTAAATATCGGTCATTAATATTGTTACAGGCAAATTGGAAGCAGGCGTCGTTCCCTAGTAGCGTGGAAGATTATTATGCGGCAGCAGCAAGCTGTGGAGGCGTTCGAAGAAAGAAATTGTTCAGGAGGAGCCCTTGTACCATGGGCTCATCAAGAACCACTGACGCCTCGTTGCTTTGCTGGCTGGTAACCAAAGCGATAAGAAGGTGTGAAGAAGCAGCACTCAAGCACTCGCGAGCACGTTCGTTGTCACCGAATCGGAAACGAAGCTGCGCAAGATTGTTGCAGCAAGCAAGCTGAATAATCACACAGGCTCGATTCCAACGAGAAGAAGACGACAACAGCGTCAAGACTGTTTCGTAGAGTTTCTCGGACTTTCTAGCAGTCACATCGACGCCGCCTTCGACTTGGAAAGAGCATTGAATAGCTTGATGGTGATGGCAGATGGCAAGGTTGTAGATGATGGCGGCAGAATAGAGTTGAAGGTCTTCCTCGGAAGCGACGTGGTCGTCGTCTCGAAACGAGATGGTAATGGCTTGGTTGAAGGAGATGTCCTGTTCATCAGACTCCCCCCTGTCTGCAACAGGAGAAAGCTTGACAAGTTCAATCTCGGCGGAAAGATTTCCATCCGATGGAGATGACATTTCCTTGGAAGTGTCATCCCTGGTGATGCTTAGCTCCTTTCTTATCAGCTTGATAGACTGCGTCATGGCCTTTGCAGCATCCTCAAAGTTGCGCTCTTCAAGAAGCTTGACACCGGTAGAGTTGAGATCAGTGGCTTGTTGTACGAGAGGGCTCATGTTTGTAGTTTTATGTTTTGAAGAACGTAGATTTCACCGACGTTTGTCAAGAATTGTGAGCATCAAAAACTTCGATGATGGGATCACGACCCGTCCATCCCCGTAAGGACATTTTTGCGGCCAAATCATAAACCTTGGCGAACTTCCGCAGGAAGACCCATGGCTCTCTTTTTTCAGCAAACCTCCGAATATCCGTAAATCAGCACTGGTAGCTCCTAGCAAAGTTAGAGCTTTTCGACCGAAGTACAGGTTCTCATCAGTCCTGGGATAGAAGTCGAACCTGAGATCTTGCTGGAAGGAAAGCGACCTTTGAGAATCTCCTCGTCTTCGTCCACGGTAACATGATTTCAACAACCAAATAACGAGAGCTAAACTACCGGTACTACGGTAGAAAAAGTAATACCGATAGATACTGTTGTTACTATGGCCCCACTGTTGCCGGAACATTGCTTGTCGACTCATGGGTAGGTATCGTATGGGTCCAGCGCATGCACTACTGTACTACCGGTATACAACTTCTCCGAGTTCTTCGGAATAGCCATTCGGCGCTGAGGATGTTCTTTCTCCGGTTCTCTCTCGTTCTGGATGCGGAAGTTTCATACGACGGGCAGTAGTACCTGAAATTACGTTCTCTATTCCCCGCTACTGCACGATACGATAGCTAGAGGAGGTGGCAGTAGCGCTTCGATGCTGTCTATTGCATTGGTTCCTTTCTATTAGCGCCGTCGGATTTGTTGAGACACTCGACGGGTTGTTCCTTGCGTTTGCTTTGGGCCTCTCCGTGCGACCTCTCCGAATGGTGTCATTGATGTGTAGTGTGGTCAGGATAACACATACCCCGGTACATACCTATTATCATAGCGGAAACGAGTTTTGAGCTGAATATCGATAGCTACTGCAGAGCGACCCAACATGTGCACCCAACTACTACAGCAGCAGTTCTGCGCCACATTTGGGTGAGATCGACCTTAGTTCCATGTATCTGCCACTGCCCATCCTAGCCTAGCTATCCCATAGTATCATTCAAGTTTACTCCAACAGCCAGAGGATGATGTTGGCGAGGGAGAGCCGTAGAGACAACGCCGTCAAAAGATGAGAAGAACAAGTGCGGCGAGGACGAAAGTATCTGGCTCGGAAGGTTCTTAACTAAGGAAGGTTTGTATAGCTCTACAATTAGAAGTCACTTCGTTGGAAACTTTTTGATTAGAAGGAGGGAAAAGTTACAAAATCGACTAATCTCAAAGAGGGCAACAAGGCTTAGGCAGCTGCGGCGACCTTGGGCGCTCGGTACATAAGTACATTCATGAGCAAACCTTGAACTTGTGGCTCAGCTAGAATATCGCCGCTGGCTATTCTCAAGAAGCCAGCAAGGTGGTTCAAACCTTCCTTGGCTTCTTCGTAGTCGCCATTGGCAAACTGAATCTGAGAGAGGTTGTTGACAGTCGCTAGCTTGACCATAACAGCTGTTCGGAACTCGAACAGTGAGTCATCAAGGACTTTAAGAACCATGGAGTAAAGCTTGAGTGCCTTTTGTTGGGAAGCAGCAACGCCTTGAAGGCCTTGTCTGTGGTGGGCTAGGGCGAGGTTGAAAATAACAGCCGAAGAGTAAACATGGATGTCAATCTCGGATTCATCACCATCACAAGGAATGTGGATGGCTTGGTTGAAGATCTCATGCTGATCGTCAGAACATTCCATGTCTGGGATCTCAACAGTTCGAAGTTCAGGCTCGCACGCAGAAGTGGGCTTGGCATCGCAAGACTCTGAGGAGGGTTTGGCAAGTTCTTGCTTCATCATCTTGATCGACTTCGTCATGGCTTCGATAGCGAAAGCATCGTCGCCTTCAATGAGCGCGATGACGCCTTGATTGTTAAGTTGAGCGGCTTCTTGAAACAAAGACATGGTTGGTATGAAATAGATGTACAATGGATGTGATAGTTTTCACCGTGGGCGAAGACGAAAATATGAGAGGAAGCAACACTTTTTGCAAGCCATGCGTTTTCGCCTTGGTTGAACTTTGTCGCGGTACAGAGTGCCCTCGACGAACTGACATGCTCCTTGAAGTTGGACATCAACCTTTGTGTCCCCGGTCATCTCGATAAGTATCTCGCTAGAAATAGTTCTTTTTTCATCCATTCAATATACAGAATTTGCATAAGCCACTTTTCGAGAAAGAATGTCAGTGCCCCATGGAATTTGTTCTACTTAGGTGACAGTAGCCAGAGATTGGACGTCTGGGCCCTTTTCTCTTTAAGCTCAAAAGGTATCAATCTTGGCAGAGAGAACAGCCCCCTATCAATTTCTGGAAGCGGGCTTGTCAACTCTAATCGTCAAATTATCATGACAGAAGGCTCAAAGAAGGTCAATGCCGTTCTCTTCCCTGTATGCAAAACTACAAGCAGCAAAGGAAGGGTTCGGGAACAAATTACCAATTGCCCTTGAGAGCTCTCATTGGCTCGAATGCCGGGCGCTTACAATGAATGGGACATCGATACAGCCCCAACATCTGCCAAGATTGCAACTCTATGCCTCCTTCCCTGCATTCCGTCCCCTCCTAAAATGTACATAATAAGAAATGCAAAAATGGCATTGTTAGCGTTTTCGCCTTCCCGCTCTCTCTCACATTGTACCGTAATTTTTGGAGTGAAATACCCGCCAAACCTGTAATTGGAGAACGGAGAATTTTAGTATTCTTACGTACATTTCTCTGATAAAGTGAGTTACTTAGAATATGAAAATACATAATTTCTCATAGTCGAATGCTTACTTAGCAGAGGGGGGTATGGGACAAGGGGAATCGATCATTGCAAAAAGTACGGATATCAAATGACGTACAGTACTGACAATTCTTGTCAAGAACACTTTGAACATTTTACTTAATGGATGGTTGCGCAATAAACGTCCGGCGTCGGACTTCCGGCAATTTACATTGGGACGATTCCCGTTGTGACGTATGACGAACCATTCGAATCTGTCACTTGGGGGTCATTGACATTTCAAATCGAAAGGACATAATTCTACATATGGACGGCATTGCACTACAATGCTCTTCGACAGGTGACTTTTGGCATCAATCCGAACCCCTGCCCGGGGAGTCATTGACGACATGACAAATAATCCAGTATGTTGCATTGAAAAGAGGAAATCGAAGCGAATTGTTGGTTCGGAACCGCAGCGGCATCGAAGACAACAGAAACGAACCAGAGATCCCCAGCAGTTGGGGCGACGTGGTGGTGGCGGTTACTGCTATCCAAGCCACCAATGCCAAGGAAAGAGACGGCATCTCCTTTGCTAGGAGACGACAGGGTTTGATGTTCTTCCATGAGACCGGCCATCGCCGGGCGATCCTCGATCGACCCCAAATCTTTACTATGATTGGTCATTCGGCGGAGAAGGCGTGTTCTCTTTTCTCCAAGAAGACGACACCTTGCTGCTAGCCCGCTAGCATTCGTCAATAAGAAAAGATGGCGTCGGTTCTCTCAAATTCAGGACTCCGCCAAGTTGAAACCATGAATAGGAGTACTTTACGCACCTCAAGTTAGACTTTATTAATGGTAGATGCATGTGATGCCGCATGCTTTGTTGGGGCTAGAGAAGACGAAGAAGGCATAGAGAACTGTATTCTGTGTCCGGCATCTCCATGAACGCACATCGCCGATTGATGCAGGATCTGCTATCATAGCAGGTGTAGCAAGAAGAATGCTCGGTACTATCTTGAGTCCTCGTGGTCCGGTGGGCTAGTAGTCGTCTGTAGTTGCACTACTCGTAGAAGATGTATGTTAGGAATGAGTAGGTTGGAATTACCTGGTACGCCAATTTACCCCCGCCACTCTAGTAGAGCTTCGACAATATTAATAGTTTTGTTTCTTTACTTCGAAATAAAATTGCTATTGCTACTGCTACTTTGCTACGGTATTGTTGTAGGTGAAAGCAGGAGCGACGTTAGCTTTCCTCCAAACTATGTAAACTACCGGTAGGACTGTCGGAATTGTATACACGACGTCATTAGTCATACAAGTCCATTATACAGAAAGTGTATATTTTTCCGCACTACCCGGCAGTAGTATGCCACGTTATTTGCACGGCGGGATGCCGCTACCGTGGGTACTTCGGAAATTTATACATCAATTTGTCCGAGCTGTATAATTTTCTGCCCCCACACGAGTAGCAATCGATCGTACGAGTAGCAGTCGATTGTAACTGTCCACTTGTTTGACCAATGCAGTCGTTCAGGGAGCATCAACTCTATTGTAAGTCTACACTTGGACGGCGACAATGGAACCGAGCTCTGTGCTTGCACCCATTGTGAATTTCGTGTCAGGTTGCCGCCAAGGCACCTGAAAAAGAGCAAATAGAAAAGTGCTGGGTGTCTCTCATAGTAGTAGGAGTCCTAGAAAATATCATAGTTGGTGCCCCCGTATGCTAAAGTAGGGCTACCTGTATTGAATTTAAACTAACTTTGTCTGCTACTAGGGATCATAATACTACCTTACCAATGAGTTCAATGAAAGAGTGGTGGGGGGCGACGGCTTTGTAGAGGTAGCAACCAACTATGAAGTGTAGTTGTTGTTCAGCACTGGCGGCTTTATAAAAGAAGTGACAGTGATTCAAAGTTGATTGTCGCATTCTTTGCATCCTCTCAAAAGAACAAACAAATCAGTGGTGGGGCGGCAGCGGCTTCGTAGAGGTAGTGACCAATAATGAAGTGTAGTGTAGTGTAGTGTAGTGTTGTTGTTATTTGGCAGCAGTGGCGGCTTTATAAAAGAAGTCACACCGATTTGAAGTTGATTGTGGCGTTCGTTGAAAGGAAACAAAATGACGCATGAGTTGAGTAGCAGCGGCGGCGATGGCAGCATCATTGTAGGAGTATATCAGTAGCAAAGGCCGCAACATGCAATTCGTAGTGATGCTGGCTGGTGAGCAGGTTGTCAAGTTTAAATGAGGATGTTAGTAAAGTGCATAAATTAAAATACTTGCTCCACAATCGAATGCGTTTACCTTGGTAACATTGAAGTAGTAATTGAATAATAACTAGCAATCGAATAATAATGCTGCTGCAACCACTGTATAGCACGAATCAAGGACTTTATACCCATACAGCAGTGGTAGGAGTGCAGCATCAGTACTCCAGGATTACTTGCAAATGAAGGTTTAAAAGTGAATGGCTTTTTTGTGTTGCGCCATTGTCATCTCCCGGTGCTCGATGTACGGTCGCATTGGTCACATCCTTCAGTCCGAGGTCTGTAAAGACGTCGCTAGTTCTATATCCGAGTTCATGCCCAAAATCCGGGTTCAAGGGATATTTTGGTCTATTTTTAGTATAGCCCCAAAATTTAATATTTACGCTAAATAAATCGCAAACAGCAGCATTGCAATAGGAACTTAACGAAGTTGTGCCCGGCCAACGACAAGGAAATGCCATTTGGTGTCGTTAGAATGGGGAATACTTGGACAGCAGGATGACCGCAGCCGTCGTTGGGGGAGCAGCTGTGCATGTAATGCGTGTCGTAGGCTACCAACGGAAGCCAGGTAGTGCGGCCTCTTCTTCCAGTGGCGCACAGGTATCATACTCTGGCAAACGTAAAAGAGGGTTCACGGCGCACTGCCCGGCGTAAAAAATACAATGCATGCCCATGCGTTGGACGAGAGTAGCCCGGTGCACCGTCGGAGGAGACGCATAAGGGCTTAATGAAGGGCTTGAAGGCAAGTGGGTCGTTCGAGATACATACTTATGGCCCACGGATTCGCGAAAATCTGAATTATCCTATAAAGATTATGTGATAATCGTGCACTCTCTTTCGATTGGAAGATTCGGAGGAATCGCTGAAGCGTGCCCGCAGCACGAAACAACAGAACCTCCCAACAGCACGAAACAGAGAAGGGGGGAAGTTGGCAACAACGGCACCAACATATTCATCAACAACATCGGCAACACAGAACAACCTCGACGATATCATGCCCACACCCATACCTGTTCTGGGTACGACGGATCTGAAAACAGATGACGGCAGGCTGGTAAGCGATACCAAGGGAGGGAAGATTGCTGGGAACCTCGGATTGTCAAAGAAACAGCAATTGGCTGCTCTCAGACAAGTGGTTGCGATGCACGAAAAGCGTGCCATCACTCCGCCTGCTAATTCCGCAGCAATCGCATCGAGAGCAGAAGCCCTGAATTCAGTGCTTGAGTCCAACGAAGAGGATGAAAAGATTCCTGCAACAATGGTTCCTTCACCCCATGTGAATCATGAGTATTGAGTCTTGTTATACACAGTTTGCACCATGTGTTGAAGTGCTCATAACCCCATCGTCTGTCACGCGTACGGGTTGGCGGCAGAAAACGAAAGGCACCACCCATCCGAGCATCCGCCGACCCCACGATTTGACCATGATGGCCTCCGCGGAACTGCTAGAGGCATGAACAACAACCACTCAACAGCAATAGCTGAAAGATACTCTAGGACTCAATATGGTATTGCGACATTGCAATGCCATACTGTCATGGTTCGTCATCCTTTGGTTGCCGATGATCTTCATGATCAGCAGCAACGACCAGCAACACCATCCGCTACAAGGCGTCTCTGGATTCGCCAGCATTGCCATGCGACGAACGAAGCTGCAGCAGCAGCAGATGCCTCTTCGTACAGTATTGTTTTCGTCTCCCCAAACAACGACAGAGCTCGAAAATGAAGAACCCTTGAGTGTGATATTCCAACGCGCCGTTGTTTTGCAGAGAGCCGGATCACATGAGGAAGCTTTACGGGAATACGAATTCTTTCTCAAGGCAGCTCAACAATGCAACGTTGATCCTTTTAGGTATGCGGAGGTTTATGGTAACATGGGTGCCTTGTATTTGCGCCAACAAAATTATGAGGCAGCCCGACAACATTTGCTCAAGGCCCTGTCGTATCGACCCAAATTAGGAACGGCCCATGTCAATTTGGCGGTAGTGGCCCTGCAACAAGCTTCAATGGCAAATCCGCCAAACAGTGGACGACAATTGGTGGAACAAGCGCAAGAACACTGTCAGGATGCACTAGAGGCTAATGCGGATCCACGAAGTGTGGCCATGGCCAAGCGCCTTTTGGAAGATATCCATCGGATGCTTTCGTCGTCGTCGTCGCCAACGGGCTGACGACAAAGAGGGTCGAACGTGTATTCATCGTCTTCATGATCGAGTCCTCGTCCAAGTACAAAGAAAGCTTCATCCATTGTTTGTCCGTGTGATGATTGTGAGAGCTCGTTCACTGCTCTCATCTTGATGACAACAACGGCAAACGTTTGGGGGCGCTGCGGGTTTTGGGATCCAGTGCACAATGCTGCATGCTATGTGGTGATGGAGAAGCTGTTGCGCAAGACTGTGGAAGGGGGCTGTAACAGCTACATCTGGTGGAAATGCTGGGAGCTTCGCCCATCCAAATAGAAGCAGATCGAAAGACGACGATGGACTGGCCGAGAATTCACAAAAGCGACAATGGAACGGAGCCGCTTGCCATGACTGTTCGCTGAATGCTACAGGCTAATCGATGCCAGGCGAGCATGTCTCTGAGGTGTACTCTCCGCCGTTCTCTGCCAATATGGAACTTTTTGGACGTCGCGATGTGGCTTTGCAGTAGTAGCTTGTGTTGGGGCAATTCACACAAGAATTGCCGCGAAAGGATGTCCCATGAAGAACCAAAATGACGGAATACTCATTCAAAGCTGCTATGGATGGAAAGCAGCTTTCCTACACTCGGTCAAATTTTAAACTAGCGACCAGTAGCTTGTATCACGAGCCGTGTTAGTAATAGTATGTACTACTCTTAAAGCGGCGAAGAATGGCCTAAAATCCCGGCACGTCCCGACTTGCTCTTCCATGCACTGCGGTTCAAGTCGTGTTCTAGAGTTAGAAGTAACTAGCAATAAAAATGGGGAGGAATAGAATCAGTCGTATGCGTCCACGGCACGACTCCACTTGGCAAATACTGGTAGTTGTGAATCAGCGACGACGACGACGACGACATGTTTCTAGAATGCTGCTGCTGCTTCTGCCACCTCCAAAATCGGGATGCTACCACATCGACGGACCAACTCGATACAGGTGTTCCAATAAAGATGGTACTCTCAAGAGCCATTTCAAAATTGAGCATGGCACCTACAATGGATGGTGTCGCATTGTAGGGCGGATAGTCTTGCAGAATGTTGGATCCCAATTCAATGACGGGTATCGTACCATTCCACATGCCTTGTGTGGTAATGCGATTCAAGGTGTGCAAATTCTCAATAGCCAACCAATTTGTTGCTTTGCGTTTGCGTATAACCGCGTCTGCTTCCAAGGTAGGACGATTAATGGGCATAAAGACGTACCGAGCAGGTGGAATGGGAAAGGCACGTTCCACCATGTCAATCAATTGCGTCAAATTGACAACCTTGAGATGAGTACACATTGGATGATGTTGCATATCAGGTTCGATACGAGCATGAAGTGTCAAATACGAAGAATCATCCTTGTACTTGTAGGGTCGTCGGCCAGTAGACGCTACTTTCTTCTTGGCCTTCCAAATGCGTTGCGTAAATTCGCGTATTCGAGGATGTGGTCGCAAGGCACCTTGTAAAATCGCAATATCGACTGGATTCTTTGTCTTGATAGCACCCCCAGCACTACCATTAATGGATACAGCAGAATTGCTAGCCAATGGCCCCTTACCCTTGGCATAGCGCATGTAATTCGTAAACAGTTGTGTCACTTCCTTGCCCCTGGCGTGGGGATCGTGACAATGGTCCATTTGTCCATTGCATGTCCAAAGTCCATGCTCGCAATGGTAACTTGGAAACAATGTCGATGACGATATTGTCGTCGTGCCGTTGTAGAAATGACAATGAACCAGACGTGGTACTTGAGGATCGTAGGAATTCCAATGTGGTACATCAAACAGATACTCAAACGGCAAGAACTGTTCACTTCCGTAGGTATCCTTGAAATTCAACGTTTCCAACAAGATTTGACCATGTCCATCGTATTTCGCCCACATGCACAAGGCAATCAACCCCATGATTTGATTCCGATAGCCGGAATAGAACTGTTGCCTCCAATATCCCAGAGTCGTCACGTTCATCCAAGGAATCGTCGAGGTCCAGTACGATGATATAAACGACGACGAATCAAAGTCAGGGCCATTGGCACTGCGAATCCAGGCCAGGCGTTCCTCCAGGGCTGTCCGTCTTGTGCCTGTAGTGCGGTTGGGGGCAGATGACAGAGTGGCTCGTGTCTTGATTAGCGGCGCAATGGCATCGTCTCTGAAAGTTTCCATCGTCGTCGTCACAATGGACCGATAGGAATGCCATTGAACAAGGATTACCCAGGAGGCACTTGTCACCAACAGCGTCACCAACGCACGTGAAACCCGCCTTGGATACTGGCTGTGACCTGTAGGTGGTGCCTCGTCATCAGGGAGGATGACTCTGTTAAAATTCATCCCCCAATAACACGGTAGCTACGGGTAGTAGAGTATAGTCATAGTCATCCTCTCGATGCATTTGGTTATTACGACATTGTGTTACCGACACCTCTATCGATGCATTCGTATTTCTACTAGAGCCGAAAAGTGGCTTCTATGGCCATGCTGAGATCATTTCTTCGACGGACTTAAATTGCAAAGTTCATGGCGTGCCCCGCCAGTGTTTGGAATCACGTCCATGCTTCGTCCGCCTTGAGCAAGAGACCCAAATTGAGTCGACGCATTGGACTGCATGCATCTCATTCGGAAGCTAATTCTTGTCGCGCGGCGGCCCAAAGCAAAACGCCTCATTTTGATTTCACTGGCATTGTAGTAGTCGTGGGTCTTGGGCATATTTGAGTATGGTTTCAAATGTATTCATTCCGTATAGCCTATAAGAATTTTCCTTTAAGTGCGGTTGGCACGAATCTCCTAGTAAAACTGTCCAGATCATAAGCGCTGTATCGTGCTACTGCAGTCAAAGCAGTACCAGGTATCGTATCGTACGAGATCCCGATGGGGTCTCTCGGAAGCCACATTGACAATAAACACATCCCATCTTATCTCTTCTATTCATTCCATCGTCGTCTCGGAAGTTGTCTGCCATACCTGTTTGTCTTGGATACAGCAGAGTGTATCCACTTTTCGACAACAAAAAGATTCTGTGCGAGGATTTCTGGTAACCATATCTTATCTTGCATCCATGCCACACAAAGCAGGAAATTGAACTGCAAACCTCTAGTAGCTAGCCCACCACAAACGACGACGACGACGACGACAATCATGACGAGACCGAACGCTTTGCTAGTCTTACAAGCCTTGTTGTGCATTACAACGCCCATTGTTCTAGCGCGACGATTAGCCATTGGAGACTTTGCTTCGGTCAATCAAGTTTTGGCACAAACTCAAGTCGCATTGCCTCCCAGCAGTCAAACGCAAGATTCCACTACTTTGCGTTTGACGAATATTGTTTGTCGCAATGTTCAAATTGGCGATTTGCAAGTTGACTGGGATGTTTCGGCAGCCCAAAAGTTGCCTTTGCAAATCACCATTCAAGCCATGGATTTGGACTTGTCCTGTCAAGCGAATTACAACTATGATGGATTTCTATTGAGTGGATCTGGTACCGTCCAAGTGACGAGTCGAGACAATTACGTCACTGTGCAAGGTGCTTTGGAAGGCACCTCTCAGCCTATTCGAATCTCGTTAACGTCTTGCAATCCCACGGTCAATATTCAAAACATTGACTTTGACAATGGCGGATTCTTGGCGTGGGTCTTGAATCTAGTCGAAGGATTGGCACGTAATCTCATGGAAGGTTTAGTGGAAGATATGTTGTGTCTACAACTTCAAGAAAGTCTCCAAGAAAATGCCCAACAAGTCTTGCAACACTGGAATGACGTCCTACAAGAATATCCTGTAGACTACGCAGTGGATCCACTGCAGGCCGAACAAGACTTGCCGGCGTCGTCGAGTCAGCAGTTACTCGACTTTTCCAATCCCCAAACGGACTTTGGACAATGGACACACGCCATGATTCAGCAGGGCATGACCTTTTTACAAGAGCAAGTACCACTGCCAAACAACCAAACAGATATGCGAGCCAATGTATGGATCCGTCAATATGGTTTGGATGAAAATCGATCCTTGGTAGTATTGGACGACGAGCAAGAACCAGTATTGCTATTTTACAATCATGATGTCTTGTTGGAAACGCGAGTTGAACTACATCGTCTGGCTATTTTGGGCCTCGATACTCTCACGCAATTACAAGCACTCGATTGGATTGGACAATATACTGCCCAAAGTCAAGTGGCATGGGAGACTTTGGCTCTATCGATGCAAGCTACTATTGATATTCGACCCTCCAGTCTCGACAATGCCGTGGTGAGCAGTACTACTCAAGAAACGAGTTTGACGGAAACCGTTTCCATTGTTTGGGGCTTAGGGCAAGTCCAAGCTTCTCTGGCCTTGTTGGCAGCGATTCATCAAGAGTTGCTGGAATCGTTGCAACTGGGTTCCTTCTTGTCCAAGGCCAACATTGTGCCGTGTTTGGTATCGACCATTGTACAATTGGATTTGACCAGTTTTTCCGTTCAAGCCGGCGACATTTTTTCTCCCTACATTACGGGCATGGACTCGGTAGGATTGAATCGTCTACTGGGGACATTGCTGGATATTAGCTTTTATTTGTATGAAGATGTGATCTTGGAACGGTCTCCGGCCATGTTTCAACAAGACGTACGAGAACTCTTGAATGAACGCTTTCTACAAGACTATTTGCAAACGGCATCTACAAGCAATTGTCCAGTGCCCAATGGTGTGGCTTCTTCCGTCACCACCAATGCTCCTCTTGGATTTGTGGATTTTCGAGATTTACTCTTGAATCCCGTCGACTCGTGGGCCCTGGGTGGAACCGGACTGGAACCCTATGGAGACTTGTTTTCTTCGGTCGTACGGCCGAATCTACAAGCTCAAATTCATCCCGTCAAAAAATTCAATGAAGGAGTGATACGCGGCTTGACAGGAACGCAATCGGGGATTCCAGGAGCCTTGGCGTGGCCCGAGTGGGGTGTCTCGTGGGAATATGACACGCATACAGAGAGTGAGCCTGAAAAGTCGAACGAGCGGTCGATACTGTCGTCTCTCTTGGATGCCGCGGTCGTTCATGTATCGAATCTACGGATCTTTAATCTCGATACGGTGGCAGATCCTTTGGAGATTTTGGAAGTAAAGGGATGGAATGCATTGGCGCAGTCCATTACTCTACAGGATGCGACGCGGCCGCTCAATGTCACGGCGAGTATTCTGTTGGCGATTGGAGGCAAAGACTCGCCACTTGCCATGACGAATCAACTAGATTTGACCTTGACGCTTCCGTCCACTACCTTGTCGGTGGAAATTCTGGCGCAAATGAAGGAACGAGACCTTCTGGAGTTTCCCTTGCCGGATCTAACCAATCCGTACTGCTGGCTTGCTGCTTTGAGTCCGTATGTGGAGGAGATTGGTAACAATGGAGAAACTACGACGCTTGCGCCCCTGATGCTCGAAACCTTGGGTGTAGCGCTCGAGACGTTTCAATTCCATTCCAAGTGCATATCCTGCACCAGTCCGGGCGCCTACACCTTGTCCGGGATCTTGCAAGACGACTTGCCCAAGTTTGGATTCCAAGAGGTTTTCACTGGAAGAATGGTTGGCTTGATGGAAGACGTTGCTTGGAATTTGTGGAATGAGTTTGACTTGATGGGTCTGTTGGCAGACGCCCCATCGCGGTGCCCCTATCGCAGCAACCCTCAAGATACCACACTAGGCTTGGAACTCTTTGCGGAAGAATCAACCGTTGATCCCTGGTCATTTGGTCAAGGCCAGGACGATGCCATGAGAGAGATGCATGCGCTGTCGACGGAATCGGTGGAGACGGTACTGGGGCTCGGCATTGTTGCATTTCAAGCGGGAATGGTGGTCGCCGCTCAGAATCACTTGCTCCTGGTCAAGGATGGAACACTTGAGACCCCGGACTTGTCGTCAATCAAGCCGCAGCTCTACGATTTCTCTGCTCCGATTGCTGGGAAAAACATTGTCGACTGGACGAACCTCGCCGCTGACATGGGAACATGGGCAAACTTTGCCTTTGACGAGCTCCGGGAGTATATTTTGGCCCCGGTGGCTGACAAAAGTGCAATGGCTCAAAATGTGACCGTCCCAAGGTTTAAAAGCCTCATGGGCGAGTATATCCTTGACGAACAAGGAGTGTATGTGATGGATTTGGCAACGGAGGGTGCGACTATTAAAATGCTAGGCATCGAACTGTTGGCTTCCCAAATCCAAATACTTGGCTTGGATTCCTTGTCCATGTCAGAAGTGCTCATACCGATACAGCCTCAAGTTCTGCGAAGCAACCTCTATCTAGATGAGCTGGCTTTTGTGCTGGATGCCACGCTGAAGGTTGGGAACAAGACAGAGGCAATCGAAATCAAATACTCAGCCAAGAATGTCTCGGCTCAGCTCGATCTGTTGGTTGCGGTCGATCTCGATGTAATCAATGAAATTCAAATTGGTTCCGTCTTTGATACGAAATTCATTCTGCCGTGCCTGGCATCGGGGATCTACGAGGTTGGAATTCATCAACTATCAACGTCGGTCGGTGTCGTCGAAGGGCCAAAGCTGTCGGGCTTTCTGGTACCCAACTTTCAAGACTCGGTCGACTCAATTCTTACCGCTATCTCAGATAGCTATAGCAGAGACCTCTTGACTGCTATGCCAATTTTTCTCGACAGTACATTCAAGGATGTGGTCAATTCCATATTGCCTAACATTGTCGATTCTTTCAAAAGTGAATGCCCACCAAGTCCAAGCTACCCGGGCGGTGGATTCGTCGACTTTCGCGACTTGCTATTGCTGGCAAATGAATCGCTTCCTCTTGGGGGCAGTGGGGATGCGCCCTATGGAGACTTGTTTCAGGTTGTGTACAGCCTACTGGAGGAACACGTCCTACGCACTGGTGCCTCGAACCGGCCTGTCATCAACGATATCTTCCGGCACATTACCATGGCTCAATCCAACACCTCAGGCACATTGACTATGGAGGAAAACGCATTTGACAGCCAGACGAAAATCAAGATTGCTGGTCTCGAGGCATCGGTAGGTTTTCAAGTGTCCAACGTCCGACTCGAAAACATAGATAGCGTGGGCGACCCATTGACTTTGTTTCAGCCGATGCAAGGCCAAGCACATATGATTGACAACATTGTATCTTTCGGCGTCGACTCAAGACCGCTTAGTTTCGCGGCAAATGTCATCTTGTCCTTGAGTGACGGAGGTAAGCACCTTTGAATCGCAATGCTGTTGTTGCTTCCTTTCCCCTGCTCATCGAACCTCAACTCTTTTTCAGTCGAGATGAATATCCGAAATGAAATGCGGGTTGCACTATCCCTCGAGAACGTTGTCATCGTGGCTGAGCTCCTTCTGAAGATCTCTGAAAATGCTTTTGCCGCCTTTCCGATCGGCGACCTTAGCGACATCGATTGCTGGCTCGCGACTGTACTTTCGCGGCCTTCAACCGAAGGTTTGGCCTTCCGGGGCATTGGGCTTGAAGAGCATTCTTTCTCCATTGGAAATTTCTCGTTTGGGGTCAGCTGTATCGATTGCACGAGCCCGGATTTTGACAAGCTAATCTTGTCGCTTTACAACATTGAGAATACCACCGATCTTGAAAAGATCATAAGCAAGCAGACCGGAGTTCTCTTTGACAACGATTTGTTCCCGGTTCTTTTGGATCGAGTTGTGATCGACTCAGCCAGGAGATGCCCGCACCATCCAAATTACGATCCAGAGGCCAAGCCCCTATCGTTCCTCAGTTCGCCGTCTGACTCTCTTGGATTCATCGACGTTGCGTCTTCAGGCATGGAACCGGCATATTTCAATCTGGTCAACGGAATGATTGCTTTGTTTCTGTTCTTGTTTGGAGCTTTAGCGGGTTACGTCGTAAAACGCAGGAACAAGAACTGGAAAAATTCTTTGTCCCGGGAAGGAGCCATACTTCTCCAGCGCCAGGAAGAGAAGGACAGACAGATGCAGGCTACGCTTGACAAGTCCACGACGTCACTTTTTGCCAGCCCATCGATTCCCAGGAGAGTCCGATATGGTGTTCCAGTGGCGCTCCTATTGAACATTGGCCTATTCCTCGGGGGACATTTCGGTACCCTTTCTGTGGTCAACGTCAACGCATCTGTGGCCGGAGAAGAGTTCACGGTCTACGAATTTCTAGAATTCAGATTCATTGAGTCGACAAGAAACACCTACAATAATGGCGGGGCGGAGCTTGCGATTCTGTTGTGGGTCTTCACCGGAATATGGCCTTACATCAAGCTAGGAACATCCCTGCTCCTTTGGATTCTCCCACCCAGTACAATCAGTGTGTTCCGACGAGGTCAGGCGCTTTTATGGATCGACGCCCTGGCCAAACTAAGCGTGATTGATATCTTTACAATGCTGCTGGGTTTCGCCGTTCTTTTGGTTTTCATTGGTGGTCCAGACAAATCACTCAGCACGTCTGAAGCTGTCCTTTACTCCTTCAAGACTATCATCATCCCCCGAGCGGGATGCTATTGCCTCCTTGTCGCCCAGAGGATGGCTCGGGTAAGCTCCAAGTTCCTCCTCGAGTACCACGATCAAGTCATTGACACGGCATTAACCGCTCATGCGGAGTATGCAACGAAGGCTGTTGACCAACGATCGTTGGCTTCTCGTAGTTCCTCATTTTCCGACCCCGCTGATTATTCCGATGACAATAGATGGAAAGGAGAAGAAGACGAAGGAAGTCTCATACATAGAATCGACGACGTTGCGGCTTTCGTTCAGGCCGAGGAAGGTCGAACTTCGGTTCCTGACCTATCTAGTGACGGCGATGTCTGTCCAGCAGACAGGTTTGATGCGGAAGATTCCGACCTGGAGGTGGAGTCGAAAACCGAATTCCGTGTGGGAACACTGGGTGTGGTTTTTGGTGCTGTTACCATCGTGATCATTTTTATCATTGGGTGTATCTTTGCCCCTGCGATCTCACTGGACACATCTTCCATTGCCAGCCTCGCGGCAGAGTCTGGCATGACGTACGCAGATGTAGTCGAGGAGTACGGTGTCTTCCTTGTTATCAGCAGCGTACTCGTCAAGGCCAGTTTTGTCCTGGACACCAATGCAGACTATGTCGGCCTCGGCTTCTTACTTTTTGGAGCTCTTGTTTCAATGGCCGGCGTCTTCTTCATTCAAGCTTACCAGTTTATCTGCCGGAAGATAAAGGAACGCCATCTTGGGAAGCCTGTTCCGTCCTACGGCCACAGTGGCTGCGGTTTTCCACTTTACTTTCGGCTTCACAAATGGAAGCACATGGAAATTTATCTCATTTCGGTTGCTATTGGAGTTTGGCAGCTTGGCTCTGCTTGTTCCTATGCCATCCATTTGTACTGCGACATTCTCTGGCAGACCTATGCCGTCATGAGTTACATTGGTTTGGTCGAAAAGTCGACTGCTCAATGTTCTCGAATCCAAGCGTCGTTGCCCGGAAACTTGACGATCATCATTGGCTCCTTCTTGATGTTGCTGCTTGCATTTTTCTTCCAGGCTGCAGCTCAATACAAGAAAAATATTGCGCAATCGCTCCGCTTTGTCGATGACGATGACGTGCCTAGGCTGTCCCTTGCTTGGAGCGGCGACAAGAGCAAGAACAGCCGGTACTCTCACTTGACAGCCTCCATGTCATTGGACCAACTTTCGAGTGATGAACTGCGCACGCCCCCCGCTACACCTGTTACTACAGCGTCGACGCCCCCCGGAACACCCGGGAAAGAGGAAACCAGCAGCTTTCGCTCTCAGTCTACCATCCCGTCGGTGTCTCAACCTTGTCTTACACCACCGAGGTCTGGATCTGCCTCTAATAGTTCCGTTCGATTTGAATACTTCGATGAAGAATGTCATCAACCTTGCCCGCCCAGAAGGGACTCGCAGGAGATGCCATCCATCTCGGGAACAGACCTAGGTGTTCGTCTGAGCTTTCGGCCGAATCAAGCCAATCATGACCTAATTTAGCAAGACTAGGTAAAGGATTAGACAACGAAAATTTGTCATTTCAATTCTGATCCCCGTTTTCAGCTGGTTCGATGCTGCTTGCCCTCGATGCATTCGCTTCCAAAGCATGTATTACCGAGCACGAAGGGTGTCATTAGCTTCGATATTCGGCGTTGACGTACATTGTGACAAGTAGCAGGGGTCAACGACCACTACGGCGCGAGCGGCGGTTCTCTCTCGAAGCATGGTCTTCTGGTTTCGATAGTCAATACAATCCTTCAGTGTGACATTCGGCCTTGGTTTGTAAAGCATATAGACTAACGGAAGCCCCGACGCCAGCGGCGGTTCTCTTCTCGCACATTTTCTTCTTCGCTATCGGTGCTCGAGTCGGTTGCGTACCCGCACTGATCCTTGGTAGTGTTGGCCCGCCGTTCAGTAGAGTTGTCGTTAAAAGACGACTCCAATTTGGAAGAAAATGACGGAGAAGCAAGCGGGTGAATTGAGCTTTCATCACGGCAAAACATTTTCTTGAACGCCTGCTTCGCACACTTCGACCATCTTGAGTGCCCTATACCATCCATTGCGCCGCAAAAGCCGCCAACCCTCACGTCGTCTACTATTTCGACTTGCGATATTTCAAAGGCGGGAGACTCGTTGGCCCGCTGGTTCCTCTTTTCAGTCTCCAAGCCCTTGAACCGTGGCTGGGCTGGCGCAGAGTACGTGCGGTGTGAAGCAACGGGAGTGTAATCAAAGTCCCACCAGTTTTGTTGCGTTTTGCCTCCCATGGTGTCAACTGAAAGGTAATAACAAAGATATTACTGATGAAAAGGAGGTGCAAGAAAAGGTGTTCAGAGAGACATGCGCAGGCAGGACCATTGGAGTCTTGTATCGACTTCAGAGATGATGGGAAAGAAGCCAGATGGATGTAGGCTCCTCAACATTGGAAGATAGTCGGATCTATTCTAGACCGTTGATGGCGACGCCCTGCTTATGGATAGTTCGCTATTTGGGCATCTGCCGATGAAAATTGTGATGAAGGTGGCGCCAGAGGTAACGCGCGCTGGCGCAACGACTCATTTAAGGGACTCGGACAATTGCCAATATTGATACATGAAGGATTACATATGTTAATTTCCTAGCGCTGTGCACCCGATGATATCATTTTTCACTCTCCGTTCGCAACCGAAATTTTGTTTTGGCGCGCTTCATGGACGATTAACAAGCATTTCACATACCTACGGAGAGTGACTACTTGCCTACTATGCCGGCGACAATAGGCGACCGATGCCGCCAGCATATGTACCCGTAGCTAGCAGTAGTAGACACCTGTCGCAGATCCAAGATTCATACTCTCGTTCCATACGGCGGGTCTGATTGTTCACAGGCTGGATTGGACGCAGGACTACTATTTTTGGGGCTCCAAACACCATGTCTTGGTTCGCACAGTGGTTTTAATAGCTACTTTGCATCAAAAGGAAACTTGTTGAACAGCTAGATCCTCCGCGCTTTGACACTTTTTCTTGCTGTTGCGCTGTTCTTCTATTGCTGCTCGGAGATTTGGCATGTGGAACTCCGCAACCAGTGCTTCTTCGCATTTGGAACGCCGAATGGCTCCATGAATCCTAGCGTTTACTGACACGTATATATATATATATATATATATCTAGTTTAGGATTGGGCCTCGTCAACTCGTAATAATCCAGTCAAGTCTGGATTGGGTGAATGAGACACATAGCATAGAGTTCTGAAAGAAGTCCAGGAGATTTAGTGCGGCGGCTTTAGTGCCCGAAGATGGTTTTTGACGACTTTTGAGATATGCTTGCCTAGCAAGAAACAGAGCTGAGATCGGAAGCGTGGTATAGTACAGGAGGCTGTGCTCCTCTGGCCACGCCAGGCTTGGGGACTTCAGCACTCCACACAAGCTGAACTTTCGAAGGCAACTCAGGCGGAGGTACCGCTTTCTTGGGTTGAGAAGCAAGATGGGGAAGAAACGTACGGAAACGATCGGACATCGATGGTTCAGAAAAATCGCTTGGTGCCTTCTCAGGCACTCTCGATGGCATGCTTTTGGCTGCCACCGGAGGGAGGTTGAAGTCCTCATTCAGGTGATCATAGTCTTCGAAGAGCTGGACATTTTCTGGTTCGAACTCTATAAATTCGTCACCGTTCTCGTCGTAGTTAACGTGGATTGGCTGTTGGGCTTCGACCACGGCCCTTGCCTTCTTCGAGGCGGCTTCTCTCATCCTTTGGATTCTAAGAAGTGGGGGCAGTGTCCTGTTTCTTGAGAGATGGAAGGGAGGCTCGGTTAAGCTGCTCATATCGTCCTCCAGCGTACGTAGCTCTAGAGTGTCGCTAACATCGTCCTCGAGCGCGGTGGGATTCGTAAGGGAATCGGCAAGACTTTCAAGAATCGTCGTCGTACGCGATTTAGACTTCTCCTTGGAATTCGCACCTTTGGGAACGACGAAGATGGTCGTTGGATGCGGGCCCATTGCACGAGAGAGCCGATTAGCTATGTGATGCTCGTCTTCGGGATCAAGCTGCTGGTAAAAAAACTTCTGGACATGGGATAAGACACCAAACGCTTTGTTTGCGATTTCCCGGAGATCTTCCAGGGCAAATGGCATACACGCATCTCGAAGAGGTACACGCCTCGACCGTCTAAATGGTCGACGTTTCGGGCGATCATAAGTCTGTTCTTCGTCAGACCATTCAGACTCATCATCATCATTCGACTCGTCGTCGTTATATGGATCACGTGCTTTAATGCGCTCGGACTTTTCCGTCCGCTCCCCCTCGGCTGTGCCAGAAGGAAGCGGTCGCTCTCCAGCGTTGTTCACACCTCGATGGTTGGCGGAACGCCCCGAGACTTGCTGTTTATCCCGTGATTTGTTCATCTCTTTTACCACGGTTGGGTTTGGATAGCCTCTGTCGTCGCTCCGACTGGAAGTCGAAGTGGATGTGGAGGCAGTGACTGCGGTGCTACTACTTTCCGATTCCTTCTTGATCGGTGAAGCCGAATCGACTGCCTTGCTTCCCTCTCTAAAGAAAGGGCTCGAATCAAACGATGTCCATGAAGGGGTGTGCCGATGCCGCGTTTCGACTACCATCGTTTCTTTTCTATCTTGACAAGATGATGATGGCAAGAAGTAACTAATGATTTCAGATTTACGTGCGAATGTGATAGGAGTATCCGTCTCTCGAAATCAGTCCAAAATTTTGTACCGCAACCAAACTTGGTGCACTTCGTCGGCGGCAAGATTTGGGCATGCCGATGAATGAGCCGCCGGCAGAAGCTTACAAATTAATTTTTTCGCCGATGTTAATTGGAAACTGGCGCGAGAGGAAGTGCGACAGAATGACGACATGCAAAATTAATTTTCCCGCTCGATTGGGATTCGAAAATTGTCCCCAATCTTTGACTTTTGGATATCTAGAGTCTCTAGTTGGGACAGCACTCGTCATTCCACTTCGAAGTTGAACGTGCCACAAATGACTCGTTCTATTTCAACGACACAAGAAGTACAGTTCCACTAGCGGACGGGCTTTGAACGAGCACCACGCAAGTGTGATGTCGTTAATGCAGTTCCAAGAAAGTTCCGTTCCTCGTTCTGTTTTCAAAACCCTCGAGAGATATTTGTAGACTCCGAGCAAACGCTACGGACTATAGCACTTGCTACTACTAGGTGACGACATTCAGAAATTGCAATTGCGTCCTGAAATTGCAATTGCGTCAACAATGGATGGACCTGAGAGCGACGACGTCCGTCTACATCCAAGCGTTCTACAAACAATCCGCGTGGCTGCGCAGCATCACAACGCAATCGCCGTCTATTCACAATTGCTATTTTTTACTATGGAGAAGGCGGACGGGCAGGGTTTTCTGGATTGTCTGCTGTTACCTGGTATGGTCGAAGCAAGGCAGCAGTACTACTGTACATACCGGAGTAGTCTTGAGCTGCCAGATCTGGGCCATCTCTACAGTATTCGTCCTGCCGAATTGTACTTTAGGGAACTTACTTCCCGTCTGGTCGGGTCGCTTCTCTAGCAGCACTAGTACATGATTACCTTGCTTCTACTACTACGTTGTACCTAGTATGCTTTAATAATAGTAGCATACCTACTAGTAGTTGTGCGTGCTAGCTACTACTAGTAGACTACTATCACTTGTTTCGTGTGGCACTAGTAGAGGTGTAAAGAGAGATTCACAGCACACTTGTATGAAGGGTTCCAGCGTGATACAACTACGCCAGTATCGATGGCAGGAGGCGTTGCATTCGTGCTTCCTCGTTATGATCAGGCTTGTAATTAAACTTCTTCCTTTTGGTACTATTTTACTGGAGTAGTCCTACATCAGCCGCTGTTCACTCTCTCCCTCAAGTTCTCCACGAATCACTGGCTTCTTCTCGCTCTTCTTCCCACCACGTTGTCGTCTTGTATCCTGTTCGCAAAAAGTCAAACGTTGAGCCTTCCGATTGCGGTAGAACTCCTTCATCACGCAAGGCTTGCGTCAATTGCTCCTTAAACTCTCCCAACGCCGGTCGCACATCTTTTCCCACCAATCGACGATACGATCCCGTGCCTGTATCCAGTAGTGTCTGATATTGACCTGGATAGGCTCGGAACAAACATCCTTGATAATTGACCAAAAAGGGTGGCCGGGATGTCGATCGAGAATATTGACGAGTTCTCAAATAGTACACCGGCTTGACGCGGGACAAGAATCGATCTTGAAAGGCCTTGGGTGGAAAGGCTGGCGCACCCAAGTCTCCTCGCAAGATATCCAGTTTGAGATTGTACAAGACAATGGGAACGCCGTCGTCCTTGACGATATTGTGCAATTGTTCAATGTCGGGCAATTCTTGAGCACTAGCGACCAAACAAATGTAAAGATCGGTCCCATTCAATGGTTTGACATTATCGCGTTTGTTGCCTCCACCAAACAAGTTCAAAAAGGTTTGTTCGGGCTAAAAGAAAAAGAAACATGGCGAGAGCGCGTTTCAGCAACAAGGAAAGAGTGACGATTGCTCCGATCGTATGAATGGCGGTTCCAAGCCTGCAGCACTGTTACCATGTCGTCCGTACCTTGATAATTCGATCATCATTTTCATCACTCCGTCTAAGACTACTAATAGTAATTCCACTTTCCACCTGAGTCGTTGGCGCAATGTACTCGTCGCGTTTGCCCGTCATGCGTTCAATGGCAATCTTGGCTTCATCTTCATCGGGCAGCATAATGGCAATATTTTGCTTGATACCACCAGCAATCAAACCCTTGCTGAATTCGAGTGCCATGTTCAAGTTGGCCGATGCGACATCATAGGCCGAAACATCATCTAATTCCAATACATTGGCCGGCAAGGGAGGGAATTCGACTTCCAAGAGCAATTCTCCGTCTTCCATGGCGAGTCGAGCAGAACGAATACAATCTTGTTGGAGTTCAAAGAAGGACGCGGGAGGCGCCTGTTTGCTGGCGTATTCACGAAAAGCAATCTTGTCGGTAGTGGGGGGCGGAGGGACATTCCATAGTTGTGTCGTCGTCGTCGAAATGGCGGTGGACCGAGAGGATGTTGGCGGAATCCAAGCGTTAGCAACGCCAGCGCCCAGAAGACAGCCGCATGTAGCGGCAAGGAGCATTCTCATGCTAAAGAAGAATCAGCTCGTACAGAAACTATGCTCGAAATACTCAAAGACTCTCTTGTGTTTGTTTCCTTGCCGCTGACGGGCCATTCCGATCGTCATGGTGGTCTCGTGCCGAGCTGATGAATGACGATCTTCAATGAGCTGTTCGTCGGTCGGTCGGTCGGTCGCTCGAAGACTTCCCGCCGAGCGACAACTGGAAGGTGTGGGTGCAACGAAGGCCAGACCGCACGTGATGACGTGGAATGGACAGACAGTACAGTCGACCCTTTCGAGTCCAAGAGTTCGCGCCCAATGACAAAGTGGAGTCATTCACGTAGAATAGGTACAAAAAGTACGGGACGCGATTTGGCAATGCCGCCATGGCCCCGCGCCGCCGGCATCTGCCACCAACCAGAAGCTCACCGACCATGACGACACAACTTCGCTTTCATAAATATCTATTCACATCAACATGGCTGCCACTTCTTCTTCTACAGCAGGCCGCGAACTCTTGCTGGAGCTCAAGCGCCATGAAGGTACTGGCACTCTACCGCCCTACAATTTGAAATTAGTCCGCCAATGCCTCTCCGATTTGCAAGACAGCTTTCAATGCCTATCGCAAGAAGTTCAAGCGGCCGGCGAAAAGCCTAGCATGGCATCTCGGCCTTCCATGTTATGGCATCATGCGGGCATTCAACGCCAAAAGCGATGTCTCTTGGCGTATCACAAGATTCGTATTGAACGACTCAAAGACTGCGCCGCCGAACATCCCCACATGGCATCCACGTCCTTTCAAGACTGGTCCACCAATGGACCGGAACTTGACTTTTTGAAATCCTATCAAGACTTACGTCAGTCCTATCTAGCGCAAGCCGCAGGATTGCCCGCTGATTTGTCCTTGGCGGCATTGTCGCCGTACATGCCGCCTCCGTCGTCGTCCAGCGCAAATTCGTTGCAAGTCCGATGTTTGAAGACCTTGGGACAAGTCGTGCTAGAAAGTGGACGATCCGTCACTTTGAGCAAAGGAAGTGTCTTGTATTTGCCGCGACAAGATGTACTAGAGTTTTTGCAAGATGGGACTATGCAACTGTGTGATGGAGAAGAAGTGGACTTTTAAAAACAGGTGCGCTATTGAGTGCAACTTTTGTGAGGAGTAGGATATGAATACTATCATTTATCGATACCGTATTAGTCCACAAAGCAAATAAAAAGGATCTTTGCTTGAACTACCGTGCTAGGCTGATAGCTAGAGCGCAACATGGTCGCCCCGATAGCGAGCTCACGAACCCTTCCAGACCTTTGTAGATCACGTGGCTACTCTAGTAGAGGCCGATCATGCAGCAAGAGTATGCGTATATATGCTGTTACTCTTACTTGTAATGAGAATAGTTATGCATGAGTAAATGATTGTTCGGTCAAAGATTCTTTCTAGAACGGCGGGGGTTCGACTTCTGCAATCTCGCAGTGTTAATAATCCAAAGGACTTTTTTCGCACGACTAATCACTAAAACTGCCAAATCGATGAGGGATTCTTCGTTACAAGTGTACATTGCTCAACGGTTGAATGGCACTTGGTGTGCATTGCGAGTCAGTTTGACGAAGACGCCTGCCAAACCTAAAAGATCGCGTTTACTCTTCCATACTTTCAGCAGTAGAAGTGGTGACTGGATTCGCCAGGTTTGCTGCTTTGGCGGCTTGCTCTGCTTGAGATTGTCGTTTTATCCACAAATGATGATGTTGCAATCGATTCTCTCCCAAATCGTTCAATGGAATCGCATGATTAGGAATACCCAATGCACACAACTGATACAAACATTCTTGATGTGACCCTTGAATACTGCGGAGTCGTACTCGAAGCAAAGGCGATAGCAAATGACTAATCAAATCCGCGACTGGTTTCCAAGCACTGGAACTAAAGCAAATGTAAATCCCGCAAAAGCGAACTGGCATGGCCTTGACGAGTTGACTAACATTGCGCGTCAGCTCAAAGTCGTACCCTCCAGGAGGATAACCCCCCACGTTATATGATACGCTCAAATAGCCAACTTTTTGAGAGATTTCATCTCGAGCAGCGTCCTGACCAATGTAGAAAAAAGCACGGAGCTGGAGTATAGTTGTCGCCGAGAACAAAAAGTAAAAAAGAATGGATGAGTAAGGTCGACACGCCACTACAAGTCCTTTCCGTATCTCGTACCAGATTCTCTCGTTGTTTGTATACGTAGTTTGCCGTTCGCGTAAAGAAGATCCCCCGCCCAGCATGATCACGTTTGCTCAAGAACTGCATCCCCCCCGCTTTGAGAGACTTTTTGTCGTCTTCATTCAAGTCATCTAGTGTAATATCGCGACCCAAAAGTTCGGTTCCAAAAAGATGTTGCTTTAGTGCAAAATATCGCATCATTCGTCCGGCAGCTCGTGCTGCATCAAAGTCCTCGGAACGTAGAAACTTGATCTTTTGCGCTTCGACCCACTCTGAATGTTGCTCTAGTGCTAGTTGATAGGCATGCCATCCACTTATGGTGGAGCCAGCAGCCATCGTAGTGGCAGTGGGGACAGCTCCTCCCGTACGAGTACTTTCTTGTTCTCCTAGATGCAGCAATTCGTTTTCCAGCAGGTGCATTCGATCCTCGACAAGCTCAGAAGACTCTGCGCGCATGCGGTAATCAATTGCCGCAGCATGGCCGGTCATGTCTGCCCAGACTTGTTCTCGCTCAACTTTGTCCATGGAATGTAACTCACGAGCGGTACGCTCTTCGGCGGGACAAAATAAGATGCGTTGCAGGATGACAGCGTGGTCCTCGTTTCCCGGAGCTAATGCGGAGGCCATCGTGAATGAAGTGCGCCTGAGTTAGTTTTAAGGATTGTCGAGTACACAAGAAAAAATTTGGTGGAAGGATGGCAACAAAGCGTCTGATGGATCGATCAATTATGCACGGTTGCCGACCCTTGAAAACCAAAAGGGCATATGCTTACGCCAATACCGTGTATTCTCTCTCTAGAAGTACAAGAGAGTCTCGTAATCGGCAAAGGGCGAAGCCCCAATAAACGATGCCAGCACCCCAAAACACGCGAAAGTTATTGGGGCAGTGTACCTAGCTACCTATGTACCGGTAGTACACACCAGGTACGCCCAACCAGTACCACAGTTAGTTAGCCATTACAAGAACCCTAATGGCATTAGGTAGTTTGCCTTGCGAAATTCTAGCACTGCAGTACCCACGAGTAGAGAATGTAAGGGCGAGAGAGGGAAGAGAAAGCTGTGTAGTACAAGAGTCGAAGGCAATACAGGAACATTTCACAACGGCGGTTACTACTGCTTCGTCTGTCATCATGGCTGAACAAGAAGCAACATCAAATTTTTTCAATGACGGTATTGAATAGAACAATTAGTTTATAAAAGAAATACGACATGCATAGTAGGGTACAATAGCCCCCCCCCTAACTCATGTGTGGGTCAGGAAGGTGCTTGGATAATCTCATCAAGTCGAGAGATGGTAAGAATACATGTTGCATGTGCTCATGCATATTTCCGTGCTGGTCTATTTAGTTTGCTCTCCTGAGGGACTCGGTCGCTTTACTTTCGTCTTCGCCTCCTGTCAGTTTCATGGTGCTGCTGCGATTCTTCGTATGTAGAGTTATCGTAGGTCGTCGACTCATTTACTGCTGACTCGTCTACTGTTTCCATTTCTTCTTGGTCCTCGGCGTAAAGGTTCGCGTCCACTTCGGAGGGATCCACGTACTCGTCCATGTCATCTACGCCTTCTTCGCTGACCTCTTCTTCGAGCTCAAGATCATCGGTACTGTATTCATCCTTTTCTTCCCAAACGAAGAAAGGATAGTAGGCACCTCGAAACATGATCATGATCATCCCGAAGAAACTCATGATGAACGAGCACGAAAAAATCCATGTTGCAGCCGTAATGTTTTGTTGGCACATTGCCACGTACGCTGCATTCGTGTACAAGGGAACGACATTTCGGCAGCTCAAAAGTTCAAGACTTCGCTGGGCGGTATCCGAAAGAATCGTCGTATGAGCTTGCAGTTCCGTGATGAGTTGAAGCACGGCGCTGTAGTCGACGCCGCACTGTTGAGACATGTTTTCGGGAGTAACGTCAACGATCGCTTGCGCCATTCCATTCAAGGTAGTCCTAGCAGTGGTCAAATCTTCATAGTAGTTTTCCAAGAATCCCCACGGCCCATCGATCTTACATTGATGGGAATAGAACATGATTGCGTCATAGTACACGCTTCCTGCTGTCAAATCGTATTGACCCAGAATGTTCTGGACCGTTGCATCGGGGGTGTTTTCCACACCACCAGAGCAAAAGTCTGCGTTTCCTTCAGTAGCCAGAACAACCCAGGCACATCCAACATAACAGAAAATCACCATGATAATAAAGAAAGGCATTGTGAACCAAGTCGTAAAGCAGTAATAGCCCTCGACGTAGGTTTCGGTCCATCCAAGAATCAAAGTCACCATCAACAGAGCAGGAACGATGTAATAGGGGATCATGATACCGACAGCGGCACCAGTTGTAAATTCCACTTGCTCTACAGCCTCGTCAACTTGATTATTGGCTTTGGCAAGCTGTCGAAGACCCTTGTTGACCAGTTCGAGCTCATCCGCGATAAAGTTGGACAACTCAGTCAAAGCATCCAACGCACCCTTTGCTACCTGTCGCAGGCTGCCGTTTTCACCAGGAACCAGGGGGCACACATCACCGCTCAGAAATTCCACTAGCTGATCTCGAACCGGGGTGGCTTGTCGTGAAATGGTTTTCAGATTGGAGGAAATTGCAACAAACTCATCATGAATCTTAATAACATCCTGGTTGGTAGCATCAATCGTATCGGTAGTGTCCTGAAGCTTGGTCAAGCCCTTGGCAGTCAAAAGAATGCTAAAGATGATCACAATAAGTGCAGAAAACCCAAAGATGCTTCTGCCAGCCTTAGCTCCAAAACCATCTCGTTGATACGGGTATCCCGAAAAGACCCCAACATGGACCGGCCCCAAACACTTGAAGAGCAACAAGAGCAAACCCCATGCTGTAAAGATACACATAATGAAGCATGCTACAAAGAGCATGCCTGCTGTGTAATCCTTTACGTCATTGGGATTATCCGAGAACAGTGCCGAGAAGTCATTGTCGTGGCTGAATCTGGGCAGTTCATGGAAGGCACTGACAGGATCGGCCTGTCAATCGATGGTCGCAAGCAACAAAAGGTGAGAATGGATGCTATCGCATAATATGCCAGTGCCGAACATGGCAACCGAACAAACACTACTACTCACAGGCTCGAATGGCAGCTGATACCTCGTATCGTCGCCCACAATATAGTTCGCCATTGTCGATTGCTGGGAGGTCTAGTACGTCTTTACAATTAAACTCCAAGGAGGATACCAAACTGAAGGCTTTCGTCTTTGTCGCTATCGATGTTGGTAGACTCGGAGGGGCATCAATCGATGGGATTGGTTCTTCCAAGTACGATCCAATCGCTATTGAGACATGTTGAAACAACCAGAACGTATTTCTGTAATAGAATCGACTGCTTGGCGATGGCAATCCTCGCGAGTTGCCTAATTCTCCGTAAGTTAGCGAGGAGCGGCTTGCGTCGTCCCGAATGATTGTATATAAAGTTGTATATAATTATGAGTGACGCCCATGTAAATATTTAGAAAAGAATCTGGCGCCAATACCTTTTCCGGTATTTTGACGTTTTATATATAGCTCAGAAAAGAATTTCAATTCTCCGAAAGGTGACCGAGCTCGCGCCTCTCTCGTTTTCGAATGAAAAGAAGACTGGGTCCCTCCATTGGCACTTCACGACGCACAAAAAAAAGAGACCGCGGCACTCCGTCATTATTCTCCCTCTGACGTTCCTTGCATCGAACAATGATGGCCATCTATGAGTATAGGCTTGCCTGGCTCATATCGGCTCTGGCAACCTATGAGGCCCCGAATTTTGATGAAGGTGACGACGCCGTCGACGTCAAGCTATTTCCTCAATTTTGTACCAGCCAGAAAAAAGTGAATTACCACGTTAACTCAAGCGTTGGAACAACAGGTACTGCAGATCACAAGCTATGTCGGTGGGATGTTGTGACGAGCGACATAATTACAGTCGGCTCCAAACGACGAAAGGTCCCGTATCGGGGCCCGCTGAAGCTCAAGATGCGTGTCAATTTTAATGGCGGCCTTGCTGCTCCCCCCAAATTCCTTTCCCTGTTCGAACTTAAACCCATCCAGTCTCGGGACAACTGTGACGTTTACGGCCTATTCGCACTTGTCACTTTCGATGAAGGACGTATCATCACCGTCAAGTTTGATGAGGAAGATGCAGGCGGGACAACCCGAGCCTTAAATTTCGGTGGCACGCTCATTCGCGAATCTGAGGAAGATGGCCCGCCTCCTAACGCACGGCTGACGAACAATGGTGTCATTCGGGCCATCACGGCAATTCCGAAAGGCGACGAAATCATTCTTGAGTCCTCCATGAGCCGAACGACCACGCACCCAGTGGATTTCTTGGATCGGATAATTTTGACGAAAAACTATCGTGGAGCATTTATCCGCCCATTCCTATGCCGTGTGAAGGCCTTCGTCAGGTCTACGGACGGGAGCGTATCATACACCGTCCAAGTTGGTGACACCGACGTAGAAGAGACGCTAGACGAAAGCGAAATTGTCAAACGCTCTTTGTTGTATTCCAATTATGTGGCACCTGACACCAGTGCTTGTCCGGACAACCTTCGATCATCTTAACTACTGATAGGACCAACCTCCTCTCTAGTAAGAAACCCCACAGATTGATGAAGAATGAGAACTCTTCACCCACAAGAAAGATATAGTACATTGTGCATTTTTGACTAGCAGCGCTGCCGCTGCCACTGCCGCCGACATCAATAACAACGAGGGAAGGACTACAATAGACGGGACATGCTTCTGCATATCAGCCCCCGAGGGCAAGAAGCGATGAAAGGCATGAAGTAGTCTAGATGACGAGGACTAGGGGGGACGAAAAGCATTCTTCAGAAGGTACTACTACTAGAAAGAAAGAGCCGTACATTGGGCTGTTTCGTCCTGCTGGTCAACAACAATGATTACATTATTATGCCCAGGATATGCCTCTGCATACCAGCCTCTCTCTTAAAAAAGGGGGAAGAAAGCCAACCACGTGAGTCCCCACCAGCAAGACATAGCACCAGGTGAAAACGACTTCTAGTAGAAGAATGGTAGTATGATGAATTGAAGGGGGCACAAGAAGTGCCAGTAAAGATAAAAGTAACGAGGAAGCATCCACAGCAATGATGGTCAGAAGGATACATCTATTCAAATGATGGCAAAAGGAATGTGTATACCTAGGCTAGTTCTTCATGGTAGCTACGAGTAGAATAGCCCGATTGGGCGCCACGTGGCATCCATAGACGACGCTGATCGACTCAAGCGACCACACTTGCCATCGCCGTCACTCAAGTGCGAGCGGGCCAGTCGGCGGCACTGGATCGTGGTTCCATAGCGGCGCACGCGCGCCGCTCCGCTCAAATTTTGAATTTCTTCTCTTCCGCTGAGCTGACACAAGTCACTCCAAAGAAGACCATGGTCGTTGGATTGTATCAAGCAATTTGCTGCTGCTAGCTCTAAGAACGAGAACGAACAGGTTGACGATGGTTCCTTATAGCCCTCTTTACGAATTGGACAATATCTCTGTGAATTCGGCAATGAATATGGAGGAATCGAATCTTTCCTTGGAGGCACTTCTGGGGCGGTCACTCTCATCATCGTCAATAGAACCGCCACCCCGAGTCATTAATGATGCTGTTTTGATGGACCAGACAGAAGACGAGCCTCCAACGACAACAATGAATTATATTCCGGTGCGTGCCATGTTGTTGTGTGCGAGCGTCGTGGCTGGTCGCTCTTTTGAAACTAACAGAGGTTCCATGGATTCTTGTCAACGCAGCCCAAGTACGTTGCCGATATGCACGCCGCTCCTCGTTTTGGACATACAAATCGACTGGGAAAGCTAGTTTCGAGGAATCCGCAAGATGCCGTCGATTACGCGAGTGGAGTAAGTGTAACCTACCGTTCGGGAATGCCACGCGGCGTTCTAGTTAGCAGATCTCACGTGTGCCCTTCTGCTTTCCTGACTGTCACTACTCTCGTTTACGTCTCCAGCTCAAACAGTTTACACTCTTTATTGTGGTGCCCTTTATCATATGGGGAATTATACTGGTGTTATTCAAGTTTGTCTATGGCATTCGTCGGATTGGATGTGCCGCGGGTGGAGAAGTCTTGGATATGAAAGCCCTGAGTAAACAAGGCGTGTCTCGCAAGATTCGAAAAAGGCGCATTGTCCGGAGTTTTCGACTTCAAACCACGTTTATGATTACTGGCATTTTAGTGCCTACCTTGTCTTTAATGATGATGGAAATGGGGTGGTCCAAAGTACAATTGGCGTGGGATGATGTGCAGCAAGTCATTCAGGATGTCGAAGCACTAGCGTATCGGGGCTGGAATGCCATGGATGGTTTGCAACGCACAAAACAAAGCTTGCAGAAGAATCGTTTGGTGCAAGACATTCTGAAAAAAGAGTCCACGTCGTCACTCTTTGTCTCGTGGTGTCCCAAAGCACAAGGCGACGAACGTCTCGACTTTTTGGGGGATGCCATGTCCTCGTTGGAAGGCGATACACAGCGTTTGATTGCCCTCTTTGATGATTACGTGCCCCAAAACACGAATGGATTTGTGTCGGTCACAAAAGCCACTGAAGCCGTTGATCAATCCATCGAGTGGTTCTTTGAGCATGACTGGATTTGGAAAATGTACATTATGGTCTTGAATGTCTTGAATGCATTCTTGGTGTTGTGTTGTTATATCTTTACGAAACACAATATCATTCATCCACCGACACGATTCTACTTGACGTTTTGGGTGGTCCCCTTGTTTACGATTGCTACCATACTCTTACTAATGGTCACGGCCAGTTCGGGCATTGCCACGCTCATGAATGCCGATTTTTGTGCCGGTGGAGATGCACCGGGGTCACCTGATGGAGCCATTCGAGATGCCATTATGAGTTTCCAGTTTGGAAGTGTGAGCCAAAAGCACAACTTGACGGGCACCTTGGGGCTGGTCTACGATTGCTTTACCTACTATGCCAATGTAAGTGCACCATACCGATGATGTTCTCTCAATACAGCGTGATACCCCACTCATTCGATATTCTTTCAGGGTTGCTTGACCGATCATCCCTTGGCGTTTTTGCAAGACTATGCCGATCAAGTAGATCAAGCGACTACGTACATGGCAGAATTGACTTCCAATTTGCCGGATACCCCGGAGACGATTGAAATGTTGAATACCGAATGCGGGGCCAACATGGCATTTTTGCCAAAGGCACTTGCCGAGCTTGAAACACAACTCTTGAGTGTTCAATCCAACTTGAATGCCATGGTCAATTTGGCAAGTTGCCATAGCATTAGTCCCTTGCTTAGACGTTTGACTCATGGTTCGGTCTGCAGTGAATCCGCACATGGCTTGACATGGATTTGGGCTAGTTCCTTGACAATTTGTGTCTTGTGCTTTGTCATGCTGACCACACGGGCGGCACTGTACAATGCCACTCGCAAACGCAAGCCCCGCACCAAAAAATCCAAACGAGCCGTCGAAAAGGAATTTGAAGAATACAAAGAGTTCATGGCGGAATATTATGACGATGCGGCCCTGTGGAAACTGGAGTATCTTTCTTCCAAGAAGAAGCAACAAAAGAGCAAGGCGGACATTTTGGACATCGACTTTGCATCTGAACTGTTGGCGAATCCAACGTTCGAGACGGCCGTCACAACGAAACCGTCGGCCGATGAAGAGGACGATGATAATCTTACGATTGTCGACTTTAAGGAGGTGGATATTTCGCGGCTGGCTGGGCTCAATCATTTCGGCGATGATGAAGAGGACGACGGAGTTGACGAAGACGAAGCGGTTCCATCTGCTGAAATGGCGCCAGATGGAGAATGGCAAGATGAAGAGGATGATGATTCAACCTATGACTCGGACTATGAGTCAGATTCGGATAATTCCGCGGAAAGCAGTGGCGACGATGAAAGTGCTCTCCTTTCGTTCATTACAGAAACACGTTCCATCCTTTCCGAGACCAAATCCATTGCGTCCAGCGTGGCGAACAAGGCCATGCAATACATTCGTCCTCTTTTGGGCAATCCCAAGGATAAAGAAGACGAAGAAGATGCGAGCGAAAATGATTTTGACTTTGACTTTGAAAATAACAGTCTATTCCTTCAGTCGCCTCCAGCATCTGGTCAATCGCAAGCAAGTGCTACGAATGAGCTGGGCAAGTTGATGACCCCGCCGCCCCGATCCGCAAAGACTCCAACGGCACCGCAAAAGCCTTTTTCGTTCTTGGGACGAACCAATGTTACGGATGCGGCTGACCATGAGCTAGTTTCACTTACCCGCACTCCAGATATGACCAGCAACCCAAGCAATGCTGCTGGAGTCCATCCACGCCGCCTCAAACTGTCTCCCTTTTTAGATGAACCGCCCCAAGGTGGCGGAAAGCCAAAGAAAGCCCACCTTCCCAGACGTCGTCAACAACAACTGCCTTCATCATCACGATTGAATCTGGGCATTACTACTACTAGTTCTACACCTCAACCACCCCGACGGCCTCGGGCCAGATCGGCGGATAGCGACGACATGTCCTTGTACGTGGAGGATGCTCCAAAACCACCTGAAAAGCCCTACCGTAGACTGCCACGCACTTCCCATGGGTCTTCGGCGAGACGAAAGGATCCTTTTCGATAGACTCGTCGATCCCTCATTTGCTGGTTCATTCATTTAAGCCATCGTTCCAATCCGGCTAAATACTAAAAACTGCTAGAACCAGAGCTGGAGGCATCTCTAGTCCTGTGATTTGTTAGTTAAAATTCGTCCGAGTTGTAGAGTTCTCTGGCACACTTGTGGAGGCCACTGGTCCACCCTCCTCGGCAGGTGCAATCAGGGTTGGAATTGTTCCCAAACGTCAGCGCACAGGGGAACTTTCGACGAAGCACTTGTTGGTTTTTATAGGCCACGGTCGTAACGCCAACAATCGACAAAGTCAGCGTTCTCAAACGATATCACGAATCCGTCCTTTGTTGATGGCAACAGAGGAATTCGATGCGAGGGGTGTACTAGTGGCGAAATGAACAGTGTGTTGACACAGATCAAGTAGAGCACGAGAGGTTTCGGCGTAGTCGTCGATAGGCGACGAGACGAGACGGTCGGCATGAAAAAAGGAGAATGATGAGGACGTCTGGCCGCCAACCAGCAGAATGCAATTGCGCGTCAGCATTTGAAGCGATGACGTAAACAAACTTCAAATTTGCTAGGTAAAGTGGGTGACGTACGTGTTCCTCCTCCCGGTGTGTCCATGTCGAGGCTATTGGATTGCCAAATGGAAAGACACACTGCCTCGTAGCCACGAAATGTAACCGTTTTTGGAGGAATGACACTCATTTGCTGAGCACAATAGGACATCGGAAGGCCATCAACACCATGCGGACAGAGGACTTGAAAGGCGACTTCGCACGATCGGGGAAGATGCGATCCATTGCTTGACCGACGACTCAATCCAAAGGATAAAGTTAGCTCAACACTCAAAAGATACCCCTACTAAAGTAGCTGCTGTTGTACTAGAGTGGGTTTTTCTCATGCGAAAGTACTAACAAGGAACCCGTAGCACTTTGTTTTACTTGTTAATATCTCTTTATAGCTTTTCTATTCTATAGTTGAATTGCTCGAGCGATGTTCCTGGCATAGCGGGAACTAGAATCGGGGTTTCGACTAGCGAGTGAGTCTCTTTGAATGTGAGCATAATGTGGTGGGTATCTTCCCAATCGTGCTGCTTCTAGACGTAGCAGGATCGGTACATGCATGAGAAGTGTGGGCATGAGGCAACTAGCAGCGATCTCAAAGATCTAGCTGAAAGATTCCTTCGTCGTTATCATCCGCTGTCGTCGTCCAAGGTGGCAACTCAGCGTCCTGATTAAACTTCGTGGGGGATCGATCGCTTACTGTTCTCGGCGTAGGACTGGGACCTCGAAACTCAGCGGCAGGCAGGGTGTTATCCTCGTCCGACGAAGATGATCCATCTGGTGTCTGATGACTCATTCTGTGGCTGACGATTCGGTTGTACATCCTCCAGGTAGCAATTTCATAGGCCGTTGCATCGCCCGTCTCATCGTACTGTGAGTTCGTTCGTAGCTTTCTCTTAATGGCAATGGAACTCGATCGTCGAGTACCGCCACTGCAACAGCGCGGAACTTGGGCCTCGTCTTTGCTATACCCCGTCCGGTGGGTCATGTTGTTGTTATAGTTATATTCGTTCATTTTCAATAGCTTCGCGGTGTGTCATGGGTGAAAGTGAGAGGAGCGGAATCAATGAGAAAGGAGCGATTTTTCGAAAACTCTCTTGCAGATACTCAAATCGTGTGGCTCCAAGGGGTTCGGATGGCGTAGTAGATTCGCACGTTCGCAAGATGCTATGCTCTAGTAGATGCGAATCTTCGCTTCTCATTTGGCATTCGCATATGTGAAAGACACAGGGCTTAGATTGGAGCAAGATGCATCTTAAACTGGCGAACAGTTTTGTTCCAATAGAGAAACACGCCACTTTGTGCGTTGTTCAAACCAGGTGTACCAAATCCTATTTCCGGAATCTCTAGCGTCGCAAATTGATTGCGGAGAACAGTTGCCACCAACCGGTCATCGAATCTCGGCCATCTGCGACGTGTCAAGGTTTGTGTGGCTGCGCTTGTGTGTGTATGATTGCCCCCGACTTGGCGGATGGATACATTTATATTTCGCAGTTGGGCCTTCATGGTTGCGCACCATAATAAAGTATTGCGGTACAAGGTACAGCCCGCGAAACGGGAACCGTTACTCCGAGGCAGCTATCGCAAAGGACTATCTCTACTTGCTTGGCGAACGACCGTTTGAAGCACTCCGAAGTCAAGAATGCATAGGAGGCATGATGGTGGCATGCGTCAGCGATTGGGTGATTCGTGGAAACCATGTGTGCGACACGGGATCCGGTGACGTAAACCACGCACGTAGGAAAGGAATCAACATCAACAATCGACTGTTTCTTGGCAGCAAGAAAGGAAGGACCGCCCACTCCTAGCACGGTAGTAGGAGTTGAAAAAGAAGACGTCGAATGAGGGTGTCAAGGACGATGCCAATAAGAGATCGATGGATCTAAGATGATGCCCAGAACCCCATGTCAAGATTCTTGAAGAAAATCTTCGGCTAGCTAGTAGTGGTGCATGACCTATAGTGAAACTGCCGGTAGCGTAGAGGACGCACCTATCGAGCAACTACCTTGACTTCTGGTTACCCGTCTACTGGCGCAAATTTGAAAGCAGCTCTAGAGTAGGTACGTTTGGGGTTGTCGTCACCTTTCTCTGAACTCCAGCTTTGTTTAGAGTGACGTTATCGAATCTTTGCGGTCCAGCTAGATTCAAGAAAGCGACTGGGCTCCTGTAGAAGCCCCACTTAGTTCTAGATCGTCGCTTCGTAGTATCCTGCAGCCTGATAGTATCGGTCTGTTTAATGCATAGGTAGGGGGCATCCCGAGATGACACCTACATGCTAGAACCCCTCTAGCAGGCTTCATTTACTACGGGTAGTCTATTAGCAACTGTAGCGTATCAACTGAAGTCTATGGTTTATAATTTAGTAGCAAAGAAAAGCTGTATTTCCTGGAGATGGCACGACGCGTTGTGCGTCGCATGATGCAACTCTTGGAGGCCCATCTTCGAGGAAGGTTTGCCATTCAAACATGGAAAATGAACAAAATCGTATGGGGTCTCAAACTAGATTTCCAGTTCAAAGACTTCCCCATCATGAACATAATCTGCGGCTGCTAGGCCGTTCAAAGGTACGTTCATGGCCCCACCGTAGGAGTACACGGAAGGATCCGCTGTAAAAGAGCGGTTAGCATCGAGCTGTTGGGAGGAAGAGGAAAGGCGCTGGCTTCTCCGATGATCGACGATTCGATTGTACATGCGCCATGTCGCCCAATCGTACATGCGTTCATTGGAAACAGAATCTTCCTCCGCAGCGGCAAGTTCGACTTGACTCGCCGAAGTTCCAGGATAGTAGCCGGAAGTAGGCTGAGGACTCTTGATAGCAATTGAGCGTGATCGTCGCGCTTGTGTGTTCGAGGATGGTGATGTGGGGGTTCTTGGAGAGCTCATTGTGAACGTGCTGAGGGCAGCAGTGGCCGTGGAGGATGAAGAAGATGTGTGTGGTGTTTGTGGCACCGAAGTGTTAGGCTTAGCAGGCTTTCTCACTTTTGGAGAGGAGGATTCTTCTTGATCTCGCGAAAAAAGGAGAGCCTCCATCAAAGGCGTGGATCTCGAGTCGGAAGCAGAATCTTCGAATTCGTCATAAGCCATCAGGGCCGTTCCTTTGGATCCATCGAGTCCATCGGAATGTTCTGGCACGCAGAAGTTCCCGTCAAATCTCGGAAGTCGAAGAGCCTGTTGATGAAAACAGTCTGTCCTTGGTACGTCAGTCGCTGCTCCCCGTCGGATGGTTCGGAGCTGATGGTGTTGCGTTTCGACGATGATTGGCGAGGCCGTAGCGGAAGTGTTGGACGCTGTGGACCTTTCACTGAGATCAGTGTTTCCATAAGCATGTTTCAGTAAATCATCGACAGCGATCGAGCTTTGTTTTCTCAGGGGCGCAATCAGATCTTTCAACGACAGATTCGTGCCCGACTTTTTCAAGGCATCCGACGACGTCTGCCCATCGGCACAAGGCGGTAGAAACGAATCCATAGCTCGTCCAAACACCATTTATGGGAGTAGCAGCAGCCTGATGAAAAGGGTGGCGATGGCAATAGCAAGCGTTAGCAAGGTTTGGGTTTGAACTCCAGACGCATGAACGATAATGTTGTTTGTGTCGGTAGATGCGTTTCAAGCGGACGCGAAATAAAAGTGTGGATGAACGCGTTTTGTGAGTCCATGCTCCACGAGCACTCAAAAGGTTGACTGATGTACCAATTCCGAAACGCGATAGTAATGGTCAATTTTGAATGTCGCAGTTGCCTTCTAGCCAATCAAATGTCTCAATAATGTTGTCCTGGTGTTCTCTACTTCTAAGTGGTCATGTTTTGTTCCTTCTTATTTGAAGTGGCCCAACTGCATCCCGAACACCACCTCGTGTCTTTGAATTGAATCAACCTATCAGGTTGCAGGCTACAGCACAGACATCAGGGGCCAACGGGCACAGGAAGTCGAAGAGTTGGCGTAGCATATTTATTCTCTTGCACATAAGAATTCGAGTATTTTCTTTACTTAACACGTCAAGAATTTCCGATTTCGCTTCTCGTTGACTCCATAGGAACTGTACCGGTACTGTTCTTCGGGATTCAGTGGGTGGTGGGCAATTGCTTACGCGCGCGAAATTCTTCTTGGGCGCAGCGTACTGGTATGACGAATGTTGACACGTCAAAGCATGAAAAGGACACAGATGGTTGACAGACGTCATCGAACATGGATGGGTCTCTTGCTTCGGCGTTTGGACGCATGACCGAAAGCTCTGAAACAGGTCGAGTCAGTCAATTTGGAAGCATTACGACTCGGTCGAATGAGTCCGAGTCATCCAGGCTCCGCGGGAATAGGGGCTACTAGGAGACATGTACTTTTAGCTTTGTGTCGACTGGCGAAGAGGATGAGGACAAGACCAAAGTATATAGGTACCAGGAGACCTACCCTTAGTTTGCAGCACTGATGGTTGGAGGCGGAAACAATTTCTAGAGTGCGAGCGGGGCCATGCATACATTTTAAAAGTATCTACTAGATTCTGGGGGGAGTCCCACACATGACTCGAAATGATCAATATCCCCCCGCATCCAGCTGCCCCCAAGTCTAAAAGCTTTCAGTGCCAGACTGCATTAGTACGTGCTCTGTATAAGAACCTGTTCTGTCTTCGTAAATTGCCCCTATCAAGAGTCCACTTATAACACTGCTGAAAAAAGAAGGGAAATGTCTTATATTCTAAATAGGAGCAGCATATAAAATACGTCGCAAGTGCATATGTAATATGTCAATACTACTTATGTAATACGTAAATACATCATATGTAAAACGTAAATACTGCACATGTAATATGTAAATACTTCACAAAAATATGACAATACTTCACATTACATATTTTTAAGTAGATACGACACATTTTTGTGTCGTATTGACTTAAAATTAAGTAGATGCAGCATATAAAATATGTCAATACAGCATATGTAATATGTCAATACTGCATATGTAATACGTAAATACATCATATGTAAAACGTAAATACTGCACATGTAATATGTAAATACTTCACAAAAATTTGTCAGCAATAAGTAGATTCTACTTATGAATGTGTTCCACTCATCACCCGTCATTGCCTTTGAAATCTGTTCCTTGTTCGCCAGGTGCTCGAAATCTATTGCCTTGTTCGCAAGATGCCTTCTTCATCAAGGCTCTCTTCTTCGGGGAACAAACTGCCCCCAAAGCAAAATCTTTTGAGAGGCGCCTGCCAAATGACAAGGCGGGCGGGTCGATCGTCTCATCAGCCACATGCCAGGAGGTTGCAAACCCCACAAGGCATATGTTGGGATGACGACTGATAATAATTGCTGGATTAAATTTAAGCCCCTGTTGGCAGACTACGGTAGCTAGAGGTAGAGACCTTCGGTCATTTCGCCTTTTTTCTTTCCTCTGCGTCAGTCCTCGCCCACCACAAAGCGAAAAGGGAATGTTGACTTTTAGCACGTATTCCCGCAGCGCCCCAAAGACGACGCGAGAAAAAAGGGCGTTCATCCAGCGAGCACCGCGTCCAGAAGAAATGACAACAATGACAGCGTCTTAACATATACCCTGAAAGCTATAACTTTTAAGCTAACCAGCTACCTATAACCTCCCCTGCCTACCTATTGGCCATGTTCGCTAGTCTTCTTCGACATCGGCATGCCAGAGTTTCTGCATTGGCAGCAGTTGCCGTCAATCATCAGTTTCATCAGCAACGGCAATGCTCCAAAACTCGTTTGGAGGCAGCCCCGTCGCCAGTCAAGAATGAAGAACTCTTTGAAAATCAGTGTTTGAAACGCCAGATGTATCAACCCAGGCTACCATATCCCGCCTGGGATTATAACTGGGACGGAAAGGAAACGCCAGAAACCTCCCTGGAGGGGGTTCGTCAGGGTTTGCATCGGCAAGTGCAGGGAAAGACGCGGCATGTCATTTTGGTTCGACATGGACAATATGATGAGTCGTCGTCAGAAGATCTGAAGCGCAAATTAACGCCGCTGGGTCGATTGCAGGCAATTCGAACTGGCAAACGTCTCAAAGAAATGATGGAGGGAAGCGACCACTTTGATAAAGAGCACTTCCGAGGGCCTTGTCCCGTCGTGGCGATTCGAGTTAGCAACATGGCGCGAGCCAAGGAAACGGCCGACTTGATAGCGCGAGAAATGGGGCTGGATGTGGCGACGCCTGATCCGGATTTGAATGAAGCTTTGCCGGCACCGATGATTCCGATTCGACCTGACATTCCTGGGGCGACGGAAGAGATTGATCAGCATCAAGGCCGTATCGAACGAGCCTTCCAACGATACTTTTATAGAGACAATTCGGTTGATGAGGAGGTGGAAGGTGATACGAACAAGCATGAGTTCGAGATCATTGTGTGTCATGGTGAGTACGCTGCGGGGTGTTGCTCAATACTTCATGCCACGAGATGCAAGATTACTAACGTATGACGTGTTCTTTGCAGGAAATGTCATTCGATACTTTTTCTGTCGAGCGCTTCAATTGCCACCAGAAGCTTGGTTACGAATGTCAACCCTCAATTGTAGCCTGACATATATTATGATTCGGCCAACCGGGCACGTCTCGTGTCGCATGCTAGGCGATGTGGGCCACTTGAAATACGATGAAGCCACGTTTTCGGGATACCACGGCTTGAAATGGTAAAACTAGAAAGGCGATTCGAAAGACAGTAGATAGCACTGCAATAAACGACTAGTAGATATGGAAATAATAGATAGTGCCCGAAGATGACGCCTGGCATGTTTCCGTGAACCACATAACCTCCCCCCTTCGAGATTTCCTCACGGAAAAAACGTCTTGGGCTTCTTCTTACCCTGTAGTTGAAACTGAGAACCAAACATATGGGAGTCAAAGATAAACGGATTGAGATGTCCGTGGGTCCTGTTGGGGTCCTCGGGTTTCCGCTTTTTGTCGCCACTCTGCCGAAATGCAACCGCACCTGCCGGCGGAGTACTGGGCAAAACTATGTCGTCGTCTGGGGCATCCGCAAAAACATCCCAGGACTCGTCAATTAACGGTGTTACTGTCGGTTTCTTCGCTGTCCCTGCCGTGTCAAAACTAGCATTAGTTCCTGGTCGAATCCAACCAATGCTCGGGGTGAAGGTGCCTTGCTGGTTTGGGCATAGGTTCACTCCCTGCAGGCCGTTGCCCAGGTGGGTTGAGAGAGGGGTCACTCCCTGCAGGCCGTTGCTCTGCTGATTGCGGAAACCGTTCACTCCCTGCAGGCCGTTGCTCTGCTGATTGCGGAAACCGTTCACTCCCGGCAGGCAGTTGCCCTGCTGGTTTGGGAGACGGTTCACTCCCGGCAGGCCGATGCCTTGCTGGTTTGAGAGACGGTTCACTCCAGGCAGGCCGATGCCTTGCTGGTTTGAGAGACGGTTCACTCCCGGCAGGCCGATGCCTTGCTGGTTTGGGGGACGGTTCACTCCTGGAAGGTAGGCGCCCTGCTGGTTTCCAAGACGGTTCCCTTGCCCCCGATCCACAGGGGTCCTGTACCGAGATAATAGTATGGCTTCGAATGATGCGCAGCCGGATCCTAGGCCGCCTTCAGCTAGGTTTTGAGGCGGGGCGATATTGACTGTCTCATCAATCCCCTCCTGTTGTTTTGCAACAGAATTCTTTCTCTGAGATGGCTTCGTTCCGGCTGGTTTGGAATTCTGAGGCGCCGGCAACTTTCGCGAAGCGACCTTGGCTGCCTTATCACTTTCGGCTTGACTCTTTCCTAAAGACTTGTTTCTCTTTGATGGCTTCTTTCCAAGAAACCGTGGTTCGTGACGAGATAGAAAGGCTGCGAAAGATGTCCACACGGATTCTGGAACGACTCCCCCTGACTTCTGAGGCGGGGTGCCCTTGGCTGCCTCATTACTTCCAACCTGACAGTTTTTTCCAACCGACTTCTTCCTCCTTGACGGCTTCTCTCCGCGTCGTTTGGAATCACGAGCCGCTTGAAACGTTCGCGACGGGGCGATCAGGGTTGTATCGTTGCATTCATCCTGAGTTTTGGCACCATGCTTACCTTTCTCCGATGGCTGCGTTTCGGGTACCGCGCTTTTATCTGGTTTAAAAACCCGAGACGCCGGTAGGCCTGGAGAATGGGGCTCGACTTTCTTGCCGCCATCCTTACTTTGATCCCGACCTTCTGAATCGGACAACATCATTCCGGCCCCCATGCTTCCATTTAGTTTGGGACCCTTAAGGGCCGATAGGAGTGGAGAGCTGGATACGACGGTTTTGCAAGCCTCCTTACTAACACCCTGGCCATCTGAACCAGTTGTATTGCCTTCGCACGATGGCGCTATTTCATTCTTCGCGGTTTCCATTTCACCTTGAAGATTTGGGTCATTGTCGGTGGTACCAAGCACATCTAGCGTCGAACCTGATGGCGCCGATGACATTGGAGGGTTGGATGAGACGGTTTTGCAAGCCTCGTTGCTCTCACACTGCCAACTCGCATCAGCAATTTCGTCTTGCCCCGATGGCGGTGTCTCTTTATTCGCAGTTTCACATTCCTGTTGACGAACAGTGTCGTTTTCGTCGTTGCCGGGTACATCTAGCTTTGGACCCTTTGACGCCGATAACACTGGAGGGCTCGACAAGACGGACCTGCCAGCCTCGTTACTTTCACCCCGGCCATCTGTATCAGATGTTATGTCTGGTCTTAACGACGGTATCTCATTCTTCGCGGTTTCCCTTTCATCTTGATAATCTCTTTCAATGTCGTCGTGACGAGGTCCATCGAGTTTCGGATCCTTTGGTGCCGAAGACCTTGGAGAGCTGGGCAAGACGGTCTTGACAGCCTCGCTGCCTTTACCCTGCCCACTTGTATCAGTTGTATTGCCTCCTCCCGACGGCGGCATCTCATTCTTCGCGGTTTCCTTTTCACCTGGAAGATTTGGGTCGTAGTCGTCGTTACCCGGTACATCTAACTTGGGACCCTTTGGCGCCGACAGCAGTAGAGAGCTGGATAAGACGGTTTTGCACGCCTCCTTACTAACACCCTGGCCACCTGTATCAGTTGTTTTGACTTCGCCCGATGGCGTTATATCATTCTTCGCGGTTTCCATTTCACTTTGAGGATTTGTGTCATTGTCGGCGTTACCAAGCACGTATAGCTTCAAACACGTTGGCGCCGATGGCATTGGAGGGCTGGATAATACAGCCTCGCCAGCCTCGTTGCCTTCACACTGCCCATTTGCACCACATTTTTTGTCTTGCCCCGATGACGGTATTTCATCACTAGAAGTTTCACTTTCCTCTGGAGCAACAGTGTCGTTTTCGTCGTTACCAGGTAAATCTTGTCTGGGACCCTTCGGCGCCGATAACACTGGAGGGCTCGATAAGACGGTCTTGCCGGCCTCGTTACTTTCACCCTGGCCATTTGTATCGGTTGTTATGTCTGGTCTTAACGACGGTATCTCATTCCTCGCGGTTTCACTTTCAATCTGACGGTCTGTGTCATTGTCAGGTACAAGCTGCCCGGTCATCGGGGATTTGGAATCATGCGGTAATGATAAATGTGGAGGTCTGGAAGTATGCTCCTGTACTAGTGTCGCACCTGGAGGGAGTGGGATGGTGTCGGCCTTGGTCGAAGTTGTGCTATCATGCGAGCAAGAATTTTTGGTAACGACAATACTTCTTGTCGCTTGAGAAGGGATCCCGTCATCTCTTTCCAGCTCCAAGGGAGGCGACGGGATGCCCCCTTTGCTAGTCGTGGCCGATTCTCGGCTATTGTCCACCCCATCGGCGAAATGTTGGTCGTGTTTGGCTCGAACTGAGCTCTCGACATTATCGTCCTCCTCGTTCACCAAAAATTGAACATCGTCGGACATCCCATGATTTTCAACATCAACTACTTCATTTTCAGACTTGGAGTCATCTTGTTTCCGTGCACGACCCGTGGAGACATCTTGAACCCTCTCGCAAAAACCTGTTTCATCGGCCAGTTTACCTTCCTCTGAGACTTCGCCGGACTTCACTTCGTCTGGAGGCTGACTACTCTTTGTAGCTGAGGCTCTGTCCGGTTCACCATTGACTTTGCGCCTTTTTCGCGCGGGTTTTGAATCGCCCTTGGGAACCCAACGGCCACGGACCGCATCCCAGTCCATTCCTCCACTATACGAATATGGTATGGAGACGAGTTCGACGTCGCCAGACCGCCTAGATCGACGAGTCGTACGCGCTTTCGAAGGGGATGCAGTGGAATTAACGAAAGAAGGATTCATCTTTTCTTCATGCGACACAGTTTCGTCTGGTGATGCGGCCGGTGCTGTAGAATTGTCTCCTTTTCTCTCATAAGTTGTGGAGGTTTCGACATGTTCACTACCAGACGATTTTTCTTTAGGCGGCTGCCTGGACTTTCGTTTGGATGCCGATTCTTTCCGTCTCCCTCGCGGTGACTCCGCATTTGTCTTCATCTCCGCTTGAGGCAGTCCATTCATAGTGCTGACGATTTCTTCCAAAACCTCATTCACTTCTTCCATATCTGTAATGACGCGCTCCGGCTCGCCAGTGTTGGCACTGTAAACTTCAAAGCCCTTCGAAGAGTTCGACTGAATGCTCGCCGGTTTCTCAGGTCGTGTCATAATATGGTGGACCAGATCGTTCCAAGAATCGTCGGGGACCTCGCAAGACAGATTTTCGAAGCTACCACATGACCAAGAACCTTCAGCGTCGACCGTTGTGGGCAGCAAATGCCTTGGTAGCCTCCGCCGCCGTTGACAACTGATGCATTTTATCCACGGGGCAAGCGCGACCACTTGGTGGGGGGAGAGTAGATCTGGCGGGTCCCATCGAGTACTACTCTTAGCCGCCGGTTTGTTCCCACCTAACTGGCAAACATCGGGGCTTTTCCCTTTCAGCACCCCTGGCGTCGCATCGTCGACTTCCTCCTGTCCGGCCCCTTCTTCGTTCCGGGGGTCGTTTTGTTCGCAGTCCTGATCGCGATCCTCAATAGTGCCAGCAGCCCCCAGAGAATTCACGACAACGGTAGCCTCTTCGTCGGGTTTTGGACTGTTACCATTTCTGCCATTCGAGAGTGGGAGTGGGTATTTTCTTGGCCTTCCTCGGTCGCGTTTTCCTGGAGTAGATAATACACCAACCTGGTTGTTTTCGACGACCAAGTCAGTGTGTTGCTTATCTAATTGTGAACATGCTGCGCAAATTAAGTTCATATCTTCTGCGGTGATGGCCGTAGTGATCTTGAAGCTCCACCCTCGAGGAAGCTCCGCTCCAGCCAACGAAAACGGAATATTAATAGTTGACTTGCAGCGGCAACAGATCACATGGTGAGTGAGACCGTCCTTTGCGTCTTGGAAGTCTTCATCCGAGACAGTATTTTCGTCTGAATCGTCCACGGCCATAGCCTCCGGCTGGTGAAATCCGCTGGTATCGACCGGAGCGACGAACCCAGCATTTGCCGTCCCCTCAGAGAAACTACCAGAAGTGGAAGTTTTCATGATGGTCTTCTGCTGAATTTTATCTGTACCACCGCTATGATTTGCTCTAGGTGGAATGGAAGTCGGTTCAGGGATACAAAGCCCTTTGTGATTCAGGGGGGACGTTGTAACAACCCTTGGAATCGTGGATATCGTTGACGTAACAGATGCTGCCGATGAAGTCGTCGATGCCGCAAGTATGGGGGGTGGGGGGTTATTGCTAGTAGAAACAACTGGAATAGGCGTCTTCTTGAACCCGCCTCCAACCCCGTTCCTTACGAAAACTGATGGCAATATTTGGTTTTTGCGCCGCTGTTCATGCACTTCTCTGATCCCGTTGTTGTGCTTCTTATCGTTGTTGCCCCCACGCTCCAAATAACTCATCGCCTTCTACCCCCGAGACAAACCTCTACTTTCAAGTTTAATCGGAGACAATCCTCTTGTTAGGCTTTTGGAAGTATTACAAGTCAGAGCCACTACGGCCAAGTGCGCTGAAGGCCTTTCCGTCTCGGGTTTTTAAATTACACCATTTTTCCTCGCCGGTTCTTCGATGATGGCGGGGGTTGGCGATTGTCGACGCGAGCGAAGCTGACCCAAGGACGGTAATAAACCCGACTTTCAATATCATTGTGCAATTATTAAACTTGGGTTTAAAAACTGTTTTTTGAATAAATATCGATCGGAAATTAACTTTAATAGGAAAATATTGTCATTCATCTCTGTAATCCTTAAGACTTGGTAAAAATTGGTAATCGTTCTCCGGTGGCTTAACGGGAAGGTTAAGTACACGGAAGTATTAGAACCTACCTGGCATAACATTGGTGGTATCTGACATTTCGCTTCCGCACGATCGACGGTTAGGTGCGATACCATAAGTCTTCTTCGCATCAGGGGGCAATACAGCACAAGTAAGCAGAATTTACTTCGCCGGACGAATGATTCGGGGGCGTACATATTTTACTAAAATTGACACGACTGACGTACCCTATGAATACAACAACGAGAAGACTCTGAAACGAGCCAACACATGAGACCAAAAATTATGACATTTCATAGATTCACCACTCTATTGATGATAAGATTATGATAGAGAATAAGAGCTATTTCGAGACACTGCCCATGAAGGCTTTTACGACGCCCAGGGTGCCAACCAATTCATAGATTGGTCCGATGAACCAGCAGCTGATCTCGAATTCTTTGAAACAACGCTCAACATGACACGACGAAAAGGTAGCACCACCTTCTAATTTTATTGTTCGTCGCCGATTTCACATGAAGGCCCGTGTACAATGGAATTGAGATAGTCATAAACGCAAGTTCGTTCTTCTCCAGTTAGAGTTTGTAGCGATACTAGTGCATTTAGTCCTCTTTGAATCTGGTCATGTCGGAGGCACTTAGATAAATGGTTTGGTAGAAATTGAAGAATTCTTTCTTCGTGACCCAAAAAATACCGTCATCAGCCGCTACCGGATTCAGTAGCTTTTTGATTTGGGGATACTTTTTCCATCCTGGGCCATCGTCGTCAAATTCACCGTCTTCAATCTCGCCGCTGCCCCAAGGATTCCGAACTTTGAGCAGATCAATTCCAGTGCCTGCAACGTTGGCATGGCTTTCGATTACCGAATAGGCATGGTTGTCCACGAGACCACCCGTGGAATGCTTGTCCGACGTACCCTTGGTACCGGCACCTACAATGTAGTTTTGCTTGTCCCACGCGACCAGCCGAGTGAAGAGTTGAGCCTCTGTCAATTCCAAATTCGTACCGCCCCCGCCGCCCGCTTTGGGCCAATCGACACGCCACATACTGCCGTCTCCGTCGTGGGGTGAATTAGCATGCTCGGCCCATTTCTTTTTATTAGGATCGTACTTGGCATAGCATGCATATTTCCCAGTCTTATCATTGATTCGAATGGTGTATTGTTCTTTGCATCCAGTCATGAGCGCCCAAGCGTGTGTACATTGGCCACCGACAATCTTGTCCCACCCACCACTATTTGGCAAAACAGTGAGATTTGAAAGTACGTTAGGGTACGGCACTCGCATCAGCGATCTGCAAGAGCACCCGCAGGAGACTCACCAATGTACAGCCAACGCCTTTTCCAGATAGGGTACCCACAGCTCGCCATCTTCGGAAGGCTTTGATGCCAACAATCCTTTTCCATCGGGGGCACAGGGCAATCGCTCGTCGATTTCAATATCCACTTCTTTCCACGTCTTGAGATCCCACAAGGTGACGGTATACATGTTGGGACCTTCCTTGGGCATTTGTTCCACATTCTTTGTCTTACGAAACAACTTTTTGATGGCACCATCAAATTCTGCCAAACTGGAAATCCCTGATAATAACCAGCAGTCACCGACTTGGCCTTGTGAAATATCAGACGGATCCACGTCGCCAATAATCTTAAGAAGGGGTGTATCGCCCACGCCCATGCCACGACCGGGCATTATAGGTTTGTTCGTTCCAGAGTGAAGCTTGCGCTTTTGAAAGGTCATGGCGTCGGTGTACTTATCGCGATGGGCCTTGGGCAGCTCATCATTGGGGAAGGGTGGTAGCCGTTCGTAGGTTTGGAGAAGAATAGTCATCCATCCCTTTGGACTCACGCCTTGAGGTCTATAGTTTGAGGTCCCTTCTCGATGAATATAAGTGTACTTGCAATTGGCGGCAGGCCAGTTTTCTTTGAGCATGCTGGTTTGATAGAGCATGGCGGTATACTTTCCAGGATTGGCTTTGAAGCGGGCAATGCCCTGTTGAATTGTTTGACCGGAGATATTTTCTTCTTGCCCTTTGGTATCATAAGTCGCCGATCCAGAAAAATTCTGTTCCTTGAGTCTCCACTTTGACGGATCTACATTGCGATAAGCTTCAGGGACTTCTTCTTTGGGTGCAGATTTGGCTGCTGCGCCAGGTTTGCCACTCGGCTTCGCTGCGCCGCCGCCACCACCTCCAGAATTCTTGGCGGGATTTCTTGATTTCTTGGGATTACCACCCGGACTTCCAGCGCCTCGCCCACTATTGCTGGGTCTCTTGTTATTGTTGGCCGAGTTTCCTCCATTTCCTCGTCCCCCCGCGCCTCGTCCTCCCGCTGGTTTGTTTCGAGTTTGTGTAGGACCCGCCGAGTTGGCTGCGGCTGTTGCCGCTGGCTTCTTTTTTCCATTTGCGCCGCCGCCCCCGCCACTGCTGCTAGCCGCACCACCACCCGACCCAGGGGCGAGCTTGCCTTGCGTGTCCGCTTCTTTATGGTCGATATTATCATAATGCTCATTGATTTTAACTTGTAACTCATCAATGTCTTTCGTGGCAGCTTCCAAGCACTTTTTGAGCTCCGCTTGGGAGGCCTTGTTATTCACGAGCGTCAAATAGTCAACTCCAAATTGACGCTGGCGATTGTTAAGCTTCTTTTCTAGCAAAGCAATCTGAGATTGTGCCTTGACTTTGAAACAGCACAAGCCAGTGGCATGGCCGCAGTTGGACGCCATGCGCTTGACTTTTTCGCCAAAGGTTTCTTGCGGTTGAGACGACGAAGCCATGCTTTGATTCTTGGGATCTTTTTTGCGATCACCCCGAAAAAACTCAGCTAACTCAGTAGCTAGCTAGAAGCAACACTCTTCTTTTAAGCACCCTCTTGGTTTGTTCAAGGAAGGGGATGGTACCGCTTTGGTGCCATTCTCCTGACTCGGGAGAGAAGAAGATCTCTGCGCTTCGTGCTTTGCCTCGTTACTCGGCACCAAAGATCTTGGGACGAGTCGAGTCTTGGACATCTATGGAATGACCCATCAATGTGTCGATCTTGGTGCGGGAAAAGATATATGCCCATTCATCGACCCCCCTGCGACTACAGCAAGCAATCTCGTGAAACGGAAGTAATGTTACTCTAGATTAACCCAGAGTAGGCATCGATTACATGCTCCCGGTAAACACTTTTCTAAAGGTAGTCGTAGCTCTACTTCTAGCATGCTAATGAAAGAAGCATTAGTACCACTAGTAGTAGTTTCGCCCTGTGGATGCTACTTCTTAATCATGGGCGGATTCTGCTTCTTCTTTTCCGTGAGGGTCAACCTTCACACTGGTACTAGACGAAGCTTGTCGTAGTTCTCAAGCAATAACACTCAGCGGCTCGTTCTCTCGCTGGCTTCATAAAATTTGAATTTTGCGCAGCAAGTCCCCTGAGTTGTTTATGCCGTCGCTGTTGGCTTCTTGTTACCTCCACTTGCACCACCACCACCCGCCCCGGGTACAATCTTGCCTTTGGTGTCCGATTCTTTCGTATCCATTTCCTCATAATGTTCATTGATCTTAGCTTGTAACTCATCAATGTCTTTCTGTGCGTCAGCCAAGCACTTTTCGAGCTGTGCTGGGGACGCCTTGTCGTATACGAGCGTCAAGTAGTCAACTCCAAATTGACGTTGGCGACTGTTAATCTTCTTTTCCAGCAAAGCAATCTGAGATTGTGCCTTGACTTTGAAACAACACAAGCCAGTGGCATGACCGCAATTAGAGGCCATGCGCTTGACTTTTTCTCCAAAGGATTCTTGGGGTTCTTGCGACGATGAAGAAGCCATGATGGATTGAATGGCGTTCTTGTTCTTGGAACCTTCTTGCGATCAACCTGATAACTCAACTAACTAGCCTGGAGAAAAACTCCTACAATCTTTTGATTTCTTTCAAGCAGGGGTGATGCCTTATGTGCCATTCTCATGATGACTCGCTGCATGCTACTCCTATTCTGTTTGCCTCTGTTGTCGTCATTACTCGCACACAAACTGCGTCTCGATCGAATATATCTGTAAAATAGAAGACGGGGTCATTCTTGGACATCCGTCAGCAGGCAAGACAAAGGATATGCCCGTCATCGACCCACTCGACTTTGGCTACATCTCTCGCTCTCGCACTATCTAAGGTACAGTAGTACCTGGTATCCGCCAAATTCTCTCTATCACTTGCTAGCTACTATTAAATTCTCTCTCTATTAGCTAGCTAGTATTAAAGCAGCTATCCGGATAGAAGCTAGTGGAGTAGAGAGTTTTTAGTCCTTGATGCGATGCTACCCAGCGTATGCAGTTTACCCACTTGGGGTACTAGACAACAATGCCTTTGCTAGTCATAATTAGTGAATGTCTCTAGCAGCTACAGTACAGTATTCTTCTAAAGAACCGAGCAAGAAATATAAGTACTTGGACTATTCCGTATGATAGTAGTTTGTAGTTCTTCCATGTATTAAAATCCCCCGCCATTTTCTTACGAACTGCGAATGGTAAAGTCTTCCAATCCCAGCGATTCTAATTCCAATCCTTTTTCATTCGCCAAGTGCAAGACACAAATAAAGTAAAATGATAGAGTCACATCGGCTTGGCTTTGAGTCGTTTGCATTTCGCGTACAGTATCTTGAAAGGACAACAATGGTGGAGGAGCGTCTTGGTCGGCTTCCGTAGTGGTAGGAGAGATCGTGGAAGGCTCTGGATCCAAACTCTTCTCGTCGTCTTCGTCCATGAGCTCCCCCTTTTCTTCATCAGCAGCCAACGACTGTCGACGCGCCTTCAAGGTGCGCTCAAGTTCGTCCCAAAGATCCTTCTTGAGACGCTTGACATCGACCTTCTTCGCAACCGTAGCATATCCGACGCTGACCTTTTCCACCTTGCGAACTCCCTCCAACTCTGGTACCACAAAGTCGCCAACATCGTCACCGTCATCGTCGCCTCCAAAGGCAAATCCAAAACCATCATCATTATCATCCCCATACGACTGGTCATCGCCGCCACCGTTGCCCCAGGTTTCGACGCCTCCAAAGCCGACTTGACGTGTCGGGGCAGCAGCGGGCTGAAAGGCCAAAACGTTCGTGTTGGGACGCAAAAAGAGGGATGTAAAGTTCTCCACTTGGATACCAGCGTCCATGGGCAGGAGATTCTCGTTCTTGGCGGCCTTGGCAATGGCCGCCTTGGTCATTTGCAATGGTTCGCTGCCTTTTTTGCCCTTGGGTGGCTTCTTGAGCAATTCTTTGATATCTGGGGTGGGCTTGGACGTGTCTACCGCTAAAAGTAGTTGAGCAATCGCATTGTTTCCCGCCTTGGCAGTAGTACGACCTTTGCGCTTTTTGGTAGAAGGAGCCGCATCGGCCTTGTTGTCCGAAAGCACCGCCTTTGGTTTGCGTTTGGGCTGCATCTTTTTCCAATGCGCCGCTCCGGCCCATTGATTATTGCCCTGAATGGTCTCGAGTGCCTTCTTGTTGAAATATTCATAGTTGGATTGCGATCCCGAAATCTCACCTGCTGCAATGGCATCCAGCAGAACCGTTGCCTGAGACGGAGGCCGGGACGCCTCAAACGTAGTTTGAAAGCTGTCTGACGAGTAACGATGATCTCCATCGTGGACGAAGCTGACCGGAAAGGCATTGTCGTTGAAATCGTCGTCATCGTCATCATCTCCGCCGCCAAAGTCAACCGGGGCAAAGCCACCTCCATCATCATCGTCGGCACTGCTATCATCAGCTTGTTCCGCCATGAGCGATCGTCCCAAGTCGGCTTGAGATGCTCGACTACGTTCAATCGCCTCGACATGAATGGAACGCTCGGCTTCCGCTTCTTCTTCCTTAGGAGCCGCATATCGGTTCGACTGCCACGATAGAAGAAAGAAGTGTAAACAAGAATGAGACCACGCTCGGCATTGTGCAAACTATCGTTCCATTATTCAAACTCTTACCGGCTTGACCTTTTCCACAAATCCCTCTTCGTTTAACTGGGCAAACTCGGCCCGCAACGGAGCCAGTTGTGGAACGAGAGGCAACTGATGGACAGCTTGTCCGTTCAAGGAAGCTTCCAAACGGGCCACCAACGATGACACATCAATCATGGTGTTGCTTGGTTCTTCTGTTTCTACCCCCGTCTTGGCTTCATCTTCTTCAGTATCATTATCCAAGGTGGAATCAAAGACAATGTTACATCCCGTCTCGCTGACGCCCAAGTTAGCCAAGAGCAACCCCTTGGCACCACCTTCATCAAAGGTCTTTGACATTTTGTGGAACAGAGGATCGATATCAAAGGCTGCATCCAACTTATGGATGTTGATATTGGCTGTGTGATTTAAGAATAACAAGGGATGAGTGAGCGCTCTTTGCACCAAAGTCAATGAAGGTAGTGCTCAGAGCTTAGCAGTCGTACTCACCCAGATTGGTTTCTAGAGTCTCGGCGTTGTTGTTTCTAGCAGCAGCACGGCGTTCTCCAGCAGCCGTACCACGTTCACTGGATCCTCGGGCGCCCGCCTCTTCGCCGTCATTATCGTCCTTATTCGACTTTTTGTTCGTTTCAGTACGATTCAAGTTCGCCAGCACTTTGTAGGACGTCAAGTGCACATCATCGACACGATACGAATAAATCTTGACCGAAGCATCCAAGGTGCAACTTGCTTTGGTAAAGTTGACGCCCGTGACGGGTCCCAGCGTGTCTTCCATAGCCGCACTGCCAGCGGAGGGCATGAGAAAGCGGTCCATGTGATCAATCAGATTCAAATTCCACGAGTTGCTCGCATTGATACGATTTTCCGCATTCATTCGAATCGCATTTTGATACACTTCTCCCAAGTTTTCCGAGGGTGGGGGCAACGCATCGTCCTCCTCGTCGTCGCCATTGGGTTGCGAGAGCTTCAAAAAGCGAGCGGAACTACGGCGGCGGCGACGCGAGGATTGCTGCTTGGCGACCGAGAAACGACGCAACGGAACGCTGGCTACAGCGCCTTTTTCGTCGTCGTTGTAATCATCGTCGTCGTCCAACAGGATATTAGCGGTACGTTCCGTCAAGACATCCATTGTTTTAGGTAGGTTTGGATGGATCAGATCAATCAATCTCAAAAAGAGAGTGTTGCTGCTGCAATGGTGAACCTTTCTCTCGATGGTGCTTCACAAAAATCACGGGATGATTTGCGCGGCTAAATATTTCAAACTCGGCAGGCATGCATAGCCGTTGTTGTCGAGTTGGTGGGCCGCGCAGCGCGAAAAGGGGCAATAGAATCTGACGTGTCGTGACTGGTTCGGGAGCAAACACGGTCGAACAAGTCAATTCTAGCGGAAGCCGCGGCGGCTATGATAGCTATCGTACTCGAGCAGCACAACGCTTTCGTTTACTACTTCCGAACAATATAAAGTCATAGAAAGTAATATTAACCACATGGGCTGCTGTGACAGGTACGGTACTCCAAGCTATCCTTCCCCCACCATGTATGTACGTGGCAATAACACAGCACCATGATAAACGGTTGCTGATTTCCAACAGCACCCATCGTTGATGATCTCGTCGTCGTTGTTGCCCCGCCGCCCCTGCAAATCTGAAAAACGAGCATTGCCTTGAGCACGGAAGAACGACACAACCAGATATCCCATGCCTGAGCCCCAATATTATCTGGGACAAACGGCTGCTCCTAGTAGAAAAATCAAGTAGGCTTTTCGCTCCTGACTTGGCCTTTATCTCGATGCTTGTTAACACAACAAGACCATTTTAATGGCAAATCGGATCAGGCTGGTGGTGAGGCGGAGCGGGGGAATGATGCTGCCGCCCGCCCTGTGACTACTAAATGATGCACCATCATTGTTAGTGGTTTGCTACCATGAGTAAGGCAATCCGAGTATCGACATATCGACATGTTTGGCCAAAGCCGACTGCGTGACACCAGCTAAGTGACAGGTCGTCACGACGATGGGCGCCAAACGCAACAACATCATGTGGTCCATTTTTTGGTGGAGTGGATGCAAAAGCTATACCTTGTCTAAAGAGATAGGGTCGGCGGGCTGTTGTCGATCGTTGGCTGTCCGTTGCGGAATGACATCAACTATTCTTGCTTATCATTATGCCTCAAAGCTCATTCCACGTCATAATGACACCATCTGGTAAGCCCTTTTTTAACTCTTGTATGGTGAAATGTCGCCGTTGGACAACTTCGCTCACCATTCAACGTATGTATAAGGCGACAATACTAGAAAAATAGCGTAGGCTCCGCGCCTAATTGTCGCGCCCTCGCTCGCCGTTCTGCAACAAAACTACCGATAAGACAAATTCAACGGCCTGTTCCGATCGCTACTTAGATGCGAAACTTCCTAATTACCATATTCATTTACAGAGCATTGCAGCTAGAAATCTCAACATCTGCATCGCCCGAAGTGCGAAACTCCAGTCCCCACAAAACACTCTGGGGCGAAAAGCGCGGGACGAGAGGTCGAAAGTGGACTGCACCACTTACCCCCAAGATCTGCATCCAATCTCACGAAAAGAGCAGTGGCACTATCTCGGGCAATGCAAACCTGGAATGCCCACTGCGTCATTGAACATTAGATCCATCTTGTGGCAATGGCGGTTGATTCAATGACAAATTTAGAACATGTAGAAGTGGTCGCTACTGTGGCTGACGATGGAACCATACGGACGCGGTCCTTATTAATGCCAGATTCTTATTCAGTAGCTACTTCGAGCCTAGTCGACAGGCCTGACGGCCCATTGAGTTTCAAGCAAGAGGCTCCTCTTCAACCATGCCTGGTGCCTGCTAGTAGCATGTCGGATTCAGAGGAATCGTCATTGTGTGGGTCCAATGATGAGAAACCTGGCAACAATGCGCTAGTTCTATCAAAGTGTTCCACGTGCCCAACAGAAGCCGCATTGGCTGGAAACGAGATAACAAAATCGGAGGAAGGGGCCGTGGAAATGTACGATTGTCTTTCGGATCAGCTTACGAACTTCTTTTGTCCAGTGGAGCAACCAGCAAACTTCTGCGTGGAAAAGTCCGCGCCGTCAACTCCTCCTCGAGCATCTAGCGAGAACCAACTTACAGTTAACTGCGCAGATGCCGGCTGTTCAGAGTATCAGTTCCGAGACTTTTTCGGACCACAAGACGGGGTAGACGTCCTTAGCTCGCTGCAGTTTTGGATGAACCCCGGCAAGAAAGAGGGATTGAAAGGTGGCACGAGACAAAAGCCACAAAATCGGTCCTCTTGCACTCGACGGCGCCGATCACAACGCGTTCAAAAGGTTTGGAACTCGTGGCACGCAGTAGCAAGCATCCCACTTGCGCGAGCAAGGAGTTATCCGAGCGAACCCCGATCACCTGCAATGTCCATGTCGGAAGATGATGATGTTTGCTATGATAGTGACCCGGGACAGGAGTATCCACAGAGGATACAGCGAGGGGAAGTGCTGGAGAATCCTCCCCCCAAGCCACACGAGGGCTTTCGGACACGCAGACCACCGCCCATCAACACAACACCCGAATTTGAAAACTGCTATGTGGGAGTCGCTAAGGTGCCCAGTGCACCACGAAATGACTCAACAACTCCCAACAAATTCAACTTTTATCCCCGCCGACGTGATACTTTTGTCGGCACTCATCAAAAGAACCGAAGACGTTTCTTCGACGCGCCTATTGCACCGACAGAGTTTGATTTGATGAGTCCGGAAGGGGAACACGTGCTTCGAACATTTATCCAGGTAAGATCGCAGATGGCATGGGGGCAACTCAGTCGTGACGCATTGCGAATAGGTTCTGACATTTTGACGCATGATTGATTCATCAGGAGGCTACCAATACCAAGATTCCACTGGTGTGGCATCGCAGAACCAAGGGCGAGGATACTATCCAACGCAAAGCTCCTATCTCGGTAAACTGTGCCTTTGAGGTCGGCGCCCATTTGGATAACTTGGTGGTACAACCCAAGTTCACTTGGAGTCCGACCTATGAACCTCACCTGCCACAGCGCAGAATCCAGCTATCTGGAGCAGAGCCTGATTCGATAGAACTTTTGAGCATTATTCGGGTTGTGAAACCCACGCATCTCAATCGGAACTTGTACCCCTATGCTAGATTGGATCGTACTTGCTGCATCACAACGAACGATGAAGAGTTTCCGTATTTGGTCTTTGAGGCCCCCAGTACTCGCGAGCGCGATTGGCTAGTCAATGCTATGAAGATGATCGTGGCTCGGTTGGCTTCGATCATTATTGTCCGGGACGAAGCCATGCTGTTGGAGTTCTTTACGCCGTATGCGGCGCTGATGCATTTGGAACCCCCGCCCAAGAGCAGCAGCAAAACTCAATCGACACAAAAGGACGACGACGAAACAGCCGCACCCGTTCTTGATCCCAATGGAGAGCTTCAGCTCGTGTCATATGGGGGAGGTAAATAGACAGAAATAGATGACAAGTTGCTGATACCACGACCGGGCTGTATGAAGCCAGCATGTTCTAAAGAATTTGTAAGAGGGTCAAGATAACGCATATAGGATATTTTCTACTCTGACAGCTTCTACTTGCAAACTAGCTAGAGAAATTTCCGCTAATGAAACTTCCACAGTGTCGATCATTGCCGGCGACGACAGAGTCCAACTCCTTACCACAATTAAACTTGAATACAGCTAACAACACAATCTTACTTTTGTTGTTGTTGCAACAAAAATGCCGCAGGCGCTTGTTGCAACGCAGAAGCAGGTCGCACGATGGCTTGCATATGTTGTTTCTGCACTTCTTCTTTCCACTGACGCTCCTGGCGATACTCTTGGAGTGGCATGACATTGAGGCCATCCTCGCGCGTGATGGTGTATCCAAAGCCACAGAAGTTCAACAAAATCAGGCAGGAAATGCCGACATAGCAGAACACACACGTGTAATCCCAGAACTTGTTGTTGATGTCCTTGGCTTGTTTCCAAAAAGCCGCGCGCTTTAACTCTTCTGCAGATTTGGTTTGCAAAACAGGAACATCGCTAGTGTCGATCTCGTCCTCGAAGAAATCTTCTTCACGCCCATGATTCGATACCCCCAGTGCAGTAGTGGAAAGGAACTTTTGACTCTTCTTGGCCCGTGTCAATGCTGCGGACTGGGGTGTCAACGACTGAAAGGCCGTGGCACCCGGGCATTCAATGACAAAAGTCAAGGCAAAGAGCGCCACTACCAGTGCAAAAACTCGAGTGAGCTTGAGAGCAGGATTCATTGAAAACATAGATACTGTGTAAGGGATAGATGCAATCGATGTTTTTCTTTTATGCTTGCAATGGAAAGGACGTAAAGGTGAGTCTTTGCATGAAAACGAAGAAACGATTCAAGTTTGGATCTGGCTCGCTTGGCATTTTCTGCAGATCGGAAGATCAGAAGGTGAAGGCGCGTTCGGGCGTGTCAACTCGATGCGTCATCTACGTAGACCTGCGTAGATGATCTACCACATCAAAAAAGAACTTCGTTCTTCGCTTCATTGAGTCATGGTTGAACTTTAGTTCACGAGTGAGGGAAGAAGGGGATGAAATCTGTTTCCGAAAATATAGAAGGGAAAATAATCCCCTTCATTTCACCTACAGAACCCGGGCTCTGGATGAAACACTACGATGCGTTGAGGTAGCTCTACTGTAGCAGGGCAGCTTCGACGATTATTGAGTGCAATTGGTCGTTCAGCATGACGATCATACTATTACCAGTCCTCATCATGTACGTGTGCTGTTGCTGGTATACGCGAGGACGTTCTTTGCTGATGGCACTGCTTACCTAGTAGTGCTGGTAGCACCACCGGTAACAGCGCCGGGGTAGAACACTCCTGTTGTCAAGTACAAGAATGCCAAAATACGAACAACAAAAAGAACAAACGGTAGATTGATTTTCATGGTTTAGTTACGGTAGAGTGGTATGATAACCGCCCACCATGGGGAGTTTCCTTTCTTCTTCCGTCGATAGTAGTATTAGTGACTGGCGGAGCGCGCAGCGCCAATCTACATACAAGAAGGTACTATTGCTATAGTATGAGTAATAGAGAGTGTTGTATGATACGATAGCTAGTTTCAGGCGAACCCGAATGACTGCTTCTAGTGACGACGACCAAACCATGAAGTAGCGTTTTGCCGCGCTTCCATGCTACCGGTAGTACTGGACGCCACCGTTGTGCCGCCGAAACAAGAATAGAGGTAAAAGCCCGTTGACGCAGCACATCGATGAGCGGCGGTGGATCTGTGAAATAGCAGATGTGGTCGTATGCCAGCCAAGCTAACAAACAACAAAAGCATGGCAAGCAAAGCCAATTTCGGTGGTCGTAAAGCGATGGATGGAGTTTGCTGGGCTGACCGCAACACTTTCTCCGACCACGATGGCCTGCTTGATATTGTGCTTTTGATGGTCCCGTACCAGGTACCTGGTACGTAACGAGAGAAGCAAGCTACTGTATTGTTTCGCGAATGAGAAATGGAATAGTTCGGATTTCACGACAAAACGACGTGTTTGCTTGCCACGCACGAGACCGAAGGGTAGGAATACTCCTGTAAAGCGTGAAATGTGCCTTCCCGGCCCAGGATGGATTTTCCCATTTACGCCGCTTTAAATAAGCCGAAGCGGTCCAGTCATCGTTTCGCGAACGCAGAGAATACCTGGTTCTACTACAACCTACCCCACAATGGGGAGAGTTCTGCCCTACCCAGGCCTAATTGACATTTTCAGGACCAAAAAATCACATAGGGAGACGACGCGAGTAGAACCACATCACTATTTTAACCCAAAATCGCCCCTGCAAACGTAAGGACGGATTCTCCACCGCGTGGGAACAACCGACGTATGCGCTTCTCGCTCCGCAAATTGATGTTACGGAAGGCTTTATCGTTTTCCCACAATTTTGTTCCTAAACATCAAGGAGACTGCAACTCCTTTAGACGACTATGAAACACCATTTTTACCCATCAGTTCAGACCAATCTTGCAGGCATGCATGAAATGACAATGACAAAGCGGAAGCGTCCCATTGCAGCGACGGGGCTATCATTCTCCTACATCTCGAAGCATGCTCTGAAATCTCATTCACTTCCAGTCATGGAGATGCGGAAGTCGAAGAGCACCACTGTCATCGGCGGCAACATGAAGAATGCTGGTTGGACAAACACCCCCAATCCACAAAGCTGCTTGGAGGAAATCTTGCAGTCTAAGGGTGGAAAGCTCTACAAAGTTCATTCCTTTGACTCCCTCCCCAACTTCTTTCAGGACCTCAAGCAGGAAGAGGTAGATGCTTACGGTTTCGATGTGATCCGCGCCGTGCGAGAATCAGATATTGATACTCTGCGGAAGTACCACAAGGAAGGACGGCCTCTCAAGTGCAGCAATCGCTTTGGAGAAAGTCTGTTGCACCTAGCCTGCCGTAAGGCCTTGGTAGAGGTGGTGGATTTCCTTGTTAACGAAGTGGAGGTCCCACTTTGCGTCAAGGATGACATGGGGCGAACTCCCTTGGCGGATGCCTTCTGGACCACTGAACCCAACATGGAGTTGGTAGACATCATCATTCGAAAGTGCCCCGATCTCCTGTTTATCAGCGATAAGCGAGGTCATACCCCCCTTGCCTATGCGCGACAACAACACTGGGACAAGTGGAACGAGTACCTGAAGAGCCGATCTGACCTGGTTCTTCCCAAGATCCTGAACCAAGAACTGGATTGCCATGCATAACAACTTTGCTACCACTAGCCACCGTACCGACTATACCCAAAACCGCTATCATTTAACATCTAAATCATACAAAGTCGCTTCGATAGCAACAAACGTACCATTATTTGTCAAAGTGCATCAGGAGAATCCCAACCGTATCGACATGTATTCCTTTGTTCCTGCTTGAACGAAAGGTACTCCAAGTAGTCCCTCCGATTGACTTCTCCTATTTCCCCGTTTCCTGGCGTGGTGCATGTTCTCAAGGAAGCACCTTGGTTCTCCATCGGCATTTTCGACCCTTACTGGCAAATTTCGCGACTCACCCCAAGTCCATGTGCAATGGTGTATATTATCATCGATATCTAGTAGCTAGTACGAGCTTCATGTCAGCAATGACGATAGCTATTAGCAGTAGTGGTAGTAGTAGTAGTAATCATTATTGGATGATGAACAAATGAAGTTGATGGACTATGACGTTGCTCTACTGTTTAGTATTGAACGTTGTTACGGCATACAACAAAGGGTATTGCAGTGGTCGTTCAGTTAAGTCACTTCTTGCGCACTAATCGGGCGCTGGGATAAATAGGTCTTTCAAAATGTGGAGCCTCTAGTACATACGGCCTCTCGGGAGACTCTGTCATCCAAAACTTCATCGGCAATGGCACTCTTGTGCGAGACGCCGGCTCGAACCTCTTTACTATGCGGTAGTGGATTGATCGAAACTCCCGTGGTACCTTTTTCCCCGCGACCACATTCCATTTATCGTCTACAGGAATGAATGGTGTCGCCAAACTTCCTTCTTAGTCTCGGCGAAGAATGCCGCCGCCTGCCCGTATCGCCATCTCCTCCGCCTGCTGCTCTTTTTAGTTGTTGACACTCCAGTTGTGTTTGCACTTGGGACATTCATAAAAGACAGTTTGTCCTTCATCGACCGATCTCAATTGAACAGTATAATAGCCAACTTCCCCATGTCCACACTTGACGCAAGGCTCTTCAATAGTCGCACGGACTGGTGCCGACGATTTTCGTAGAGCTGCTTGTTCCTCGTCACTCTTGGCCCACAAGGGGGCAGGACGATCTGACGAATATGTAGTCGACTCGGGTAATTTGGGCAGTTCCGACAAATTGGAACGATATGGACAAACATTGCACTCAATGGTTCCCGAATTGTCGACCGTCAGTGTTGCACGACAAGAAGGACAAAAGGGCCACACCATGATGATAATAAGGAATGAACGATGATGTCACACTGCAAAGAAGATAGGAAACAGAATTCTTGCGTCCGAGAGGACGACGAGCAACAGAGACCTGATCAACAACAAGCTTTTATACTTTGGATGCCGAAGATCCAACAACCTCCATTTTTTTGATTTTTGATGGCCGAAGTTTTCCCGCTAGTAGAAGAGAACGACTGGCTGGCGAAAGAGCGCGCCAAATTCCCACTATGTCACTTCTGGTACAGATTCCACGTGAAGGCACAGGAGCGATGGACAGACGAAGGCGAATCTTTGCGGGAATCTTTTCGAGTCGACCGCTCCAAAAGCTTGCAGCAGACACAACAAACATCGAGGCTGCGATCGACGATTCATTCATTCTTTGCTCACCTCATTCACTCCTCACATCTGGCAGCAGAGTAGCAGCGACATGCTCTCTTGATGATTCGATGATGAGTGAGAAAAAGAAAGCTAAAGATATTTTGGATAAGGCCGATGAGACCTTGCGAGTCCTCGATGCGGCTTCAATTTTTTCTACGATCCAAGTGCGCCAATTCCCTCAGTTTGAAGTTGCCGAGATTGTAGCGGGAGCATTATTGGGCAAGGGTGGCTTTTCCGATGTCCATGAAGTGGAAGCTATCCATCTAGATGCTGCCAAAAAGAATAATACAGAACAAAACGCCCAAGAAGGACCGATCAGCACGGGCACCGAAGCAACGACCAGCAAGGAAAACAAAAAAGTCCTTGATCATTCCGAATCGTCTGGGATTTCTCCTTTGGATTCAGCGCATGCTGAAGGTACCAAAAAGGAGCACGATGAGCACTATGATGTCGAGACGGCACGAGATTTCATGAGCAAGAACTATCTGAGAAATGGATCGGCGCGATATGCCATCAAAAGTTTGAGGCCCGATTTGAGTGTGGTGGATCGAGCTCGTGGTGCCCTCGACTTGGCCATTGAAATCAAATATCTGACTGCCATTTGGCATCCAAACATCAGTAAGTGAACGACAGCATGTCATCCCGGAAACTGTATGCTCTAATTAGGCAAGTGATCTCATTGTTGTTGGTCCGCATTCGTTGCTTGGTTTCACAGTCAAAATGCGCGGGTATTCCGAAACTCCTCGAGTTAGCGAGAAAACCTTTGTGATTTTGGATCGATTGTATGGGACTCTGCACGACAAGATTGAAGAATGGGCACAGGCAACAGCCGGAACAAAGGGTTGTTGTGGCGTTTCCGAGAAAGATCCAGAGATGCTAGAAATTCTCAAGCAACGACTTTTGGTGGCATATGATTTGGCGTCTGCATTTAACTATCTGCATGGCCACAGGTATGTACAAGGCGGATAACTTTGCAACGTTGACAGTGTGTCCTTTTTACAGCATTCTTGCTAACTTTATGATCTATGATTGTCATTTCACATACTAGACTTTTGTATCGAGATATCAAGCCTGAAAACATTGGCTTCGATATCCGCGGAGATGTCAAACTGTTTGACTTTGGCCTCTGCAGGAGTTTGGAGCGAAAAGATAAGGTGAAAGATGGTTATGGATACAAACTAACAAGAATGACGGGGAGCATTCCTTACATGGCGCCGGAGGTTGCAGCGCCTGGTACGTTGCCACGACGAGCGTCGCATGATGATTGAGATCGTCTCAAATAGATTCTCACCTGTGTTCCATCCACAATTAAGGCGGGTCTTATGGGTTGGAGGCCGATGTCTATTCGTTTGCGGTGCTCTTGTGGGAAATCATTTCGCTAGAATGGGCTTACAATGGATATGACATGAGGCAGTATTTTGTCCTTGTCTGTCAGCGAAACTTTCGAGCACCGATTAAGCGCTCGTGGCCAGCCATGGTTCGGGTCGTGATTCAAGAAGGATGGGACCCAAATCCGGAAAAGCGGCCTGCCATGAAACGCGTCGGTACTCTGTTGCGAGGAGAGCTGCAGGACATGACAACAGATAGCACAGTTATGAATCGGACGCAACACATGATGAACAGATCCCGGCGATCATTCAGGGGCATCATGGACGGAAGCCGTGGCCGTCAAATGGATGGCAGTCGAGGGCGACGATCAATGTTGAGCTCTCGTTCCACTCGCAACATGTTCGTGGGAGGTGATCAGGTTGAAACAGGAGAAGGCGCTGCTACCGAAGTCGCCACTGAAGGTTAGTTCGTTGCGTGCTACGGACCGACTGATGACTAACGAGTTGATAGTTTGGGCTGGTAAGAATGGAGTTGGTAATGGGTGTCTTCTATATTGTTCTATATGTGTTGTATTGTAGCGCTAGTCTATTGGGAACGGGCGTTCAGGGTGTTGAACTGGATTCGATCCATTCGCTTTTGTAGGTAGTTGTTCCAGGTGTCCCAGTGAGACTTTCGAGAGTATTGCAATGGGCAATGTCCTCGCTTGTCTTGGACAAAAAGCATATCGGGGCATTCAGAAAGCATCAAGTCAATGAGTTCCTCGTTGGGTTCGGGAGTCCAAAAGGCATCGTGGAGGGGAGTGCGGCCAGTATCGTCATGAATGTTGACGGGCATACCAACTTCATGAACCAAGAACTCAACAACTGGAATGAAGGTCTTGCGGCAAGCCAAATGCATCAATGTCTCTCCAAATTGGTTGCTGCACTTGAGGTTGCGTCCCTCGTTGTGGTACGCTCGGAGTTGTTCAACGTCTCCGTTGCGAACAGCGGCCAAAACCTCGAAGTTCCAGGCGCTCAAGTCTTTAGGCATGGTTTCAAACGCATCTTCGACTTGTTGGTAAGAGTGGGACTCGGTTGTGAATCCTCGTTCCTTAGCAAGAGACATCAAAGTTTGTTGCGGGTCCTGAATGTTTTGGTTGGGGCACTTCGAGGGAGTCTGCACTACTCGAACAATCTTTCGTGGAGGTAGTGTAACATCCAAGTTATCCGTGATATTGCGGCTAACGGTCTCCCCCGCTCGCTTGCGCTTTAGGCTACCAGTAGGTTCCATGTTGCTTCTAGAGTTGTAAAGGCAAGTCATGATGATGGTTTTGTTGATTGGAAAGTTGGAAATTGTGAGTTTCCCACTTCGCTTCCATATCACGGTCAAGCCCGATTCTCTTGGGCATTGCGTGTTATTGGGCATTGCGTGTTATTCTGGCCAACACTGTTTCGCTCCCCTGAACGTGGCGGACTTTTTTAATCCACCACCGCAGAATCCCCAGACATATGTGCCATTGACAATTTCCCCGTGTTATGTAATATCCCTCCGAGGTTTTAAACAAAGTTGATGCGAATGATTGTTTTATTTAACACTTTCAAAAAAGTTAAGCCGAGTTATGTCACTATCCGCATCCAAAGTGGTACGTGGTGGACATTGGGCGAAACCTCAACTAACCCGAATTGCGGAAGAATATTCCAAGCACTGCACGATTAGCAAAGCTGCATACGGTAGTCCAAAAGCACAGAGTACAGTTAGTAATCAGTGTGCCGGCTATCGCATGACGACGAAAGACGTCCCCAAAAAATGGGCCCATTCGTGCCACCACATCGACAGTAGTAGAGTGAGAGAAACTACCCATAGAGAATGCCGCGGTTGCTGATGTGTTGTTAACTTGTGAGGCAGCTATGATAGCGGCGTCGATGTTCTTGAGTCATCGCATTGGCGAGGACTTTTTTAAACTTCCAGAATGGTGCGAACGTGAGGAACAGAGGCGACTCGCGACTGCGTTGGAGCGAACAGCAATGTGATGGGTTGCTATCATGCTGCTGATGGATGGATGGATGGGTAGGTAGCGGGTCCAAAAACGGCACATTAGCGCATCAAGTCGATCAGCCTCTATTGGAGATATGATAAGGTGTGATGTTTCGCCATCGTAGGCACATTTCCGCAATGATTCATTCGGGAAAGTACGTCAGTCAGGGGGGCGGCCATTTTCACCTTGCCTTTTGGCTATCGTCGACGATGGGTCTTTCGACAGGCGCTATTGTGGCAACTTTGGAGGCAATCAAAGACCATCCCTCGTGCAATGTATACTTTGTTAGCTGGGGCTCGCGCCCCCGATATCCCCATGTGACAATCAACTGCGATAGTTCTCATGGAGAAGCTTGAGAATCGCTCATCTCTTGCAAGCGCGATGGTGTTCTTGACGAATGATTCATGGTCAGACTTACCCGGCGTTGATAGAAGCTGCTTTACTATCTTGCCTCCCATGACGGAATAGCTTACCTGGTAGCTCTCTGGTCTATCGTAGCAACAGCCACAATCTTGTTGCTTAGTCTTGGGGGGTTCATCATGATAATCCAGCCAAGAAGTTTAACAACAAACCCAGCTACATACTCAAACGCAATGCTTCGCCTGCATAGAAGAAACGCCCCTGGCGGACACTGCAGCAAGATGCGGTAGAGAGGGCAGCCTTTGTTGTCCACTGCTAGCTAGGATAGTGCGTACTCTATGCTGCTTTAACTATATAGCTAGGGAGATGTTAATAGTAGAGCTGCAGTTAAAGCAGCGTATCGTACCGGTCCCATCGGGCAACACCGCAACTCCTAGCTGCTCTAATAGTAGTACTCTCTAGTAGTAGCTAGAGTACCTGGTACGATAGTAGAATTACCGACGCACGTATGGATGAACAAGTTACTTGTAGACCCCTCCGACCCCGGCTACCGTAAGTGAGCAACAAGAAGGAGAACCTGCTTCCAACCTTCGTATTTCCATCTTCAAGCCTGTTGTTTTGGATTGATTTTCAAAGCAACGGATATATTTCTCGAGTGCTTCCAACCCAACATTTATGGATCTTCGAGTTGTAGTTTTGCATTGGACGGCAGCGAGCCTGTCCGGCTTTTGAACGGATGATTCTGCGCGCTGGGCGTCACGCACTCCTCGCCTCACAGCGCGGTCAACAGGATGATGAGAGTCGCAGGCAATGCTTGCGGTTGCTACATGATATGCTTGCCAACAAGCAAGCAAGACGACACATCTACACGACCCGCCCTCCTCTCGTGTGTTGCGGTCCCTTTCTTGCAGCCTCATCTCGACTAATCAACGCGATCATCTTTATTCTTGTTGCTGTTGTGGGTTATCGTGTCTGCATCTGTCGTCTGCCTTTGTTGTTAGAATCATCACAAAATGTCCCGCGCAACTTCTGCTGGTGGCAAACCGCCGTTGTATAAAATCGTCATGCTGGGCGACTCGGGCGTCGGTAAAACCTCGCTGGTCGCCCGCTTGACGAATCCAGAACGCCCCTTGAATCACGATATTTCCGCCACCATGGGCATTGAGTTCGACACGCAAATGCTGGACACTCCCCAGGGCAAGGTCAAGGCGCAAATCTGGGACACGGCCGGCCAAGAACGATTCGCCCGAGTCCTCTTGCCGACGTATTTCCGCAAAGCCAAGGGCGTCATTTTGGTGTACGACATCACCAACGCGAAATCATTCGAATCGCTTAGTGAGCGCTGGATGGCACAACTGAACGACCACGCGTCGAGCGACGATCTGGCGAAATTGCTGGTGGGCAACAAGAGCGATTTGGAGGCGAGTCGGGAAGTCACCAAGGACAAGGCGGAGCAATTTTGTCAGGAGTACGGCATGGACATGCTGGAGACTTCGGCAAAGAGCGGCGAAAACGTTTTGCAGGCATTCGAGAAGCTTATTGGTATTGTGCACGATCGAGCGCTGGCGGCGAGTAAAAACAAAACTGGAATCAAGGGCATGAACACTCCTTCGTCCAATAATCCGGCGGGAGGAACGGTCAAGTTGGATGAGCCGGGTGCGGCCAATGAGTCTGGCTCGGATGCTTGTGGATGCTAGACTGCAGCAGGTTACGTCTACTTTCTCTCTTCTTTTTTATATTTCCCCACCCCTGTCACGATAACACGTTCAAAGTAGTCTCGAGGTCATTACATGCATCAGTAGAGTCTCTCTAGTGTGGAATGTATCAACCATAGTAATAGAAAAAAGAAAATGAATCTGGAGTAGCTGTTGTACTAGTAGTAATGGACAGAATCGGGAATGCAGATGTGTAAAACGATGCTTAACTATAAGTAGGAGGCCTCGGTAGCTACCGGTAGTCTACTGTAGTCGATCTGCTTCCTCTACTAGAATAGTCCGATAGTTCGGGGTAGATAGAGATAGCGACACTCTCGTCCACAACTAGGATGCCGGAAATGCTAGCCCTACTATACGTAATCACTAATCGTCTGGAATCTCGTGCGACGCACCCGCCATCGATAATCATCTTGCTTGTTATTGCTGGATGCCGAAGCAGCAGCCGAGGCTCCGCTGGGTGTCGTGGCTTTCATAAAGGCCACATCTACCAAACAAAATTCACCACGTTCACGCAACGATCCTGGAAGTACAACACGCATAGTGGGTCCCTTGGGTAGTTCCATTGGACGTACTGCCTTGCCCTGACTGTTTCGCCCGGCGGCAATCTCGAGCAGGACGTGTTCTTGAATATGGGGTAAAGCACAAAAGGGCTCGTGGGCAGGTGGCCAGGGTGGATCAAACGATTCATCCTCTTCTTCGTCGCCGTCCTCTTCATCGAGATCATCATCGTAGTAGCCGTACGGATCGTTGTTACCATTTCCGAAAAAGGCATCATCCGAGTGCTGTGTAGTACTCATCGTATTGGTCGGATCGTCATAGTCGTCTGGTTCCAAATGATGAAACTGAGTCACCAAAATACTTTGAAAACGTTCTGTTTGCAAGAGTTCTGTAATTTGAGCATGAGAGGGCGGGGTCTCGGATATGGCAGCAATAGGAGGTGCCAATTGGACTAGATTTTGCAGTTGGTGACAAAATTCGGAGCTGCATCCAGGCAAACAATAGTAGAACGAACAAAGCAAGCGTCGCGTGAGATAAACAACTTCAAAATATAAGTCATACTAACGAGCTCCAATATATATCTTTGCGTACCCATATTCCTGAACCCGCTCTTCAAAGGTAGTGGAAATATCGTTATTCGTCGTCAATGGTGGTGGCTGCGAGCCAGGTGATGCTGGTGACACCGCTCCAGGGTCTTCGGGATGATACGAAAAGCTCGAATCATCTCTTAGCAAATTCGAAGAATTGGATGCCGAATCCTCCTGATCGTCGTCATTGTGATCTTCATCGTCATCGTCATCGTCATCTTCCTCTTCGTCATCATCGTCTTCTAGAGGCGGCGGCTCTTGCTGTAACTTTTGACCGTCCAAGTATAACAAGCCTGCACATCCTAGTCCAGGACAAAGTGGAATCCAATGTTGATGAATGTTGCGGGAATTGGGTGTCAAGCGCCGTTCTTTGGTATAGGAGACAGACGTGGAGGACGATGTAATGGTAGTTAACGGATCCGATTTCCCAGGCACAAAGACCACGCGACAGACGATGGACTCCAGTTGCGATATTGCGGCCGTCATGAGCCCTTCTAGAGCTGCCGTCTCCTCTCGTGTTCTTTTGAAAGGATAGGGCGAGGATGAGGCAGCAGCAGCCCCAGCGGCATACGGAGCTTGCGTCGATTGCGAGGTGGCACCTGCCCCTCCTGATTGATGGTGATTCTGTTGTGACCGGCGTCGAGAAGAAGCCGGTGCATGCGATCGTGGATGTGGCATGGGTGGTAGTGGCAACAAGGCATTGACCGTCCCACTACCTCCCCGTTTACTCCAAATGGGCGCCGCCGAGTGCGTTTGAGCATAGCCAGCGGCATGACGGGTCATGTGCCGACGCCGCTGCCGTCCTTGGTAATAATTTCGTAAATCATCTTCTTGACAAAAAGGACCGCAAGCAATACATAAGTCGACGCGTTGTAAAGGATTTTCTTGGGATGCATCGGTGGTAGATGACAAAGCGGATTCTGCCAAGGCGGACGCCGACTCCAAATCAATATCGGCCACAACTAGAATTCGTATTGTAGGCGGCTCGGAAGGAGTATTCTTGTATGAGGACCTCCGGGGGGATGCAGTGTAACTGTTGGTCGAGGAGTCCCCGTCGTTCATAGAAATATGCGGGAGACCTGCTTCAGCCTCAGAAAAGGACATGATGGAAGCAGGCATGTGGGGCAATTGCAGACTAGCCAGCTGACGATTGAGCTCCAGTTGTGCAGCGGCAGCTTCGGCTTCTCGCTTCTTGCGGGATGAACGTCTCGATGCATTGCTTCTTCGACTCGAACTGCCAACGCTGCGATTAGAAAGTCGACTCGCTTCACTCATTCGCCTTCGGGGAGGTCGTGGATTTGCAGAAGAAGAAGAATTCTGGGCGGGAGGCGGAAGAGGCATGCGACCATCGTCACTTCGAAGGGGGACCGACACCAAGGGAGGTGGAGGCAGAGTGTCATCTGGGTCGATATTCATGTTCTGTCAGTGCCGCGAGAAAAGGACCCCAACTCTCAAACGAACCTCTTCGCCCTGCCGCCCTTTTTGCTCCCTCGGCTTGTTCGTCGTATCAAGCTAGCAAGCGACTCTTCCCACAGAAAACTGGACGCAAAAGCCTTCTAGACGAGTACGAGTACCCCTATCTGAAGCTTGGAAGGTGTCTTCACAACGTGGAACGGGGGAGAAGTAGATACAATCGGTAGATGTAATGCTTCGGCAAATAAGGCTCATCCGCCATTGGAACGTCATGGCGGCGATCCACCCGCCACTGAAAAATCCATGGCAAAATGTCTGTCTGTCGATGCTGGGTCCGGTCATCGTCGGGAGACACGTTTTTAGTCCTGCCTTGGTCCGTCCTTCGCCCATAGCTTTCCTTCCAATCGCGGAGTCAGTCGTGCACCTTCCGTCCAGCAAGCCTTCTTCCCACAATGCCATCTCACAAGCCAAGTGAGGCATCGAGTCTATGTCCTTCTAGCTTCCCTTCTATAATGCCGTCTCATCAGCCAAGTAGGACGAAGAACCTTGGGCCTTCCGACATGCCTTGTTCCAGTGTGCCGTCTGCTGACGTGCTGCCAAGAATAAGAAGTAGTCATGTTATTGAACCATCATCCTATTCGACAATGCTGCCGACGGAGGACGAGCCATCCTCGATGCCACCCAACTAAAACAACTTCGATGATTCTTGTTTCCTGTAACTAATAAAAGAAGATACAGAATGCCCAGAGGATATAAGAACTTGGCGCAAAGATCCGAGTCTGACGAAGGGGGGGAGGACATTCTATGCGCTGCTTTAACAACACTATAGTACTAGTTGCTCATTGAATAATGCGCACCCCATTACGCTGCTGTAACTATTATCCGTCTTCTGGTAGTAGCAGTTGACTCCGTACGAGGACGACATCATGGTTCCGCCACGAATGGTCCACCCGTAGTTTTGAGGACTGGTCTTTATGAATCTCCCAGCAAACATTTGATGGCTGGCCCTCGAGCCGGTCTACATCTGCGGTAGTAGTATCCGCCGTTGTACAGCAAAAGCAGCGTATATAATACGCACTATCCAGTTAGCAACTATCTTGACGATCGAAGATAGCTCTCTCGTCGCCGCCCGCCGGAGTGATATCGCCACCTAGGACAGTAATAAGGAGAGAGGTACCGATAGCGAATATGACCAGTATCTGACCAATCAAAAACTTCCTGAATGGTGCATATCGCTCGTTTCGGTTTTAGTACATGAAACAATACGTCCAGGAAAGATAGGATCGATAGGTCTTGTACTGTTCCGCAGTCAGTTGAAGCCACGGCCTGACCAACGTTTCTTCCTCCAATTGAAGATGTTTCTCTAGATCTTCCACATATCCCTTCAAAAGTTCTAGCAGAGAGGCCGAAGTACAGCTCGAAGGATCCGTCAACGCTTTGGCAAACTCATTCTCAATGGCTTCCACCGTCCTTAAGTCTTCATGTTGGCCCTGAAGAGTTTGGAGATTCTCCAAATTTCCTATTTTGGCATCCACAAAGTACTTGAAAAGTTGCGTATCTTCAAACTCGGAATGCGCTTGAATCTTTTTGTGAAACTTGGCAAATGCGGCTTGCCACGTGCCATAATCACCTTTGTTTGGAGGTTCCACTAGCAGGGCCTTGGCTTGATTTCGATAGCGACTGTGGATCCACAACCAGTTCTTAACACGGCCCGCGTTGGGATGCAATGGAGCATGTTTCGGCCAGAATGAAGGATGAGACAGTCGCTTTGTCGCGGTTAGCAGCGTTGCTTGATCCGCAAGCTGCGAATCGTCTATTCGAACTCCATTGGCCCTCAGGTAGGCGGCAAGCTCCGAGGCCTCGGTACTGCATGCTGGTAGCTCATCAACCGAACACTCTTCTTCGGTAAGGCCGAGCAAGTACTCGATAGTCAGCTCTGTAGGCAGTGTCATGTCGTCTGTTGCTGTCAAGCAAGTATGAAACATGCTTCGAAGGGGGATGTGTTGTTGTGAAATGAGAACTCTCGGGCGCGCCGTATCTTTTTCTTTGGAAGATTTTTGGTCAAAGGAGTCAATAAGGTCATGGCCATCCACCGCCCACCGCCACGTGTAGGCAGGCGCGCAGGCGTACGCACAGTAAAGCCTGGGAATTTTGCATTTGGCCTGCCGCTTGCAGAAAAAGTAAGGAAGTCATGCCGGTTTTCTTTCCGTAGCTACAGAAGCTAAGAAAACGTCCACACGGCCATCGTTAGATGCTACTTTCTATCTAGCGCCCATGATACTTGAGTCGCTGGCTTTGCAATAGTGGTAGCATCCATTTGCAACAAGATGTGTAGGTTGAAAAGAAGCCTCTATAGTCGCATTGTCGTTTGTCATGGACAAGCATGAATCAGATTTTGACGGTATCGTCGTGGAATGGGCCACTGGCAAACAAGGAATCATTGTTGTTCTTGTTCGGGCCCATGTATCAAAAATCGTTCTTTTGATTTTGGTGGTCAAGTCCTTTTTCGTAGTAGCAGCATTTTAGCGACTTAGCAATTGAATCCGGGTGGAGTTGTAACGTGCTCTGGCGTCCAATCGACCAGTCCTTGCGGGAGATACTTGTAGTTTTCTTTGAGACCCCGAAAGAATCGCGTCGCTAACAAGTCGTGTGAATAACTCGAGACTTCGGTGCCAATGAAAATTTTAGCTTGAATGCCAATAAAGAAATTGAGCATGGCACCCGGCGTACTAGGTTTCTTCTCATACACAGTCCCCACCAAAGAATTGGCACCAAATTCGTACACTTTGACACGACCATTCCACAGTCCAAAGTCTCGAGCCCAATTCAATGCTTTCAAATTCTCTACTGCTATCCAGTTGACTCGTTTCTTGGGGTGTGCGTTATCCAATAGACCTTCCTCTTCGAGATATTGTCGATTAATGGGTAAAAAGATTTTAGAAACGGGAGGATCGGACCATTTGGCTTGGATAAAGTCAAAAATATCGGTCAAATTCAATACCTTTTTCTCTCGACACATGACGTGACGTTGCATGTCTGGTTCGACTCGTGCATGAAGCGTGAGATAGTCTTGTGGTTCTGTGGTTGTAGTAGTATAGGCCACCCCAAGCATCTGTTGTAGCTTTTCATTAATAATGGCTTGTAGATTGGGATGGGGTCGGAGCGCCCCTTGCAACATGAGAATTTCGATTGGATTCCGATGTCCTCCTTCGGCAGCATTGATTCCATTGCCCTTGGCATAGGCTATGTATCCCGCCATGAGTTGATGTTGCTTTCCAAAGGCATGTGGTCGAACAGGCTTGTTGGTCAAGAGACTACCGTCCGCGTTTTGAAATTGCGTATCATTTCGGAACCATGGAGGATTGGCCCGAAGATTGTATTGATCATGCAAGAAAGGATCATGTTCTACTAGCCGGGGCAAGGTGGGATAATGCGAATTCCAATGAGGAACATCCCATAGTTTCTGGAAGGGAATGAATCGGTAGCTTCCATAGGTATCCTTCTGGGCGAGACTGGTAAGAAGTAGTTGCCCGTGCCCCTGTCGAAGTGTGACAAAGACTAGAATGGTAAACGCCATCATTTGATTCCGATACCCAGAGCGAAAGCGACCTTCATAAAAGGCTTGTGTTGTAATGTTGGGCCAAGGTGCCAGGGACGTCATGGGTTGAAGCGAAAGATTGTGGAGATGAGCTGCCAATGCCGGAGTATCTGGCTGGAGTAGACCTAGTTCCGTGTTGCGTTGGCCATGTTCGAGGTCCAGCTGGACAATGGTCTTCTTCTTTGGCTGGCTACCGGTAGCAGCGACGACGACAGGTGCAGGGACCCATTCTCGAACAGGCTTGGATTCTTGTGGACCAAGATGGGATAGAAGGGCTGTAGAACGATTGAACCCATGCTCGAGCGGCATGATCATGGCAGCATCTGGCAACTTCTGGGGGACCCAGAGCGTTGTCTCGGTCCGTGACACCAGTGATACCGCAACGACCACGAGAACAACCAGCAGATATACAAGCCTCACATTGTGGCTTGGAGCTCGAAGACTCATTCTTCTAGAGCCAAGTCATTGTGTCTTTTCTGGCTGGTTGAATATGTGCCTGGAGAGTGTTCTGTCCTTTGGAAGGAAGTAACTAACGGGCGGGGCCGTCATGGTCGTCGCTTTTCCTATCGGCGGGAAAGATTTGGCGGGAAGAAAAGTGGGGGAGGGGCGGCGAGAACGAAACGAACCCCGTCCCCGGATATTTTTCCCAATCGCGCGCCACGCAATGTGAAGGGTCGACTCGTGCGACTACCACCTGTGACTCAACTCGGCGACGAAGTCCGATGCAGCCAACCAAAAGGAACGAAAAATAACTTTTCTTCCCATCATCATCGTCATAGAAGAAAGATTCACTCTTTTGTTCTTGTCAAGGCACCTTCCCACAATGAATTCAAGCTCTGTTGTTGCTTTGTCCAGAAAGTCCTCGCTACTAGTCGTCAGTCGGATTCGTCGTCAATTGCGGCATCGTTCCACGATCCAATGGCATTCTTCCCATCGTCGGCCGACGAACTTTCCCGATTTGTCGATCCAAAAGCCATCTTGTCGATGTGCCTCGTCGATGGCACCTGCAGCTGCTTCGAACGATGGCCCTGCCAAGGCATCGACAGCTACTCCTCTTGGGTCCAACGACAGCAGCAGCAACGCTTCTAGCAAATTGCCACCGTCCCGAGATTCTCTGACGCGGCTCATGGAATTGTCACGACAAGAGTGGCCGCTGATTGGAGCATCCGCCTCGACTTTGCTGGTGACGAGCTCTGTCACGTTACTCATGCCCTATGCTTCGGGGTCGGTCATTGACTACACTATCAATGCAGGATCCAATGGCGTCTCTCCCATGCTCTTGGCGGGTGGATTGTTTGGTCTCAATGCCGCCGCGGCCGGTGGCGTGTATTTGCGGACGCTGTGGCTGGCACGAGCTGGAAATCGTATTGTAGCGCGACTCAAACAACGACTTTATGCGTCTCTACTCAAGCAAGATTCTGCATGGCTCGATCAACAAACGACTGGTGATTTATTGTCACGATTAACGGCCGATGCGCAAATGGTACAGTCGGCTGTCACCACTCAGGCAGTGGCAGGATTGCGGGGCATGGTCATGTCAGCAGGATCGGCTCTCATGTTGGTCTATACATCTCCCTTACTGGCTGCGATATCGTGTGGGACCTTGCCACCGATTTTTATTTTGGCTCGTCATTTTGGGCGCAAGCTATCCAAGGAACAAGAACAAGTACAAAAATTGTTAGGAGAAGCAACCACCTTGGCAGAGCAATCGCTTTCGTCGGTATCGACTGTCAAACAATTCAACGCAGAAGACTTTGAAGCCTTTCGTTATCGCAATAGTATCGCGGATGCTCATCGCAAGGCGGTCGATACCTCACATATGCAAGCTCAACTGGAAGCGGGGGCGCACATTTCGGGAAACGCTGCCGTTTTGGCCGTATTGGGATATGGAGGCACCATGGTCTTGGAGGGAGCCATGACCGCGGGAGACTTGACGGGATTTGTCATGTACTCGTTTCTATTGGCGGGCAACGTTAGTAATTTAACGTCAGTGTATTCCGATGTGGTCCGGGCTGTGGCGGCTTCGGATCGGATTGTTACCATTTTGGATCGACCACCAGTGATCATGGCATCGTCGGCATCGATACAAGCAACGGAACTTGGAAATGCTAAGGATCCATTGAAAGAGGTACCATATCTTGACACGATACTTTCTGCCAGTTCCACTACCGCCACGACGTCTGCCAAACAAAAAGTCCTCCAAGCACCTCTCATTGAATTGAAGAATCTAACATTCCAATATCCAGCAAGACCCAATGTCGACGTTTTGAATAATTTGTCGCTGACTATCGAACCAGGTGAAGTTGTGGCCTTGGTGGGTGGAAGCGGGAGTGGCAAATCGACCGTGGCTAGTTTGTTGACGCGATTATACGACCCTGAAGATACAACCTCCATTCAATTGGACGGTAAACCTCTCGCGGACTATGATTTGGAAGATGTTCGGCGGCAAATTGGTGTCGTTTCGCAAGATCCAGTTTTGTTTCGAGGAAGTATTCGGGACAATATTCGATATGGAGAATGGGATAGAGTGTCTGACGAGGATATTATCGAAGCAGCGCGACAGGCCAATGTCTTGGATTTTGCCCAACAATTCCCAGAGGGCCTCGATACCATGGTAGGTCCCCGAGGTATGCAACTATCCGGTGGGCAACGCCAACGGATTGCCTTGGCACGTGTCTTGGCCAAGAATGCACCCATTCTGATTTTAGGCAAGTTGATGCGAGCGTATTGGATGACAAGGGCATGGACCGAAGATCTAACCAAATCCTTTTCGTTATTGTTGTTATCAGACGAGGCCACTTCTGCTTTGGACGCCCAAAGCGAACATTTGGTGCAGACGGCGCTGCAAAAACTCTTCGTCGACAATAGCGGTCGTACGATTTTGTCGATCGCCCATCGATTGAGTACAATACGCCATGCGTCTCGCATTGCAGTGGTCCAAGACGGATCTATAGTACAGACTGGGACCTTTGATGAGCTACGCTCTAAGGAAGGCCCTTTCCGAGAGCTAATGAAGACTCAACTGGTTGGCGACGTGAATGGCTAAGATTATTGTGCCGACCCGACAACAATATGCTGCGTCGTTCTACTCTAACAATGAATTAGATCAAATTTGGTGTTATGCAGTCTGTATTCTATTAGTTCAATCATTTCTTAAAATGCAAGCCTGGACACGACGCATTCAATTTGGCGTTGATTCCCTTTTTAGTCGGTTTGGGGGTCAAGAACTCGTCTCCCGCGTCGTCCAGATCTACATTTTCCAAATACTGCGACAAGAAATCGTTGACAGCGCTGCGTCGGGTTTTCGAAGTCTTCACTTCTTCCGCGCTCTTCATTTTGGCGTAATAACCCAACCCCTTCTTGCGTGGTGTCCAGTATTTGATTGTTTTTGGTGCGCTGGGGTTGTACTCCTTGGGCGTGGGGCTTTCAGTAGGAGTGTCTTCTTTTTCAAGTTCGTCTGCATCAAATAACGTGACGTCGTGGTCCGAAAAGCGCCTCTTCATGTCTGATGGTTCAATCTTGGGCGGGACGTGGTCTTCCAAAGATTTAGCGCGTACGCTTTTGGTCTTGGACTTGCGAACGAGATCGTCGGGCAAGTCGAATCGAAGGTCCCGCAATGGCATTTGCACATCATTCAGATTGTCCTCTTCGACATCGGCAAATGAATCGTCATCTGCATCTGATGCATACTCTTCAAAAATAAGTTCCGAACATTTCTTGGGATCGACGCGTTTGGCGTGAATGTCACACATGGGCGGCATACCAATGAACCAGGCGTGTTCCAAGATCTCATGCACACCCTGACAGCCCAAACGCTCCTCGGGGTCCTTGAGAAACAGCAAGTCCGTCAATTCCCGAACTTGATCACTAGCCGACACATCAGCGGACATCTCATAGGGATCTTCTTCGGTAATGGCTTGGTACAATGCAGATTGTTCCATGCCATCAAAAAAGAATGGATTTTCTCCCGAGACCATTTCGTAAATGACCACACCCAAAGCCCAATAGTCCACTTCTTTGGAATGCCCCGCATTGGAGATAATTTCAGGCGCCACATAATTGGGCGTTCCACAAAACGTAAACGTCTTTTCTCCTGGCAACAGTTTCTTGGCGAACCCAAAATCAACAATGATGGGATACCCATCCGCATCGAGCATGATATTCTCCGGTTTGAGATCGCGAAAGATATAACCCCGTGAATGCAAAAATCCTAGCGTATCCGCCACGACATAGGCATAAAATCGAGCTTCTCCTTCAGGAATGCCCGATTTCCAATTTCCATCCGCATCTTCCTTGTGGACTTGTTCCCACAATTCCCCGCCAGGAATCAATCCCAATAACATGTCCATGGAATCGGCTGATTCATATGTGTGGACCAAATTAACGAGGAAGGGATGGTGTAATTCCTTGAGCGCTTTGATTTCATTTCGAATCGCGTCCTTGGATTCATCGGCGGAGAAACCATCTTCGTCGTCGTCGTCTTCACCTCCCAGCTTCTGAATTTTGAGTGCAAATTCATGGCGTGATGGATCATGATCTGGTAGCGTTGCTGCTACTAACCAAACTTCACCGAATTGACCTTCTCCCAGGACTTTGATAAACTCCAAATCGTCCTTTGAAGCCGCATACTTTTGCGTTGACTTTCGCAACCTTTCTTGTTGTTGAAAGATGGGCGAGTCTTCAAAATTAAAGATACCGGGGGACTTCTTGGACTTTTTCTTGGTAGCCTTTGTGGAAGGAGAGGGTGTTGTTTGCTTGCCGCTGGCAGTGCTAGCCGCAACGCTGGGCTTTGAGACCAAGGCCGAAGACGACGTCGTTTGCTTATGGACGGGTTTTACAATTTCTTCTTCTTGGAACGATACTAGGTCGTCATCATCGTCCGTACTGGCATCTTGAGAGACGAAACTTGCCTCATCGTCGCTAGTTTCTCGTTGATGTCGAGGCTGCGGTCCTCCCCCTCTTGTCATGATGGTTTCATAGTTATTGTAAATGTTATCATTCCACGTCGAACTTGCAGTTGACATGCGCGTTTTGGATTTGAGCTCTTCCATTACCGATTGATATTGTTTCTGCAAAAGCGCACGAAAGGTTGTTTGACCCAATTTAAAGAGTTTCGTCACTCCACTCCCTGCGGAGATGGTAGCTTCGTTTTCTTTGCGAAGCAAGAGCCGTTCTTGCCCAAAGACGCCCCCGGCATGAATTCGTTCCACGAGTTTGCCGTTGATTTTAACATCGACGTGACCTTCTTCTACAACATACATGTTGTCATCCTCTGCCCTATTTTCGCCTTGACGCTGCAAAATTTGCCCCTTGCGCATTTCGACCGGTTCCATGGCATTCAACAGAGTCTCAACGGTAGACCCCGTATGACGCTTTAGAACATAGGTTTGGTTGGCCATGACGTTGCGAAGCAGATCCTTTTGTTGTGCTGTCTTGACGAACTTGGGCGCTTCAAAAGTCTTGATGTCCACTTTTAATTTGGGTGCGTGCACATTTTGAAAGGTTGTTTCGGTTGGCTTGAGTGGCACTGTGCCTTCAGGCAGCGCTGGTTTAATTCGATTCTTAACCTGGCGCAGGTTAAACGTAATGGCAAGGCGACCCCTGCTATGATGCGACCCCTGCATCATACGATTAGCTAATCGATGAGTACTGCTAGTCGCTAGCAGCTTCTTGTGCTCGGATGCCTCCAACAGAGCTTTCATTTTGGCCCCCATTGGTTTGGCTTGCGGTTTGGCACTGCCCTTGGGAATGATGCTGAAATTCTTAGTCTTGCTGATTTCCCGGGGACGGTGAACTTGCTTGACCCCATCATGCACATTGGCTTTCTTTCGGTGATCCGAGGCATCCAACCGGGCATTTAAGTCTGCCGCATCCTTGATCCTGTCCGCGACAATCTCGCCGTCCAGACCTCTATTGTCGGCGTCGCGATAAGTTTTGCGACGCCCATGAATCACCATGGATTCTTTACGGTGATTCGATTCATCTAGCAATTGCTGCAGATTATCTTCTTTTCGTTTGATAGAGTGGGGCGACGCGATATAACTCTTGTCAAAGACCCTGGCTCGATCGGCCAAGGAACGACGCTGGAACGAATGTCCTTCTTTGTTCGAAGACGATTCGGATGCCGTTGTAGAAGTCGTGGCATCGCTGCTTTTCTTGTGAGGGGGCGGGCTTTCCGATCTTCGCTGCTGCTGCTTGGATGGTCGGATTGAAGCTGGCATGGTGCTTGTTCTTTATATCAACAGTGGAGTGAATGATCAAGATCAAGTGTCGACTTTGATGTCCCCCCTCTCCAACGGATGTGCAGATGAGAAGTAAAACTGGGTTACGGCAAATGCTGCTGATGACCACCAAGACCGCCAACAGCGAACATCGCGAATACTGAAGCAACATGGAATCGTACGGTATCGCCAACGATGAATGTGGCCGTTCCGAGTACAGTTGACTATCACAAATGACCCTTTATGACTTTTGATTACCATAAATCTCAATCCTGCCTCAAGTTAGCCAAGTGTTGAAAGAAACCGGCAGCACGACTTGTAGCAAGACCAACGATTCCGATTCATTTAACGGCGGGTTTGAAGGGCTATAGCGAAATTCTTCGTGGGGACAAGTCGACCACAAAAAAACTAGCGAATTGAGTTCACAGATCGATAAAAGCCCCTATTGGGGCTATTGCTACCATTGGGGCCCAACGAGGATTCATATCTTTCGCCACAGCGTCCACTGCTTTTTCGGGACAAGAACGATCACTGTCAGCACGATCTTTCAGAGCAAAGCGAGCTTTACTATACTACGTTCAATGATGTTGTCATCGGCAACCACCTGCTGATGCTTTGCCACGATTCCTTCATTATGATGGCAGCTACCAGCAGTACAAGCAACAAAATAAGTGCCTTCCCACTTTCCTTCCCCGTCGTGCTGCTGCTGTTCTCAGCATTCTTGCTATTCCGATAACAAGTTCGACCATCATGATTGTCCGACTATTAATTTGGTCTTTTGGAGTTTAAGGTTAACAAACCCGTTCCTAGCGGGCTTCGCGGCATGAAAGGGAATGCTGATGAATGGATGGCCCCTTTCCTTGTTTTCTCCCGTTTGCAAGGTCGAATGCCAAGCGGGTGCCTACTTTCCGCCTCATTATACGCCCAGTGCCTGCGGTGCAAATTTCCAAAAGTAAGGACCGTCCGACTAGCACATGAAGAGAGCGAAGAAGGCTAGGCCGTGGAAGGGATCCCCATCACTTTGTCGTGGACTAAGGAAGGCGGTACTAATCGGTGCGGCCGATGACAGTCTTCTAGTACCGTCCCTGCTGCCGACGTTTCGAGATGCACGGTGCACTTCATTTGCGCCAGATTCAGGCGGGATGTTATTTTTCGGGAAGAAGGATATGCCATAGAAGGTTTGTCCGTCACTTTGTCATGGGCTAAGGTGGCTAAGGTGGATGTTTGGCACCGCCAGCAATCTTCAAATGATGCGTCTCTGCCGACGTTTCGATGTGGCATGGCGCAGCGCATCTTGATGACAGTATCACGCGGAGTGTTGTGTTTCGGCAGCTGGCATGATACATGGTGGCTGCCTCACCTAGAGGATTGTCGTGAAGGATTTACCGATTGTATGGTGTCATGATGGTTAGCAGTAGGCAGCGTTTCTGCTGCACAAATTGGAAAGAAGACGAGGTAATGCGTGTTGCACAGAGACTTACTGGTTTCTAGTGTAACCGCGAATGCCACTCGAACATGATCACTATAGAAAGTAGAGTTTTCCTCAAAGAAATAGTAGTTCTTGCGATCCCAACGTGTATCGAAGATTCGTATCTTATCTGGAAGCAAAAAAGATCGCTTTTTCGCGCGGTCATTTTCGAATCCACCATGGCCGTACCGATGCCAGCAAAACCTTCATAGCTCGTCGTGACGTTGACGCAATCATCGCCTTATCACAACACAGTCTACCTGTGCCAAGCTACATCAAAATGGGAGATGCAGATACGACCGACGCCCAGATCGAGGAGCTTCGACAGCAGTTTCACGTCTTTGATGCCAATGGTTCGGGCTTTATCGAGAAGGATGAATTGAAGGACGCCCTCAAGACATTAGGCTATCAAATCAGCGACGAAGGATTTGAAAATCTTCTGAAGATTGTCGGGTCGAAGGATGATCGTCTCGATTTGACGAGTTCATCGCGTGGAATCGGGAATTGTACAAGGAAGAAATGAAACAAGAATTCAACTCGATCGACAGCGACGGAAGCGGTTGGATTAGCAAGGCTGAGCTCAAGGCATATTCCATGAATATGAAGTACAACTTGACTGAAGAGCAAATTGATGACTTTTTGTATGAAGCCGACGCGAATGGAAATGATCGGGTCGGACTGGACGAATACATATCCGCCATGGTATGTCACTGATTTACGTTTCAGCTGACGCGGCGTTTCTCGATGGAAGGCTCCTAACTTGTATCGCTTCTTTTACTTTACTCGCACAGGCCGCAACACAGTCTGGAAAGGCGTATTTTATCATAAATGGCGAACTGTACTTGGCCAAATTGAAGGCGGATTTCAAAGATATGGATGCCGACGGTAGTGGGGTCGTTACGAAGGAAGATCTCCGACAAAAGGCTAAGGAAGTAAATTACTACTTGTCTGAAGACGAGCTCGAAAGCACAATTCAATCCTTGGATGAAGATGGGGACGGAAAGATTACTCTGGAAGAATTTATCGCTTCTATGGTGAGTACAGTAGTTTTGTCATCTGCCAAGTGGTCGGCATTGTCGCTGCCGAGATTGCTCATCTTTTCTGAAATCCTCTTCTGATCTACACCTTAGGCGAGAATAAAGGGGTCTATGTAGGGATATCTTCTGTCTAGCGGACTGGTTGTTTTTGCCTCCTCTTTTCTATGATTGTGCCCTAGGCGTTGCTTGCAGGGCTGAGATTTCGCTCTCACATTAGCTTCGATTAGAAGTCTACCGCCATCGAAGCAACCAAGCCAAACTTTGGTAAAGGATGATGATTATGCAGATGCGGATGAGCCTTTGACACCCTCGTAGGGTCAAACTTCATTCTTGACGCACGGAAGGTTCCATCGGGGGGACGATTCTTAATGCCTAATACATTTGTGGTGTCTCCTAACAAGCACAAGCCATATTGAATGAACCTGCTTTGATCTTTACTGTGCAGTGTCCTTGTAGCACTCCAGGTGGTGCGGAGCGTCCCCTCATCATCGCATCCAATAAAGCAAGGACGCTCCTTTCTAATCGGGGCGCGCGCGCGCGTGCGTACGTGTTTTGTGCGATGCCCTCCGCAACTTGAACGGTACGGAAACTTTTGTGATTTTTCTTGTCCCGGATTTAAGGGTTTTTTGTCCGCGAAATCGCGCGCTGTGATTGGTGTAGACGTGTCACAACTTTATTTAAATTTGAATTTCAAGCGTATGTGTGATGATATGTAGTTTTATGTGTGTCGTCATTTAAAGGCGATGTGATTGGACCATTTTTATGTGCGCGCTGTCGCGTGCGGAACATAAGACACTATGTAGGACATCGATAATTATCGACGCTGCGAATGCTGGCGTGCGCGTGCCCGTCTGCTTGCGCACTTTTCGCGCAGTGGTGTTGATGAACCGATGGCGGATGGACGACGACGATGATCATGATTATCGATACACAAGAGATGAGGATGATGACCCGACGGTTCGTTCGTTTTGGACCCGAAGAAACAAAGTAGGAACAACAGCTGCGCAGTAATCAATCATGCGCGTTGCAGATCAATTGACGCCGCGCGCTCGATCAGTTTGCCGACTGACTCTTTGTGGTCGAAGAAGTCGAATTGAAAGCTCATAACCTATTGATAATACAGGCCAACCGCGTCCGTGCGAAACGCATCCCCGAGCAATTCACTATCACCCGCAACGAGAAATCAACTAACACTCGTCTCTACCAACTTTTAGGTGCTGAACCCCCATGAGCAATCAACTAGCACCAGATTTGGGGTTTGGCTGCAGGTATCAATGCAGTAGTGTCCGTACATGACCCACCCTGAGCAATTCACTATCACCCGCAACGAGCAATCAACTAACACTCGTCTCTACCAACTTTTAGGTGCTGAACCCCCACGAACAATCAACTAACATTAGGGTTGGGTTTGGGTGGGTTTGAACACGGTTACTATCTAGTAGAATCAATGACAACGAGCATTCAACTAACACACGAAATGAGCAATCAACTATCACACGAAACGAGCAATCAACTATCACACGGAACGAGCAATTTTTAGGTGCTGAACCCCCACGAACAATCAACTAACATTAGGGTTGGGTTTGGGTGGGTTGGAACACGGTTACTATCTAGTAGAATCAATGACAACGAGCATTCAACTAACACGACATGAAATGAGCAATCAACTATCACACGAAACGAGCAATCAAGTATCACACGGAACGAGCAATTTTTAGGTGCTGAACCCCCACGAACAATCAACTAACATTAGGGTTGGGTTTGGGTGGGTTGGAACACGGTTACTATCTAGTAGAATCAATGACAACGAGCATTCAACTAACACACGAAAGAATGGCCCAGCGGCCCGAGCGCCCGCCTTACCGTGCCGGTACGATAGAAAACGGAGCGCCAACCAACCCGCGCTCCGTTTTCTATCGCTCCCGCGTTACACTTGTATGTTATCATATCATAGCTGCTCGTAGCGCAAATCGTCTGGTACTACTTCCAAAGGTATCAACGGATCGAAGTACAATACCCGGTTACGTGATTTGGTTTATTCGAATTGGCGCAGATCCAACGAACTTCAAGGAAGAAAAATCGGGAAGTCACGTACTTTCCCCGTACTAACAGCCTGATGTTTTTAAGTTCTCATCCGCTATGTCTTGACAGACACATTCTTAATTAACTTCACTGGGGCTCTTCTACGGGCTTAAACTCCGTGACACCAACATGTCAAGGAAATTCCGTCAGAAATGCAGTATACTGTGACTAGTGCCGGTATCAATAGGCAATCGTAATTCATGCGTGGCCGGAAGCCATCTCATTTTCTGCGACAGATAGTGCAGCCGGATAAAGCCTCTAGGCAATAGCAATTTCCACGTGGCCGAAATTTTGGATTTTGCGGCCTTACAATTGGGCGATTGAGGTAGTGCAATGTTGCCGCCAACAGGCTTTCTTTCCCCCGAATACGTTAGAAGCCGCAGTAGTGGAGCCATTTGATCCTTAGCCCACCGATGTCAGCCAATGTTTCTCGAATTCAACAATTCGTTCTCTTCGTTTTTAGCAAGATACTATTTGGTAATTGTCCGCATTAAAATCTCCTCAAACCAAAATTAGTATTTGCGACAATGGATGTGCTTGGTACGACGTCTTTCACGCCGAGAATGTCGTCGAGGAAAGTCAAAAGGCATTCTTTGCAACCCCAGATATTTCTTCAGCTGGAGCTGGCTTCACCGCAAGGTAAACATATCGATCCTTCAAAGGTTGGAGTTCTGAATAGCGACTGGAGAGATTCGCCCAATGCACTGGATTCCAGCGACCATCATCAGTTCTTAACCCATGTCAGGGTTGAGCACTGCAACATTTTGCCCGAGGAATGTGAGATCCGCAACGAAGGCCCTCTGCCCATTCCAGACGTTCCAGATCTCGAACATTCCGAATCGATGGCAGATACGGAAGAGACCTCGGGGGAGCTCGAAATTTCAAAGGAGGAACTTGATCAAAGGATGTCACCTTCGTCTGTCATGAATGTCAAAGCACTCGGTAGACATGATCATTTGCTAGAGCCTCTCCCGAACGAGTTGTTTCCCGAGAGTTTTCCTCAGCTCGCTCCTTCCCAACAGGAGTCTGATCTCAGTGATGTTGTTCCACCTCCACCCCCTCCTGAAACTCCTGACACCAGCGAGGCCTTTTCACTTGGTGACGATATGACCGATGCGCTTACTCCTGACACTAGCGAAGCCTTTTCACTCGGCGAAGATGTTGTCGATGTGCGCACTAGCAGTCTTGATATCTTTGCCATGATCGAAGCCGACGATTCCGAGGAAGAAGAAAAAGACGAGAAGGATTCCAAGCAACGACGAAGGAAGTCAAGACGTGGCCAGCTTCGTAGGACGCATTCCGTGGGAGCAATCGAAGATCCAGAAGCACAGAAAGATGGTTCGCTAACCCCTAGACGAAACAGGAGAAAGTCTGTAAGCGCTGAAAGAAGGCGATCCAGATCTGGAGGCCGCAAGACCAAAAGACACTCAATCTGTGAGGTGAACATGTCAAAGCAAAAGTCCAACCCGACGCGTCGCAACTCGGTAGCTGTTGTTGCTACCCCCGCAGGCAGCCGCCGCAGACGATCAGAGATTCTTGCTTCTTCCAAAGGACACAGTCCTTGTCGGCGCCCACATTCGGAGCGTTTGAATAAGCGTGCAGAATCCGATGCGCCGGTAGGCAAGTCTTCTTCTCATAGTACGCGCCGAAGGCATAGCGTCAGTATTTCCAACAGCGACCATGCCAAGCATAGTACTTCGAAAAGATCAACCTTGCATCATGCAGGCCCGTCCGGTCCATCCAAGATCAACAACAAAAGTTCAGTGGGGGCCACTCGGACAACGGACTGCCCCAGTAGCCCGGAGTCGAGCCGTCGCCACGTCCAGGCTGTTGCCGCTATCAACTTTGCTGGAACAGTTGTTTCACCTATCTTGACCCCCGGCAGCGCTCGGGGAAAGCGACGAACCGTGGATCTTCCAAGCAATTGGAAGGACCTCGACACGTGCAATCCACTTGCACTTGCACGTGAATAATAACAGTGATGGATGGTGTTTTGTTGCTATCGGATGAGCCGATGGCTTCACAACAGGCGCGCTGTTGCCATTTCGGTTGGCCAATTTTAACATGGAATGGAGCATGAAGTGAAGGGTCGACATAGGAGTGCAAGGCGCTACTGGACTTCACTCCAGAACCACTGAGCGACAAGTTGTTAGCTCATAACATACAATAGGTACCTTATCAGTGATTCATTATCTTAGTCCACGGTCGTAACGATAATTGGTGCATATGAGGGATGGCGATGGGTACATTTGTGGATTAAATATTATAGTAGTACGTGTTAGATGGTGTATAGTATGTTCAGGAATCGTCCCTTCCCATGGATGATGTATAGCTGTGAAATACAAGCATGAGTCAAAATGCAGTCAGTCGTTAGTCCCTACTGCTGCTTGGCTGTCGTATTGAAGATAGCTCTGGCCTCATAAATGAGGCTCTTGAGCTCGCCAATCGAACTCTTGATGTTATCCTTTTTCAGTTTGGAGTCGGCAAAGAGGGCATCAATCTCAGCAGCTGTCTTCAAGCCAATGTTATTGTAGGCTTCTTGTTTCACTTGATAGGTTTCTTCCAACTCGGCCAAATGTTGTTCCAGTTTTTCGACGGTCGCCATCTTTTTGGCCAATCGTTCCAGATTCTCCTTGGCGTCCGCTTGTGCCTTCATAAACTCTTCGTACTTGACAAGTTGGAGTGCCATGAGAAACTCACGCTTGTCAATAGCGCCGTCCTTGTCTCCATCGACTTGATCAAAGAGCTTGCTGAGGTCCATGGGTCCAGTAGCCGCTTCGTCTCGTCGAAGGGCGGCCGCTGAGCTACTCAATCGATGGATTGCTCGGAAATTATGAGATACGGATCGAGAGGCACCGCAGCGTGCGACAAGAGCTTTGATAACCACTGGCCGAGCAAAGCGTCGGACAAGGCTGGTGGAGGCTTGGAGGGGCAACATGGTGATGATTGATTGTTCGATGGTCAGTGGTGATGTCTTGCGTGGACGTTTTTGTTCTGTTGAAGAAACAATTTATGACAAAATGATTCTGCTGCCAAAGAAGAAAAGTGGATGGCACGAATCCAACAAATGAAAGGCCTGACGATTGGGTTCTCGTTGCAGGAACAGGTATCATCGACAAAGATACGAAACGACCTGGTATGATAAAAACCAAAATTCTTTGATCGCTGGCTCGCTCGGCGCATCGCCTTCGCTGCATCGAAATACCAGCTTCAGGCAATAGTGAAAATCATAGAGGGCACGAATGCGATCATCGCTGATCCGATGATGCCACTGCAAAGCTCAACAGAATAAATGAGGCCAAAATGAGAAGCGCATTTTCAATCGCATCAGCGAACAGTATGATACCTGGTTCTGATACCCGGGGAAAAAACAGAGATGCGGGGTTGACGGGTGGGCTCATACGAAGCTTGGTTATGTGACGTCACTAGCTAGCGAACAGTACCAGGTATGATACCTGGTTCTGATATACCCGGGGAAAGAACAGAGATGCCGGGTTGACGGGTGGGCTTATACGAAGCTGGGTTTTGTGACGTCACTAGCTTCTGATGCGGGGCCGAAACGCGAATCGGAACCCATAACGTTCTGTTCTCTGATGTGGCGTGGAAAAATGGCGGGAAACCAGTATTCGAGTAAGTCGCAGTGTGTCAACCGATGGAGGACGGACTGCCTGCCACCGCTATCGGTTATTGAACTACCTTGCATCGAGACCACTCGATGTTTTCCCTTTAACACGCGATGACTATGGACTCTCCCATCAGGACAAAGCAGAGATACCGACCATGAAAGTTACCATGCATCTCGTTTTGCTCGATTGCTAGGTCAGTGGCAGGCATGGTGACTGTCAAGCGATTGAGCCAACGCCAGCTGGAAACGCGGCGGATCGCTGCCTATGCGATTCTTGGAACACTGGCGGTGATTTGGGCGTTGTTGTTGCTGTTTGCCAGCGATTTGACTGCTACCACGAAATCAAAAATACCGCCTATTTTTCGAGCTCCGAGAGGCATGAAAATATTGTACATTGTCACTTCCTCAAGAGAGTACAACACTGGAGAGCGGGAAACAAAAGAAGGCCAAGATCGTTTGATGGAAATTTTGATGCCGGCGTTGTTGGATGGGGTTGAAACCATGGTGCCTTTCTATCAAGTCGATGTTTTCCTTATCCTGGGATATGAGCTGTCGGAAGAACGACGACGGATGGTACAAGATATGCTCCCCGTTGGAGTTGGACTAGAGGTGTGGAATCAAGCGACCCCATTGAGCTACGAAGTCTTGGCACACGATCGAAAGAACAAATACTTGTCGGAAGCTTCGCGGATACTGGCGCGTCAGCATCGCTACGTTATCAAAGACAAACTCCCCTACTACGATTTCTTCATGGCTTGGGAGGACGACATGCTCATCAAGAAGGCCCACATCGACTACTATTTGCAGTTTCGCGAGGAAATCAATCGTCTCAAGGATCAGGCCCCCAAGCCACCCCGTCAAGAAGGGCCCGTCATGTCGGATTCCATGACTTTGTATGATCGATCCCAAAAGCACTGGGGCAATGTGACCTGGGATCAACTAGACCACACCTTTCCGGGTTTCTTGAGGGTCGAGGTGTTGACAGATCCAAAGCGGCCTACGCAATCCAATCCAGGACCCATTCCCGTCAACCATCGAGCTCGTCCGGATCCCCGTGTTTGCTGCCATGGTCAGCATGTGGGGATCCAAGGAAAGCTAGCACCTCAATATCCACATTCGAATCAACTCTTGATTTGGGAAACCGCCATTGCGGGGCTGTCGGTGCGGAAAATGCCGTCACATTCAAAACTTCTCGACTGGGTCGCCCTTTTGAACATCAAAGCTTCTCCCACTCTACTAGCTGGCTATTGGACGGGGGCCGATGGTGCATTATTACCACAATTCACCAAAAAGCCTCCTACGAAGGATAACGAATACATTGCCCAGCCAGCGGGGTGGATGGCAACGGGGCGGGAGGTAATGGACTTGGAAAATCGCATTTGTAAGGGATATTCTTTCATTCCACCGTTTCATCAACCTCAGATACGAAACGATGGTATTGCTTGGGGTACCGATTCGGTCGAGTTTTGGAGTGGGGGGCTACAAATGTGGGGACAAATGTGTGAAATCCAACGGCTAGTGTCATTGGATCCACATCAGTTTTCCAAGCACTTGATCTATCACACCGCCAACAATAAGCAGAAGGAATTGAACTCAGAGCGGCTGGTCAAAGTACCGACTCTTCTGGGACAGCTTGATACGGTCAAACGCCGTGCGGATGCCGATATGCGACGGCGACTAGGGAAGGTATCCCTGTGGGAGCGACTATTTCGACGATAGTGCTGATTTTTGTTGTTGTTTTAGCATCTTAATGGCAAAAGGCGATGCCCATGTAGTCACTACTGCTAGAATTCGGATTGTTAGTCCCGAATGCTAATTGAGCCTGGTCAGGGAAGAATAGTATTAGTCCGTTTCCTTTCCAATGAGGAAATCGAATGTGCACTTTAGCTAGTAAGCACGCCTGGGGTCGTCTTTGCATTAGTATTATTATATTAGAGTAGAGCACCGGTAGCTTATATCCGTGTTAGTACCGACAGCTGCTTTCATTTCATAGTGCCTCGGATCGAGGCGAAAGGGTGGGGGTAAGGAATTATAAGTAAGAAGCTATGCATGTGGCATACCTATTACTGCCAGACCTGTCGGCACGCACTGGGGGTGCCAAGTGGCACACGACGATTGACTGACGACAAATGACGTTTGTCAATTTCGGACTGCCGGTGTTTTTTCCCCGAAAGATCGAGAGATAGCGATCGCAGGGTTTTGCGAAGACGTGTGCGTGGATGGAATCAAGGATCGATGATGCCAACAAGTGCTTTCATCGAGCTAAACGCTTCTGGATCGGCAATAGCGAAACGGGCAGGGATCGAATCAAGAGTGCAAGTTTTGATTAAATTCTCACCATCAACATGAAGCAGTCGGCTACTTTCTTGGGGTTATTGTGCCTTACATCCCTCTCTCTGACGAGCGGATTCGTTGCTACGACCGTAAAGGGAAATCAAGCGACCACCAGTGTCTTGCGCTCGAGTCAAGGATATTCGTATGATGACAGTTACACTTATCAACAAATGCCTGGCCCTAATATTGCGCCCCCGCAGCCCATGATGAGGGTAGAGGAGCCCGACATGCCACCTCCACCTCCACCTCCCCCGCCCGCTCCGATGGTACCGCGAACCCGGCAGGCCTTAAATATTGGCCCCTTGTTGGGATTGGACAAGGGTTATCCTTGGGAAGCAGTAGTGGGTCCCAACCACTTGGCAACGAGAACGGTTTACGTCGAACCAGGACCCATTCGCGTGGGCCAGGCGCTGAATATCGGCCCCTTGCTAGGCTTGGACAAAGGGTTTCCGTGGACAAAGATATTGGCTCAGCAACCCATCGGCCTTCGGGACAATTATGTCGAACAAGCCCCCGCACGCCCTACACAGGCTTTGAATGTCGGCCCGTTGCTAGGTTTGGACAAGGGGTACCCCTGGTATCAGACATTTGCTAGTCTACCCCAAGCCCTTCGCAACAGTTATGTTGAAGAGTCTCCCGGAAGGCCCAAACGAGCCTTTGACGTTGGGCCACTCTTGGGACTTGACAAAGGAATTAAATGGAAGGAGCTGGTTGGACCGGCTACTCGCGAGCGAATGAGAATGGAAACATTCGTCCAGTAAATCGAGAAAGACAAGAGTTGTAATATTGTAGGCATGTTGCATAGTAAGTTTTATGTATGATTGGTGACGTTTCTCAAAAGTCTTAGTCTTTGCTTGAGAACGAAGGGCAGTTTCTAGATAGCATAGCGGGCGGGAACGGGACCATCCTAGTGCCTGCAATATTCCACCGTGGTACGGCACGGATTCAACGAGCGCCAAGAAAATAGGATATCCTCGAGCAGCAAAGACCAAAGTTGCATCATGATGCATATGCATCCCAAATAACCCAACTATCAGAGCCATTGCTCCGTCATCACATGTGCTAAACTGTCGATGAGGTGTGTCCCCACCTCGATGACAAGCTGATATTGACAGGCTGTTTATCAGTGGGGCCTCCTCTATCGTTAGTTAGTTTGCCCCCGTGAGGTAAATTTCGTCCTCACGTCGTCTAAACATCTGTGTGCACCGGGTATGTTCGTTGCATTCACTTAAGATCTCAGCCGAGCGTTCGTCGATTTGGCATGATCCCGATCGTTACTAGAAGCTGCTGTCGTGGTGGAGCAAGACGGTCGTCGAGACAACAGTCCAAGTATGGGGCATCATGCTGCTGTTGCATTATGAACCAGATAACAGCCTCGGGCCATGTCCATATCAATGAGCGTTCTACGCTCGTCAACGCTTGAATGCTCGACCGCTCTAGTAGCGAGAACGAGCACTTGGCAAATGATGCATGTCATCGAGCCGCATCTCTGCGCCGTGGCTTTGCTGGTCGTCTGTAGCCATCATGATTCTTGTCTCTTCTTTCGGGATTCGGCCCTCGGGGTTGCAACGAACATTGGCAAGCCGTGGGTCTATACCTGGGAGTAGCTGACTGCTTGAATTTAGTGCTGGGGTGGTGGTGTGTTGGAGACTCGCATCGGAAGATTCTTTGGAGAGAAGAAGAAAAATGAGGATCAAATCGATGAGCGTCGGGAGCCGGCGCGGATAGGAATAGAGTGAAGTTACCGGTAGCTACCTAGGGAGAGAATCTCGCGGACGCATTCAAATTTCTGGGGAGAGGTTCCCACCCTTTGTCTAAGCCCTTTCAGGCGAAAAATATCAACTGTTTAAGCATAGTCGGAAACGAAAGAAGGCGACATGAGTTGAGAACTAATTGTCCCGAATTATCGTGAGTAACGGTTCAAATAAACTGCTGTAACTTCGAAAGTGATCGGGGTTTTGGGCTGGAGGGCAATATTGGAAGCACGTGTCGTCAGGAAAAAGGCGCTCCGCTCTTGCTATGCCCAAGGCTCGAATCGACCGCGGCAATACAAAAGGACACGGTCACCAAGATGGTCATGATAAATCTGGACAGGAATGGCGCATCTTCCAGTGACGCAAACGAACTACCACGCACATTTTCTCCCACCATCATCCCACCCCTTCTTTTCAGTTTTCATCATATTATTTCTTTCTCGTTACGATGTTGCCACAATCCAATATGAAGACATCCAACTTTGACAAGCTCGTGAAAGTCGAAAGTGGGGAGAAACCTGTCGCAGAAAAACTCAAGGACTCCTACGTTCAGTTCCAGCCGCTGGAAGGCGACAAGGAAGTCGTGGCCCGGATGATCCTCACCCCGGGCGAAGCATCGCCAGTTACATCCGAGGCATCCACCAACAGTTCTATTGCATCAATTTTCAACCGAGCTAATAAGGTGTTGATGACTTCAGTCGTTGACTCAAATCTTTTGGTGTCGTCGCGAAAAGAACGTCCGAAGGTGAAACGCTCCAACTCTTGGTCAGGAAGAGAAGAACGAACGCTCCCTCAGTCCTCCATCGGAGATGTCACCTATCCTCCAAAGCCGCAGTCCTCCCGCACTGCCTTTGAAAGTGGGAAAAGACGAAACGGAGATCTTTCTATATCAGAGCACGGTACTGGAACTATTCCTCTCAAGATGCCGCAATCTTTCGAGCGTGGCCATAAGCTTCCTTTCCGGCAAACAAATGGGGGAGTTGAAAGACAAAACCGTAATCGTGAGCTTTCCATGTCGGAACACTCAACACCCCGTAACTCGTTGGCTAAGCGTTTCACTAAGGGAACTGACTTACTTACGCAGAAAACGAGGAAAGCACTAGGGGTGGTAAAAGACAAGCTGAAGATGCCCCCATCGCGGAAGGAAACTGTCAAAAGAGAACTCCTAGAGAATTCGGCTGCGCTGTGTGAACAAACTGGGAAGCTCATGGAGGCACCTTCGGTGATTCAAATCGATAAACTTTCACACAGTGGCATTTTGACTCGGTCGCTGTCGCTTACAGATCTTATGGTGGAATCGGATAGCGAGGATGGAACAGATAAGAACAACGCAGCAGAGAAAAAGGAGGACAAACCGCAGACGTCGAATATAGCTACATCGCAATCGCGTCCAAAGTCGAAGTCTCGGTCAAAGAACCACGACATGCTTTCAGCCTCCGAGCACGTTCCCCGGGTGACTTCGGTACGCTCACAAGTGCGACGAAAGCCCCGTAGATCGGGAACCTTGTTGCAAACTCGATCCACGATGGCGCAGCGAGGGTGTGCCTTGGAGTCGATTCCAACAGACAAACTTCCAACTGTCGCATTGACAGCTAACGAAGATCTAGATGCTGCACATACTTCCAAGGTCAAGAAAAGACGACCTAGAACCAAGGACGCCCTCATTCAATCAGAGCACATTCCCTCTCAGTCGAAGCAAGTTCGGCGGCCTTCTGGATCCTCATGGAGTGACTTGACTCTGACATATGATTTCGCTGACGATGATGATGACGATGAATTTGCTTCTGACAAGCCGAGTTTCAATCCCCACTTTAGTTGGGACTTGGACCAACTCGTGGACATGGAGAAACTTCTTGACGAGGAAGCTGAGAAGGTAGGAACCAAGAAAGACAAGCTGACGAAAGCTGTCGCGCAGGTCACGAAGAGAATCAGGGGATCGAGCAAGAACAAGCCGCCTGGGCAGAACTCTTCCTTCAACGACAGCACTGCTATTGTGTGCGAGTTTAACGATTCCTATCAAACAGACTTCGTCTTGGAAAGCATCGGATCTGGCCTTTCTGCGTCGAGACGATACTCGTGTTCGAGTGGGGGGTCGAATGAGTTGTTGGATCCGGCTGCACCGTTTGCCGAGGATGATGGAAGGCCTCCACTCTCTGGTAGGCGCTTGAGTTCTAGTGGAAGATCAAGCAGCAAACTCGATCAGAGCAGCGAGCTCATGGAGCGCCAGGGCTCGTCACGGAGCGTTTTAAGCCCTGCTAGTAGGCGTCCTTCGTCCTCCCGATCTCGGCGACCATCCGGTGGTCCTGATGGGGTGGATAATACCGTCTCGCCACCTCTGACCCCTAGGACGCCAAGGTCATCCTCGGCCCGACGTAGGAGAAGCAGCATGGGACACGGTGATAGCCCTGACAAGAAGCCCTCTTCTTGGCGTGAGCTATACAACCAATCGCCCAGGCAAGGTGGAAATGCTCCCCAATCAAGCTCTCGTCCAAAGCGGTCACCACGGTCGAGGGGCACTAGACCTCCCAGTCGACAGTCAAGTGCTGAAAACATTTCATCGCCGGCGCACGAAGGACTTGCTGACGAACGTGAATCCAAAAGTGAGGAGTTCACAAGCCCAACCACCTCGTCCACGCAACGTCGCCCATCGAGCAGGCGCTCCTCGATGGAAAACTCCAAGCGACGCAGCTTGGCTCTCAAGCCCGGGGCCCCAGATTTGGAGTCGTTTCATTGGTGACGATGCTGCCTCTAGCTGAAATGCCGAAATGTGGTTCGACGCATGCACCTCATGCCGAAACCACGTCTTTCCATGAGATAGCATGGCAAATACTAGATTCTTGTAAAAAAACTTCCCCCAAAACATAGCTCATATGATGGGTCTGGCTGCAGTGTTGAAAATCGTGCTGATGCTCGTCGGAAAAGACCGCGGTCAGGTAAAGGAGGTACTTGAGTGTGCCTTCTTTCCGCCGCCCACCCCTGACACTGAGCGATGAAAGAGTGGCATTCCTCGTGAGTTGCTTTGCTGCCATGGGCGATTCCAACAATTGGGTGCCATCAGGGGCCATTATATCCTCCCGATCCATTTGATGTGCCAGTTGATACTGCTGAAATCCAAGCAGCACGATCGTGCCCAGAATGACAAATATTGTAAGATCCACCAGACGGTGCTCTATAGAATGCGGCTTTTTCCTCTTGAGGGGCTTTGAGGACATGGCAAAGGCGGCCTCGGGCGTTGGGGTAAGATCTTCCGCACGATGGGACGTCCACGTCAACAGCCCCTTTGCGGGTGCGTGCCACTTCGTTTCACCCTTCCTCACGACCATCCTCTTGGAACACTAGAATACGATTCTCATATTCAGAGGATCGGCCCTTCTGGTGCACTTTTGGAGGGTATAGATACTGTTTGCCATCGCCGACTCTTGTCACGATGGGCCTCAGAGATCTTTTACGCATCATCTTCCCCCATTGTTTGTTTCCAGCGAAAAACGTTCGATACTGGACAATACGTATGTCGCGTACATACGAACATCTCACTACATAGCCCCAAATCGAAATGCTGACGTCAAAGAAAGGTACGAACGTCGCACCCGGAGGAAAGTGAACGATAGAAAGATATGTCGAACCCGGAGGTGGGAGCCTTCAAGCGCCAATCGAAACACAGAAAAGATACTTCAACCTTTGAAGAACTGCCAGATCGGATATCTTCGGATCTGTCCCCAAACCCCCACGAGCAAGAACGAATCCTCATCGATGGTGGAGTCAATGGAAACACGTCGAAACGTAATCTTGGCGCCCCTTTTTCGCAACAGGCATGAATTCGAAATAGGAAAACAGGGCTACAGTAATGCAATAAAGGTCTTGGTTGCTAGAAGTAATAATAGCGACATTTTAGCATATCCAATCATAGAATAGAACCAGCAAGAACGAGCGATTCCGTCGACATTTCCGCACCACTTTGCGTTCGATGAAGCTAGCAGTTGACATTGAGGGAACGAAACCAAGACGTTTATAGGCAAACTTAGCTATTTGGTTTCGGCTTCCATACTTTAGTACTGTTTCGTAGTACTAAGTATGCTGCGTCCTCCTTTGCCTGGTCTGCTTATTTGTAAAGGAAGGGAAGACCAGTGATCAAGTTTTCGAGGCCATCGTATCCAGGGTGGAAGAAGTTCTGGCTGTCGTGTCGGAGAAGCTCAAGGATCGCAAGCATGGCAAGGCGTCCGTGTTGGAGCTCTTGGGTCTTGCGTTCTTCTTCCTTGGCACCAAGGTCGGGCTTGCCGATATCAAAGTTTCCAAGAACGCCCCAGAAGTCAACGGCGCCAATGAAGAAAATCATCTGGAGCCAGCCACCAGCTGGGATCTGGCCGATAGCGGCAACACCGTTGGGGATGGTGTCGGTGGAAACTCCTCCGGGGATGAACTCGTAGTGGGCACGAGTGATTTCAGGGACAATGTATCCAATCACAGCAAGCTGGGCAACGCGGCCGTGCTTGAGTTCGGCGGCACGGTATTGATCGAACGTTTCTTGGTCGATATCCTTGGAAAGGCCCAAAGGATCCCAGAATCCAGTAGGGGGGAGGGCACCAAGCTCATTCTCGTAAGAGTTGATGGCCGTGGAAGTTCTGGCAACCTTGGCAGGAGCGAAGGCAGCGGCAGAGGCGACAAGGGAGGCAAGGACGGCGGTCTTCATTTTGACTGTTTTCGAAGATGAGCTCGGACGAATTGTGAGGTCTTGAAGGAACACCCAACGAGGGCGCCGGATGATTTGGGAATTTTAGTCAGAGAAGTCATATGGCTTCGCCACGTCGCATATTGGAACGTTGCCAATTTGTTTTCGAAAGTTGTTGACGTGGCGAGCCTACGACCAATGGAAACACAGAAAGATATTGCACACCCGGAGGTAGGCGCTTCAACATATGACGAACTGCCCGGAGAGATCTTTGGATTGCTGTCCCCAGCTCCCCCCAAGCGAAAAAACGAATTCGAAATAGGAAAACAGGGCTGCAGCAATGGCTTGGTAGTTGGTAGTAATAGAAGCGATATTTACATATCCAATCCTATAGCATGAGCGATTCCTTTGATATCTCCGCAATCTGCGTTCGATGAAGCTAGTAGTTGGCATTGAGGGAACGAAACCAAGAAGTCTATAGTCAAATTTAACTAGTTGGTTTCGGCGTCCATACTTCAGTAATGTTTCGTAGTACTAAGTAGGCCGCGTCCTCCTTTGCCCGCTCTGCTTAGTTTCCGTAAAGGAAGGGAAGACCAGTGATCAAGTTGTCAAGGCCATCGAATCCAGGCTGGACAAAGTTCTGGCTGTCGTGACGGAGAAGCTCAAGGCTGGCAAGCATGGCAAGGCGTCCGTGTTGGAGCTCTTGGGTCTTGCGTTCTTCCTCCTTGTCACCAAGGTCGGGCATGCCGAACGCAAAGCTTCCGAGGTAGCCATAATAGTCAACGGCACCAATGAAGAAGATCATCTGGGCCCAGCCAAGAGCGGGGATCTCGGCGATAGCGGCAACACCGTTGGGGATGCTGTCGGTGGAAACTCCTCCGGGGATGAACTCGTAGTGGGCACGGGTGAATTCAGGGACAACGTATCCAACCACAGCAAGCATGGCAACGCGGCCGTGCTTGAGTTCGGCGGTGCGGTACTGATCGAAAGTGTCTTGGTCGATATCCTTGGAAAGGCCAAGGGGATCAAAGAATCCAACCGGAGGAAGGACACCAAGCTCATTCTCGTAAGAGTTGATGGCGGTGGTCTTGGCGGCTTGCTTGGCAGGAGCGAAAGCAGCGGCAGAGGCGACAAGGGAGGCAAGGACGGCGGTCTTCATGTTAACTGTTTTCGAAGGTGAGCTCGGACGAATTGTGAGCATTTTGGAACCAATTTCTGTTTTGAAGATCCGTCCCAATTTCTGTTTTCAAGATAGGTTAACACCCGGAGGTGGGCACTTCGACCTATGACGTACTGGTACCTGGTACTGTCTGTACGATGACTGCCAGGTGATGACATCGGAATGCAATCCCCAAGTCCCCCGAGCGGAGCGGAAAGGGTGGACCGGCGCGTGCATTTAGAAAATACAGCTGACCGGCGATTCTTTAGCCAGGTTATGAGCCTGTATCTTCACTGTTTTGACTACTTTTCGCGCCAAAATTTCGGAGGGAAAAACGCACCGCCGCCGCGAAATCTTTATCGCACATAAAAACACGACAGCACGATGGTCGACGATGAACAAACAATGCCTCCACAATTCCATCCCTTCTGCAGCGAACAGGCTTGGATCTTGCTAGTCCCAACTTGATGCGCCTGGAGGGCAAACGAAACATCGGAGGCTTTAGAAAATGTGGGGGCTGCGTTGAAAGAGGGCAGTGGCAATGCATATCCGCCAAAACGATGCGGGCGGAAGCGTCGCAATCGAAGAAAATATACCACGATAGCATTCACATGAGCCCATTTGGGCCTTGTCCATTTTGTAGGATACCTGTGCGAGCGGGCTGCAAATTTCTTCCTGGATCAGAGCGACAACGATTGGGCGGGGCACAACTACTACATGATGGGCCAGGCGTTGTGCTATACGAAGACTCAGATGCTTTGTGCAAGGCGAGGCGGATGAAGAGGGAATATGCTGATTTGCTCAAGTGTAAAAATTTGTGGGGGAAAGCTACCACGTCTTTGAATGGGCGGGGTGGCCAAGATATACTTTGGAGCATGTCGACATGCTGAAAGAGATGATCTGGGAGGTTGTAATAGGCTGTTGACCTGCAAAATGCAATGTGTTGAATTCAAGTTTGGATTGGACTTGGAACCACAGCAATTCCACCCGGATACAATTTGATAGCATCGAAATTTCCAGTCGAAGCGGGATCTGTTCATATCGAATAGTTGGAATAAGGTGTTTCGCATGTTTCATTTGTATTTGTGGCCGGCATTATACGCGAAAGGTATCAATGCTACGCTGAACATTTACTTGTGTAAACACTGAGTGTTATATTATTTGTAGCATTGTAAATGTAGAATCCCAATTCCACGGTATCCAGATCAATAACCCAGCCCACAAAACTCACCAACAGACTGCCGGCAGAAGTAGCCATACTGCTGGTGGCTGCCACCAAAATAGCCCGAGACGATACTACTAAATAGAGCAGGACAATGACAGCTGGCTGCTGCCACTACTTCTACTAGCTAATACTAATACTTTGCATGCTGCCGCTGCTATGTATGGATCTAGTGATAAAACGCAGCCGCAATTCCCCGCCCCACGCCATGATTTCCCCATTTTCTTCTCCCCGGAAAGTTGCCAATTTGTTGTTTTCAAAAGTTGTTGACGTGGCCAGCCTACAACCAATGGAAACACACCCAGATATTCCACACCCGGAGGTAGGCGCTTACCTATGACGAACTGCCAGGTGATATGGGAATGCCATCCCCAAATCACCCCGCGCGAAAGAACGAACTTCATCTGTGGTCGAGTCGATGGGAAACTCGTTGAAAATGAGATATCGGCAACAGTTGTTGTCATTGAAAAGGAATGACAGGAGTTCGAAATTGGAAAACCAGGGCTGGCTTGGTTGCTAGTAGTAATAGAAGCGATATTTGCATATCCAATCCTATACCATGAGCGATTCCTTTGATATCTCCGCACTTTGCGTTCGATGAAGCTAGTAGTTGGCATTGAGGGAACGAAACCAAGAAGTCTATAGTCAAATTTAACTCGTTGGTTTCGGCGTCCATACTTCAGTAATGTTTCGTAGTACTAAGTAGGCCGCGTCCTCCTTTGCCCGCTCTGCTTAGTTTCCGTAAAGGAAGGGAAGACCAGTGATCAAGTTGTCAAGGCCATCGAATCCAGGCTGGACAAAGTTCTGGCTGTCGTGACGGAGAAGCTCAAGGCTGGCAAGCATGGCAAGGCGTCCGTGTTGGAGCTCTTGGGTCTTGCGTTCTTCCTCCTTGTCACCAAGGTCGGGCATGCCGAACTCAAAGCTTCCGAGGTAGCCATAATAGTCAACGGCACCAATGAAGAAGATCATCTGGGCCCAGCCAAGAGCGGGGATCTCGGCGATAGCGGCAACACCGTTGGGGATGCTGTCGGTGGAAACTCCTCCGGGGATGAACTCGTAGTGGGCACGGGTGACTTCAGGGACAATGTATCCAATCACAGCAAGCATGGCAACGCGGCCGTGCTTGAGTTCGGCGGTGCGGTACTGATCGAAAGTGTCTTGGTCGATATCCTTGGAAAGGCCAAGGGGATCAAAGAATCCAACCGGAGGAAGGACACCAAGCTCATTCTCGTAAGAGTTGATGGCGGTGGTCTTGGCGGCTTGCTTGGCAGGAGCGAAAGCAGCGGCAGAGGCGACAAGGGAGGCAAGGACGGCGGTCTTCATGTTAACTGTTTTCGAAGATGAGCTCGGACGAATTGTGAGCATGTTTTTAGAACGTTGCCAATCTTGTTTTAAAGTCATGGCGTATCTTTACAAAAAGTATCTTCAAGAGCAACCGGAAAGGAGAGGCCCGGATGAAATCTATTCGACGGTTATAACGGCCTTCTAGCACCATGGTTGTGAATAGCGGTGCCGGATCGCTTACTTTTATTGATATTGTCCACCATCGGCGGAAGGCTTCCGAATTTATTCATGCTCGTACAGAAATTCTTTCAGGTGCATAGTAGTGTACAGTAGGAAGTCGTCGTGTCATTGACAGTCAACGCCCCTTTAGCCCGGTGGAGAATGCGTCGGAATACCAGCAAGTACCGGTATGGGGCTTCCTTCCGCGTTATTGTTCCGGGACAGCGTAGCGTGGTATCTTTAGCGCGCGCGATAAGTCCGAAAAATACATCTTGGACACAAAATCTCGATCTTCAACACTTGCATCCTCCCCACGACCATGACGTTTGCATTTTACCTTCCTGCGGACACATGGAAAGGAGTCACGTCAATGTAGGGGATCGCTGCCCCATTCAGGGTGACATAAGCTGTATTTTCCATAGGTTGTATTATTCGCAAACAAGTTTCGAACAAATGAAATGATGTATTCGTCAACTTCCGAGTTGTTATTCGAAACGATGAGAACCTCGGAAGTTTTGGTCTACTCAACAAAGTTCGACAGTAGTGTCGCAACATTGCTGAAAGACCGTCATCGGGTAAAGAAGGCATTCGGCACTTAGGTATGTCCCTGTTTTCGCCGGCAACACCTGACGCTAAAAGAAAAATCCAGCAGACGGCGCACTGTGGAATGCGGTAACTGGCTCCTGAGGCAGTTTGGTGACATGGCAATGGAGACCTCGGGCGCTGGGGCAGAATCGTTCGCCCGCTGGAGCGTTCTTGACAACAGCCTCATCACGGGTTCGGACAGCTTCCTTCCACCCTTCCTCAGGAGAATCCCCTTGTCGGCACAGTGGTCTACGACCGATTCCCATATTCAGATATGTATTGCATTCATTGCATTTTTGCAATGTACATCAATCATTTCCCGACGCTGACATTCATCATAATGTGCTGTCGTCGGATGAATTTCAGAAAAGTTGGCAGGGGAAAAATGGGACCATGCCCAAAAATGCGGAAATATGCCGGCCCATGCTACGACGGCAGCAAGGAATCTATGTAGTCATTGAAGCAAGATGGATAGCATGCATACGTGGACCCAAATCCAACAGCTGGAAGATAAAGATACTTTCTAACGGGAGGTCCCTTCAACCAATGAAACTGGTTCCAAATATCATCAGGACGTAACTACCGAGAAAAGGAATCGCATCCGTCGTCGAGATAAGCAAAACCCGTCGAAAATAATCTCGTCGCCCCTTCTACCTCGCGACGAGTGGCAGCCAAGAGATTCTGTCGGACGGTCGTTGCTGGTGGATCAATATCATTTTCAAGGATGAATGAGATGGTCGTGCATGACATTTATTTGCAAATCCAACTACTACGGAAATAGATGGGTACCACTCCACATGTTTTTACGTTCTTCGGCCGAAACAAAAGATAATGGGATGCAGTGAGTATAAGACATTGCCTAGAGCATCATTAAGCAGTGTATGTACCAATTCTCAACCATCATGCCTTGCAAGCAGAAACTTAAACAAGGTGTCCGATGATGGGAAGCTCAGGGTCGTATCCAAGGGGAACAATTTCTTCGTGGACCATAAGTCCCAAAATTCCCATCATGGCGGCACGTCCGTTGTTCAACTCGATGGCACGCTTGGAGAGCTTGGCATCTTCGTCAAGGGAGTCCCATCCGAAATCGATGTATCCGTTACGGAAGTCACCGACGAACTCGTTTCCGGTTCCCTCAATATCACGCATGACGGCAATTTCCAAAATACCAATGAAGGCAATCAATTGGACCAAGCCAGCGGTGGGGATGGAGTTGGGTCCGACAAGGGCAGCGATACCGTTGGGGAAGGAGTCGAAAGAGTCTCCAGCGTAGTTGATGGATCCAGGAAGGTGGATTCCGCCACGGGTGACGATCTGACCCAAGAAGGCCAACATACCTGCCAAAAGGAAGAAAATGGCGTTAGCGGGCTCAATTTAATCATATCATGATTTTGCATACTTCTTGCCGACAGCTCCCTTGTACTTACTGATACGTCCGTGCTTGATCTCGACGTATCGGAGGCGATCGAATCGTTCTTCATCGGCACCGTTCAACAAACCAAGGGGATCCCAAAGTCCGAGAGGAGGCTGGGCACCAAGGACATCCTCGAAGTCAGAGGCAGCGACGGCAGTGCTCGTGGCGGCTTGCTTGGCAGGAGCGAAAGCAGCGGCAGAGGCGACAAGGGAGGCAAGGACGGCGGTCTTCATGTTGACTGTTTTCGAAGATGAACTCGGACGAATTGTGAGAGGATAGAACGTTTTTCACTTTCACCAAAGTTCGTTTGGATGGATGGGAGAAAGCATTTGTAGAATTTTAGTTTCAGAGTATCTTTGCAGAAGGATCTTCAAGAGCATCGTACTGTAGCACCTGATTACTTAATTCGCGGCGAAAGTCGCAACGTCATTTTCTCCTTCCGATTGTTGTTTTTCAGCATTTGGTCTCCGTGCTCCAAGATCCGAATGATTTGATTCGCTAATAACAAACGACGTGCCGGAAAATGACTGGTCCAAGACTTCCACGCGGACATGGGCGCCGCCGGGCGGCCAACCACAAGATCTTTCGACTTAGTTGACCAAATCTGAGATCTTTCGGCCGAAGGCAAAGGCAGACGCTGCGACGCAAACAGAGAGTCCTCCCCATCCCACCTTCCGAGTTGGATATCCCCATCTATCGTCATCGTCTGTTGCCAACGAAGTTAGCGAATCTAGGTAGTCTCCCATGAGTATCCTTTACTCCTTGCCGAAACTTCAACTCGCTGTGGCTGTCGCTCTGGCTTTGTTCCCGAGTCGTTTCCATGCATCGGATGTAGTTGCATCAGCAATTCCTCGAGCCTGCGAGCAACCTGAAAAGTACCGCTTTTGCGATGCCTCGCTTCCGCTGGATGAACGGCTAGATGATTTGATCCACCAACTAGATCTAGAGGAGAAGCCTATTCTTCTAACAGCCCGAAAGTCTCCCAAGGGCAATATCAGCCGACTAGGAATTCCGGAATGTAAGTGATGGCAACACTCAACACATGCCATCAGGTTTCTCGGTCTCACATTCGATTTCTCAGATAACTGGGGCGCGAATTGTATGCATGGAGTTCAATCACGATGTGCACCGGATGGCAGATGCCCCACATCCTTTCCTAATGCAAATACGCTTGGCGCAACTTTCAATCAGACAGTTTGGCGTCAAATGGGAGGTGTGATTGGAATTGAGTTGCGAGCTTTATGGTTGCAAAATGTCGGCGAGAACCATGACTCCGGCCTTCCACATTTAGGGTTGGATTGTTGGTCTCCAAACATTGGAATATTGAGAGATCCGCGGTGGGGACGATCATTGGAGGTGCCATCGGAAGACCCGTACTTGAATGGACTCTTCGGGACTCAATACACACTGGGATTGCAAAACAATTCGGCTCTAGACGACCGCTATTTGCAAGGAGTTGCTACTATCAAACATTTCGTCGCCAATTCGTTGGAAGGAATTGGAAACAGAGGTATCACGCGGCATTCCGTCGATGCAAAGATTAGTCTCTACGATTTGGCCTCAACATATCTACCAGCATTCAAAATGTCCGTGGAGCAGGGCGGAGCAGCTGGGGTCATGTGTAGCTACAACCGTGTCAACGGAGTCCCAATGTGTGGAAACGAATTGTATCTCAAGCGTGTGCTTCGACGAGAATGGAAATTCCGTGGTTTCGTGAATAGCGACTCGGGAGCCCTTGACGACTTTGACAGGTACCACAATTACACAAAATCCCGCAACGAGACTGTCGAGGTAGCTATTCAAGCCGGGTGCGATGTAGAAAGTGCAGCGTGGTCTCACAATCAGCCATGGGACACGGGTAGCAACTACATTGACTATTTGGTGGAGGCTGTCCGGAGTGGGCGGGTACCCGAGGCGGCCGTGGATCGGGCTGTCCGAAATGCAATGGAAATTCGTTTCCGACTAGGTTTGTTCGATCCCATTGAAAACCAGCCCTTTTGGAAGGTCGCTCCCGAAGTTGTACAATCTGACTTTCATGTACAGGCCGCTCGTGACGCCACAGCACAGGGTTTTGTGCTCTTAAAGGACATGCCTTCCTTGTTGCCGCTAGATGCCAGTCAAAAGATTGCGTTGATTGGTCCCCATGTCTACGACCGCTACGCCATGCTGGGAAATTACCTTGGACAGATTTGTATCGAACCCCACTTTGAATGCGTGACGAGTTTTCAGGAGGGCTTTCAGAATGTGACGGAGGCTTTTGGTGGCACGCTGTCTACTGCCAAGGGTTGTGATGTGTACGGTACCAATACCTCATCGTTCGCAGCAGCAATACGTATCGCCCAAGAATCCGATGTGGTTGTCTTTATGGGTGGCCTGAATACTTCCATCGAAGCAGAAGCTAGGGATCGAACGGATATTTTGTTGCCGCAAATTCAGAAAGATTTGATATCAAAGTTGGCCAAGGTCAACCCAAACATTGTTCTCGTCATGATGCATGGAGGCATGGTGGCAATTGATGACATTATTGATTCTGTGGCTAGCGTCGTGTCGATCGGCTATCCTGGGCGCTACGCCGGTGACGCTCTACCCGCCGCCTTGTTTGGACTCACAGACCGAGCCTGGGGAAAGCTGGCGGTGACGTGGTACAAGCAAAGCATGATGCAAGAATTGGATATGGTGGACTTTGATATGAGTCGACCTCCCGGGCGCACCTACCGATACTACACCGGGGATCCGCAGTTTGAATTTGGTTTTGGAATAAATCCACTGACGACTTTTCGGTTTGAAACAGTCCAGCTGACTGCCGAAGGGACGTCTTGTACTTCCGCTGCAGAGCGTACGACTCGGCAGCGCACCAAGCAGGCCGTGGTTGCCGCAACTCTGCGCAACACTGGAGATCGTTCCGGGGACGAAGTCGTGCTGGCGTACATGATCCCTCAAGATATTCCAAAGTCCGAACCAGCTTCTCGGCTTAAGAAGCAATTGTTTGCTTTTGAGCGCTATCACTTGGAGCCCGGGGAAGCCGTTGAAGTGTCCTTTCCAGTGAACAGTACCGGCTTCCAACTGTTTGATACCGATGGTCTGCCCACTCTTTACTCTGGGCGATATCTTATCCGCCTCGATACTGGAACAATGGCGATTGAATTGCCATTGGATGTTCATCCAGAAGCCGAAGACCACAGCGGTTGTATCATTTCCATCCCGTCAAACGAAGGCTCCACATTCGGAACCCCCAAAGTACAGCTGTAGTATCTGGTTCCAGGCTTTTCGTCAAGAGAATCAGGATTCTTGCCGTCAGCGTGACAAATCTAATGAGAGATGCGGATGAGGCAGGTCGAAACGAAAGAATTTGCATAAGCCGATGTGGTGAGGTTAAAACAGGGCGTCTCTGTCACTTGGACTGCTCCACATCATTTAATCCTCGAACCGGACCGAGTCGAAGCCAAAGAGGCCGGAACTCAATGGTTTATCTATGATGGCTAGCAGAAACATAGTAGTCACGGCGCTCAAGGAGTTCCTACCCTAGCACTTGCTTTCAGTCTCTACTTTTACATCTTCGCTTGGCCAATAGGTTAATAACTCCGGAGTAGCTGCTGCACACTAGAATTTGACTTTTTCGCCATAAATAGATCGAGCATAAGCACATACATACTTACCCATTTCGACTTGCTGGACTTCTTTGGACGCTGCCGCGCCATCTTTTCGTTGGATGCGAAAGAGCGTGGACCGCGCTGTGGCCGACCGGCGCGTCGTGACCTCCCACCGAGAGGGCCGAGAGAGACCATGATGAGAGCGCTCGTTGTCCCCAATGTCATTCTTCGCCGAAGCTTCTTCGAATGCCATTGTCGCCGTGGACGAGGACTACCAGTCATCCCCTCCTCTTTGCATTATCTGTATCGGCCTTGGTTAACTTTGAGCATTGTACTGCTGCAGCTTTTGTCATTTTCTCCCGTCCAATGCCGTCGTCGTTATCGTCATCCTCCTCTCCCACCAGCGTCATTTTACCCGAACCGACCACGCCTCGAGGAATGACCATGAGTGACAAAATGGATGAACAGACCACCAAAAGGAAGAGTCCTCGTTCTTGCATCTTGCAAGTCGGTGTGAGTGCCGGGCGTTTGTGTGGCGTGGGCAACTCGCATTTCTTCTCCGACAAGCAAACTACCACAAATACAGCATTGGTGCTGGCCATGACGGACTTGCTCGTGGACTTGTATCGTACCTCCCGGTCACTCGATTTGAACTTGAGTGTATCGATTCGTCACAAACTAGAATTGAATAACCGCAAGTATCCAGTGGAATTATGCAAGGTAAGTACCGCCAGAGAGGATCATTGATTCGGCGGGCGTCGACTCAATCTTCTTTTGCACTTGTAGGGCAAAGCGGGAAAGTACACGCAATATAGTAATGTCACGGGTGTGACGGTGGACAATCAATCCACGGCGACTGCCGAACAAGAACATGCCGTGTTGTCTTGGGCGGACTGGGTGTCACAAGTCCCGGCTCTAGTGGACGAAATCCAAGACTTTGCTCTGGCAAGAGAGTGGTCTAAATTCCATACACCTCGCAATCTCATTTTAGCGTTGCTAGGAGAAGTGGGTGAATTAGCTGAATTAGTGCAATGGAAGGGTGATGATGACAATGAGGATTTGAAACTGGAACGAAAGGAACTGGACAAGCTCTCGCAAGAATTGGCAGATGTTTCTATTTACTTGTTGCGACTGGCGAGTGTTGTCAACGTGACAGCTCCACTGGTCGAGCAACTAGAACTAGTGGATAATGTAGAATAGACGACGAATAGATACTAATCACAGTGTAGTTTACAACATATAGCTCTAAAGTGGTAGTGCATGCGCTGGGGTGCTTCCAGTCAGGCAGGGGGCTTCTAAGGAAAGAAGCAGCCACTTATCTGGGCAGTCGGTGTTCCCCGTCCTTGCTCCAGTGAATTTCTTGAATCGGGAGTTCAAACTGATCCATAAAAGGAGCTGGGTCCTCACCGTCGTAGATAAAGTTCAACATTTTGTGGTTCGTCTCATCGATTTGGGCGCAGTACATTCCCATGACGACCCGGATCTGACCCTTTTGTTCATACTCGGCAGCCGACGTTCGATGGTATCCCCAGTCGGGAATGACCATGGCGCGGTCATGTTGATAATTGACGGCAACCACAATATCCCCATTGTCACTCTGAATGTCGAGCTCCGGCTTGGAGCCCTCCACTGTAATGATGGGAAAGATCAGATTGTAGCCAACTTCACCCGTCGCATACACGTCCGCATGCATAAACGACTTGTCTGCTTCGGAAACGCCCATGAAGGACGTGTGGAAGCAAGTCAGCGTGTCCAACCCAAAGTACGTTCCAGTCGCATTCAATACTTGGTCATAGCCACCTTGTCCAAACGCCCGAAATACGCTCGTGCGGGCATTTTCGTCCCAAGCAGCAATATAGTGCATATTAAAGTTCCAGTCCACGCTCTTGTACCGCTGGGCAAACCACTGCTCGGGTGGACCATCATGCTGATCCGAGTCAAAGACGTACCATTCGTCACTTCCCAAAATGTCGTCTCCCAATAGTTGCTCGTACAAGTTGATGATTCCGCGCTCGTCGGCATATTCGTAAACGTGTTTTGTAAGGTTTTGTGGAAGTCCAACGACAAAAAAGTTCTTGCCAACGGGTTGTCCGTTGTGCTTCCACATCAATTGACGGATTTCCCCCGGCTGGAGGCTCTCAATCGGTTCGACTTCATAGTCCATTAATTGATTGAGCCAGTTGGCTGGAAAGAAGCCGTCTGGTACGCCAATCTCGTGACGAAAGGGTTGGACATCTTGCTGTTGTCCATTGGTCACATGCTTTTCCCAAGCTGCTTTCCACGAGTGTCCATAGTCAATGAAAATCTCTTCTCCGGGCTTGATGTCTCGTGTGGCCACAAATTCCAACAAAAGCTGCCCGCTTTGGTCTGTCACATCCAGTGGGTGCGCCTCCAACCAATCCTTGGGCGAGCGCTTCAACAGGGCTTGGGCCCGTTGGTCACTGGGCCAACGAATCTCTGCATTGACCTTGGATGGGTCGATCGCATGGTTGATAAAGTTCACAATGGGCGAGTAGGGAACCAACAACAAATCTGACTCGGGGTGACCATAGCAGTAGTTCAACAGCAATTCCTGCCCGATGGGTTTGTTGAAATCGAGAGTATGTAGAATCTTGGAGGTTTCTTCGTCTGTCTCGTACAGGACCAAATCGGCTCGCTTGAGAGCCAGCAAGGGAGCAGTTGAAATGATTGAGTTTTCCGGTAGGGTTCGGGAAGCAAAGGCTCCACGACCGGCGCCTGGGATTGTGGATTTGCCAGCCCTGAGATTGTCTAGGCAAGCACCATGCTCCTGAAGCCACTCGAGTTCTCGGGAGGGAGGCTCCTCGTCGTCTTCGTCTTCGTCTTCGTCCTCCTCCTCGAAATCTTCACTTTGGTCTACAACGGGCTTGTCCTCGTCATCAACCCGAGAGTCAAGAATTCTTAGGGATGCATTCGCCTGAAGATCCGTGGTTGGAGCCACATATTGCTCGGGTTCCTTGTCCTTTTGAGCCAAGGCGGCTTGGCGAACGACTTCTTCCACATGCCGGCGTCGTTTCTCTTCCACTTGCTTCAGTTTCTCTCTTCGGGGCGCAATTTTCTTGTTCATGGCATTTTTCTTGTCCCGCTTGTCCATTTCACTGAGAAGTTCCTCGTAGACGATTTGATGGTCTTCCATATACGTATCCAACGTTTCATATTTCGGAATGCCCTTGCTGTTGTGGCTAAAGTCCTGTTCACTTTGCTTGACATCATATCGACTGTGCCATTCATCTCCATAATAAATTAGCAGTTCACTACCAGCTTCAATATCACGGCCAGCTACAAAGGCACTTCCTGGCGAGAGCTGAGTAAAATCCGATTTCTGTGCTACCTCACGAGGATCTTCCACTTCCAGGTCGTCCGCATCGCCCGTCTCCCAGTTCAATGTGACTCCTTCGATATCCAATAATCCCACATTGATCCAATCCGCATGAGAATTGACCAACGAGGCCATTCCTGGTGCAAATACATTAATGGGAATTCGCTCTCCGTGATCCTTTTCGGCGAAAAAGTAGTAAAACAGACCGGCGTCAGCCCCATTCAAACCCAGAGGAGTCGGAAAGTGAGCCGGAGACAGTTGGGGAAAGGTTCCATCATGATACGAATGATGGAATTCATCTGGTTGTGTCGGCCACACATATCCCAGCCATGACAAAAAGCGTTGATGGCCCCGATACGGAATCGTCTTGTACTTGTCCACTATTGGAATCAACATATCCTGAAACCACGCATCTTCGTCGGCAATACCCGACCAGGAAATTGTCTCGCCGTGATCTAGGTCGAATCCTGTAAAGATTCCCAGACCAGCATTGGGAATCGTAGAGCGGGCCATGTATAATGCACAAACTGGTGGAGGCGTTTGTTGCTGACTGTTTGTTTGGTTCGTCTTGAACGTTACAGCGCGAATGGATTCGTCGACTGAGACAATGGTCAGGGGAAGCTGCGACGATGACGACGACGACAGAGAACCATCACAGGCAACGACAGTTTCTGCGGCTTCCGCAGCCAAAGATGCTGCCACAGCTCCCAGAGTGGTCGTTAGAAAAAGGAGTGCGAGACTTTGCTGTAGCATCGTGCTGGCGAGATTTGTCGTCTTTCAGCAGGTCGAATGAAAGCTTTCGACTTGGACGGAAACTGCACTGCGTCCTTTGTTGTTGTTCTTCGTTCAATCGAATAGAATGGAGGGGGTGGAGGGACTTTCTTTCTATTTACTCCATGGTCGACATGCCAAAGGTCGGCTTGTTCGTGTGCAAGGATTGGAAGGGATGACTCTTGGGAGAAGAAAAATGGCTTCGGATTGTTGATCGCACCGACTATTTTGTTTCCGTTCACCGGCCAACAGATATCATAGAGAGAGTGGGTGCTTCCACAAGATTTCCCGCCAAAAATTTAGACAATTGACGTTAACCAGACGTTCACATTGGATTTCATCCATTGGCCACCTATCTTCATTTATTACCCGCGTGACACGCTCTTTGCGGGGGCACATCATCCGTGCTCCAGATATGTGAAAACGTTCGTCCACTTGCCGGCTTGCTTTCTCGCTGAAAGGTGTTGGCTTCCGACTACCTTCGCATTTGTTTCGATGCTACTTGGCTTCATTATCTTCAGCATCTGTTGAGATTCCTATTCAGTCCATCAGGAAAGAGATCAAGGATGATGGTTCAGTCTGCAAAGAACATCGCCATCGGTCTGATGCTGATGCCCTTTGTTCTTTCTTTGGTCCAATCGGCGGCGGCGACAAAAGAGACTGTCGTGGCCAGTGATGGTTCCTCCGTGCCTTTGATAAGCACCACCAAGGACTCTGTGTTATTAACTAACGCTAATAAGAACGAGACCGCCGCCCAGGAGCAAAGCCCACCGCCAGTTTGTTCCCTCTACATGGCTCGGTCTACCATTCCTGATGCTGGCCTGGGTATTTTTACCGGGGTTAACCTGGAACGGGGAAAGACCATTACGTGGGCGGACATTGCCGAGGAAGACGCCTGGTTTCAAGACTTGCTCATCCCCATTATGGATGGGTATAAGACCATTCCCTACCGTGGTCAACAACGATTCTTATCCTGGCTAGGATATGTTTGGCCCGCCCGTCCCGATGTCTTTTATCCCTCGTACACGGACAAGACATTTCCTCAGATCTCCCGAGCCCACTTTGGAACCCCCGAAGGCCTTAGTGGGGCAGATGCGGGTTTGTTGTATATCACGTATTCGCAAGATGGTCAAGACGCTTTTCTAGTTAGTTCCTTTGCTCCTGGAATGGGCTCGCTGTTAAATTCGCATGAGGAGTTTGCCAATGTTAATTTGCGAGAAGGAGCCCCAATGGCATCGACCTTGCCACAAAACACTGCTGCTACCGTCACCGACTTGACCCATCAATCCGACTTTTCTCCACTAGCTCCTGGTAGTGGCTTTATTACCCAGACGAAGATTGAAGCCGGAAGTGAACTCTTGATTTACTACGGGCCGGAATGGCATGAGCGTTACGACGAAAAGACGAGTGAGCAATTAGAAAAGTGCCATAAGATCAATTGTATCCCACCTGTGACAGGGGAGGAGCAACTGGAAGCGGTAACGGAGGCAGACTTGGAAAATTTGCCATCGGAACAGGATAAGCGCGACAATGAAAGGTTAATGAAAATCAAAACCATCGGTCAGAAAGAACAGATTGATCAGGTCGAGCAAAACCGCCGTCGGCAGGTACAAGAGTTTTTGAAGACAAAAAGTCAGGAAGCATCGTCGCTGCATGAAGAAGTCGCAGAAAGCGTGGCATCTTCTAGAAAGCTTGACTCTTCCAAGTACGTCCGTGAGGTCCCACCGACGCCATCGGAACCAGAAGAAGAAGATGATGATGATATTGTTGAGGAACAACCTTCCCGAGAAATCCAATGGCTTCAGGAACATGGTAGTTGCTTGGACAATCTCAAGGCTGGCAAATCCACAATCCTAGAATTTGGTCGCGGAGCCTTTGCCACCCGACTTTTACCTCGGAACAGCATCATTTCCTCTGCCCCCTTGTTGGCACTCAAGCGCGCCGATTTGGTCATGTATGAGGAGAATAAAGAGTCAACCAAGTTTTTGACAACACTCAACTTTGACAAAGTTGTTGGACAAGAACAGATCTTGAACTATTGCTACGGTCACCCCGAGTCGGATTTGCTGTTGGTACCGTATGCACCGGTCGTCAATTTCATCAACCACGCGGATGATCCAGCCAAGGTGAATGCGGAAATTCGTTGGCCCAGTGACAAACGAGCTCAGGACCTGTTGAATCGCTTGCCCAAGGATTGGTTGGATGCGCACCCACTGGATGTGACAGACCAAAGTGGTCAGCTACTATTTGATTTTGTCGCCACACGAGACATCAAGCCCGGAGAAGAGATTTTCATTGACTATGGCGACAATTGGAAAGCCGCATGGAAGGAGCACGTTACTAGTACTACTGGGCAACAAAAACCATCCGGCGAAATGGGTTTTGCACAAGGGTTTCGTCACGAGATTGGGGTGCCAGATGGCTTTTTCCCAGCCAACTGGCTGAACCAATTAATGGAGTATGAAGTGGAACGGATTGAGCACTTGGAGCCCGGGGAAATCCGCCCATTGACGTGGAAGCACAATGGCCAACCCGTGGCCAAGACTGCGTTTGCGATTGGAATCCCACAAAATTTGACCAAACAAGTACACAATTTCGCTAACGAGCGCGGCATTCTCAGCGTGTACGAGCAAGTTCTGACGAACGAAGTGCTGGGAAGCGACCAGTGGTACGTCTTTGATGCTGACCAACACGAGGGAACCCCGGAACAGTGGTTTGTCCATCGTTACATGAATGTGGCCTGGGATTTTAACATGCACTACCTAGCTGCGTGGGATGAGACGGCTCGCAAGAACGTGTATAGAATGCTTGGGAAGTATGGGTTTGATCCGGTTTTGGATGGACTCGGCACCTACTTTGGCTTGGACACGCTGACCTGCTTCCATACGTCTTTCATGGGTGTCTCGGAGGCCGACAACTCCTTTATGCATACCGATACATATTCGACTGGCGACGTTGGCTACAATCTCATATTTCCCATCATTAGCGTAGATGGTTCCAAGCCCGAGCTTGATATTCAAAGCGACAATGCAGATATTGTGGTTGCTGTCAAATACGAACACGATCGGGCCTTTCTCCTTTCTGATAACGGATACCACCGCACATCCGCCGTGCAATACGACGACAAAAGCCAGATTCGCGTCGTCCTTGGCCTGTACTGTGCACAAATTGACGAAACGAACAACGTCGTTATGAAACATCTCTACGACGGGGAAGACCCTGCCCCCTTCATGGATCAGTTCGAACTTCCTATTCAAGAGATTCATTGGAGCAAAACTGGAATTCGCTTACCGAGATAGCTCCTGCTGGAACGGCCGTTTCTTGATGTTATAGCTACAGAGATGGACTTTCAATGTCAGGGAATGGGACGATACATAGCTGTTACTAGCTAATAATATTTACCATTGATAATACAGGGTTTTGTTGTTTTACTATCCCGACAGAAAGAACAAGAGCCCATCATTAAAGGACCATACTTCCCCCCATGGCAATGACGATTCATCTAGTAGTATCTTCATGATGCCGTCGCTTGCAGACAGAAGAAGGGAGGAAGCTGCGGTCATCTGATTTCCGTAACCACAGAAGCTATAACAAAGGTTAGACAGGGGAGCTAGCAGAAGTCTGCAGTAGCAGCTAGTAGCCCACTATCTACGTACCTGGTACTATGCCATTCTTTGCGCTCTCGGCTATCGGTCGAGATTCGATACAGTGGTCAAAGAGGTCAAAAAGGTCATTTAAAGATGGGCCTGCGGGCACATGTAAATACATGTATTAGTGTACAAATAAAATAGAAAGGAAGGCATCCTTGCCTTGGCGAAGCTTTGCCTCCGAGACGAGAACGAGAACCGGTCGGACTTTTTGCACTGGACGACGCCCAGTAGCTAGCGCACCTCTACAGCAAGAACCCCGACTTTTTGCTGGATGACCCATGCAAGCAAAACGAACAATCGATGACAATGGTAGATGGAGTAATCCAACAATCAGCCTGTAGACGCAACAAGAATCGAAGCAAGCGTGGAGTTTCAGTGGAGTTTCAGGCAATTCGGGGGATGATGAATGTGGATTACTTTCAGGGACCGTGGAAGCTTCATCGTGGGAAACATCACGAAACTGCTCCCAAACCACCGCAGAAACCGCTCGGATCTTGGCATTTTTTCCTCCAACAAATCCTTCACTTTTTCACTCAATCGAGCTGCTTCTTTGACGTAGGGGTGGGGCTTAGTAACTTTTTGTGTGAGAACACAAAAACGAAGCTAAAAGTTCGATGCATTGTAGACAATTCCTGGGGAGTGCTACGGGCAAAATAGTTTATCTACTAGCGCCGTCGGGCGGGAGACGATTGAATCGGGTCTCCCTCCCGTATGTGGGTAGGGGGGGCTCTCCTTTGGGCGGAGCAGGGGCGTAATTTAGAATACACGAAATGCTGCTTATGTAAGATCAAAAATAGCTAAAATCAAACTTCTTTGCTCCTGGGCTATACTGTCATTGCCAACGCGTTTCTTTCGGATCGAACCTGGTTGCACACAATAGCCAAGACGACATGCAACGCCAAATCCGCGTCCTTGGCTATATGCAACTCCATCATGTGGACTGTATACGTGTTCTTCCATGCCCAGTATCCAATCAATGGCTGCTGATGGTCACCATCATGACTTGATTCTTCTATCGTTTCTTCGCGCTGAGTGATGGTGGCATCGTGCAGCTCAGGATTTGTTGTTGTTGGTGTCGCTTCTCCACCGGTGGTGCTGGCACTCGATTGTTCTGTTATATCTGGAGTTAGTTCTGGCGCCCGATGATGAACCTGATAATTTGCATCCTTGAGCGCTGCATCCATGGCTGCTTTTTGCAATGATTGAGAAACTTCTGCGGCGGCAGCTTTACCAGATCGCGACGGCGAGGATATTACAGGCTTGACCTTTCTTGCTGTTGCTGTTGATGATGATGCCCCCCACCAAGCCCATGTTTGCTGATGCTGTTTCTTCTTGACGATATTGGCTAACGATGCTTCAAACTCGTTTTTTTGGTTATAGTGGGAAGGAGTGTGGGGTTCGATAGAAGCTTGGTGCGACCGTGCTGGCGACGGGACGGGGGAATCCAGAGTCAACCTTACATCTCCATCGCAAGTCAGACCCATTCCAGTCATGCTTTGGCCGACGCGAGTAATAAAATCGTCGGCAGCAGTCGTATAAGATTGTTCTTGTTGACACCTTTCATCTTGTTGAACGGCCAACACAAAGGGATTGCTCTCGTCGGAGGCCTTGAGGTGTGCCGTGCGTGCGTGCTCCGCTTGATCCCAATGCAAGAGCCTCCGTACTTGATCTTTGCCAATCAACGATGTCTGATGGTTCCCAATAAGCTTGTTGTAGATTTCCTGGCATTCCACTAATGGACCTTCCAGATTGATGACACCTTCCATGGCCAATCGATAGACTTCTTTGCGTCGTTCTTCTCTATTGGCAAGAGGGCGGCGGGATTGTTGTTTACTGCTTGTCGCGTCCGAAGAACCAAACAGCCGAGATGACACGTATTGTGTTAACGAGGACGGTGCCATGCTTGCATAAGTAGCCGGATCCAAAGGATTACCAAGTGGATCGGTTCGTTTGGCCGCCAACATGGCCTCTGCTACCTTTTGATCAAATAGAGCCGGATGATGCAAAGTCGATTCGGGGGAATCCATGCCGTCAATACCCTTTGTGGTACAGTTGCAAGCGTTGACGGCGGTGGATAGAATTTTCTTGGCCTTGGAAGATTTTGAGCAACCATCATAATCATCATCACTTTGCTGAGTTTGGATGGATGGCAAGGCAATCGAATTAGTTGCGTCGTCGAGATAAAGGTTGCTACTTTCTCGTCGCCTAGCAGCCACCTTCTCGGCTGCTTCCAACAATTCATCATTACTATCCGAGCTCATTGTCCGTATTAAATCCGATCGCGTTTTGTTGTCATCGTCCCCCTGTTTACGGAAAATGGACGAGTCATTCAACTCACTGACGGAATAGTCATTCATGTCGGTTTCCGAATAGTCGTCGTCGTCGTCTTCATCGTCATTCTGGGTCGCATTGTGAATTCCTTCCAATCCATCACCACCATCCATACCCTCAGGTTCTAAACGTGACAGGTATTCAATCGACGGAACCCCATACCGTGCTGCCACTACCACATAGCGACTCCAAGATACGGTGATACATGCCGTCTTGTACAAGCGAGGTTCCAAACTTGCTGGTCGTTGACCTGGAAAGACGGCTTCATGATAGCGGTAAACAGTCCAGGTACGACGAGGCAAATCCACTTGAACTCGTAACAATAACACAGGATGTGACGTATTTCCACAACGAGGCTTGGGCCCCAAAACATCAAACCATGCCAATGTGCCTGGCACTGCTCGGGTCGTATACAGAACGGTGGATATAACATTCGTTGGATCGATCACATCAAATTCGCGTTGATTCGTCAAACTTCGTTTCACCAAGTGGAGTAATTGAAATTCACGAGTTGGAGGAGCCCCATCAATTGTATCTTCCGTCGAGTGTAGCCCCCCTGATGCTCGTGTCCAATCAGTCACCTCGAATTTCGATGTCCCCCCGCCCATTCTTAATTTCGTTGCTGGTTCTCTGACGACGACTTCCCGCCAAAGCTTCAACGAGCCCGAAATAGGAACCACCACCAAACAATGATAATTTATCGTCTCCCCCACCCTCTTGTCCAAAGATAATAACCCCGCTGTCTCTTAGTTTGTGTGTTGTTTGCACAAGTGGTTGCTATGATAGAGTGGCAACAGGATGCGTGCGTTGAGGTCGTGGTCTTTTTTCACCCCCTCCCCCTTCTCATCAAACGCAACTACCTATCTTGGATGCGAACTCTCCCCAAAAGTGATGTGGCGGGTTCTCGCCAAAAAGTCTTTAGTCCGCGGAGTCAACTGTGTTTTTCTTACGGAATACGCACGGACGCTATCGGAACCATCTGATGAGCGGTTCGAACTTCCAATGCTCGGCACCACCATGGCAAAAGATATGCACCCTCTTGCTTTCACGAGTTGACGCCTACTTCTTCCTCTCTCTCTCTCTCAACATTCATTCAATCCAATGATGATGATGATGTCCAGCATCATGCCGTCGCCTTCGTTCACATGGCGTTTGCCTCTCTTCTTCAAGCTGGCATTGTTGGTTGTAGCTACTTCTTCCGTTCTGTGGTTAACGCCGCTTCCGTTGCTGGTGGTCACGGCTGCCGACTCGTCGTCGTCGTCGTCGTCGTCGTCGTCGTCAGGCGTGCAACGTTCCAGGAAACACATCCTGGGTGCCTTTTTACCAAAGTCGTCATCAGTAGCTCCTCCTACAAATGACAACGACACGGAAGAAGAAGAAGTGTGGTATGAAATTCGACCATCTCATTTGCAATACGAATTGGATCCTGCCTGGTCAGCGACAAGGATAAACAAGCCATTGAGAAAACTGCTATGGCATGGTCGTTATGATCACGAACGTACTTGGATGCCAACTACGACAGAGTCGTCGAATGATGATGACGCCACAAACGACACAACCACCCATCCGCTCCGTCACAAATGCTGGTCGTTACAAGTTCAATGGACGGGTAGATTGGACAAGCAACTCCCAAAGCAACTGCAACTAGAATTTGATATTCCGACAGGTTATTGTTTGGCTCGGAATGCCGACGATGTCGTTGGATTGGGATGTTGGCAAATGTATCCTTGGGGCGTCTGGTTTACCTTGGTGGATGCGAGTGGATCGGTCGAATATACCTTTGTGGCACAATTGCATTTGAATCCCTTTGGAGATCATGCTAAATTCATGCAAGGCTCCATTGTGAGACAAACATTGTTAGGAGGCCAGGGAGTGGAAGATGTCATTCAAGACGATCCATTGGTGAGACGTCGACGACCATGGTTTCGTCCTGTCGTGGGGCAGTTTTCGGGGCGTGGAAAGTAATAGTAAAAGCACATGTAGATTTTGATCTATTTGAAATTCTTTCAGTGAGGACAGTATGGTATGATTACATAGCCTAATGTTGCTGCGCTTCTTGCCCAAAGCTCCTCCACAATGGTGTAGCCGCCCCCATCTGCTATCAATAGTACCTGGGACGGATAGAGATAGTTTGTAGCAACCCACTACAACTGTAATCGAATACATACACTATAGAAGCAGTTGTCTTTCCTGTCGGCTTTGTCGGGAGGTCATCCAGCCTATATTTTAGTAGGAATAGTGGTGCTTTCGAGCCAGTTTCGGTTCGGTCGGGTCGGTCGGCATGCGTTAGTACCAAAGATACGTGTCTATGTTACATAGTATGCTGGGTCGTGACCGCTACTACGGTATGGCACTTTTCGCTATTTTGATGGGGCGTGCCCATCGTGTCATCGGAAAGAGCATTTGTTCGAAGTCAACGATGGTGAAGCTCGCTTTTTGTTGTGTTGTATCTAACTAGCAATGCATTAGGAGCTTAAGATTGTAAACCCGGCCGATTCTTTTCAATGATGAAACTGCGAATCGTCCTTCGACGGACACCAAGAGACGGGGTGGCTCCTGATGGGGATGTCGGTGGAAATGGCCGTGCTGCCGTCGCCCCACTGTCGTTGCATGGAAAAGTGTGGCTTGTCATAGCTATTTGCACCATGCTCTCGATTGGAAATCTGCGTTTGGACCGGACGTCAACAACAATGATGTATTCTTGGGATGGGGGGCCGCTTATTCAAGAACGGCCACTCGTCGATCCTGCAACGATCACACTAACTTCGATACGATCCGTCCACTTGGATCTGAAGCTCAACACACGCTACGAAGACTTGGGAATCGTTCATTTGCCCAGCAACGACACAAATGCTTCATTAGCAGAGCAGCATTTCCACTATCTCTCTCAGCAACCAGTGACGTCACAGTTTCCTTGGCCGAACCTGACTACTCTGGCACATGCTGAAGGAGGTTTTGATGCTGGCTATCGGAATCAAATCATATACTTCACAATGGCGGTCTTTGAAGCATCGCAACTAGGACACGGGCAGCTTCTATTACCAAGTTTCGCAATAGACGACCATTTGGGGACTAATCAGCCCATTCCCTTTGCCAAGATATGGGATGTGGGTCATTGGAATAAGCACTATCCCGATTTGCCTCGACTAGTGGACTACGATCCCATCCTACACAGTCAATTCATCCTGAATGAACGCCCTCCCTGGAGACGCAATGGACTCGGACATTATGAATCTAGAGACGGGAGTATCGTCACGAACGAACCTGTCCGTCCACACTCCTTCTACCGTAGGAAGCCGGAGTTACTATATTCCTACAAAATGTACGTCAATGGTAGAGGCTCCTTTGTGGGAGCGGGCGGTGGACGAAATCACATGGATATACTTATCCAACGTGGGGCGCTTCGTCCACATCGCACAATGCAAGCAATCATTGACAAAAAGAAGGCCATTCTTCTGCAAACGACTTCCAGAACAACGTTGGCGAATAGCAGCACGACTAGTCCTGAAACTCGCCTGGGTTACATGTACCTTCATGCTCGCGTGGAACCCGATATGCAACGCCACATGTACTGCCGAGATAGGAAAGTGAGAAATCTTACCGATATTTTCCAATCCCTCGAGAACAAGTGGCCTGATCCTCCCTGCTCGAAACTAATGATTGCCATGAATCGGCCCCTGTTGGAACAAGAAGGAAATGCTTCTATTATTCGGAATGAGCTTGCAGCCCACAATCTACAAGCTTTGAATCGAGCTCGAGTGCATGGACTGTGGAATGGACGTGTTAAAACCTACGAGTTTGGCACGGCGTCCATAGCAGCGGGCAGCATTTACCAAGATACACCAGGGACACCTGGCGCTGTCTTGGACTTTTTTCTTGGCGTGGATTCGCAGATCTTTGTGGGGACCGAAGTTTCCACATTTTCGGTGGACGTGATGACAACGAGATTCTTCCGAGGCAACAAAGAAAATTACAAGTTTCTTCCAGAAGGAATTTTCGACTGGACGCCACCGGAATTGGAAAATCCAGAGCCATTTGGTTGTTGAAGGGAGGGGTCTCGACATGACAATCAATGGGGCTTTTTCGTCTTTGTGAGTAAAAGGACCGCAGACCCTGCCGGACAATACACAAGAGATGTCTATTCCTTCCCAAAAGCCAACTGTTCTTCTTTCTCTAGCTAGCAAGTAGAGTAGAGTACGGGGGACAAAAGTCGTGGTTGTAAATGCCACCTTCACAACTAGCTTCTATTCAGCCAAGACCAAGCGTTCTATGGTAGACCAAGGTAATATTAAGGTGTAAGAATTCGCTCGTTTGAATCTCTGAGCTGAAAAAATGTGCGTTTCTGTGGCGCAGCAGCTTGGCTCGTTCTTGAATTCGCTTGGCGAGATTGACGTCCTACTTGGCAATTGTCGTTCTGCCAACAAAGAGGGTTGTCAAAGTAGCAGCTGACTGGAAAGTGCGTACTCTACGCTTGTTTTGCTCGTCTGTAATAGAAAGCTATGCCGTCGAACGAGATCGATGACTGATGTCAAAGAACCAAATCTAGTCGATCCAGTCGACGAAGTTTGGCTGGCGTGCGCGGCCTCACGCAAGCCGACAGCCGAGAGAGTCATCGTCACAAGAACTACCCCAAACTATGGGCCAACGCATCCAAAGTCGATCAAAAGGCGCAAAATGGGAATTGAATACCATGCAATCGACAAGCATCGACAAGAACATACATAGACGTGGGGAGCGTTCCTCGTATCCTCAAAACTTGAGTATTCTAGAGTTCGACGTTCCTTCCCTCCATATTCAATATTTGGTACTCGTACTAGGCTTCTTCCACTGTCTGTCCAACATACAAACTGAAAATGGGCATCGGCAATTGCATCTTCCCCTCAAAACTTTGGACTTGCTGTTTATTGTGATAAAGCACTGTCACAATCCAACTTTGGTGAACTTGGTTCGGTGTTGTTGAGGAGTCGCTATACGCCGTCTTGAGAGCAAACAGTTTGCTCAAAAAGGGACTGGCGGCAAGGATCCATACCATGGAAATGAAAAACCACTTGATTGGTTCATCTAACAGCTTTTCGTCCGAGGACGACTCCTTGGATAGTCAGTCTGCTAATATTGTTGGACTGGGCGACCAGTCAGAGAATTCGTCAATCGACAGTAACCAAGGTCTCGGTATGTTTTCCAATGCTGCATTTTGGCTCCAAAGTGTCTCATGTACCACTGATGTTTTGTGTCTACAAAAAGACGATTCGTTCAACAGTTCGACCCCCACAAGAAAAGGTTCGAATGGAAGGGTGATCCGAAACACTCCGCTGAAATTGATCGAAGAAGCATCTTCTAATATGGACTGTGATGATTCTAGCGTAGGAAACAGTTATCCATTGACATGCGATGATTCTCCAAGTTGTTCTAGCGATCGGCAAGTCCAATCTCCCTCGCTACGAACGCTCCTTGACGTCGAAGGTTCTACCCAAAGCGGTCGGGCTAGACCTCCAAGAGCTCTGTTTCAAACCGATCTTCTTGAGACTCCTAAACGAAAGATTGAATGGAAATACCCAGCTGAGTCCCCGAGTACTATGCACGCGATCCACAGTCGAATGCTTCCAGTCGAGAGTCCCAATTCCACATCCCGTCGAACTTTGTTTGTGCTCCGACGCCCTGCGACGCCACCGAAAAAGCAACAAAGAGTCCTGCCAAGAACAAAAGCCCCTTGAACGATGCATCTGCACGTAGCCGCAACGTATATCCAATCATGGCAGCAAGCCCGCCCCATGCAATGCATCGTCGAAAGACTGTTCTCCCAGAAGCGCCAAAGTAAATCTTTTATAGAAAGTCAAGTAGAAGTTTCTTGGCTCCTAGAGCGATACATTGGGCTGCTCATGAAGAATCGATTTAGTTTTTGCATGGTAAATCGGCTAGGATCAGCCTCTTTGCGATCTTGGCGCAAAAGATGTAGTGCAATTCGTAGACGGTCCTTATCGGCCAATGGCTCATCCAACGGGACCTTGGACTGGCAATGGACCCAACTCAAAAATTGCTCTTTTCCATTCTCGGCGAGATAGGTGAGAATTATCTCACTAGGAATTCCCGACGACTTGTATAGTTTATCAGAAGTGCAATCTGGGCGGTAGATAGCGTTCACATCCCAAGATCCAAACTCGGGATGCAGAGCCAGCGGGAACGTCAATGGGCATGCTATCACCACCAACGCTAGTACCAACGCCACTGACCGATCTTTGCCTTGATTGCAATGTACTAGCACCCTGCGGCCTCGTCGTAGATGTTCAATGAGAAAATGTAGTCCGACCGGCATCCACCTTTCCAATTCGGTGCGATCTTTCTTTCCCTCGGCAACTGGCATTTGCAAATAAAAGTGCCCGTTCAAATGACATTGATCCATGCCCTCGTATTCTTGATCTGTCACATTGAGAACGGCATCGAAGCGTTCCCAACACTCTGGTGGTCGACCCTTTCGTCGACTGCCAATCCACAGCAAGAGGCTCCCAATTTGATCCGCAGAACCTTCATTTATTGGTTCACTAGAAGTAACATCGCCAACAGCAGCCGACGAATGCAATGCTTTTGTCGCTGAAACAATTCTATCTATCCGTTCATCGACTTGATCATCCGACAAATCTGGAGCCTTTAATTCGTCGTGGTGCTTCCAAAACAACTCGGGTGTCAATTGTCGTGCCCAGGATTCTTGATCATCGGCCGCTCCAGAAACATAGTAGTAGCCCCCTTGTTCTATCCACAAAACTTGATTCTTGCCTGTTGGACCAAAGTTATAGGTCGAGGGATTGACACAAACTACCCACAAGTATGCATCGCGGACACGATCGTCGTCTTCCGATCCGGGCTCCAGCCATTCAGTTCCACCATTGGTAGCCCAAATGGGTCGAATGGGTTTCTTGAGGCATTGGATGAGATGCTTTGGATTGACAATTGCTTTGCTTTGATACAATGTATCGACGTGTTGATCTAATAGAGCAGAAATGGCATCGTGCTCTTGAGAGGATACCAAAGAATGCGGAGTGTAGAGGCGCGTATCCCAAAAGTCTGGCTCTGTCTCTTCAAATTCCATTCGATATCTGACAACAATTCGATTCAATACACAGGCCCAGATCGGAATGGTTCGTGCAAAGCTATCCGGCAAGACTTTGCGGACAGAGGAGTCTACTAGGAAACATCCACCGTGTTCCGCCAATCGGTCCACCAAGGACAAATTCAATCGTTTAAAGCTGAAATTCCATGTCTCGCAGTGTCCATCGGTAGATTTGAAGTAACAGGAGCACCCACTCCTCCCGTCGGTAGAGGCCGTGGTGGGCGGGACATACCATGTTCCACAGCGCTCGTTTGCTAAAAGGGGCCAGTCGGCTGCTTTGGACCCAAGGTTGTGAGAAACAAATGGCTCCTCACGAAGGCTGGCGAGACAAGTGCTGCAATCTCGGTCGATTGATCGCAATCGATGACGAGCCCGATTGGCAATTTGTTTCTTTTTGGGGGGTTTCTTTGGCAGGTGGCCTGTACCACTTTCGTTCCACATCGTCAGAGTTGGGTTCTGGAAATTTAAAAAGGCGAAATCGTCATCTCCGTCTCCTGCTACTAGCCACTCTATTTCACATCCTTGGAGATGCGGCTGAAGGGTTCTTTAGAATGAAACGTTCAGGGCAAGTGTTATCATGCTATTGCATTACCGACGGTCACCCATTTTCGACATATCTTCCTGCTTGGTGTTCCATGGTGGCAAGACATCAACGACGCCGTTGATGGCCCGCGTGCCGTTTTTTGTGTGGTGGAGAGAAGAGGAGACGAGGCAAGATACGTGGGTCGGATTGGTCGTTTTCGCTTCTACAGCGCGCAAGCAACAAATGCCCTACAGGCGATGCTGGCGGGACTTCTTGCCGATCTTTGGATGGGACGACGAGGAATGTTAATTACGATACTACTGCCCCTCGCCAGTGTTATTTAATGTTTGGTCTTGGGCTCTGTCGTCGAGTGTCCTCCGATTTCAATGAGAGGCATATATCAGCAGCCGGGGACGCCCGAAATTACGTGGTTTGCCGTTGGGTGGAAAAATGGAATGCACGTGTGAGCTACTTAGTAAGGCGTTTCCTCTAAAGCGACCAATGCATTTAACCATGAAGATTCGGGAGAAGAAACGATCTATCTTGCTCTTTTTGAACCCTCATTAATTCTCCGATGGCACCGCCGTGCTTGCAATTTGCTCTCAGCATTATCCGCCTTCAGAAAGCTCACCGCCGGCCGCTATTGCCAAGTAAAGATTTTGCGGTGGCAAAACGAGTGAAGTTTGGTCGCTTGCTTACAATTCATTTCGAGGATTGACTTTCATCTTGAAAGTGCCGGATCGTTCTACTAGTGGGGAAGACGGTGAGGCTGTGAACCGTTTAGTACTAGGCATCAAAAGGGGCGAGAGAGCCATGAAATACAATGGAGATCTTTACGCCGACTCCATCGAGGATATCTACCGAAATACTTTCTACACTCGTGAAAACAAAATTTTGGCCATCCTCCCCAAGCCCTTTGCCCTCCTCTCGATCTTCGGGTCGGTGTACATTTTGCGAGATATCCTTTCCTCCAAAGAGAAACGAAGGAAGATGTGCAACAAAATCATGCTGGGCCTTAGCGCGAGTGATGTTGTGTTTTCCACAATGATGTTCATTGGAACCTGGGCTGTCCCCAAGGGCCAGTCTTATGGCTCGGTGGGGAATTGGACGACGTGCACTGCTCAAGGATTCTTCAACGCATTTGCTGCGGTTGCCTCGCAGTTCTTCAACGCCACCCTGGCACTCTGCTATCTATTGATGGTCCGCTATGACTGGAAAGAGGAAAAGCTGATCAAAATACAGACGATTTTGCTTTTGTTTCCAGTGGCTATCGCCGTTCCATTCACAGTGCCTAGCCTAGTCTGGAAGGCTTACAATTTTAATGGTGTCAATGTGTGCGCTGGTATCAACCCGTACCCCTTGTGGTGCAACGAAGATGACATTCCATGTATACGAGGGGGCAAGCTGATTGAAATCTTGTATCGAAATGGAAATATCTACGCAGCATTAACACCGCAAATGTTCTGTGGATCTGTCATTTTGGCTTCCATGTTCCTACTCTACTGGCACGTCCTGAAAAGGGAAAAGGCCAATGATCGCTACCGACTAGGAGATCGACGAAAGCCGCAGAATCGGACGTATTCCAATCGAGTTGCCATGCAGGGAATCTGTTACGTCTGGGCGTTCTTGTTGACGTGGTGCACTTGGATCGCTTTAGTGATTTTACTGATAAAAGGAGACGAAGAAGTACCTTTCGGGTTACACATCGCTTCCATGGTGCTTCAGCCGTTACAAGGGTTCTTCAACAGCATGGTCTACCTTCGGCCTAGATACATCCAGTACAGCAGCTACAAGGCGTTGGGCAGAACGGAACGACCTCGGGGCTGCAGGTCTTGGGTGCAACGTGCGCGATTATTCTTTTTTCCCGTTGTGATTGTGCGACAATCGCAACGAGAACGCGATGAAGACCTATCGAGTCTTCCTTCAATGACATGGAACCAAGAGGAAGATGACATTGATGCTGATGCTGTAATTGAAGATGTGGACCCATCTGTGGTTTTCCTCCTTTCTCCGCAGGAAGAAAAGCGTTTGTACGCTCCCAGTGGAGGCTCTACTAAAATGCTGCATGGTTCTCCTTCGCAGAAATCTTTGGCGCTAGCGGAACCGGCCCCAGCGGCAATGGAAAGAATTGCCGAAGAAGAGTCTTCTACGGATCAACAGCAAAACTCGAGTCTTGAGATGGAATCCTCCGATGACGGAAGGTCTACAGGAACATTGCACTGCTGATCTCTAGCAGTTGTCGCCGGCAGTTTCGTATTGTGATGCTTCGTCTTTTTATTATCTGTTCTTGGGATTTTGATACAAACTTTGAACAATTAAGCCGGCGGGGGTGGTCTGTTTTTCACACCATTTGTCCCGTGTACGCAAGTCGACACAACCTAAAGAGTACAAAGGATCAATGGGGGCTGCTATTCGGGGCGCATTAATCTTCTATCTCTTCTTCTATCTCATCATTTTTTGGAACGACACTGACGCTTGTAATCTGGTCCCTGTCGTCAACTTTTTGCACAACGACTCCGGTTGCCGATCGGCTTTGGCATGGTATTTGAGAAACTTGCTGTCGAACCATGACGCCTTTGGCCGTATTCACCAAAATCTCGTCGTCTTCTTGAACGGTGCAAAAGCAGCTAAGTGTGTCTTCGACGCCGGCCCTCTTTTTGAACTTGATTGCAATCACCCCAACGCCTCCGCGGGCGGTGACGCGAAAGTCGCTGGTCGAAACGCGCTTTCCAAATCCGTTGGAAGTAACACATAAAACAAACTCTTCATTTTCGGCCGAGGCGCCTTGAAGAATATTCATATCTGCAATAGTGTCGCCTGGCTTTAGTTTCATGGCTCGGACTCCCCGACTCGTCCTCCCTGTAGGCCTTAGCTTTTCTGCTTTGAATCGAGTTGCCATGCCCCCTGAAGTTCCCATGAGAATATCGTCATTATCCGTGCATTTGTGGCACCATTTGAGCTTATCGCCCTCATCCAGTGTTGCAATGGTAAGGCCTCGGCTTGTAGTCTTTTCAAAGGCGTTCAAGGGCGTCTTTTTGATCCAGCCTGTCTCCGTAGCAAGCACAATGTATTCATCCTCGCTGAATTCGGACACTTGAAGCACTGCTGTCACGACTTGATCGGTCGCAATCGGCAAGACAGATGGAATAGGAGTGCCCTTTGCCGTCCGACTGCCGGTGGGAACTTGGTAGGCGCGCAGACCATAGGCGATTCCATTCTGAGTTATCATGAGAAGCGTGTCATGATCGTTGCATGTAATTACATGCGCTACCTCGTCGTCCGCAGCTACTTCTGACGACGACGTTCCGCGCTTGCCCCGTGTGCCGCGTCCTTGACTCTCAAAAGTCTTGAGTGGCATTCTCTTGATGTATCCACCTCGTGTCACAACAATGACTGCAAATGAAAGGTGGGATGTTACCAGTGAGACCCAAACGTACTTTATCCAGCTGTCACCACGTCGTTGATTCTTACCGGACCGCGAATTGTTGATCATGTCAATTTCATTGACATCCCCGTCATCGTTCAAGATTTGTGTCTTGCGGTCGACACCAAATCGTTCGTCCATCTCAGAAAATTCATTCAACATGACCTCATAGACGGCTGCATCTTGCTCCAACAGCCGTCGTAGCTCTTTCTGCTTAGTCTCTAGCTCTTCCTTTTCGCCACTCAATTTGCCTTGATTCAAACGCGTCAATTGTCCCAGTTGCAATCGCAACAAGGAATCGGCCTGCTCTTGAGACAATCCCAGCATACCCTTGGGATCCATCAACTTCTCTCGAACAGCCGCTTGATCGGGAGCGCTGCGAATCATCTCAATGACTTGATCGATCTGACTAAGTGCCAACAAGAGCCCCTCCACAATGTGCATTCGGGCTTCCACCTTGGAAAGTTGAAAGGCCGATTTGCGTCGAATGGTACTGAATCGAAAATCCAAGAAGCAATCCAACGCTTCGCGCAATGTAAATCGTTTGGGAGTAAGTGACGCCTGATTATCATCATCCGCACCCATGAGAGCCAAGAAATTTCCCGAAAATGAGGTTTGCAATGCAGTCTTTTTGAAGAGATTGTTCAAAACGACAGCAGGCACGGCGTCGCGTTTCAGTTCAACGACGACTCGAATTCCGTCGCGATCTGATTCGTCACGCAAATCCGCAATTCCATCCAGTTTCTTGTCGTTCACCATGGCTGCCATCTTTTCTAATAGAGCAGCCTTATTGACTTGGTACGGCAGCTCGTTGACCACAATGGCAGTTCGTGCTTGGCCCTTGCCACCCCGTGAGACTTGTTCAATCTCCGTAATGGCTCTCATGATAATACCTCCATTTCCAGTGGAATACAATTTCTTGGCTCCCGAAGTCCCCATTATGCTAGCCCCAGTAGGAAAGTCTGGTCCTGGTACTAGCTGATAAAGTTTATCATCTGAGACGGTGTTTGATCCCCCGTGTAGTTGATCGACCCGGGCCTCGACCAATGCCGTGCAGGCATTAAGGATTTCGCGCAGATTGTGAGGAGGAATGTTGGTGGCCATGCCTGTATTTCAACGTTATTCAAAAGCAGAAAGTGAGATTTTCTCACTAGGAGGGATAAAGGACTCCTCGCAATACTCCTCGTGTTGCTATCCACCACGACTTACCCACGGCAATTCCAGAACTTCCATTTAAAAGCAGGATTGGCAATCGCGCTGGCAACACTACAGGTTCCATTTCATTTCCATCAAAGTTGGCCGTAAAGTCCACTGTATCTTCCGTAATATCCTGCAGCAAAGTTTGCGTCGCCAGTGGCGTTAATCGACATTCGGTATAACGCATAGCAGCGGCTGGATCGGCATCGACCGATCCAAAATTGCCATGCCCATCGACCAGTCGATAGTTGGTTGTAAAATCTTGAGCCATGCGGACTAACGCATCATAGACCGCCATGTCCCCATGAGGATGATATTTTCCCAGTACTTCTCCCACAACACGAGCACATTTGCGATGCGACGTTGAGGGACCGAGGTTGAGGTTTTGCATACTGTACAATATGCGTCGATGGACAGGTTTCAAACCATCCCGAGCATCGGGCAAGGCGCGGCCGAGAATGATTGACAAGGCATATTGTAAAAAAGACGTTTCGACTTCTTTTTGGAGTTCGATTTGAGAGGTTGCGGCGAGATCATTGGCAGCGGCCGCGACTGATGCTTCTGATTCAAATGGTTCAGGAGAAACGTACAGGAGGCCGTCCACTTCTTCATCGATAAACTCTGAATCGGTATCGGGAGTACTGCAAAGTATTATTTGCTGATATGGATATCTGGTAGATAGAACATGAGACAATATCGCTTTTGATTCCCTGGCACGGAAAGATAGTGAAATGTCATTGACCTTGGATCTCGTGCGTGCCCCCAAAGATATGGACAAAGGTTGAAAGGCGCCAAGGCCGTGGAAGGTTGCCAATAAGAGGCAAATGAAGGCCGAGAGCCTCACGGGGGTCATGGTAGGTGAATGATTGGTGCGAGTGCCTCTTCGTTGTCGATATCGCAGTGAGTTAACCCACCTCTAAAAGATTTGTCAATGATGCCCATCGTCGAGAGGGAAGGAAAACGAGTGGTTCCGAAATTGGTCGACTAGAGCGAACAAATCCACTTGCGGTCCCTTCGCCATCTTCCCGACCTGGCCGACGTCCGCACATCAAAATTCAAATTGGAAGTCGAATGAATCGTAGCTTTGTCCCCATCGCTCGCTTAAACCCATCGCCGAAGCTACTTGCACGATGTCATCAGGCAGCTCCAAGAAAGCTTCTATGGGCAGAAGAAAACAAGTTTATGTTGCTGATTCGATCTATATTTACAGTATTTACAATTTGATCGAGCCTTATTGCCGCGCTTCCCAAGCATCTTTGGCGCCAGCAGTTTGCGCTCGGCGCTGGCTTTCCTCGGTGATTTTAATATATTCCTCGGCAATAGCCATAGCATCGCCAACGCCTTCTCCTTCTTGCATTTCTTGCTCCATAAAAACGGCAGCAGCTGCAAGCCTTCGAGAGGCTTTCTTGGCATTGTGCAGGTCCGCGAACACCAAGGATTCCATGCCTCGAATAGTGAAGTCGGGTTCTCCCGTAGAATCCAAGTCATGTTCGACAAGCCATCGAGCAATACTGCGGGCTTGTCTCTTCATGTCGCGCAACTCTTTGACAGAATAATAAGCAGCTGCCTTCTCTTCGTCGCTAAAGTCATCATTGTTTTCAATGATCTTGACGGCATTGTGCTCCAGGGAGAATCGTAAGCAGGGGCATGCTGGACCTCGGACAACCACTGGTACTTCTTGTTGTTCTGACTTGGGGATTTCGACGGTAATAGAGGAGTGCACAGACGAGTCTTCGAGGATATCATCAAAGTAAACCATCTTTAGAGTTGATGTGCTTTTGCTGTATTGGTACTCTGCTGTAAAGCTTTTCGAAATCAATGAGCCTTTTTTCGGCGGGTTGCAATTTTGTGAGTATGCGTAACCATTCGGACGCTCGCGATCGTTCCAAAACGACTCCGATTCTTCCGGCCCCAAATGCGTGGGGCCCGCACACGCTGTGGCGAGGTGGTGGGAGTCAAAAAGCGCCCACGGAGAAGCTTCTGGCAGTTCTTTGCCACGAACGTTCTACCGGTAGAGAGGTATTCGTATCGTATCGTATCGTACCAGGTACGCGTTGCTCGGGTCGGTCATTCTCTTGTCTAAAGAGAATCGGTTCCCCACCCAGGAGAAATTTTATTACCAGTAGTCACCGGTTCCTTTACCGGCCAAAGATAACTGCCCCAGACCTGTTTATAAAGCCCCTAGTGGAATTCTGAAGAAGCCCCATGTGGAATTCTAAAGATCCGAGAGCTGTTTTATAAAGCCCCTAGGGCAATTCGGAAGATGCGGAGCAGCAAACGGCATCAAACGGAGAATACTTTCGGCGAGGGACTTTTCGGGATATCCAAAAGCCGTCGTGTTGTAGTAGCTCCGTTCCTCCCCGGCATAGGCCGGATTGAGATACGGGATAGAGGTGGTCGACCTACGAGTATGACCATAGCTTGAGAGATACTCTCGGTATCATAGGTAGTACGATAGCTTAATTAAGTCTGGCAATACGACGTCTGCCCGTCCCAGCGCTGCTACTGGACTGTGAGATCCAAGTTAGCATGCAGCTGTTTCGATATCTCTAGGAACAAAAGAATGTTTTTTCGGCTGCTGCATTAAGTAGTAGCAAGTAGTTTTAGCTAGAGGAGCAAACCTAGCTACTACCAGAGAGACCAGAAAGGGGCGGATGCCCGTCCCTTAGCTTTTACGCTACCTACTAGTAGAGCATCGCGACACGTTTCAATTTTTCCAGAAGACAGGGGTTTACGATCTTTCGTATGATAATTTTTGACCCCCTGAAAACTCCGTGCTGACGCCAAAAGATCGTGATTTCGATCGAAAAACTCGTTTTCGGAGGCGATGTCCAGATCCACATACCGGTGGGGGGTATTTGAACGTCAAATGTGACCATGAGGACCCTTTTCACCGCCACGTTGGCATTGTTCATAACCCGATCGCAAGGCTTTTTGGTACCGGAGCAGAGGAGAATACAATATCAGCAAAGTAAGGGGGAAGTTTTCAATAGATTCCAGGCCACAAAATGGCATCTGCTTCAAACACAAGTCTTGCGAACCTCTGTTGACGACGATTCAGACGGTGGGGGTGACGATGGTACCCGCAAACGACTGACAACTTCGAGAGCAGGGGGAAGAGGTCGCAAGCCACCGGTCAAACAAGATACCGATCCGAAGAAGAAATTACCCCAGTTTCCCGGCTGGTTGGGTGCCTTTACTTTGGGCATGCTTTTACTGTGGGCGTTTTCGGGCAATGGCAATGGCGACTTTTACTATTATTCCTATTCGAGCTCCGTCTACGAAACAAGATCTTTAAATTCCGAGGGCCAAATAGAAACACAACGAAAAGAATCAAGTGACTTTCGATCGAACATTCCCGGACTGCGCGAGAAAGATACAGAATCGGCCAAGGAGATCCTTCGAGAGAACCAGCGCTTGTTAGAACGCCAAGAAGACGAATTTTTCGACGCTTTTAGGGGTGCAACAAGTGTTCGTGCCATGGAAAATATGCTAGATGATTGGTTCGAATAGGAAGGCGGATGCTATAGTAACGGTAGATATATTACAACATCTCTCTAGAAGTATTCTCTATTAATATACATATTATGATTGTTCATCTTGGTAGAGATTGCAGCACAAACGGCTGCCCCCGTCTCTCGTAGTATTGACGAATAGAGTCGATGTCGTCGTTGTTACACCGCAGGAAGCAAAGTTCTTCAATACGACGCCACTGCTTGAGGGGGTGACGAAGCTTGCTCGGCATTATAGATCCTGGAAGGCTCCGATGGTGAGGAAAAGCAAGTAGTAGGCTTGGGTTTCAGACTGGCTGTTAGTTGGTACACAATCGTCTTGACAGGTCGTGATGCTGCCCTGTTGTTATTGTTGTTGTCTCCTGACGACAAGAGCGAGCTGATGGATCGCATCGAGAGCATCAATCCAGCCTCCTCCTCTTCATCGTCACCATCCTCTTGACTCGTTGGCAGAGGTGGGATTCGCATCGCATAGGGAAATCGAAAGTCAATGCCATCCCCCACTTGAGTAAACTCAAAGTCCGTAATCATCTTTTCCATCTTGACACCATGGCGCAGATCATTTGGATCTTGTTCTTGAAATAATGCTGCCTGTCGGCTGTTGGCTCGCAACCGTAAGGGTCGTCCATCTACCATCCAAACTTCTCTGCCCGTGAGTGTTAACACGATGCCTTCGTACCTATCGTCCAAATTCTTGAAGCCTCGTGGCACTTGCAGTCGAACGACGCCTTGTAGGAGTTGGCCAGGAGTAAGGTCTTGAAGAATGATATCATTATTACGTTTGCGCTTATTAATTGTGCTGTCAACGTGATGGCTGTTCACAAAGCACTCGAGACGGATATTGCTCGGTAATGATGGCGTGGTACCCATTTGCTGCTTCTAAAAGATGATGGTAAAGCTTTTGGATCGATTATTGTAATGGGTGGTACAGAATTTATGATTGCTTGTTGGTTCTTCTTGAGAGCGACAGAACTCGTTTGGCGAGAATAGCACAATGGAGAATGGAATGAATGAAAAATGAAAGAAGAGTTGTGCCATTGATGAAGTAATGATGAAGTAATGCGCACCTTGTGCATCGAGTTGTCGTGGATCCGCCTCGAGATAGAGTTCGTGGGAGTGAGTTTGTTTATCGAATTTCCGTTGACATGCGATTGGGCGAGTGAAGGTTTGACTGACGCAGTGAAGCATGCGTAATGGCTTCCGTGGTTTGTGCTTCCCTTTTGTCGCAGCGTTAAATAAAAAGGTATGGAGTTATGAGACTCCGCGCATTGTTGGGTGTCAATCGTAGCAATCTTCCTCGCAATCGTACGAAGTTGAGGGAAGAATTCCACAAGGTTCGCTCCAAGCAAGGCGAAACTGCCAGCAGAAGTCCTGTCTGTCTGCCTGTCAGCCATAGGTCAGTCATGAATTGAGTCAAAGATCCTTTTTGTCTGTTTGTCTACCCCTCGAGAACAACTGTCCCCTCCCGCGCGAAAAAAATAGTTGCCGTTCGATTTCGCTATCATAGCAGATCGCTTGCCTCCCCCACCATGATGGTTCTCAGTTTGCCCCTGTCATGTTGCTTCGACAACACACTCTTGCGACTGCTAATACAACAACAAAAACACAAACAACAATGTCACCATCGTCCTCATCTGCTCCTGGAGCGGGTGCTGGTGGGGGCACGTCGTCATCCTCATCCGCTGCTAATCGTAGCGGCAATCGTGGTGGCCCTGCTGAGGATGAGAATGTCAATGATGGCCCTCGTTATTTTCGTGAAAATGCCGGGGAGGAAGCGCGACTGGGCTCTGGCTTGGCGCAACTCGCAGCCAGTGGGTTTCCGCAACTTCGTAGCCATATCGCTGCCCTTAGAGACCCCGTTGCGCCACGAGCACCAAGCCTTTATGATTATGGAGGCGCCGGATTTTTCTTTCGCCCCCCGGCGCCGCAGTTTGGATCCGACGACGAAGATGAAGAAGAATCCGAGTATGACGACGAGGATGACTATTTTGACGCGGATCAGGACGAGGGAATGATGATGCCCATGGGTCTCATGGAAGGCTTCCCCTGGGCTCTGACAAGTGGGGCAGCGGCGGGCGGCTATGCCAGTAGTACCGACCTCCTTCACGCCCTCATGGCGCAATTTTCAGGAGATCTAGGAATGCCAATGATGTCACCGGAACATGATCCGACTGTGAAATGTCCCGTCTGCTCGACCGTCCATGCACCCCTGGACGATGAATTCGATGGCGATGGCAGGGCGGATGAGCGAAACATCCCAGTGAAAGAGAACAAATGCTCCCATGGAGCTACGATGGTCTTTTTTGAACTCGATCAATGCCCAGTGTGCATGGAAGACAAGATCAAACCTGCCATTGCATTGCCCTGTGGACATGGGCTCTGTCCTGAGGACTTTAAGGAAATTGGAGGCCGAGTGGGGCCCCCAAAACTTCCAGAGAAAGTCACGGTTGCAGATATCCCACCAAGCAAACGAGACGAATTTCACTATTATGTATTTCGAGAAAATAATGATGAGTATGACGAGGATGAAGAAGAAGACATGCTACGTCATTGTTGTGAAACATGTACTCGACAGCATCGAGCAAGAGTTTTCTTTTGCAACCTTTATGATTTGGATCCGCCGGAACCACCCACAGACTGTTTGAGATCCAGGAACCGCTCAAGTAATAACAATGATAGTATTAACGCTCCTTTGCCTTCATCGGCGGCAACGGCGGCGGCGGGTCCAGCAGTGGCCACTCTTGGTCGCAACCAAAACCGCAATCGTCGCAATCGCGGACGCAATAGCCGCAGCAACAACAATCGAGGCAATAATAACAACGGCAACAACAGTCAAGGCAACAGCAATAACAACAATCGCTCTTCTGGAAACGGCCAGTCTGCTGGTGGGGGTGGTCGCGTCTCTTCTTCCGGGGGCATGGGCGGCGGTAATGATGATGATGATTCGAGCGATGACGAAGGACCGCCTCCCTTGATACCACGAGGCATGGCCGGGGCCGGCGGCGGCGGCCGTTATGATGATGATTCTAGCGATGACGAAGAACCGCCTCCGTTGATATCACGAGAAGATATCGAACGACATTTTGATAACAGAAGTCATGAGCAAGAAGATAACAATCCTGCTTCTCGCAGCAGTAACACGAATGCTCGAGCCAACAACAATTCTACCGATGGTAATGAATCGGATGATGATAGTGAGCCGCCTCCCCTGTTGCATCGGGGGGACGACGGAAACGATGGTTATGGTGACAGCGACGACGATGACGACTCGAGTGGTAGCAGTGTTCCACCATTGGGTCGACGTGTCGATGAAGATACCGACTCGGAAGGTGAAGACTACAACAATGTTGGCAATATCCGCAATGCCCCAAACACTACTTTCACTACAACTAGTGCGAACAATGCACCCGGGCGACGGTCTGGATTCGTCAATCCTGATTATTATGATAGCGAAGAGGAGGATGAAGCGGCAGATTCGGATGATTTTTCTCTTCCACCTCTGCTGGGGCGCGATGAGATATATAGTTCGGACGACGACGGCGACGACAGACCATCCCGGCAAAATCAAGATGAGTATCTTCCTCGATTGATTCCGCCTCAACGACAACGTAACAGGGCCAAGAAAATCGTCTTTGATCGTGTCCAAGCGTGGGCTTTGGGTCAAAAGGCCCGCAGAGACTATCAAAAGCGTCAAAAGGCTGTGCACGTGATTCAAGCGGCCTTGCGTATGGGAAGCGTTCGGCGCAAGTACAAGGATCAGATTCAAGAACTCGTGAAATTGCATTTGCGTCACAACAAGATTTGGAATGCAGTTCTCAAGGAATTGCCGTCCAATGCCGACGACGCACTCCCAGATCCAATTACATGGCAGGATATCAAGATGGAAAAGTTTGATACGCGCCGTCAAATGGTTTTGTTTGGTGATGTAGATTCTGCGGCTCTGGATGCAACCACTGCTTCGGAACAGATGAACGAACACGAAGAAACTATGGAGCGTTTGGATTATGCCATTCAGCGGGCACTCCAGAACATTCAAGATCACGAGAATCAAAATCTCGATAATGGCAGCGCCGAAGAGCTGTTGATGCTAGACAATGAGGCCTTTGAGCGTTTGGACGAAGAAGACGATGCTGCAGAGGATAGTACTCTCAAGCAACAAGCCAAGGAGTATTCTTCCCGTCCCCAGTGTGATCACATTCAACTGACCAAGGATGTCCTTAAATGGCTGGATCGACAAGACTCAAAGTATCGAGGCTTCTTCTTACGCCGTATCCATCAGTTGGCCAGTGGAGAACGATCTCGAATTCTCCGCAAGATGTTGACGGGATGCAAGACAGCAATCTGGGAAACGTACTTGGATCAAAAGTCGGGGCAACGCATCCTTTGGACCGAATACCGCCAAGACGGCAAATATGGCATCTTGGTTTGGTATGTGGCCAAGCACGACATGGTCTCGCGACTTATGACCTTGATTGACGAAGCGGAAAGTCGAAGTCAACGAAAATGGACAACAGCGGCGACGGTGCTCTTTGAAAACGGTGGGGGCGGCGAGAATCATGTGGGAACCGACGGCGCTAGCATTATGGAATTGGATAATTCAAACCAAATCTTGCCTGACCCTTTGGGCGATGTGCCACTCAAGCTACACTTACTGACCCGAGCCGAGCTACCCAAGCTGGCAATTCCCCATTGGAAGCCCAGACTGAGTCTCACCAAGGAAGAACAGGCCTGTGTCCAAAAGCCTGGCACAGTCCTGCTGCTGGGAAGATCGGGCACGGGGAAGACGGTTTGTATTGCCGATCGCATGGAATACGACCGTGAGCAAGTGCCGAAGGGTCAAGAGCTTAAACAGCTTTTTGTAGCCCGCAGTTATCGCATTTGCAGCTACGTACAAGGTTTGGTGGACGGAGGCGAAAGCCAAGAAACCCGTTTCAAGACCAAGTACATTACTTTTTCGAACCTCTTGAAGCATCTGGAAGGAATCCTGGGGATCGAGGGTCGATTCTCTCCTCTCAAGCACATTGAGTTTGGTAGATTCCGTCGCGAAAAGTTTTCTCCGAACTTGGATCCTTTGATTGCCTGGTCGCAGATTCGGACGCACATCAAGGGTAGCAGCGACGCCGTCAAAATGCAACAGCCGATGACGAAAGAAACCTACATGGCCCTTGGGCAGGACCACTGTCGTCTCTCCAAGGAGCATCGAGAACTAGCTTATCAGGCCTACGAGGCTTATGAAAGGTTCCGAACCAGTGGGGAATTTTGGGACGACAATGATCGAACCGCTGCCATCTTTGAAGGACTGCGGAAAAAGATCAACGACTTTGACTTCAAGAAGCAGTATTGCTACGACAAGGTCTATGTGGACGAAATTCAAGACTATACCCAGGCCGAGATCGCGACATTCTTCTTGTTAGGCCACGAGGGTGGTCTCTTTTTGGCCGGCGACACAGCCCAGTCCGTAGTGGAAGGAGTGGAGTTTCGCTTTGAAGATATTCGTTCGGTTGCGTATATGCTTTATGACGGTAACCGCAAGTACATTCCGGACAAGCCTTTGACGGTCAATCGCAACTTTCGGAGCCACGCTGGCATTCTGAATGTCGCCGCTGGTATCCTCGAACGCCTCTTCGCGGCTTTCCCAAAGGCTGCCAACAAGCTTGAGCCCGACATCGGGGTCTTCAATGGACCAAGGCCGGGGGTTCTATATAACTTGACACCGGAGAAACTGCAAGAGTTGTTGGAACGGGTGGAAGGTGTGGTGTTATTGACGCATGATAGTCACGCGGCGGAACTTCAAGACATGGTAGGAAAGCAAACGATGGTCTTGGGCATTCGGGAATCAAAGGGTCTCGAATTCCCCAGTATAATCATTTTGGACTTCTTCAAAGGCCTCGATGCCGAACACCAAAAGGCATGGCGTCAAATGTTGACGATTCGTGACGACGCCCGTGCCGACACGCAGTCTCGTGATATCATTACGGAAGTGGAATCGCAGTTGAAACTTCTTTACACCGGCGTCACTCGAGCTAGCAAACGCCTGTACTTTGCGGAGACTGGACCTAGCATATCGGGTGCAGCTTTTCAGAAATGGCTCACTGTTGGTAAAGCTTTAGCCGTCCGCCAAAACGTATCTGATGTCGAGCAAATGACCCGAACACCCGATGAGTGGTTGTCGAGCGGAGTTGACCTTGCCATGGAAGCCGAGACGGCAGAAGATCCGAAAATAGCTCTCCACCGGCTGGAGTTTGCTATCCACAACCTGGCCAAGGGTGAGGACAAGGCGCTTCAGACCAGGGCAGAGCTCCATCGTGCCAGTGTGGAGTTCCGGTGCAAACTGGAAAGCCCTCGGCAGGATAGCGAGGGTACACATCCGCTTGATCCGGCTACTACGGAATGGGAAGGTGCTAAGATTCTTGCAGGCTTGGTGAAGGAAAAGATGTTTGTCGAGGCGCGCAAGTTCTGTGATGTCTTTGTGCCACAGGTCGGCGAATACACTCGCCGCCGGCTTTTGAGCGATCTGGTGAAAATACGTTCGCTAGAAGGTTGAGATGTATGCAAAATTTGATCTGAAAGTATTAGCATGGCTATCATGAGTAAATCGCCCATTGAGCTACAAAATGTTAGGCAGCGGCGGCCAGCTTTGGGAAGTCCCACATCACGACGTTGAGACTTAGCTCCTGCATATCCTGGGCGCTGAAGAAAGACGAAGAAGCGGACAAGGATGCTTCGTTCCTCAAGAAAGTAGAAAGACGCCCAATGCCCCCTCTTGCTTCGTCGTATTGGCATCTTTCTTGATGAATGCGGGCAAGATTCGTAGTTGCAATGATCTGCATGCACAGGACAGAGGTCTTGGTGACCCAGAAGGGCGAGTTGAGGAGTTGCAAAGCTAGGACGTACATCCTTTCCGCCTTGACGAGCGACTCCCGGTGCCCCCTGTTCCCGAGGCGGTGAAAGGCAAGCCCGAGGTTCAGAACTATGCACGCGGCATACTGAGGCACGGTGTCTGAAGAGCAGCTGAGGTGCTGGCAGTCTTGTATGATCATGCAACGATTGTAAATGAAGTAGTTGGAGTCGTGAAGATCCGACATTGGCAGCTGTACAGGGAGGACAGGAAGAGCACCTTCAAGACTGTCACAACACATGTGCTGGCCTTCTTCCACTGTAGATGATGGTGGCAGCTGATGCAGTCCCACCGTAAGCTCGTTGCGCATGATCGAAAGAGCTGCGGTGAGCTTTGCGATGCCTTTCTTGGTGCTATCGCCATCAGCGATCAGCAAGGAAACACCTTCATTGTTGAGGTCGATGGCGCGGTTCATCGCAGAGGAGGATGACGAAAAGCAGGAGCAGCCGGCAGTAACATTGCGGCCGAAGCCTGCTGTATCATTGCGGTAATTCTTGCATGGCATGGTCATCTTGCTAGCTCTACCAGCAGGTGCGGACAAGGATGAAAGAGTCGTACTTTTTCCGTCTTTGAGAATTTAATAACAACATACCGGTAGTGTGATGCTGAAAGCCCACCTGCTAAAGCCCCATTACGAACCGAAATTCAGCATAGCATTATTCGTGGGAATGCAACCTTAGAGTGTATTATGCCCTCATTGAGTACCGCTATGGCATGACGAAGAGTGCATTGCGCCGATTATTTAACGATAGTGGGAGAACCTTCTTTTTTCTCCCGAACAGTAACGAGAACAGCGATGGAGAGACGCATTTTGCCACATAGTACCCTCTCACACAAACCAATAGCTACTAACTGGGGTTCCTACAGACAACCAACATGGGCAGCGAAACTTTGTCAAACATAAAGAACGGTAGAGAACAGCATTCCTTCATACTTACTGTGATCGTGGAATGAGTGCTCTACGAGCGAGCGCAGTTGATTTACGCCTGCTGATCTCTGGGTGTATCATAGCATACCAATCACATTGGTTTTCGAGCTTTAGTAGCTGTCGGCAGGGCGGGCTGGGAGAGAAACTTCGTCAACACACATGGAACGGCAGAGCACACAGCGTTCTTTGATGCTGTATTTCGGGAATGGGTGCTCCATGCGTGAGCGCGAAGTTGATTGCGCCGCCGCTCTCTTTGGCTGCTGTGCCCTCTTTGACAAAAGGGCCGGATGTTGTTTTCGTCTTGTTATCATCGTATGGGCGGCCCCTAATAACACTTTGGTCGTTCGGGACTCGGTGCTAATAAGACGAAGACTAGCAAGGCATGGGATCGAGCCGCTGGGGCATGCTCCGCCGGTGGGCTGCTGCACTCATTGTCTTCAGTGCGTCAATAACACCCCAAGTGGATTCCTGGAGCAATAGCGCGAAGAATTATTACTGGAGTCCTTCGATGATTACCCTGGAACGTGCGTCGCAAGCCTATCCGGATTCTCTGTGGCGAAAGTTAACGTCCAGTGAGCCGCGACGAAAATTTGCATTAAACGACGTCTCTTTGATCTTTGCTTCCTCCAGCGTGACTCTATTGCTGGGTGAGTCTTCGTCGGGAAAGTCGACAATCCTGCGACTGGTCATTGGCGCTGAGTCCCCCGTATCGGGGCAAGTCCTCATTTCCAACCAGGAAGTTACCATGTGGGCACCTCGACCGGTGTACTTAGATACTCGGCCTTCCTATGGACAAAATGACAAGGTGCAAGATATTTGGAAGAAATGCTTGCCAGTGAAAGAGGTTACTGGAATGATCGGCGTGGAGAGTTGTTTGGCTCAACTTTCGGAAATTTTGAATATACCATTAGAGTCCAAAATCCTGGATTTGTCCACATCGCAGGTCTATCTTTGCCGAATCGGCGAAGCGTGCCTAGAAAGCATATTGGCAAATGCTGCTGCAGTGAGCCAGCCACCAAATGATCCATCTACCAGCAAAATCCCGGAAAAAGAAGAAAGGTTACCGGCACCGATTTTGCTGCTCGATGAGTGGTTGGATACGGAAACAAGCACGGTAGTGCAAAAGGTCCAATCGACGCTTCACGAGCTTTCCAACCATGGGGCCGTGATTATTTGTGTAACGCACAAACCGCAACTATTTTCTAGTAGTCGCAATGGGGAACTTCGTCGTGTTACTTTGAGGCAAGGAAAGCTAGTCTTGGCCAACACTTCTAGTACATGATGATGATGATGAAGAAGAAAATTGGGAGGGCGTTATTTCGGGCAGGCAATCTTCGACCCCGCTGATTTGGTTTGTCACGGTGAATGATATTCCACTAATCAATATACGAGAAGAATTTCAGAATCCTTTCTGTCGAGATGAAGATCACAAGGACGACGTTCCATTACTCGAGCTTGGCAGTACGAAATTGTATGGCATTGGTGGTCACACACGGCGGAGCATACATCAGTTCTCAAACGGTGGATGCCTCCATGACGAACTTGCTAGTGTAGGCACTGGACGACTCCATACCCGTGACCCAGCGACTTTGGAAGCACACTTGTTTGGGCAACAACCCAACGGTATCCGGCTAACTAGACCAATAGGGTGCAACCTCGCGAATTTCTCGCCAGCTTTACACATGATCCGCAACGTGCTCTGAAGGATGCGAGTGTACCTCGCAAAAAAAGCTCCTTACCATCGGACGATTGCTTACGACGCTAATAATCAATAGAGGAACTTTGTTCTCATTAAAGCTATCACCAATCTAAAAATGAGGGCGCCATTGTTTTAAAGAACCACGAGAGATCAATGCACTCTATTAATACTAGAAAGGCATGTTTCAAAACTTGTCTATTCTATTCTTTTTTCTCTAGTGGGAGATCGCGGTGTTCCAATGTTTTTGCAGGAGTGTATCCTGGGCTGTTTTCCATGGATTGGCGTTTGTCCACTCGTGTCGTGTCGACCTTGGTTTGATTGGTGGGAGTGCTGGCGAAAGAACCAGAAGCTGAAGAGGACCACTAATGCCTGCTAGCGTAGTAAAAATCCTGGATGCTGCTTCAATGATGCGCCGACGACGACCAAAGCCAATGATGATTGGAAGCATAAATATTCCGTCTCGGTTGGGCCCATCGAATAGTCACGGCTGCTGGAGGATGATAGGGATGATCTTGTGACGCCACGAGAAATCCCACTTGAAAGACAACATACGAAGCAAATGGCAAGGCCATGGCTAGCCTTGGATGTCTCAAGAGTATTTTTGAAGTGGAAATCATAATTTGCAGTTGTGTGAAGAAGACGTTTAGAGAGCAGGAGAAAATGTTGGTTGATTTGTTGTTGATGTTCTTGTGGGCATGTGAGAGTAAAAGCAACAAAGACGCGTTTGGAGTTGACAGATTTTGTGATGGGGGTCTCGTTTGGTTGCATAGAGTTCGCCAAATAGAGGGTTCCGCGTTCGCATTGAAGAGGAATCCTACCAATCATATTGCCTCCATTCCGACTCCGACCACCACGTGTCGATCGTGATCTTCGGGCGGGAAACCGGGGAAAATCGCCTTCAAAGTCATTCGGTTTGGTCAAATTTTGGAAGATCGCAGAATGACTCATTTTTCTGGCGCCAAAAATACCCGAAAGAGGGAAGCTTTCGTTTTGACGGCAGGGTGATCACAAAAGCCACGACCTTTGTGTAGACTGTCAATGGATAGTAGAGACTGGAGCGCATTGAATCAATCTCCAGGCCACTGAAAATGACCAGGTCCACTACTCTTTGTCGTTTGTTTGCATCCAGATTTGCCACAGTTTGTCATTGCGATCGGCGACGGCGCGTGCCATCCTCTGCCCAGCATTCCCTTTCTTCTTGGAGCTTTCCCCCACCACCACCTCCGCCTTTGGAAGAAGAAGTTTCACGTCAGGGGCTTCCTCTGTTGCGACAAGTTGTCCAACATGCTGAACGGCCCTTTTTGAGTGAGTGGCCGAGTTCCGCCATTGCCAGCCAGTCGGCCGACGACGACGACTCCAATAACGACACTGACGATACTACTAATAATGACACCCGGATTCTCACGTACCAACAAGTCATTTCCAAGGCCATTCGGGTGTCACAGTATATTCAACAAAAACAACAACAATATGGATCATCTAGCTTGTTCGTGGCACACTCGACGATCCCAGGTTCTGACTATATTGCGTCTCAGTGGGGTGCCTTTGCCGCGGGCAAGGCCTCAGTGCCATTAGCGATTTCGCAAAAGACACCCGAGCTCCAACATGTCTTGCAAGATTCGAATCCTATTGTCATATTGGTCAGCTCCAAGTCTCCCAACTATGCCAACGTCCTGGAGGCAGCCCAAGAGTTGAACATGTCCGATCGAATTGTGCATCTAGAAGAACTCGTACCGCAGGCGGAAAGTAGTCACGATCTTTTGGAGGCACAACTTCTATTGGAAACGGCCACTCCTTCTCCTAGCTTGGATCAACCTGCATTGCTATTGTATACTTCGGGTACTACTGGAAAACCAAAAGGCGTGTTACATACACATCGCGGTCTCTATCATCAAGTTACCGATTTGACGACTGCTTGGGAATGGCAACCTCACGATGTCGCATTGCACGTGTTGCCCCTACATCATGTCCATGGTGTGGTCAATATTTTATCGTGTGCTGCCTACACGGGCGCGCAATTACAATTTCAACCCTTTGATCCTTACCAATTGTGGAATCAATGGGCCAATCAACCACCTCTGCATCATCCGGATTTGGGACAAGTTCCCGACAACCTATTTACAGGTGAAACATCCGATCTGACTTCGGCAGCCACCATGTCAGATCCCTTGGCGACGCAATTATTTCGTCTTCCACGTCCTACAGTATTCATGGCGGTCCCAACGATTTACGCCAAATTATTGGAAGCTGCTCGTCAATTACCTCCCGAGTTAATTCAACAAGCAGTTGAACGTACCTTGTATCCCATGCGATTGCAGGTTTCGGGATCAGCGGCTTTGCCCGCCACAATTCTACAAGAATGGCAACAATTGACGGGACATACACTCTTGGAACGATATGGCATGACGGAATTTGCCATGGCATTGAGTAATCCCTACAATGAAATTGTCGCGCCACGACGACCGGGTTATGTGGGCGTGCCACTACCTTCGGTACAAGTGCGACTCGTGGACCCCACGACAGGGGACGTGGTATTGGATGGCAACGATACGTCTACAATCGAGGAACCCATATCCGGGGCGCTTCAAGTCAAGGGACCTATATTATTTCGAGAATATTGGAATCGCCCGGATGCTACCGCCGAAGCCTTTTGCGAAGGAGGCTATTTCGATACTGGAGACGTGGCGGAATACAATCCCGAATGGGATAGTTATCGAATCCTTGGACGAGCTTCGGTAGATATTCTCAAAGTGGGTGGTCATAAACTCTCGGCTTTGGAAATTGAACGGGAACTCTTGGAACACCCCGACATTGCCGAAGTGGTCATTGTCGGGGTCGACGACGCTACGTGGGGTCAACGCGTCGGCATGATTGCACGAAAATCAAAAGGCAGCAGTGAAGACAAAGAATTGTCCTTGGAACAAGTCCAGGAATGGTGTCAAGATCGACTGGCAAAGTACAAAACGCCGACGTTATTGTTGTGGATGGACGAAATTCCCAAAAATGCCATGGGCAAAGTCAACAAGAAAGAATTGGTGACGTTGTTTGATGGCGTTAAATGAATAATAGCAGTCATCTAGTAGCAGAACTTGACTTTTCGAGATCATTTGCACGGAAAGGATATCCGCTCATGCAATAACAAGGTGGAGAAGTAGCATCCACTCAAACTGATGGATCAACATTGACTTTCTGGTCTGGAATGTGTTGTCTAATAGTCATCGTCTTCAATTGAAGGTAGTAATGGGTCCACCTAATCGGTTCTTGACTTCAAATGCGACGGATGGATGGCTTGACTTTTGGCGCACCTTGCCAAAATTTCGGTCCGAGCCAACGCCCAAGAATTTCATTGTTCACAACTCGTCGAGGGCATCAGACCGACAAACTGTTTCTGAGTTGACTTCATGGACACCATGACATCAATGATTCTCAAGTGTGTTTCATGGATGCCGATATGATGTTCCATAGCCAAAGGACGACGGTATCGCCGGTAGCAAGAAAGAAAGAAAATGGCAGAAACTTCGTTCCACAACGTCATTCGAAGTCAAAGTCATCGCGCGAGCCTCGCCATCGTCGTCGGTCAATCTACCGATTGATTTTCATTCCCGTGTCGAATGAGGACGACTGCACCACGCGAGCGCGCGTTGCCGTCGAAAAAGATACTATTGCTGCTGTCCGTCAATCGAGTCTATGGGCGCGACAACGCATAGGAAAATACCCTAAAATAAAGTTTATCTGCTAACGTATATATATATAAATGGCAATCCCGCGACTTTCACGTGGGAATGGACCAGTTCGAGCCATTCACATCAATTGTTGATGGCAATGATCAGATCGCGACGAAATTGCCATCCGACAAAAATGACAATGACAATTGCAGTACACTGCTTTACACGTCGACTCCTTCGAATGATTGTAGTCCAATATTATTAGTCTAAGTAGTCATGCGTGACATCATATGGATGACGTAGCATGACGGAAGCGTTGCGCTCGGACGCGGACGCCAGGCCGGTCTCGGACACCATCGGACAAGGCCCATTACCTATTGACGTCACCGACGCCGGGACGTCGTATGACGCAAGCATCGCGCGTCGACTCCAGCTAGTCGTATGCCGATGAGATCCTAGTGTCAATGTCACCTAAGATCTGGCACCTCGGTGACATTGCAAATACTATACTTTATTCCAGAGTAGCTGACGACGTCCAAGGAACCCTAGTGGAACGTCGTAGCTAGTCTACTACAAGATGCGTCAACTTCCTGTTCGGATTGTTGCCGATGCATGTCAATGTCTCGACTCTACTAGAACTACGAGAGGCTACGAGACAACTTTGTATGATGAAAAAGGTTATTAGTAAGGCTAGTCATAATTTACACAACTATTTCGATCCTACAAACGACGTAGTGCATAGTGTTAACACTCCACGACAATCGTCGTGATCAAGATCAAGTTACTCAAGATGAAGCTCTCTAACGCAACCGTTGCCGCTGTCGCCGCTATCCCTCGACATGACATGATGAGGAAGGGGTTTCAACGAGCGCCGATTCCAATCCAGCGTGAACCTGAAGTTGCGGTGAACAAGGAAAAGTTGGTTACCTTCAAGTGTCGCAATGTTCCAGAGGACCCAACCTCCACTCAGTTTGAACTGTCGGTTCTTCCGTTCAACGGCGACGAGTCGCCTGAAACTTGGTTCCGTCTCCAGGAAAAGGCAAACAAGGTGATCAAGGGTCAGAACTTGACCACTGGTCCGCAAAGATACGAGTTCTACCGCCGTATCCTTACCGGCAAGGCTCTCGCCAGGTTCGAGGAAACCGCAGCGACCGCTGGAACCGAAACTATTCCGAATTTGAGGATCGTCCTCCAAGGAGTGACGAACTACGTTCTGCCGGCGCGTGCCTTGCAGACCCAGAAACGCTACATGCGCCGTTTGTGCCGCAAACCTCCTGAGATGACAATGAAGGAGTACATCAGCCGCTTCCAGCAACTCAACAGCTACTTGGCGATGTTTGACAGCAACCGTGGAGCACTCAACAAACTTCCCAACGACGAAATCATTGAGCATGCGGAGTTCGCCATTCCCGCTAGTTGGCGTCAGCAGATGATCCTCCAAGGTTTCGAGCCGATTGATCATACCCTCGACGAGTTTACCCAGTTCTGCGAGCACCTCGAATTCACTGAAAAGTTGCATGAAGCGAATCACGTCCGTAAGCCAAAGCCAGACGGCGCCCATCCTCCGAAGGGGAAGCGAGACCCGCGAATGGACCACTCGAAGCCCGCTGCTAAGCGCGGCCACAACAAAAAGACTCCTCCCTTTAAATGCGCCTATCATGGCCCCAACTGGTCCCACAACACCGGGGACTGCAAGATGGTGGTGGCGCAGGCCCAGAAGATGGCCTCCGCCCATGGAAATTTCATGAAAAACGGCGACAAGAAGCCTCGTTACGGCAATCGCACTTGGGTCCGTGACGATGGCGGCGCCAACAAGAAAGAAGAACTGCATGCCATGATCCAGAACATGGTCAAGGATGCGGTGAAAGACGAACGCAAGCGCAAGGCGGTTGATCCACCCGACGAAGAGAACTTCAATGTGGATGAACTCTTGGCTAACCTTGTGGCTAGCGACGATGAAAACTGAAGGTGTGAGCGAGTTGTACACGAAAAACCTAGTTTAATGCATGATTATAAGGACGAGTTATCCTATTACAAAGTCTCTGAAAGAGTAGTTGGAAAACGCAAAAATTGCGGATGTGACGAAGTTTTCGTTTTCCACGAGCAACGCGATGAGGCACGACAAGCGCGCCCATCTACCCATATACCATCCGAGCCGGGCGAGATCTTTGCCTCGTTGGACCAATGCATTAATTACCGTATCGCGGCGGAATCGCACGCGATAACACGCCTGTACAACCGGAGCTCACCAAAACGCCAGAAAACCGCGCCAGACGAAATCCCGTATTGTTTCGCGCAAATTAACACGCGCTTAGGCAAGGCCAAAGCGGCAGCGTTGACGACGCTACTAGACACCGGAGCATCACGAGGACTGATCTCCGAGAAGCATGTCAAGAAGCTACGTGTCAGGACGACACCATCGAGAACCACCTTCACGACAGCTGGAGGTGTCGTCGAGACACACCGCGAAGTGAGAATCCAATTCAAACTTCCGGAATTTCATGCCAATAGGGTGATCGAATGGGTCTTCCAGGTGACATCCGACCTTGGCAACTATGACATGATCATAGGCCGAGACCTCCTGAGAGAACTGGGATTCAAGTTCGACTTCAAGACAAGAGAAGTCGAGTGGGACTCGGCGGCTATCGCAATGAAAATATTTGGCGAGACGCCCGACGAAGACGCTTGGCAGGCCGATGCAGATGGCGGTGCCAAGTCCATTAAGCAAATTTTAGATGCTAAATATGCCCCAGCGGATATTCCACAGAAAATCTCCGAGATGAACCATCTGTCAGAAGAAGATAAATCCGCCCTCAAGGCGCTTCTTCAGAAACATGAGACGCTCTTTGACGGCACACTCGGTACTTGGAAAGGCGAGCCCTATGATATTGAGCTAAAGCCCAATGTCACGCCATATCATGCGAGGCCATATCCAGTGCCGAAGGCATATGAACAGACGCTACGCGATGAGGTCGATCGCCTCTGCGCAGTCGGCGTACTAAAGAAAGTTAACCGCTCCGAATGGGCGGCACCGTCGTTCATCATCCCAAAGAAGGACAAGACGGTACGATTCATCAACGACTTTCGCGAACTCAATAAGCGAATCAAGAGGAAGCCATTCCCACTACCAAAAATACAGGAGCTACTGTTAAAACTAGAAGGTTTTCAGTACGCTACTAGTTTAGACCTCAACATGGGCTACTACCATGTGGAACTTAGCCCGAACGCAAAGAAACTTTGCACTCTCGTCTTCCCGTGGGGAAAATATGAGATGCAACGACTACCTATGGGACTTAGCAATAGCCCCGATATCTTTCAAGAAAAGATGTCGTCGCTGTTCGCGGATCTAGAGTACATACGTACGTATATCGATGATCTATTAGTACTTACTAAGGGTAGCTACCTAGACCACCTAGAGAAACTCGACGTGGTGCTACAACGTCTGAAAGACACGGGACTCAAGGTGAACATCAAGAAGTCCTTCTTCGCGAAAGCGGAGCTCGAATACCTTGGCTACTGGATTACCCGTGACGGTATCCAACCCGTAGCAAACAAAGTGCAAGCAATACAATCCATGCTCGCACCGCGCAATAAAAAGGAACTACGCGCTTTCATCGGTATCGTGAATTATTATCGCGATATGTGGGTGCGCCGATCGCACATCCTCGCCCCGCTCGCTTCACTTATGTCAAAAACGGCTAAGTGGGAGTGGACCGGCGCGCACCAAAATGCATTTGACACGATGAAGAAAATAATAAGCAAGGAAGTTCTCCTGACTTACCCGAACTTTCATTTACCGTTCGATATACACACCGACGCGAGCGACACGCAGCTTGGCGCAGTCATCTCGCAAAACGGTAAGCCAATCGCGTTTTATAGTCGCAAGCTCAATCCCGCGCAGACACGGTACACTACTACCGAGCGCGAACTACTAGCTATCGTAGAAACACTCAAGGAGTTTCGTACGATTCTCCTGGGTCAACAGATTCGAGTCTACACGGACCATAAGAATCTGACCTATAAAAACTTTAATACTGAACGTGTTATGCGTTGGCGACTCATCCTCGAAGAGTATGGTCCTGAGCTCGTCTACGTTAGAGGTGAAACGAACGTAGTAGCGGACGCTCTTAGTCGACTTGGTAAGGACGAAAAACCCTTTACCGAGGCTAACTTCGCAGAGTACTTTGGGGGCGACGAACTACCCGAAAGCGTCTTCCCCCTCACCTACAAGTACATTATGCGACATCAACGTAAAGATACCGCGCTTCTGCAGAAGGCAGCGTCGGACAGTAGATATAGTGTAAAGGTTTTTCGTGGGGGCGGTAAGAAACGTCCCCTAGTAGTTAGAGATAGTAAGATAGTTATTCCGCAGTCACTCCAACGCCGATGCGTTGAGTGGTACCACGAGACACTGTGTCATCCGGGCGAGACCCGAACGGAGCACACGATTCGGCAGCACTTCTACTGGAAAGGACTGCGAACCGACGTCGTCGATATCTGCAAGAAATGCAGGCTGTGCCAATTAACAAAGCGCAAGACCCTTAAGTATGGGCATCTGCCAATTAAGGAACCCGAGAGCGAACCTTGGGAAATTCTCTGTGTCGACCTTATAGGCCCTTATACGATTAACCAGGGTAAACGACACAAGGGTAAACAAAAACAACTCGAACTTTGGTGCCTTACCATGATTGACCCGGCAACTGGCTGGTTCGAGATGGTTCGCGTACCCAACAAAGAGGCTTTTAGTATCGCCGAATTAGCCGAAAAGACGTGGTTCACGAGATACCCGTGGCCACAACAGGTTATTTATGACCGCGGTACGGAGTTCATGGGAGAATTCCGGCGAATGGTCAAAGAAGACTACGGCGTGCTTGCGCGCCCAATCACTGCGAGGAATCCGCAGGCGAACGCAATACTCGAACGAGTACACCAAACTATCGGGAACATGATTCGTACGTTTGAACTGCAGCACTCAGACGATACAGTCGGACTCGATGGAATCCTGGCAGCTGTGATGTTCGCCGTTCGCGCGACATACCACACTACGCTACAGGCTACGCCGATGCAACTAGTATTCGGTAGGGATGCTATTCTCAACACCCGCTTCGAAGCTAACTGGAAGCTCATCCGTGAGCGCAAGATGCAACGCATTGCGAAGAACAATGCGGCAGAAAACAAAACGCGATTACCGTATGAGTATCGCGTAGGCCAACAGATCATGATCAAGCAGGACCAACAACGTAAGTTCGGTGCTAACCCCTACGATGGTCCGTATCCAGTAGTCGCCGTGAATGACAACGGTACAGTACGTATCCAGAAGGGTGCAGTTACTCAGACCTGGAACATTCGTAACATATATCCCTATCATAGTTAAGTCCTGTCCCTCCGTCATGGGGGCGGGTGCAGTACACTGCTTTACACGTCGACTCCTTCGAATGATTGTAGTCCAATATTATTAGTCTAAGTAGTCATGCGTGACATCATATGGATGACGTAGCATGACGGAAGCGTTGCGCTCGGACGCGGACGCCAGGCCGGTCTCGGACACCATCGGACAAGGCCCATTACCTATTGACGTCACCGACGCCGGGACGTCGTATGACGCAAGCATCGCGCGTCGACTCCAGCTAGTCGTATGCCGATGAGATCCTAGTGTCAATGTCACCTAAGATCTGGCACCTCGGTGACATTGCAAATACTATACTTTATTCCAGAGTAGCTGACGACGTCCAAGGAACCCTAGTGGAACGTCGTAGCTAGTCTACTACAAGATGCGTCAACTTCCTGTTCGGATTGTTGCCGATGCATGTCAATGTCTCGACTCTACTAGAACTACGAGAGGCTACGAGACAACTTTGTATGATGAAAAAGGTTATTAGTAAGGCTAGTCATAATTTACACAACTATTTCGATCCTACAAACGACGTAGTGCACAATGGTGCATTCTATGGCATCGTTCTTATTCCCTAGACTAGCTCCGCCCTGCCGCACCAACAGACTTCTCAAAAACATACCAATAGAGCTCTGTGCAAAACGGGCAGGGCGGCGAGATCATTTTGACGCCACAGTAGTAAGGAACAGTGACCATGCAGGGAGCAATCCGGGACTCATTTTTCAAGCTTGCAGACCATGCTCAATATCAAGAAGTGTATAAGCCAGATGAATTCTGGATCTATTTAATTCGAAAGCGCTTTTCGAATGATTATAATGGTCTACTCAATAATCTGGATAATACAAGCTTCAATCGAGCCATGGGAGAACTCCACAACTCAATACTTCCAATCAAGAAAGCTCGCGATCTAAGACTTGTTTGTAATAAACGCAAGATCAATTACTATGATGAATCAAAAAAGGAGATTCATTTCTATTGCATCGAACCAATTGATAGCCTACAAGGCTCGGAGGTACAAGAAGGACGCCAAGAATTTTGGAATAGAGTGTGGTCCGAGTATCGCCTTCGCAACCCAGACAAGCCACTTCTGCGTAGTAGTGCACCGCCGCCGCCGCAACGCCCTGCATCTGCACCCATATCACGAAACAGGAAACGACCTTTTGATACCGCCGTATGCTCACCGAGCTTCAAAGTCTTGTCGGGCCGTAAGCGTACCACTGTGACGCCGCCATCAAGTCGAGACGAAAAGCCAATAGATTTCAAGACAGTCAAAGATTTTATCTTTGCTTGTCTCACAAAGGAATATGGCAGGGTGCCCGTCGAGATTGTCGCCATTGTTCCTTCTGCTAATCTTGGCCTATTTGCTGTGCAGAAGGAACATGATGAGAGGCGAGACTTGACCAAAGAACAGGATGAGGATAACCCACCAATAGCAGTTGACGCCACCAATGAAGAACAGGAAGCAGATATTGCAGGACAGCCGCTGTTCAAAAAGATTTCGAAGAGCCTCCTTTCGAGGTATAAGCAGGGCTATCGACTAGCCCAGGCCTTGAAGTCCGTCCTCCATAGAAAGCGAGCCACTCCAACTCCACTCTCTCGAATGATTGTTGGCGCATTTGCAGCCTCACGGCCATATGTGGGCGACCGCCACCTCGTCGATGGAATTGCGTACGGTCGGCATACTTTAATGCTGGAAGTTGAGGCAGAGTTCAAGCGGCAAGCCAAGTACCACAAAGAAAAATATTCGGCGCCAAGTTGGCTCAATGATATTCGAAACATTTCTCGAATCTCCCCGACCCGTAAAAGTATTTGGAACTATGTTGTTTCTCTTGCAAGCATGCAGGTTTTGCAAGCAAGACGATTTCTCAATGGCAAGCTCCCATTTGTTCAATCTGATGGTGGGAACTTCGGACAAGAAATCCGGTTGATTACTGTATGGGACCCTGACGATGCTTCGGGGGAGTCGCTGTTTGGGAAGTTCACCCAGTATTCTCTTGATACTCGCTATACCGGCAAGTCTGTCCAGAAGCAAGCCGAGGGTATGAGAGAAGCACTTACTTTGTTTGGTGTTGCACGAGTATATGGGTTCACCGAAGATTCCGGAGCGGGGACGCCGGAATCAAAATTCAGAGCTTACCATGCAATAAACCTCATTCACGGGTGGGGCTTCACCATGGCGTGTGCGCTTCATAATATATATTCCGTCTACCGAAGTCCTTGTCAAAAATTCTTTGGAACAGGCGGTCTTGAAAAGCGAGACGTTTTCCAAGCACTTCATACAGTTTTTGCGAGCTGGAAGGAAATCTGGGACTGTGTTGGGTACTTGGTCCCCGAGTTGTGGAAGCTATTGTACCCGAACGAAGACAACATGGATGATGCCCAACCGCCGAAAGAATGCCTTCAAGCCGTTCAGGAACCAGTATTGACCCCATGGTGGTATGTGCCTGCCCTTGCAGGTTTCGTGAAACGGCGCCGCTCGCTCTTATTACAAATGGGGCTTGCCATGCATCATAGCACCAAGGCCAAGGAAAAAGAAAACACTCTGGCGTGCAAACTTATTTCCCTGTTGAGCGAGTCATCGATTGTTTGTGATGTTGACTTTCATGCTGAGTTTGGGGACTTCTATGTCAACCCAAACATGCTGTTCTACCAAGGCAGTGACCCAAAAACCAGTACTCCTGGCCTTCTGGCACCACACTGCCTCGTCAACTACTTCCTCCAAATTGAAACAATCCGACATGGAAAAGAAAAAATATGGGACCCTTCGATGGACGCTTTCAAGAACTTCCGCACTTCTTTCGAGAAGCTTGCCGCTGAGGAACAGGCGCTCAAGAAGGTACAAGTCAACAAGTTCCTAGACGGATGTGAGAAACAAATTGAAAAGCATTTTTCACGACTTACGAAGACCGACGTCATCATCCAAGCGTGTTTTAGCGAGCAACCAACATCGCAAGTCATTGCGCAAATTCTCCACCATGGCACCTTTGAGCACCGCCCCGCCCAAGGTACTAATACCTTCAAGTCTGAAATCCATGGTTGTGAGATCAATCTAGCAAAATTCTTTGACTTCGTAAAAGAACGACTCACCTTGCAAGAGCTGGTATCTCTGGAGCAAAAGGAATGCTTTGACTTTTTCTCCGGTGATATTGCTTTAATTGCTGATGCCCAATGAAATGTAAACATATGGGATGAGAAGTCAGAAGAAGCTGATGTGCTGCAGACTCGGCGTAACGCACTTACCGCTGGTGGGGTGGGTGCTCACATGGCAACCAATCACAACTGTGAACGATTGGTTGGTCAAGGCAAGCGAGCTGCCTTGCACAAGGGAGAACGAAGCGTATATTTATACAACATTGCCGGGATTGATTTCTGCACCGAATACTCTTTGGAAAATTTCAAGCAAATTGTCAATGGTATTACAAGATTCCCAGACGGTGGCCAAGCTGATGAGCTAGCTGATGAAGCCGAAGGAGACGTTGATGCCGAGCCAAGCGAGGATGGCACTGAAGAGGAAGAAGATGATGCCGAGGAAGAAGCGGAAGTTCAAGAGGAAGGAGGCCGCTTCAAGCGCCGCAAACGAGGAGTCAGGGAAGGTCCGGATCACCATGAGTTGATTGTTGCATTGACGCGTCGTCTCTCCACAAAAGTTGCCAACATTCGGGCAGATATCAATGATGAGACGGTGTTCAAAGAAGAACTCAAATCGATTACGGTCCAACTTACCAAAAAGGACACCATGCGAGAAGTACAAGCAGAAAAAAAGGCTGAGCGCATGGTTCAAAGCCTGTCGACGCCAAAGGAACTTCAGGCTCTAGCACAGAAGACTGGATACGATGTCCAGCCCCGTGTGCTGGACTACTTTCCATATTCATCATTCCAAACAGTCCATATGCCTCTAGTGGAGGCGGAACTAAAGAAGCGCGGCGTGGCTTATAAGGAAGGCAATTCTGAAGGCATCAAGTCGAAGATTGCAAGTTTGAAAAAGAATGAGGAACAACGCTTTGGTAAGATGATTGACGAGGAGCTTGAAAAGCATGGACTTACGGTTGGTGGATCCACTTCAATGAAGGCGAAACAAGCCTTCTTAATTGCTGCAGTGGAAGAGAAAGGCAACCACCTCTATTCCGAATTCAAGATCGATGTTTTGAAGTTTTTCAAACGTCTCTCCGACTTTGATGAGAGTGCTTTAGATAAAAAGGATTGAGTAACAATACAACATATCTTTTATGATTTTATTTTTTATTTGTTTGTCGGCGGCGATGATGTGCACATCGTCGCCGAGTAAAGAGGTAAATGACTAAACGGAATAATGTGAACAATGTGACCAAAATGGTGGCCTGGCGTGATCGCCGGCATGGTAAAATTGCGCGCCGGCCTCATATATATCTACGGTCCGGTATAAAAAAAATCTTGGGGTATTTTCCTATGCGTTGTCGCGCCCATAGAGTCGAGTCTCAACAAGAATGAAGGAATCTGTCATTTTTTTCGTGCAGCAACACGACAATCGTCCTCCAAAGCAACAAGCAAAAGCTTTCAAAGTCTGCCATTACAATTCTATTCTGTTTCTGGATAGTCCTTGTTGAGCAAAGAATCTATCTGATCATCTTCGTGATCATTCTTGCTGTACTCGATTGCTTCAAGAAAAAGAAGAAGAAGAAGAAGAATGCAGTCCAATCCCACCGACGTTCCAACGAGCGCTCGTACTGATACTAGCTCTGTTGACTTTGTTCTTTCCATGGAGGCATCGGATCATGAGGATCGTGTATCAGCCACAATCGCAAGTCGTCACACCAACGACGCTCGTGCCCACCAGAATTCCGATGGCTGGCGGTGATGGTGGTGCTGTTCCCGCGGTCCCAGTTGGTAGTAATATTCCGATTTCCTTCTCTGTTGACATCAACAATCCCACCCACAGCACGTCCTACTATCGCCTCTACGGGTCATACTATCCTGGCAACTCAGTCGGTCATTTGTTTACGGACGGCTTGCATGAGCTAGGCTTTCCCGAACTCTTGGCGCAAGATGTACCCCACCATCGTGCATCGTTGGTCACGAAAAACATGTATCGCATGGCACGTTCTATGGTCTCTGGAATTCTCATTCGAGATGGAGACCGGCGTACGGATCGTGATTTTTGTGTCACCATTGTCGATGACATGACCTCGCCACAGATTTTTCTCGAATATTGCATAAACCGTTTCGCTTGCGAGCGAGGACACTTTTTTTGCAAATGCGCCCCACGCGATAGCTCGTGTTATGGAAGTGGATTACGATTTTTGCGTACAACACGAGTTATCGCGTGGGGCGCATTTGCAAAAAAAGTGTCCTCGCTCGCAAGCGAAACGGTTTATGCGTGGTGTGATCTGCTTGCCACTGGCCTTACAACCATTTACACGCATACTCGCATTACATCCCATGTATGACGATGCCGAAGAGTGGGGAAGTTTTCCACCGGCTCCACAAGGACAACGTCAGCGACGCAACAAGATCTTGGAGGCTGCGCTCTTTCAACGACAAGTGTCCTTTGATGAGGAGGACGTTGCATATTTGCTTCGTCATATGGCACACTTTTGTCGTCTGGTAGAAGTTTCACAAGCGTCGGATGTCATTCAACGCCTTCCACAAGCCTTGGCCGAGCAAGTCGATCGTCACCACCACTATTTGACCACTTTGGGATCTGCCTCTCATGCGTCATCATCGTTGCCATCCGTAGCGGCAGCAGCCCCGGCAGACGAAGAAGCTACTGCAACACAACCACCAAGTGCTGCAACGGTTACATGGTCGTCCACCTCATCATGGTCGCCCACCTCCGCCTCCGCCCCCGCAGCGGCAGCGGCAGTAGCGACGGCAGACAAATCACGTAGACATGATTTCGAAACTAACTACAATCAAGCATTGAAGTATATTGACGAGAATGGCGAATTGAAACTATCTCGGAGTGCCCGGGAGACAACTCGTTTATATGCATGGTTGTTGGGTCAGAGGAGAAGAAAAAACATGTCGAACGAGGAACGTGAAAAGATCAATTATCTATTCAAATGCTACCCGAAATACCGGGAGCACAGGGCTTGGGAATCATTCTATCAAGAGTTGGTGGAATACAAAGAGTCACATGGGACATTCACGATCAGTATCACAGACACAGATCTGAAACGCAATCAGCTAAACAATTGGCTCAGACACCAACGAGTATTGGCGAGAAAGGGTCAGCTTGCGCAATCGCGAAAAGAAGCCTTAGAAGAAGCAGGAGTCGATCTCAATCCAAGAAATCTAGGTAAAATGCAGACTAATCGGACAGAATGAAAAGTGGAATGCGATATCTGGGTAGCTTTGTTGCTACAAAGTACATCATGGACATTGCAACGTGGTAACGAAAATTTGGATGTGTCGTTTTGGTGAATTGTAGCCGAACCAGGTACACAAAAGGACTGTTGCACAAGAATAGGGTTGCGCTATAGGAAAAGATCGGTTTCAAATGCAGTATTGCTACTCATAAAAAAGCTCATTGATCGAATCTAGCTTGACTTTCGGAGAGAAGGTTATATAGCAGTAATCTATCCTAGTATCGCTTGACTTTTCGTGATTGCTTCGACGAAAAGTCGTCGTAGTTCAACTCCAAGTAAAATGTTTCTTTCACGGCTTGTCCATTGTCGTTGGAACGTTGTTCGTGTAACTTCATCTTATAGACAGTCTGTTCTGGAGTAGGGTTGAAGCGATGTTGAAAAAATTGTTGGACACGTTGTCGATCCTCGTCCGATAATTTGTTGGATCGTTCTTTGAGTATGACCTTCCATTCTTCGTCGTCGGCGGCGCCACCATTGTTTTGCGTAGCAGCGGATGGTTCAGATGCTGCTGCTGGTTGAGAGGAAGATGCTTCGGCAGAAGAAGAAGCCGCAGTAGTGGGAGGACGCGTTGGTGCCGCCGAGTCCTTTTCCTCGGGTGTTTCTTCTAGTTTGGCCTTTTTGGTCGCACCATTTCCATTTTGCTGTTGTTGAGCTGCAGCAGCTTCCAAGAGACGACGTTTCTTTGACATGTGCGTCCCACCAGTGGTTTTGGTAGCCTCCACTGCCGCTTCTCTCGCTGCATGCTCCTTGGTCAGGGTATTAGCTTCTTCGACATCCATGAGTTTCATTTTGGATCTACCTCCCATGGCAGCACCACCCCCTCCACCAAATTTTCCAGCGGTAGATCGTATTCGTGCCGCTGCCGTTGTTGCACCAGTACTAGTGCTAGGTAATGCCGCACCCCCGGCGGCAGCAGTGGCCATGACACGACTCTTGACACTAGTCTTGTTGACTAGAGCTTGGGCAGTACCCTTGCGTCTGAGAAGCGTCGTTTGTTGAAGTTGTTGCGGCTTTTGACGTTGTGCGAGCAACGCATTTGGCTTTTTGGGCATGAACAAACTACTAGAACCAGAAGAAGCAGCGGCCGCCTTGGCCTTTTGCGCTGGCGTAGTACTACCGACCAATTTGATGGGACGAAAACCGGGGGGAAGTGTAGTCGCCGCCTTGGCGGCCTCCCCTCTAGCGCCATTGGCGTTGCTCCCATGAATGGTAGATCCGCTCATTTTTGTTTTCATCAAAATAGGACCCTGATGTTCTAGTTCTTCCTTGACACGGTCGGCCTCCAATTGTTTATCGACTTGTAAAATGTCGGCCTTTTCATTGACTTGAAAGTGAGGATTGTTGGAGGCAGTACTGCATTCGGGGACTAATTGACGTAATAACTCTTCAGGAAGCAGAGAATAGCGAAACGGAATAAAGGAAGCATTCATATCCGGAGGTGCTTCTCCGGATGCTTCAAATCCTTCCTTGACATTGGCGCAAACATCGTCACATAATTCGTCCAAGAGTTTGGTGGCTTCCGGGCCTCGACAGGATCGATGAAAGGCGAAATCTGTCGCCCTGGCGGATTCGGCGTCCGCTTGCTGTTCAAACATGATACCCTGAGTCAACCCCGCGACTGTTCGAACCCACTCTTCATGTGTCGGCGCTTGTTGGGCTTGCTGCAAGATTTTGTAAATTTCCGTGTTGACGTCGTCTTCCTGAGAATCCAGCCCCAGCAATCCAATTAAGACACGCGATTGAATCACCTTGTCGGTTCTCGACAAGACTTTGGAGAGATTTTGCAAGTATTGAGTCGGAGTGTGGGATCCTCGCAGGGCATTTGTCGTGACGGCCTTGGCGAGATCCAAACTCGAAAAGGGGCCTCGCAACTTGGATTCCATCGTCGTAAGGAAGGTATCCAGATCTTCGTCCTCTTGACTCGTCGCGGGCTTTGCATTTCGAGAACTCATGGTGGAAAATATAGCTAGCAAACGAACCTGTAAAGTAAGGGGGTCTGTTGGCAATGATATAAACAATAAGGCGTGAACCTATGATGGACCGATGGGGTCTATTAGCGCTTGTTGCAATCCCATCGTCACTTCATGCTGGTCATGCACGGCCGCAGGGGGGTAGAGGAGAGTTTGGGGGTTGAATTGATGCAGGGCAGGAATAATGCCCCCTAATATTTGGTCAAATGGGTCCGCGGGTCCTGCAAGTACTCGAGTCGAATCAATCAATACGTCTGTCCTGCTACCGTTTTAGTTCAGGTGGAACCTTCTCGTGGTCGTTCATCCTGAGGCTAGGAAACCGTATAGAAGGAGTAACACAACCATAGCAAGAAGTTAACAGTCCTGGAAAGGCTGTTCAACAAGACTAATAAAGGAGAGGAACCGTTGACAAGGAAGAAGGGTAGCATGAAAGCGATCATAGTACAGCCTCAGGCCCGTCGCCTACTACCCATTGCTGGGTTGAAGATCCGACAAACGCAACGGCTTCTAGGTACTACCATCACCTGCAACAACAAGCGACAATAACCAGGATAGGACCTTATTCCTATGCTGTCGTAGCCACTTCTCTTTCTCCCCCCGCCGTAGTATTTCCACCTGGGACAAACGATGTCCCGATAGAATAACATCGTTATCCAGAATTATGACGCGGATCGATTGTCTACTATGAAAACATGGCAGGTTTTGTAGGCCAAGGTGTGTGCTCCAATGAGACATTTTCCGTTGATGATAGCAAAGGGTCCGTCAAACTAGTCATCATGACAGTATTCTGCTGTTCGGCCGCCACTTCAAATATCAAATCATCTTCCTCCTCAATGGTACCAGTCTTTTCCTTGCTGTATCCACACCAATGGGCTGCTCGACCATATTGGAAGAAAAAGTGAAGGTATAATATGGTCTGCAGAATACCAAAAATACTCACTTCCCAATAGTGTCGATAGAATCTCTCGAAATTGTATCGATATACCCAATTCAAAATATACAAGGCCCGGTAGCTTCCCAAAGATAACATGAACTTCCCCGTCAGATTTTCCACTAGTCGATACCGCCGAAGTACCTCCAGTTGGGGCAAAATGGCAACGGCTTCCAGACAAATAGATGTCTGCCATAGAACGCGGACAATCACACTCCCCGTGTAGTCGAAATTTGAGAAATAATATGGAGCCTTCCAATATGAAATCGAAAATCCCAATAGAAGCGAAGGTACCAAGAGATACTTCCAATGAGGGAAAGAGTCTTGATCGCCATTGTACAGACTTCGAAAAGGCTCAGAATATTTGACCTTCCAAATGGTGTAGGCGGTGATTGCTATATAAAACACCTTGGCACTACTGACATACCAGGAGTAGAAACTGGTAAAAAAGTCCAAATATCGAAAGACAAACACCACCAAATACAACTCCTGCGTTTTGACAGAGATCCCTGCAACAGAACCGTTAGGCACTGTGCTGACCACAGTAATAAAAGATACCGCACTTCCAATGGATCCCAATCTTCCAGTACTGACCTCGGGCATTTTTGGTTTTATGCAATTGAAGGAGTAAGAGTATTTTACTCAGCATGTGCGAAAGATCGCCACATAATCGAAAGACGTTCATCGTGAATATTGTTGTTGTTGAAAGGAAATGGATGCTTTCCCCGAGAACACTTATTTTAAATGCGGTCTTGCCATGTGAGATAGTTTGAGCACTTGGTGGTTGGTACCTTGTTTTGTGCTGGAAGCGTTCCGGATATGATGAACTGCGACTAAGATTTGAGTCTTTTGAGTCCCAGCCGTGTCAACAGTATTGAGTCCCGAGCACGATTAGACGCCAAAATCGTTGGCGAGAGACCTCTTTTGGTTTATTCCTAGTAGGTAGCCAAAGTGTCAACCCCGACGACCCAACGTCAACAACGAGCATTGAACTCATCCAACGTACTTGATTTGTTATTCTTACATAGGTTGATATGGCAAGTGCCAAGTGATTCGGATACGAAAAAGTAGCGCGATGATGGCATTGGTTGAACGCCATGAAGGTGAAGGTGGCGATGCGGTCCATTCACTGAATTGGCGACCACAAGCCACAAATCCTGGCTATAACTTTGACCTAATGATATGTTTTCGGTCCAAAGAAGGCTGAAGAGTGCCTCATCCCGCCACATCCAATGCCAAACGCAGCGAGTCTTCGGGCCAATAATTATTCGCCCGCACCTGCTCCAACAATTCCTGTCGACGCTTCAAGTCCTCCAACAGAGGCTCCAACTTTTTGGCAAGGCCAGGGTCGAGTGACAGCGCCTTTCCATGATACTGCCGACTTTCTTTCAACTTCCACAAAAGACTCAGGAGTTCCCCCGCGCGCAGCCAGGATGTTGAGTAGCTAGGAAGTATTTCCGTCGCACGGAGTGAGTCTTGAGTCGCATGTAACAACGAATATTGATAGAGTCCGTGTCTGTATTGAATTTTTCGCAACTCTGTTTGCTGCCGCTTCCCATCCGATTGCAATTTCATCAAAATGGAGCTGGCCAGTCCAGTGCGCTCAGGCCCACCAAGAAGTGCTTCCGACAAGAGAAACTGGATATCCTGGGCGACAGGCAGCCTCCAATCTTCAACGGCATCTTGTAGTGCCTCTTTGTGAGATTGCGCCTGCATCAAATAGGCCGACGCCCTTAAGAGTAGGACAACCCCTTCTTGCTTGCTCCCGGTGCATTTCTCCAGTGCTTTGTTGTACGCATCAATCGCTAGCCCAACTTTTCCAGCTTCTAGATAACTATTTCCTTTGTATTTCCACTTGAGAGAATTGCAAGCGTCACGGCTTACTTCCTGTATAAGATGTTGTGGGGCGGTGTGGTCAGACGGCGGCAAAGGGCCGGTTCACCCATTATCTCAAGATCCGGCACTTAACATACCTTGATTTGAAGGTGCTTGGTGAGAATGCGATACACCTTCTCAACCGAATCCACATTCGCCACATCAATGCTAGTACGACCAGGGATTTTGGAAATGCATCGGACCCACGGAGTCTTCTTGTTGGATTTCGGAAGTACGGCTGCAATGACCTGGACTTTGGAAGGCGGACACAACCCGCAAAATGCATCCAAGGTAGCACTAGCCCCCCGATCTAGAGATGACTTTGATTGATCAACATAAATTTGCCAGTCCTAAAAGATGCACGACGATACAAGACAATATATCGAGAAGTTAGATAGAGACGAAATCGTTCGACAAATCCAAAAAGTGAAGGATCTTACAACAGGAGACGCCGCGGCATCATTCTTTCGATCGATCAAACTCTGTTCTCCAAATAATCCAGACATCCTCAAGGGATCAATACTTCGTACTGTACGAACAATCGACTGGCTTGACAGAAAGGCGAACGATAATACAGGCACCAAACCCAGCAAAAGCAAGGCAGACAGCTTGCCTGCCAATCGAAACGTCGCCGGTCGTCTGGCGAAAGAGCCTGCCGAAAGGAATAAAGACTGCATCATCGAAGTAGCGCCCAGCTTACGTGTGGAGCTAAAGGAAGGTGATGTATAAAGACAAAGGTGGTAACCCAGGAGCGCAAAGAGAGTGACAGCATCCGATGACATATCGTCGAAAATCTCATCATGGTGGAACCGATGAGGTGTCAGCTCATCGAGTCGGAGTGACCCAGGCCGCGGACGGTAACGGACGCATGTGCATCACGGACACAATCGCCTTCGACGCCTCACTTTGCTCAACACTCTAGCTACACTTCTACAACAGAGGTTAATACATATTCGGCAGAAGCACCACAAGGCGTAAGCTGCAGCTTCCCTAGTTAGTAAACTTGTCGTCTGGAGCCACTGATAAGAATAAGAAAGGACCCTCGGCTCCCCAAACATGCAAGCGAGGAGGTAGCCCAGCACCCGGGCAAACCAGGCGTCCTTTTGTTTGAGTGAACTGCAGCATACACCCCAGTTTTAAACTAGCGAGTAAGGCTACCAAGTAAACATTGACTTCCAAGATTATGCAATCAGCTAGAGAGTCCTCATTCCTAGAGCGGGGCAACTGCTGGCATGGTCACATTGTTAGGGCCCTCCCGAGTTCCATCCGGTCTGTTGACGGCACAAACCTATCAAACTATTGCATTCCCATGTCGCCATGGCAAACTCTAACTCAGAACGAAACAGGAAGGGAAGCTACTCTAGTCCCAGACCACGCTTTCGTTCAAATTCGAAAATATCCCCTCGGCACGTCGAAATACAGCGTTCGGTAGCTAGTTCGCCCACAAGCCTCTCAAAAGAAATCATCTTCGTATTCTTCCGCTGCTGTAGTATCCGCTGTCGCTTTTTGTTCCGACACTGCCGTCATGTTATCCGCCACAAATAGCCGATCATAGCTCCTCAATTCTTTCTCTCGTTCTGCTTCCAGCTTTTGCTGTTGCTTTTCTTTTTGAAGTTGTTTGAAATGATCCTTCTTTTGTTGTTGAATCTTTCGCAGCCGAGCCTGTTGTTCGGCATATAAATCGGGATGTCGTTCCTCGCGCGTCTTTTCAATTTGTTTGACAATGGGGTTGTTCTTTTCCACCTTGCATCGTCTCACATTTTCGGGTCGATGAAAGCCTACTTGTCCGTCCACCATGGTTGCTGTCTTTTTCAGATTTTTCCACCGAGTATAAACTACATAGACTTCCGATTTCTACGGAAGGGAACAATTTTGTTTCTGTGAGTCCGTCGTCGTTTCAGTCTGGCAATGTCGTTGTTTCCTGCAACTTACTTTGCACCCTTGAATACTATTTGCCTTGACAAGTGCACTGCAATCCAACAACAAATCTTCCGATATGTCGTCCATGGTCATTCCCGGCTTCATTCGCAGATATACATGTGCCGAACTGAGATCGTCGACGTGAAACCACACATCCTCTTCTTGCCCGTATTTGATCAGATCTTCATTTTCGTACTTGTCCTTGCCCATGTAAATAGTGTACTCGCCACAGCGGGATGTGAAATAAAATACCATGCTTAATGTCTATGTTGCGTTGGAAGAGAGGGAGAGGTGGGGTTACAATGTATGGGGCCTTAACTCGTTATGGGTGCCACGGCCATGGTCAAAATGAGTGGTTTCGAGTAGAGAATGTGGCGAAAGCATCCAGCGTCCGTCCGTGGTCAGCATTACGACCCCTTCGACTCTCCGACGACTTCGCGCCCTTTGACTCTCATGACTCAAAATACCGAAATACCGGCAGAATAACGCTTGGTGAAATTCAAAAAAACGGCCACTTTCTTCCCGCCGTGTTCCTTTTCTCGTCTTGCTTCCCAAGAGATCAACGAACAACAACAACAACAACAACAACAACAACAACAACAACAACAACAACAACAACAACAAACGTCGCCTCTGATAGCTTTGTTTTGTTTGAGTATTCGATTGACTTTAACTACATTATTAGTAGAACAACAGTAACGATGAACCCTGCTGGCGCTCAACCGCCATCTCCCACGGCCACATCGTCGGTCCAGGTGGTCGTTCGTTTGCGGCCTCTCAACGACAAGGAGAAGAAGCACGGCACGTTGCCCGTGGTATCGGCGTCCACCAAGGAAAAGACAGTGACTGTCATCAAAGGCCAGGGCAATCGTCAAGCCAAGACGTCGTACAAGTTTGACAATGTCTTTACCGCGTTTTCAACTCAAGAGGAAGTGTTTGAAGCGACTCTCCAGCCGGTGATCCGCGATGTCTTGATGGGCTTTGAATCGGTGGTTCTTTCGTATGGTCAAACGGGTAAGTGAAAAAGGCACCAATGACACAAAGATTAACACAGCGTGAATATGAGTGGCTAACAATATGTCTCGTGGTGTTATTGCTGGTGCTATCAGGCACTGGAAAGACCCATACCATGGAGGGTGACTTGAGTCATCCGGAATTGTACGGAGTGATTCCGCGATCCGCAGAAGCCATCTTTCAAACTTTGGAGAAGCCTCACTATGTGGAAAAGTCCTTGTCGGTCTCGTTTTTGGAGATTTACAATGAAGAATTGTGCGATTTGCTGGTCGACGCCAATGCCCCCAACAAAGCAAAGCTTGCCATTATGGAAGGAAAAGCTGGGCCCTTTTGTCGGTAAGTTCCAAGCGGAAAAGAACCGCACACCACTTCTGTTATAGTTAGATGTGAGATTGTAAATGCATCAAACTCACGCCCACTGTTTCTTTCCAGCGGTCTTTCGGAAACACAAGTGAATTCCGCCGAAGAAGTTCTGGCCCTCATGCGCAAGGCGCAGAATCAACGCCAAGTCGGAGAAACCAATATGAATAAGCAGTCGTCTCGATCGCACTGCATTTTCACGCTCAAAGTTCAAGCCAAACGCAAAGTGGGCGACGGGAGTTTGCTAGAAGTCAGTGGCAAGCTCCACTGTGTCGATTTGGCAGGTTCGGAATGCGCCAAGAGTGCGGATATGGAAAAGCAAGATGAGCATCAGGCAGCACGGGAGAGAGAACGCATGAATATCAATCGATCTCTCTTGACTCTGGGACGAGTCGTGTCAATGCTCAAGGAGCAAAGCGAGGGAAAGAAGAACATTCGCATTCCATACCGTGATTCCAAGCTTACAAGAATCCTGCAGGAATCGTTGGGGGGCCGATGCAAGACTTGCCTCATCGCGACAGTGTCGCCATCGATTACGGCCATTGAAGAATCCATGTCGACGCTTAACTATGCTCAGGCTGCCAATGGTATCATCAACAAGCCCGTTACATCTTCCCTTATGACGGCACAAGCATCGGGCATGGCCATTGACAAGAAGGGCTCTGGCGGTGATGACAAATTCGGGACGGTCGAACATTGGCACGAGATGGAATGTCGACTGGAGTATATGCAGTCGCAAGTGGAGGAAGCACAACAAGCCTTGGCTCGTAAACACATGCAGCAACAGGAGCTTATTGAAAAGGCAGAAAGTGCGGAAGCTGCCCGAGCAGCGGCTCTGTCCGAGCTGGAGGAATCGCAGCGTGAAAAGGCAGCTCTGGAGGAACAAGTCGAACAGCACGTCGCTGAGAATGATCGTCTGTCCGATAGGTTGGTCAAGACGGAAAAGACTTTGCGCGAAACGGCTGCCATCCTCAAAGCGACCAGAGCTACCGAGGCCCGTCTGACTTGCGAAGCGCAGGCACTAATTTCTGTTCTTCAGCAATCGACGGCGGATGGGGACGCGATGCACCAAGCTTTGATTCGGAATCGAGAGGAAGAAATTGATCGAAAGAATGCAACTAAATCTTTCCGAGAGTCCATGCTTGCCTTGTTACAGGAAACAGGAAGTTGCCTCGACGCTCTTTGCTCTGCACGAAAAGATCACACCCGTACTATCCAGGACGATTCCACTAGGCATTTTGAGGAGCACACGTCGATGGTTGCCACCCAGGTAGGGGTTGTTGATGAGCTTTGCAAGACCATCATCGTGGCAATTGATACTTTGGGGGATCAAATGAGCGGAGAAAACGGAATTACATCGACCTTTGGAGATGCGATCGGCGATGTTCGTCACTTCCATCAAGTGCAGCAAAAGACAAGCTCCGAGTACCTTGAGCAGACAAAGTCTCTTTGTGAAGGTCTCCGCACTCGCCTTGTGTCATCGGCAGAGACGCTCCAAGAGATGGAGTCCCGGTACTCTGAGTCTTCGGCCAGGATGGTGGAAACTCTGGCGCAAACTATTGCCGAATCGAAAGAAAATCTCTCCAACTTTATTTCCTCCATGATGAATGCTCTTGCCGTGGCTAAGGACGAACGAACCCAGGCCCTCCAACGCATTTCTTCCATGGCTGAAAACTGGAAGGCCTCATCAGTTCAAATGTCCCAGGATACTGGAGCAGTTGCCAAGAACCAAGGGGATGTGGTTCAGTCGATGCTCAAACTCTTGACCTCGGAAGCAAAGCGCCACGATGAAGTGTTACAGGAGCTGACGAACCAAAAGGCGTTCTTGGGGGAAAGACGTGTTCGTCACCTTGGTGAGCTTGAGAAGCAGAACGGGTTATTGGTTTCCCAGCGAGAAGAGTTCGAATCCTTGGACAAAAAAGCCAATTTGCTTTGTAATCTTGCATTGGACAACATTATGAATGGAGTGCGCGATCTTTTGACAAAGGAGATTACCGCTATCACTCAACACCAAAAGGATGCTGCTGAAACCTTTGGTCGCTCCTATGAGGGTTTGGTTCAGTCCAATCAAGAGCTAGTCGGATCTGCGACGGATTTCTTCACGCGCCTCGAATCCGGCAATTGTGCCCTGAATGATCACGGTAAAGTCTTACGAGATGTTGACACCAAAGCGGCTGATGTTTTAGGGGCGACGCGTAGCACTCTTCAGCAGATTGCGGAGGATGGTGCCCGGCAAGAAGTCCAAGCGGCCACGAACTTTGAGGCCATCACGGAGTTTGTTGTCTCTACCAATGAAGCCGATGCCATGAAGCTCGAAAAGATGTCGGGTGAAATGAAGGAACAAGGGCTAGAGTTAGGAACTCGGTTTTCTACGCGTCTCCTTCAGGACATCCAGGAAAGCACCCATAGTCTTACTGATTGTTCTACAAAAGCTTTCGCTTTCACGAAACAGCACTTGGTCGATGATACTAGAAGGTTACTTGAACAAGACTTTGAGACATCGGCCGTTTCCTTCAATGACAACTCGCGAGAGCTTGCAAACGAATTGCTTGGGAAGATCGCTTCCAGTGAGCAGAAAGTCACAGGAATTGCTGGGGCGCATTCAAAACTACTTGATGAAACCAGGCATAATCTTGAGAATCGCTCCGACATTCTGAGAACTGGATGTTCTAACCAAGAAAAGGCTATGCTTGGATACCAGCAACTGCTGTCGGAACAATGCAATCGTTACGAGAAAGAAGCAGAACAGAAGCTTGGCACCTGTCACGAACACACAACCAAGGCGGAGCAGTCGGTGGGTGACTACTCTAACAACGTCATCAAAGCCGATGACGCCACTCCTGTTCTAGCAGAGAGGACGGTGCTTTCATACAATGCTCAATTGTCGTCAACTCCGACAGACTCAACCATCTTGGCGGCACTTGCCAACAAGTCGATTCCAGATGAATCATCAGAGCATTGCGAGGATGCGATCATGAATAACGCGCCAGGCGGAGAAGAAGTATGTGACGATAACCGCGGCACACCATCGGCACCAGTCCTTCGCGAGCAGACCAACACCACCAATATTTCAAGTTCCTTGGTCTCGTCCTCGGGCGAGGTCCAGAAGCGAAAGGAGCATGCAGGATCCGCCCAAAGTTCATCAAGGCCTAAACGGACTCGAACGCTCCGATGATAGATGTTTGATATTCGAACCCAAACCAGAAGGCTCTCCAGTGCTCTACCCGTAGACTAGCTCTAGTCGTTGTAGAATACTGTGCTTGCTGCTCGCTCTGCCACTGGTATCTTTTTTAGATAGAGAGTCCTGCGTAATACCGGCGGCTATGCAAGTATTAATATACTGTATCGTACCTACAGACACTCACTGGCATTTAGCGCCCGGCAACTGTGCAAACGGCGGGAGTCCAAGATCGCCTCACCTAAACCACAGAATGTCCATTCTGCATACAGCCTTATTATTGACATTTGTATCTATGCCTTTTCTTGAATCTGGCAACGAGTTCAAAAGGCCCAAACAAGAAGTCGAACAGGATGAAAGATGTCTTTCAAGATTCACTGTAAATAATCTCCGAAGGCGCCTGAATGTGTCAATTCGATTGAATGACCTCCCAGGTACATAGATTACGTGACATTTACGTAGGACATGATGGAAAATGTCAATGGATTAGAAAAAATGTCTTTCCGCGACGCAAAGCGAACCAGGGCTCGCATACATACGCGGAGAGACGCGGCGATCACTTTTTCCCGAATGATCCGTTCGAAAAGTTGCGATCCTGACCGACGGACACTGCACATTATCCCCTGCTCTACCAACAAAGCAAATGATTTCGACTTTGGATTCAACGAATTCAACCATCCCATGCGATGACCAAGGATGCCATAAGGAATATCAACGACCAGGGGGGGAGGACGAAGAGACTACTACACAGATTTCGATGGTGTCGTTGAAACACCAAACACTGCTACTAGAGGAGTCCTCCAGTACGCTAGTCGGCTCTTGCTCAGAAACAAGTACTTGCTCAGACGCTTTAGATGACACATGCATGACGGCTATTGCCAGTCTCTCTTCTATGTCTCGGCGGCAACGGTGTCTTTCATTCGACGACAATGTCGAGGTCATTCTCCTTCCTCGGCTAGTCTTCGAGGAAGATCTCGACTCCGATGACGAGGAAGGCGACGAGGTACTGGGAAAGGGGGAAGTCGTGAAGAAGACAGACCTCTTTTATCAACGGGGGGAAATAAATATGTGGTTGTGCGAGGAGAGAATGCGAAAAGCTGGTATCGATCCAGACAATTTTGATTGGCGAGCGACGAGGTAGTAGTCTAGAAAAGCCATCACATAAGCGAGAGTAATGACGACATCCACCACCAGTTTCGATAACAGTTCAAAACTAATGTCCAGGTAATGAATACCAAGTAAAATATGGACAAGAAACGCCGACAGGCTTTTCCTCTAGTCTTTCTACAAAGTGACGCCGGGACGAAACGCTTTGAAGTAGTATGAACAAATCTTAAAACCAATGTGCTACATAAAACAGCGCTGCGATCATCCAAGGGATCCAAAGTTTCTACAAAGTGACACCGGGACGAAACGCTTTGTAGTAGTATAAACAAATCTTAAAACCAATGTGCTACATAAAACAGCGCTGCGATCATCCAAGGGATCCAAAGGGTGCACATTAGAGTGCGACAGCGCTTCAAGAAAACTGCTTACACATCAACAGATTCCTCTTTCTTGGCCGAGCTTGCTTCGTCATCATCTCCTAGAGGGACGCTGGCACCCTTGTCGGCAGCTTCCCGAGCAGCGACCCACTCATCGACTTCCTCGTCATAACCATCCAACAGACACAGCTCCCAGCCGTGAAAGAAGCGAGGAGCCAAGAACAGGCGGGCGGGGATGCACAGCAAAGTCATGAACGGGAAGGCAATAGCGATCGATGGCGTGTTCTGCACAAAGAACACCCCCAAGAAAAAGACAATCTGGAAGACTGTGAACATGTGGATGCGACCAGTAGTCATGTACTTGGTGTAAGGTCGCTCGGCAAACTTGCTCGGTTGCTGGAAGAACATCAAGAAGCGTGTCCACATCTGGATACTGGGAAGGGAAGACAGACCCATGAAAAGGAACACTCCCAACAACACGGGGAGAGGAATGAGCTTCAACGCCTTCAAGAACAACAGGGACAAACCAACCAACAAGTGCGAGAAGAACAGGGTCAGGCGGTTCTCTTGCACACGGATGATGCTCCCGTCCTTGTCCTTCTCAGCCAAGTTGTTCAAATGGACAAGGCAAGGAACGGTCGTGGCCACGAGCCAAGGAAGCCCAAGGAAACCGTTGACCATGTTGCAGATTCCGTTCAAGAAAAGATCCCAGTTGTAGGCCTCGCCGTGTTGCAAGTTGTTGCCGGGGTTGTAGATCAAGTGCCAAGTGATACCGTTGTCAAGGTAGAACAAGATGTACGAGAGGAGGGCAGGTCCAGCAGCCATGAAGGGAACCCAGCTCTTTCCGTTCAAGTCGCCCATCGCAGCGAACCAAGAGCGGGTACCCCAAGCAGCAGCTTGACCTTCACAGTCGTCGGGCCAGTAAGTGGTGCAGCTGGAGTCGCAGCAAGCGTAGGTGGGCTCGAACTTGTCGGGAACATTCAATCCGGGGACTTCGATGCTGGAGAATCCAAGGTTGGCGACCAACGCCCAGACGATGACGGCGCTGGTAACGGCGAAATCGTGGACCGAGTTGCGGATCTCCTGGTTGCAGAAGAAAGCCGAAGTCTTGAATCCTCGGAGGAAGAAGATCGTAGCGGTAGTTCCAAAGCCCAAAATGATGTTGAGCAGGGCCGTCTCGTACATGCTGTAGTTCTCAGAAGTTTGGTTGTCCGAGTGGAAGGAGTTCTCGGGGTCCAAGTATCGAAGAAGTCCACCCGGTCCGAAGGGAGACCCGATAGCGTTCAAGATGAAGATAGACACAATCAACAAAGCAAAGATATCATCCGTGAATCGGGTAGCGTAGCGGATGTAGCGGGTCAAGTCAAAGAAGGCCGTGAACGTGGTGTAGCCGAACGTCCAAATCGACACCCAAGCATAGAACGGGAGGAACGGAATGTCAAGGTTCTTGGACATCTCATAGATGACGGTACTCATGATCAACACTGGACCGGTGGATCCGACAATGATGGTGGGCATACCACTAAAGACCGACATGAAGACACCAACCCAGCAGGTTGCAAGAATGGTTTCGACGGCTCCGATGTGATTCTCGGTGTTACGCGAGTAAACAGCACCAAAGGTCAAGGTGGGAGCGATCACGGTAATGAACATCAAGAGCGACACCGCGACGGTCGTTTGGTTGAAGTTGGTGACTTCGGAAAACCAGTGGGTTCCGATGGTGGTCTTAACCTCCTCAATCAAACCACGGCCCCATGGCTTTCCGGGTTCTGGTCGTTGGTGATAATGGATTAGGAGGCAACCAGCCACGGAGGGAAAGAAGAAAGAAGGAGATGATGAATATCATGAGGATTTGCATTTCACAACACTTCGTCATCGATGGAATGCAAGAAACAACTAGTACCTACCGATAAAAACCTTTCCAGCGGTAGGGATCAAGTCTTCGTTGCTTTTAGTACTATCTTTGCCTGACATGGTGACAGAGCTCGCTTCTGTTGTGCTGGCTAAAGAAGTTTCCGTGTCGTTAGGTCAGCAGCTTTGGCAATCGACTTGGATTGCAAATTATGAGGGCAAGAAATGTGTTTGCAATTTGGCCTCGCATCTAGATTTCGTGGAGTTGTTCTTGCACTGACAATGTTGGCGTCACCCCAGCAATCAAAGAATTTTTTCTGTCTCTACCCTTACGTCATGTCCAACTTTCCGAGTAGTGTTACAAGCAGGGAAAGGTGGGCTATTATTTCATTTCATTAACCGCCAGCCTTTTTCTGTTAGGCCTTGCATCGGCATGTCCTTGCGATTTTGAATGCCGAGTAGCTCTGGGCGCTGTATGGCCCCGTGATAACGAGCTAACGACGTCAGGAGACGAACTTCCCTTTATTCTGCATTGCTCACACGAACAGTCTACCTTATCATGGTGGGACTGGAATACGGAGATCAAGATAGGAAGTCAGGAAAGAAGCGGCCGCTCCTTCCAATGAGATCAATTGCTCGTTCGGAAAAGTTGGGCGAAGCGGCGGAAAGTCCTTGTCGAAGTTTCCACAGAACCTCACTTTGGAGGTTTCATAAATGCCCTCTTACGCCGGATGTTCGGTTATCTCCTTGCGAATCCTATGACTCCTATGTCTGCCCGCCCTTTGTGACATGTCTTCCATCGTGCAGTCTGTTTTCCGATAGCAGCAGTTCGTGCTGACCGCGGGTTGTCATTTTTGCCCAAAGCAATACTACGGCACTACCACTACTAAGCAGCGAGTTCGCGCTATCTTTAGAAGGAGCTACTACCTTGACGATCGAGAGTAACCATCTCGCCACCGGGGGGGGGACCACGATACTAGTACTACTAAGCAACGGCTACTACTTAGGTAGCTGCTAAATGGACCATAGCGCGCACTTTTCGCTGCTTTAATAGTAGTACTAGCCTACTAGTAGTGGACATCCATCATCCCAGCCGACGAGTCTCCTCCTCGTCGCCGGACGCCACCTCGATCCATTTTACTTCTTTCTCGTCCCTGTTGGTCGTGGGGTTACTTTCCTTTGAGGAGTAGTTCTTCTTCAAACATCCTACTAATTTAACACAAAACTGCGCTGCTTTCAACCACATATGTTAGAGAAACCCATAAAGCATGATGATCAAAGCCCTAAGAATCCTCCTGCGCCAAGTGGCTTCAAGTGTGGCAAAGCATCGTTTTGGACAACAAGGAAGACAAGCTGTCCGCCCACGAGTTGCTGTAAGGCAGCGACAATGGGACCTGCTTAGACATCAACAGATTCCTCTTTCTTGGCCGAGCTTGCTTCGTCATCATCTCCTAGAGGGACGCTGGCACCCTTGTCGGCAGCTTCCCGAGCAGCGACCCACTCATCGACTTCCTCGTCATAACCATCCAACAGACACAGCTCCCAGCCGTGAAAGAAGCGAGGAGCCAAGAACAGGCGGGCGGGGATGCACAGCAAAGTCATGAACGGGAAGGCAATAGCGATCGATGGCGTGTTCTGCACAAAGAACACTCCCAAGAAAAAGACAATCTGGAAGACTGTGAACATGTGGATGCGACCAGTAGTCATGTACTTGGTGTAAGGTCGCTCGGCAAACTTGCTCGGTTGCTGGAAGAACATCAAGAAGCGTGTCCACATCTGGATACTGGGAAGGGAAGACAGACCCATGAAAAGGAACACTCCCAACAACACGGGGAGAGGAATGAGCTTCAACGCCTTCAAGAACAACAGGGACAAACCAACCAACAAGTGCGAGAAGAACAGGGTCAGGCGGTTCTCTTGCACACGGATGATGCTTCCGTCCTTGTCCTTCTCAGCCAAGTTGTTCAAATGGACAAGGCAAGGAACGGTCGTGGCCACGAGCCAAGGAAGCCCAAGGAAACCGTTGACCATGTTGCAGGCTCCGTTCAAGAAAAGATCCCAGTTGTAGGCCTCGCCGTGTTGCAAGTTGTTGCCGGGGTTGTAGATCAAGTGCCAAGTGATACCGTTGTCAAGGTAGAACAAGATGTACGAGAGGAGGGCAGGTCCAGCAGCCATGAAGGGAACCCAGCTCTTTCCGTTCAAGTCGCCCATCGCAGCGAACCAAGAGCGGGTACCCCAAGCAGCAGCTTGACCTTCACAGTCGTCGGGCCAGTAAGTGGTGCAGCTGGAGTCGCAGCAAGCGTAGGTGGGCTCGAACTTGTCGGGAACATTCAATCCGGGGACTTCGATGCTGGAGAATCCAAGGTTGGCGACCAACGCCCAGACGATGACGGCGCTGGTAACGGCGAAATCGTGGACCGAGTTGCGCATCGTTTGGTTGCAGAAGAAAGCCGAAGTCTTGAATCCTCGGAGGAAGAAGATCGTAGCGGTAGTTCCAAAGCCCAAAATGATGTTGAGCAGGGCCGTCTCGTACATGCTGTAGTTCTCAGAAGTTTGGTTGTCCGAGTGGAAGGAGTTCTCGGGGTCCAAGTATCGAAGAAGTCCACCCGGTCCGAAGGGAGACCCGATAGCGTTCAAGATGAAGATAGACACAATCAACAAAGCAAAGATATCATCCGTGAATCGGGTAGCGTAGCGGATGTAGCGGGTCAAGTCAAAGAAGGCCGTGAACGTGGTGTAGCCGAACGTCCAAATCGACACCCAAGCATAGAACGGGAGGAACGGAATGTCAAGGTTCTTGGACATCTCATAGATGACGGTACTCATGATCAACACTGGACCAGTGGATCCGACAATGATGGTGGGCATACCACTAAAGACCGACATGAAGACACCAACCCAGCAGGTTGCAAGAATGGTTTCGACGGCTCCGATGTGGTTCTCGGTGTTACGCGAGTAAACAGCACCAAAGGTCAAGGTGGGAGCGATCACGGTGATGAACATCAAGAGCGACACAGCGACGGTGGTTTGGTTGAAGTTGGTGACTTCGGAAAACCAGTGGGTTCCGATGGTGGTCTTCACCTCCTCACACATACCACGGCCCCATGGCTTTCCAGGTTCTACTCGATGATAATTTGAGCGACGAGAAGAAAGAAGAATAGCAATGGAGGTGAGGATGCGCATTTCAGGAGTACGGGGGTGTTGCGTCGTCGATGGAGTGCAAGCTACTTACCGATGAAAACCTTTCCGGCAGTAGGGATCAAGTCCTCGTTGCTTTTAGTATCTTTGGATGACATGGTGACAGAGCACGATTCTGCGGGGCTGGTCAAAATTTCCGTGTTGGCGGGTCAGCAGCCTTGGCAATCGACTTGGATTGCAAATTATGAGATCAGGATTCCCTTTTGAGTTTTGGCGTCGCGACTTGAAATTTCGTGGTCGTTGTTCTGGAATGATGCGGGCGTCATCATCTTTTCCGTGTCACATACTTATCATGTTCAACTTTCCAAGGAAAGGAAACGGGCTATTGTCATGTCAGTGTCCTCTTCAAGGCCCATGGTTTAGGATTCATCCACGTCGGAACCACCTTTCCTGAGGAAGCTATGTTTCTTTACCCAGAATGTTTCCGACCTTCTCGGGAACTTGGAAAACAACAGCGGTAAATGAATCGGATTCCCACAAGTGCGTCATGTCCGCCTTCATGCCGAAAGGGTCGATGTCATCTGGTACTTATTCTTGGATGCCTATGGACTATTGTTTGGTTCCACAGGAGCTTATTTTAAGTTCCCAAGAAGCTTCCTGTAGTATCCATCGTTCTGTTTTTCGTAGCAGAAAGATACCGGTAGTTGTGGATGCGGCAGTGTCCAATGGAATCAATAGAGTAGTTCGCAGACTGAGAAAGGGGACAGGAAAGGGACGCAGGAAAGTCCTTTGGTTTCTTCGTGACGAGGGAGAAAGCTCGTTTCTGATGATGACGCACCACCACCGACTGGTGCGCTGACATTGACAAGTCAACAAATTCTTTTGCACGTCTGCACATACGACGAGCTCGATAGCTAGCAGCACAGAAAATGAAAAAGGAATTGCTATGCTATTCATCTTCTAGACAATAGAAATATGCTATCGTCTTTCCTTGGTGTTGGGATATCTAGTAGTAGAGTAGTAGCAGTTGCGCTACCGCCGGTAGTTATGGTGTTCGTCGACAGAATCGGTCCGATCGCCGCCCGTGATCAATCGACTACCGGTAGAATGACCAGCTTCAATTGTACCATTGTGCCACGTGGAAGGCTTCATCGCCCGTCAAAAATTGTTCTGTGGGCGACGAGAAAATCCAAAGATATTTTTGGCTCCAACGCCACCATGATGCCGATTCTAGAGATCCTTCATCGTCCAGTTGCCCATACTTGGCACCGAACGATCACTAATGGCCACTGCATGTATTCCTTGAAAGGAATTTTGGAGCATTGCATGAATCATGACAGGTCGACGGATATCCGCCTGGCTGACGTCCATTGTGTTGATCTGTGTCCATCAATGGGTTGTGACGAGAATCTCGGGCTTTTCTATAGCATCTACGACGAAAGCGTGTAATCCTTCCGTTGAAAGGCCCTATCAAGCCGGATCTTATCTCTGTTTGAAAAGTCACAACTCTGGTTACTTGGGAGATTTGATTGTGGAGTATGGTTGGGGGGATCGCGTTATCAGTCTTTCGAAGGATACACTGCCCATGTTGGCAGAAATCCAGCGCGACGGGAAGACTCAAGTAGGAATTATTCGGCAGCTAGAGTTTGCCGACGCAGAATCCGAGAAATTGCCCAAGCTCATTGTGGATCTTAACCCTGGCTCAGCGTCAAGCGACGAATCATCAGAGTTGGCTCCTCTATTCGACAATGTGAAGGTGGATATCGGTCAATTGACCACAATTTGGACACCAGAACGGCCATTGGACGATACAATAAACGTTTTTCAACAAGTTTCAGGGTCACTGGTGGCACTAGATCCTATTCCTCTTGCTAAAATCGACCGATGTTTGGATGACCTGTATGATGACGCTCGTCGTTCCTTTTGGTCGAGTAAACGAAAGGGATGGACCAAGAAGCAATTGCAGCAAAAAATTGTCCAAACGCCAACGACTGTTTCATTCGCGGAAAAGGCTCAAATAGAGTCAGTGCTACGCCAAATCGTCAAGGCTGGACCCCGTCATGACCAATTGGTAGACTCATCAGATGTGGCGGAGTCGCTGCCCTCCGAAGCTCGACGTACTGCATCTCAGAATCTGTTGATGCAACGGATTCGAGCAGCGACCTTGTTGGGCGAATCTGGGGGAGGCCGATTCAAGCGATTACCGTGCTTGCCTATTTCCTGGGACGCCGCTTCTGGTCTAGTGACCGTGGTCAATGGTGGTTGGGTGGCGGTGGATTCGGCTGTCCGTGCGGGTTCCGAGGCTCGTTCGCTGGCAGAAACGGGGACTTCCCGAGGAACCAACGCCGACGAACGCATCGTACAAAGACTAGAATACCTTGCCATGAGTGGCTCAAATAATAACGAGTCGATACAGCAAGAAGATTTGCAAATGGATGTGCGAGAATTTCTCAAAGCCATGGGCTTGCCATTTAATCCGGAAGGTGCTAGAGAGGCCTTGCTTCGGATGGGAATGTGGTCGGCCGATAGTGACCCATCCAATTTCAAACCACAGCCATGGTCACCCGAAATTCTCCAAGCTGTAAACTGGTACCAAATGATGGATCGCAAGCGAAAGGAACGGCTCACGCGAAACCTCCTCGAAGCGCAGGAGCAGGGAGCATCGCCGACCAGTTCGGCAGCTGTCGGTGCTCTAGAAGGGCGCATCGACCTGACACACCTTCCGTGCCTATGCATAGATGCCACCAGAACCTCATTTCGGGATGACGCTATTGGAATACGAAGTCGTGTGTCAACGGGTCGAAAAGTATCCAAGGACTCCAAGTGGGAAATTCTGATTCATACGGCCGACGTTTCTGACGTCTACTCACCGACGGTTGCCGGGCGCTCGGAGCAACTACAACTTTTGCAAGCGGCCGCGTCGAAGAGAGGAAGTAGTCGCTATGACCTGCCTAGTGGTCCACTTCATCTGCTACCCCCGACACTTCTGGAAACATTGAGCCTGACAACTATGCCGCCCGATGACAGTGACAAGTGTGACGGAGATACTAAGTTCAATCGTTGTGTCACATTGTGGGTTTACATCGATGCGTCAACTGGAAAGTTGTTGGATAGTGGTCTGGAGCGCACTTTGATTTCCAGGCCTATCGCGCTCTCGTTTCAATCAGCGTCTGACTTGTTGCAAGACAACGAATCGGCGCGTTCTCCTGTGATGCAAAAGGCTAAAGCTCTTCTTTCTGTGGTTGAAAGGGATGTTTCGCTATGGAGTGATCATCGGCGAAAAAGAAGTACTAGGGCGAACGAACGGGAGGAACGGCTGAGGGCAAGAGAACAAGTTGATCGTCTAGTATACGGTGAGTCGGATAGCGGTAGGTACACCAGGAGTGACGATGGGCGAGATGGGTTCCGGCGGACGCGAGGCCACCGCTTGGTGGATACTTGCTTGGACCTTCATGGTATTGCTCTCGCAAGATTATTACAGGGAGCGAAAGCTAGCCTACCATACGTATCGGGAACTCAGCGCGATGGTAGGGTCGCGTCTGCCCCGTTGCGACGCTATATCGACGGTATGGCACAAAGGCAAGCTCTTTCAGTTCTCTGTGGATACGGAGGGGAGCCTCTTTCCAAAGACGAATGTATGCAAATTGGGGTTGAAGCTACAAAAGCCATAAATGCGATCTCCAATATTCAGTCGTTCAAGCCGACAGCAGCGCCGAAACTACGGAAACCCACAACAAAGCTCCAAAAGCAGCAGCAAGCGGCCCGGGCTCTAGCGCACAAACTATCTTCAACCAATGCTGGTGAACCCTTTCTTGCCATGAGCACGGGTATACAGAGCGAGGTGGTGATTTTGGGCGTGGGAGCAGTCGCATCTTGTAGGGGGATCAAGGGCACTCTCAAACCAGGAGCAAAGGTGCTCGTGTCGATTCGACATGTCGATCCGTTGACGGGAGAGGTGAAAGCGACGATTGTGCGCCACGATTCTTCGAGTTCAGAATGAGAAACCCTGAATTCTGAAAGCAATTGAAGTTAGCTGAATGAACGATGCGTCTGGTGTAAGGTTGACTCTGGATTCCCCCGTCCCGTCACCGGCACGGTCGCACCAAGCTTCGATCGAATCCCTCACTCCTCCCCACTACAGCAAAAAGAATGAGTTTGAAGCATCGTTAGCCAATATCGTCAATAAGAAACAGCAGCAGCAACCATGGGCTTGGTGGGGGGAGCATCGTCATGACCATCATCGCCGCGAAAGGTCAAGCCTTTAATAGCACTACCGCCGCAGAAGTGACTCAGTCATTGCGGAAAGCAGCCATGGATGTAGCGCTCAAGGATGCAAATTATCAGGTTCGCCATCGGGCGCCAGAACTAACTCCGGATATAACAGAACGTTTGAGTGCCAACACACACCACCAGCGGAGAGGCGACAACATCAACAAATCCTGAACGGCGGAAGGAGGTTCTCATAGCGCCTTCCCCAAGTCGTCGGCGAGCAACGATGAAGCTTCCCCATGAAGCTAGAGCTAGCATCAACAAGCAACCAAAGCAATGCAATGTACCCAGCTTCTCTATAGTTTAAGCAACGTAGAGATGTAGATAACTAGCTACAACAACTCCTGCATGAAACTACTACTACATACTAGCTCGTTCCTGTTCCATTCTACGTAAGTGGTAACGCAGATATAGACCCTTCTGCTGCAATTAACTTTACTAGTAGGATAATCTATCTATATTCATCGAACCTAATTGGCTTCACCTGTTGTGCTATTTACTGCTATGATAGTATAGAAAACCCCTTTGTTGTTGTTCATGGCATGCTGACACATTCGACTAGAATTGAGACACGATTGCTTTGCCACGACTGACGCGAAGGACATCCTCGCGATCCTTCGAGAAGATCAAGATCCGAATGACCGCCGACGGCCTCCCATCGGCTCCATGGGCCCGATGAAGATGCAGCATCCACACCTCCTACACATTATCTTCAGCAAATACAGTCCTTTACCGCATTCACGACATCGAAGCAAGGGCTGGTTGGGTCTCTCTTGCCAGAAAAGCCGCAGTATCCTCATAGAGCCAACGATGATTTCACGTATTCCAGCGGCTGTTTTGCTCCTGGCCAACCTTTCTCTGGTCTTGGCCGACCAGACGACTGGATCCATTGACCCTCAGCCGGAGGATTTTGCCGACTTTGTTGCCGACATTACCGACCCCACCACTCCTTTGCCATCTTGTGAAACAGTTGGTGTTCAAGAAGTTTTGGGTTGTATGGCTCTTTGCGAGGCGATCAGTGGAGGTTCTGTCGACACTGACAATACACGCGACAGCAATGGGAATTTTGTTTGCACATGCGAGAATATGGTTGCCTGTAACGACCAGCCAACGTGTGCGCAATTGTTGATTCTTCCTGGTCGTGTCGAAGAAGCCTGTACCTCCTTTTGTGGGACTCAATTTATGGCATTTGAAGATAAAGTCCAGTATGCTGGAGACATTAGTACTGGAAACAAGGATTTGACGCATTTTGTTGTGGAATGCCGTTGCGATGGCAATGTGGAATGCTCCGATGCTGTCTTGTTTTCCGATTTGGCCTATCCTATTACCTGCACGTCGTTGGGAGTCGATTCGGAAGAAACTTGCGATTCCTATTGCACCACTGAAAGCGGCGGACTGTTTGATTTGGGAGGCAACTACACTGTAAAAGAAGGCACCAGTCAGGGAACTTGTGAATGTCAAGCCACTAGTGTCAATGCATTGAGGGACAAAGACGTGGCTCAAGCCTGTACGGATATTCCCTCACCGGCGGGGCCTCAAGCATGTTCACTTCAGAACCCTTGCCCGACGCAAGCTCCCAACGCCCAGAGTAGTGGATGGTACCCACCGACCAGCGCAGCCGTGGTCGCTGCCGGACTCACATTGGGACTTGTATAGACAAGTTACAATACGGTGTTACGGAAACTAGGAGCAATCCAGGGCTAGCATGACAAGGAATGGGTCCGACGCTGAAGGATACGACTTGATGGGAACTTGTGTGTGCGTGTGTGGTGCGATATGTGCAGAAGGTTACTCTAAAGGAGAAGCGTGAAAATGAGTCTCTTATCCTATCAACTTGGATTAATGTTACTGGATACATACTGTCTAGTAGAGTATGGATTTTAGACTCGTCGAATGACATTCAAGCCCGTCTTGGAGCTTTCAAACGCCAGAATCGAAGTGTCGGCATACAAAATCTTCCACCTGGTAGGAGATTCCGCATTCTTGACGCGATACGACAGTGTAGCACTGGTCTCATCATACACCAACTGTTCTCCCACCACGGAAATGGTCGGCAAGAAAGGTAACGTCTCAATCTCTAGCGTCATTAGCCCCTCCTTGAAATCAAAAGTTACGACTTCTCGATTCGGTAGATAGCCGTCCAACCACTGACCCACCAAGGGTATCTTTGCCACGGAAGAACTAAAGACTAGTTCAAATGTTCCCGAGATTAAATCTTGGGAAATGGTGCTGGCTTGGCCTTTTTGTTTCATCATGGCTTCCAGCACGGCTACGACAGTGGCAGACGCGACCGATCGTTCCAAGCCACATTGCCGCAAAATTTCTGGTTGTTGTTCGGCTGCAACATTGGGGTTACTATTGTCGTCGTTGGATGAATAAAAGTTGCGTGTGCCGATTTCTGCTTGGCGTGGAATAGACGTACGCCATACGTAATGCCCGCCAATGACAAAGGCGTCGGCGCGAGGAAGAGCAAACAGGCTCACCAGCAGCAGACGGACCACCAGTAGTATTGCCACGATGCCCGAATACTATCGCCCCAGAAGAATTGTCATGGATACTAGGATCTAATGCTCGGGGATAAGGTATTCTTTGGGCAACCAGAGTGGCATGGTCAAAGAATTTTCATCCGAAGTCTTTGGCTCGCGAAATCTGCTTCCAACATGCAATCGAAAAGCGAAGAAATCAAAGGAGTCGTACGAAAATGACCGCGCGCGCCCGCCGGCTCCGAATGACCGCCCACGCGCGCTCGTCATCGAAGAAAGAACAAAATTCCCACTCCGACGCCTTTTGGTTGACATGGTGCGATCACCCACGATGTGATGCTGCATTCACAAAAGTTCTTCGGCCTCTGTTCTTATTCGACGGACGGATGTGCATTGATTGATGGATGGATGGATTATTGAGTCAGCCATCATTTCTTTGATCTTCTCCGACGACGCTTCTCTAAAGAGCTAGTGGTTCAATACACTTGTGAAGACAATCCATCCTCGTCACGACCTACTAGAAGACCATAAAGTGGACGGTCATTGTTTTTGTCGCATTGACAACAAGAATCCATTCATCCACTTCCTTGCATAAATCCCAGACTACGCAACCATGAAGTCACTCCCACCTACTCTGCGACACGCCCCAGCCTCTCTGGCTCGTCGTCTACGTGGTTTGGAAGTCGCCAAGAAGTCTCGCACCTTTTCTACTGCCGCCGTCCAGGATGACTTTCCCCCCGCACCGCCCGCCAAGGCCTTTGGCGGAAAATACCAGTGGGACGATCCTTTGCTCCTCCGAGAGACGCAACTCACCGAAGAAGAACGACAAGTCTGGGACATGGCTCATGCCTTTTGTCAGCAAGAATTGCAACCCCAAGTTCTGAATGCGAATCGAAACGAAGATTCCTTGGATAAAGCTGGCATGCAGGCACTGGGCAGTGTGGGGCTGCTGGGCGCCACCATTCCCGAAGAATACGGCGGCTCGGGCCTGGGCTATGTGTCGTATGGTCTATTGGCGACAGAGGTGGAACGAGTGGATTCCGGATATCGATCGGCCATGTCGGTGCAGTCCTCTCTGGTCATGTACCCCATCTTTCAGTACGGGAGTGAAGAACAACGACGCAAATATCTGCCAGAGCTGGCTGCGGGAAATCTAGTTGGATGCTTTGGATTGACAGAGCCAAATCATGGTTCGGATCCTTCGAGTATGGAAACGACGGCCACTTTTGATGCCGGTACCAACGAGTTTGTCTTGCAGGGATCCAAAAATTGGATTACCAACAGCCCCATTGCCGATGTCTTTGTGGTATGGGCTCGTACCAAGAAACAAAACGGTGAAGGAAGTGAAATTAGAGGATATCTCATGGAAAAAGGAACTCCTGGTTTGGAAGCACCCAAGATTGAAGGCAAGTTTTCCTTGCGGGCTAGTGCTACGGGAATGATCTTTATGGATCAAGTTCGGATTCCCAAAGAAAATCAACTGCCCAACGTGGCGGGCCTGAAAGGACCCTTTGGATGTTTGAACAATGCTCGATATGGTATTGCTTGGGGTGTCTTGGGTGCAGCCGAAGCTTGTTTGCATCAAGCTCGAAACTATACCTTGGATCGTCATCAGTTCGGAGCCCCACTGGCCGCCAATCAATTGATTCAAAAGAAGTTTGCCGACATGTCCACGGATATTACTCTTGGTCGACAAGCTTGCTTGCAAGTGGGACGCCTCATGGAAGCTGGCAAGGCAGCCCCCGATATGGTCAGTATGATCAAGCGCAACAATTGTGGCAAGGCACTCGACATTGCTCGTCAAGCTAGGGACGTCCTCGGTGGCAATGGCATTAGCGACGAGTATCATGTTATTCGACATGTCATGAACTTGGAAGCGGTCAATACCTACGAAGGTACACATGATATCCATGCTCTTATTCTCGGCCGCGCTATTACAGGAATCCCTGCCTTTGTGCCCAACTATCATCCAACAACCAAATAAGAACTCAACTAGCCCAGAGAGATTCAAAGATAGAAGAGAACAGCCCATAGAGAACCAGCCGAATACAAATTGTGAACGAGTGCTTGAATTGTGCTACCGGTAGGAAGGATAAGAAGTCATTTGAGTTTCTCATTGGGGCGGGACTCCCTCTATGTAAAAGCTTCTAATGAAAAGGTTTGTAGTTGGTTGCGCATCGCCATGCGAACATCGGACTCGACCCACCATAAGGTGGTGAGAACTACCGGTACTATGCAGCCACCTCATCCATCCAAACAGATGGACATACTTCTCGTTTCGTTCTTGCCATCAATAAATATTTATTAAGGACACTCAAAACTATCCGGGGTACCGGTAGTTTGGCCGAGCGTTCCTTTCCAATAGAGGTATTATCTGCTAAATGGATAGTGCGAACTTTTCGCACATTAGAAAGCATCACTACGCGTCTACTACCAGTAGGGATTTATCAATTGTTCGTAGAGATTTATACTGGTGAACGGCATGGCGGAAGGAAGACGAGGAAAACAAGGTTCGCTCCCGAAACCTGTAGTTTCCACTTTTTCACTCTAGCGAAGCAGTGTAACATAGAGAACAAGAACCAAGAACAGCTGAGTGTTCTGATTGTGGGGTTCGCTCTCTCAGTCGCGAGTGCCGTGCAACACGCAATTGTTAACATTCTACTTGAAGCCTTGTGAGAAACTCCTACAGCCCGCGGCGACAAGACCAGTTTTCGCGAAAAAGTGGGCAACCGCTCGTTCTTCGGGCGCTAATAATTTGTTTCACATCGAGAACAGCTGGAAGAAATATAGGAGAGAGAACAAACAAACGCAACCACGGGTAGGCGCGCAGTGACTTACCGCCTCTATCACAAAATTTAACACACAACCCTCATAAAATCCAAACGTAAACATTTAGTGTTCTTTCTTTCTCCTCATTTGGCAAAACTCACTCTCTACCTAGCTAGACAAACATGACATACCGCAAACCTATTTCGACCCCAACTGCAACGCAATTAACCCCCTTGTTGCTTCGAGGCTCTCATCGTCTGAGACCGGTATCCCTACCGACGATTTCCCAACGCCGCTTCACGACGGGGGGCGACGATATACAAACATATCTAGTACTACCATACCCTTCAGAACGGGGGAGTCGAAGGGCTTCTTGTCTCGAGATTATAAACGCTGCACTCAAGATCGTCGAGGAAATCGATGACTTTTGAGAATCGGTTGCAGGAGCCCTAGGAGCAACATTGCTTCCAACAGCCGAGAAACAGGAGGATTTCCCCCTCTAGTAGCACAACCAGAAAGCATTTACTGAATTGCTACAAGATGGCTTAACATAGGAATGGTGCTCATGCCGTCAATGTCTACTGAGTCAGCGCGCTCTTCTCTTTGACGACGTTTGTATCGATCAACAAGCGATAGCTCTAACCAAGAATAGATTTACGTTTAGCTGTTTTCGCGAGTCTTTAGTAGTCAGAGGGGAACATGGCGACCGTCCACGTGCAAGGATTGACTCTGCTCTTAAAACTCGTTCCACAGCTTCTTGTAGTGCTTCGTCGATTGTGCGACCATATTCATCTGTATGGTCGTAGTCAATCTGGCAGTGCCCACGAATCGTCCTAGCGCCTCACCGTGACATCGAAGAATCGTGGTTGGACAGTCCGCTGTTCGGGAATGAGTTGATTGATCGCTCTTTGACGACGTTTGTATCGATCAACAAGTGATAGCTCTCACCGAGAATAGATTTCTTTTCTGCTCTGTCGCGAGTCTTTAGTAGTCAGCCGGCAGATGGCATCCGCCCTCGTCGTGCGAGGATTCTGCTGTCAGTCAGATCACGATACACTATTTCGATCAGCTCGTTCCACAGCTCCTTGTAGTGCTTGGTCGATTGTGCGACCATTTTCTTCTGCATGGTCGTAGTCAAGCTCGCAGTAACTCCGAATCATCGTAGTAGAGCCTCACCGCGACACCAAGCCATCCTTGTTGGGCAGTCCGCTGTTTGTGAATGACTTGATTGATTGCTGAGCCAGCTCGCTCATCTCTTTGACGACGTTTGTATCGATCAACAAGCGATAGCTCTAACCGAGAATAGATTTCCTTTTCAGCTTTGTCCCGAGTCTTTTGTAGTCAGCGGGTACATGACAACAAGCGATAGCTCTAACCGAGAATAGATTTCCTTTTCAGCTTTGTCGCGAGTCTTTTGTAGTCAGCGGGTAGATGACGACCGTCGTCCGAGGATTCTGCTGTCAGTCAGATCACGTTCCAATATTTTGATCAGCTCGTTCCACAGCTCCTTGTAGTGCTTTGTCGATTGTGCGACCATATTCTTCTGCATGGTCGTAGTCAATCTGGCAGTGCCCCGAATCGTCGTAGCGCCTGACCGTGACATCAAAGAATCCTGGTCGAGCAGTCCGCTGTTCGTGAATGAGTTGATCGATTCTGGAAGCATCGGAAACCTTGTCGTTGGTAGAGTAAAAATAGAGGAGATGCCGACACGGTGGATTTGTCATTTTGTTCCAAAAGGCCCGCGAGCGTGATATGCTACAAGTGAACAGGCACCACGCGCTGAGACTCAAGGACGCCGCCACGAGATATATTTTTCTAGACATGCTGTTCCATCCAGGAAAAGGAAAGGCATCACACCAAAAGGGTCCAAGATTCCAAGGCATGTGCAAATAGCACGGACAGGAATCGTATGCCACATACTGCAAATTCGGGAGAACGCCATCACCATTATCCAAAGCAGCTGACGAGGAGTCTCTCAACAATTCTTCCCACAGAAAGGCCCCTCCATTGGACCACATGTGAACGACAACTGGAATCGGCCTTTTTGGAGAACTCTCCCCGTTTCTTTCCCTCGATACTTCCACTTGCCGAAGAAGTGATTCCGTTTCTCGTCGGATCGCCCGAGCTACTGGCTTGAGTCGCCCGTGCTGTGCCCGAAGAAAATCCAGTGGCGGGCTTCGAGCTGCAACAACGGCACATTGTCTGTCAAGGTACAAATCAGAGAGCCGCCGGAGATTAGCCCGGCTTGTGCCCAGGGGTCCCAGTACTATTGCGATGGCCTTGGGGTTTTCATGAACGTAGGTGACGACGTACTTGGACGACGGCAGCATTGCATGCCAATTCTACGGCTGTCCAGTCTTAAATCGTGGTGGTTGGAGCTTGCTCGGTTAGTTTCGTGATTCTTGGATATTGCTCCAATGCGTTCCAGAGGGGAGAGCGTGATTCAAGGAGTGCAAGGGGATGCTTCGACTAGCGACCCCTTGCCCTCCTATTAGCAAAAGAAAAATGAAAGATCCAATGTGCTGCTGCTGGGCTCGGTGGCAGGTCTCGCTCCCACCACGAACCAATCCGATGGATCGCGGAATTCCGGGGAAATTTCGGATCCACGCGTCATGACAGCGGACAGACGAAGTTTCGTACTTTTTCTACGTAATGAACAGAATGGTCTGTCTGTCTGTAGATATGTCGGTCTTCCCCACGATCCAAGATACACGATTTGGATTTTTGTGATCGGTCGTCGTCTTGTTTCGAGCTCATTAAAAATCCAAATCCCAGAACTGCAAAAGGCATCTCAACTCTCCACCACAACACAACAAACAAACCTCATGTTAATCAACAAACGCAACAAAGATGATGAATCTCACTCGTCGGTAGCTTCTGGTCATACTTGGTCCCCAGGTAGTGGTCAGCAGCAGCATCCTCGTGAAGATAACGACGATGCCTTTTCCCAGTCTGTACTGTCGGCACCAGGCTGCCTAAATCGTGGGTGCGAGGCTGGAATCGAAGGCCTTGATTCCCATGAATACCCACCATTCGCACCTGCGTTACCAATGGCCGATAACAATGGCTTCCCTGCTCCGGCTGCTGTTCCGCTGGTTGTCGAGGTGGATGCTGAAACTAGAACCATTCGGGTTGAGATGGAGAATGCGGCGGGAGACCAGAATAACAGCGGCATTGGCGCCCAATCATCCACCAATACAAACCATGGCAATGATAACCCCATGGCGAGGCTGAGTCGGTATCAACGATGCTGGCTCATTGTTTTTGTACGGAAATGGGCCCGCTGCACGGGGGCCTACACAAGAGCCGCGGCTCGCAAGTATAGCCCCAAGGTGAAGCAAGCTGCCGGCCGTTCGGCTGTGGTCGTCAAGAAGGCATCCGTCCGCTCAGTTTCCTTTGTACGGACCCAGTCAGTCAAGTGTAAGAACCGAGCCGTGGAGTTTAGTGAAAAGCACCAGGTGCGGGATAAGGCGCGCACCTCTGTCAAGGAACTTGGAAATGGTGTTCAAAATGCTTCCAAGGCGACGGTCAAGGGAGTCAAGAAGGTATCTGTTGCCACTGCTAGAGGAATCAAGGACTTGGAGGAGAAACATCATATCATGACCAAATCGAAGCGTGGACTGAAGAAGGGTGGTAGAATGATTCGCAACGCATGGAATGGTAAGCCTCTAGACGCAGGACCACGCAATAGCTCTTCCTGCCGGACCGCCGGTGGATCGGGGAGCTCGTTCGCAGCACCGACAGGGCCAATAGTTGTTGACACGCAGGTCGACGGAGGGGGCTCTCCAAAGGTCCCGCCGCCTTCGTCGGAATAGTGATACGAAACTATACGAAGGGAGTTACGCGAACAAAGCAAAACAAGGATAGGAACAAGGCAGTGAAGTGGTTTCATTTTCCACTATAATAATAATATGATTTCAACCAGACAGAATAGTCGGCATTGTGCTAGGGTCTTTCTGGGGATATACACCTTGTTCGGCACTTTCTATATTGTTATGGGGATTCTGTTCCTGGTTCTCTCTTCGAAGTAAGTAGACACACACGTTTCTTGCCCTCTATCAGAATGTCAGATGCTTTTCGCCATCCTGTCCTCTGGTCTCTCCAAGAACCATGCAGATGAGCAGAGACCTGACGGCGAGGCCGCGGCATCCTCGTGGTCAAATGGGGTGATATGGTAAAAGCCTAGTAACAAATGCAGCTAGAATCTTCACTGACCCTCGGGTTCGGCAAGAAGGAGGTGAGGATCTGCAGCGCAGCACTGGATAGTCCCTCTATAGCTAGTAGGTAGCAATAGACGTAGTGGTGAGAACATCATCTAGCTTCCATAGTAGAGAGTTTTAGAACTGCATTCGCCGTTGATCTGGACGAATATCCGGGTCCTCGAATTTAGTCAACGCACCCCCTCATCTGTCACGATGATGTCACCTATCCAGGAAGCGGAATGATGTCATCATCCAATGAAAGACAAATGGGGCTCCCTTCTTTCATTCTTTGACGTCTTTCTCTTCTTCAACAAACGGCGGCCTGCCCGCCGCGATGCGAAGAAAATCGAGTCTCCAACCACACGCACGAGACACCAAAAAGACGCCCGAGTTTGCCACCACCCTCGTTTGCCGGCAGAAAGGCATACAAAGGAGTGGGTCTCATGTCTATCTCAAAAGCAGCGCTTCAATCCTTTCCCAAATAAGCTCGTTGGGATCGGAGAATGGAAACAGGCCCCAAGAGAGACTCAAAACCACAGGAACAAAACGAAATGTTGACAAGGCTTTGGAAGAAAGTCAAAGGGTCTCACCCTGTAGATGTGGCTTCTCGTAGGCAAAGGAGGGGCAAGTGTGTCAAAGATACGAGCGGCCAATCACAACCTGAAGAAGAGCAGCAGAACGTTGATGGCTCGTCAGGGTCGGACTCGGACTCCTCTAGTGAAGGATACTATTCTCTTGACGAGATGATCACTGTGCCAACTCGACGTCAAAACGGCGAGGCAGTTGCCCCTCCTGATGCTCCGCGCGTCGACCTAAAGTTCTTGGCCAGAACTCATTTCCCTGAATTCGACCTGGAGAGTATTCCCGACGGCGAAACAACAGAAAGCAGTGATGACGAATCAATCACCCAAAAGAAAGCAGAGCTATATCGCACCAAGGAGGATCAAGATGTGGCGGTCTTCATGGAGTTGGTCAAACGGATGAACATTAAAAGTCTTTTGCACCTGCTTCAAGGTCATGTACGGACTCAAAATCTCCCGCCGGGTTATGTCAGAGAGTACACGCAGGCACTCTCGACGAAGAAGGATGACAAGGAAAGTACGTCTGAGGACGCAGAGAATGCTATTCAGAAAAAGCCGTTGGAAAAGAAGAAACACTTCCGGTGGGCGGAGGTGAGAGACGAGAAAGTACGTGCCGTGGTGCACGAAATTGAGAGTATCAAGGAGTACAAATTTCTTTGGTGGACCCCCGAAGAGATGCACGCGATACGCACGGAGCTGATAGACATTGTTCAGTTCTTCAAGAAGCGACGCCCGAACTACATCTTGTCAGTTGAAGTCGTAGCCAAGCAAACTGAGCCCCAATCGGTCATTGAAGAGAACATGAAGAAGTTGACAGAGGACTCTTTCCCCCGTGGCTTAGAGACGCATATTGTGAAGTTGCTGAGCGATCACCGACGAAACACAATCCAGGCTGTCCTAGAAGAACAGAAGGAATGTCGCGAGTGCAACGACAATGCGGAAACGACAATGCATTGCCTCCACGAACAGTCTTTAGCTTACAGCCGCATGTCCGCTAAGTTTGCTGCGTGCATGGCAAAATGCGACGAAATTGACGCTCTGAAGGCAAACATGTCTCGGTGGTATGGAAGCGCTCAAGCAGCAAACGTTTAGCTATGTCGAAAGTTGTATCACTCCACTGCCACTATCATCATTATCGCGCTACTCCAGAACAGGAACTAAAACAGAATTCACTCTTATTTCTAGCTTTCACTATTCATAGACTGCTGGTACAGATAATATGTTACGGTACTGCTACAAGAAGTCGTTCGGGGCGTTGAAAGTAACACGGCCCCAGCAGGTAGCAACAGCAATCTAGGGGTAACCGCTGCGCTACGCGTGACGTCGTAGGCTGGACCACTCTTGGGCAATCTTTTGTGGGGAGCTCCGATAGCGTCGGTGAATACACCCATGCTTTGTCCCCGTTCGCAAGGGCTTTCAGTCCCAACTCTGTAGAAAACAAAGTACAAGTTAGCGAACGGACAGCAACACTAGTCACCAATAAGGAACCGCTGACTTACTCGTCCTTGTTGTGGTGGTTCCACCACTTTCTTCTTCTTGACAACTTTTTTCTTTCCGCTCGACTTCTTCTTCTTTCTCGGCTCGTCATCGGGTGCCGAAAGAATCCAATCACTTTCTAAGGCCTCGGCAGCAGTGATGCGTCTGGTGACATCGACCGTCAACATTCTTGAAATGAGCAGTTTAGCCTCGTCGGAAACTTCTGCCCAATACTTGCGATGGAACTGAAATTCTCCGTAGCGGATCTTTTCCAGACACTCCTCCCCTTCCCCACGGAACGGTCTATAGCCTCCCAAGACGATATAAATGATAACACCCAAACTCCAGACATCGCATTCGACATCGTAATTTGGATTGTGCTCAATGATCTCTGGAGCGACAAAACCTTCCGTTCCACAAACAGTCGTCAAAGAGTTGGGCTGGAGTACCTTTTTGGCGTAGCCAAAGTCCGTAATCTTCACGTCGGTGTCGCTTCCGTCTACCAAAAGCATGTTTTCGGGTTTCAAGTCGCGAATAGCTATTCGCTTTTCGTGACAATAGGCAAGTCCGGCAATCAGACGTTTTGCTACAATCACACCTTCATCTTCATCGTAGAACTCTTTCTCGATGATCTTGTCGATCAAATACCCACCCATGAGTCGTTCCATGACCATGTAGGTGAAATCGGGTTCGTCAAAAACTTCCTTCAGTCGAACAATGTAGGGACATTCAATCAACATCTTGAGACAAGAAATCTCGTTCTGCAGGGCCACCGCATCCTCTTCCCATAAGTCCACACGGGGAATACGCTTGACCGCAAACACTTGTTGAGATTCCCGCTCCTTTCCCTCATGGATAACCGAGAAAGTTCCGATGCCAATTTGCTTGCCCCAATCGTAGCAGTCTTCGAAGTCGTCTTCTGCTGGATTGTCGACCCCCAGTGCGTTTTCGTCTGTGTTCCTTTTTTCACCACCCATTCCAGCCAACGATAAGAACTTGTTGGTTTTGATAAGGGCTTGCAACGCTTTCTTTGCCCCCGCATTTTCTGTGCGATCCGGCATGCTTTTCTCCATCATTTGGGGGCGATTACCCGTTAGGTCCTTGGCCGCCAGAGCCTCGGCATCCAATCCCATCCACTCACAACGAAGAGCGTCTTCGGCGGTCAACCGAATTTGGGGATCGACTTGAAGCATGTTGGCAATCATATCCTTGGCCGATTCCGAAATATCCGCCCAATATTTATCGTGGAATTCGTAGTCTCCCCGAATAATGAATTGCGCCAATTCATCGGGCGGGCCTTCAAACGGAGCGTATCCGCCTAACAGAATATACGTCACCACACCCACAGACCACATGTCGCAACGCTCATCGTATCCTTCTACCTGGAAATCTAAAATCTCTGGAGCGACATATTGAGCTGTACCACACAAAGTGCTCAGTGAGTTCTCCCCGGTGACACGCTTGGCGAAACCAAAGTCGGCCAACTTAATGCTGGTGTCATCGTTTTCATCCTGCAATGGGCAAAAAAAGGTGATGAGCAAGCAACACCACAATTGATCCTAGTACCCAGCAACTATGACATACCACAAGCAGGAGATTTTCAGGCTTGATATCTCGATGGGCCACTTTCTTTTCGTGGCAGTATAAGACGGCTTCGAACAAAATCTTGCAAACCCCGCGGGCCTCACGTTCCGTATATACCTCCTTATCGACAATACGAGAAAGCAAGTCCCCTCCTTTCATTTCTTCCATGACCATGAAGCAGTGATCATCTTCCTCAAAGACGTCAAAGAGACGGACAATGTGTGGGCCTCCGCGCAACATTTTCAGTGCCGCAATCTCATCTTTGAGTGTCGACTCGCCACCACTTTCCATCTTGGAAAGAATGACTTCTTTGACGGCATAGGTCTTGTTGGTACGCCGGTGAACACAACGATAGACAAAGGCGTAACCTCCTTCTCCGAGTTCATCGCCAATTTCGTAGAATTCTTCAAAGGGTTTTCCTGTTACACTGTCTTCCACAAAGCGCTCTTCTTGCTTGCGAGCCTTCTTTGCAATTTTATTTTCGGTCTTGTCGTCCTTGCGTTTTTCAAGATACTCAGTAAATCCATCATTCAACATCTTGACTCGATTAGCTGTGATCAACTATAGTAATCGGAAGAGGGCGAGGGGATATGAGAAAATTCGGGCTGTGAGGCTGCAGACACAAAACTGTAAAACACCCCAATCAAAACCTGTTCGTACCGTTCCAATCGCAGCTCTCAATTTACGTTTTCCTTCGATCAAATTCTTTAGCTTCTTGACGTTCAGCTGCCGTTCTTCCAGGGCATCATCTCCTTTCACGATCCAGTCGGACTCCAGCGCCTTCGATGCCGTGATTCGCTTCTTGGGGTTAACCGTCAACATGCGAGACACCAGCTCCTTGGCACCAGTACTAACGCTATTCCAGAACTCGGGGCGAAACTCAAATTGTCCATCGCGAGTCTGATCAAAGATAACGTCGTCGTCGTCATCATCAAATGGCAAGTAGCCACCTAACAACAAGAACAGGAGACATCCGACAGACCATACATCACATTTGACATCATAGGCCGGGAATCGTTCGAGCATTTCAGGTGCCAAATAACCCGGTGTTCCACACAAGGTCCGGCAGCTGTTTCGCTTCTTGACATATTTCGCAAAGGAAAAGTCTGCAAGTTTAATGGAATTCAAATCCTTATGCTCCGACAGCAAAAGATTCTCTGGTTTGATATCCCGATGCGCCACTCGTTTGTCGTGCATATACGCCAGGGCACTCAAGACACAACGTGTGGAGTTACGGGCTTCTTTTTCCGTAAAGGTTTTCTTCTCAATAATAAACTCCAAGAGTTCCCCACCCTCCATAAGTTCCATTACCAAGTAACAAAAGGCGCGCTCTTCATAGACTTCGTAAAGCTGCACAATATTGGGACCCTCCCGAGCAATCTTAAGATTGGCGATTTCATCTTTGAGAGCATCGCGTTCTCCCCAAATCATGGTGGATCGATCGATTTGTTTGACCGCATACTCAGCGCCGGTCGGTCGATGCGTCCCGATAAAGACTACGGCAAAGGCTCCGAGACCGAGCTGCGGGAGAGAAGATATTGAGAAGAGAAGAGTGAGTTAAAATCTTACGCCACAAAAACGTTGAACTGCCGACATTTCTATCGGATTTCCTTTCTGCCAGGGTCAACGAATCTTCGACTCATTAAGTCGATATCAGGAGACCTAATAATAAACTCACCTTGCGACCTCGCTTGTAGACATCATCAAAACTAACTGACACTACCGATTTCACATCCTGGTCCATGGACGGAGCGACGGAAAAATCGTCATCATCCAGGTAGGCATTTCGCATGGACTTGCGGGTAGATTTACGCGGGACAAATGCGGTGGGCCCCACACTTCCACTTCCATCATCCGAAACCTTTTTGGTCTTCTTTTTCTTCTTTCCGGCAGAATAGGTGCGTTCCATGATAGCAAATAGACGTGAACCAAATCGAAGCAATGAAGACCCCAAACTACAAGAGTAGATTCTTCGTCTTCTTCCGCGCTTGATGGGGGAGACTTCAGATGGTGCCGACCGATACCGGTAGCGGGAGATCCTCTGGGAATGAGTTGCAACGGCAGAAACGCTTCAACTCTTGTGGGACGCCTCTCAATCCTCTCTCCAAGAGATGATAGAGCGGGTCTGAATGGCTCTTTCGTCCAACTACTTCGGTATCCGGAGGAATGGAGACTGCCGAATGTGACCGCTGATGAGGATACTGGCATGATGTTCCCTCGCGACGAGCTCGTACGAAGCTCTTGCTGATCGGATTTCGCGTTTTGTCTCGCGTCCCCCCCCCCCTTTTCTAGACCCGGATCGCGCAGGATGACCACGATGACCCCTTTGCGCGCAGGCAGGACACGGAGGAAAGAAACCACGTGGAATGAAATGGGCGAGGCCGCCCCAAATCTACCTTCGTAACGACGGCAAGACGAGGTTCGGCAAAGCAGTCGACTAGTGCGATCAAATTGAGTTCGTTTTCGAGCACCGCACCACCGAATTTCATAGCCGACTCATAGAACGTACGATACCAGGTATCATGAAAATAGACTCAAAATACTCCACACAAAATTCTCGAGTTAATGAATTAACGCGGTACTGCGGCGTCCTTATTGAAGAAGACGAATAAGGAAACACTAATTTTAAATATGCCTCAGTCGATTACCCAGTTATTAGCGCAGATGTTAGCGCAAAACGTTCCTTGGGCCTCTGAAAAACCAAATGGCCCCGGAGAAAAAGGTGCAAATCGAAACCAAGTTGTCGAGACCAGCTCATCTTTTTGTTCAAAGAAAAACAACTCGTACCCCCTGCTAGCTCACAAAATCCAGAAAAACCAACTCAAAACACGACATGACATTCCTTATCAGATCGTTTTTTGGAACGGCAGACCACCAAGACTGGCGCCGACGCCCAAGTTCCACCAGCAGCGCGGAAAGTGGTGGTGCTACTACTAGCAACCGATCTCCCATTCGTCTGATGCGTGGACTGCGAGCAAATCGTCGTTTGAACCAACAAGATGATTTCGATGACGTGATGAATATGATGAACGAACTCGAAGACCAAGACTTTGACGAGTATTGGCAAGTCTCAGGTATTAGTACTACAAGACCTTCTACAGCCGCTTCACGAAGCAACGGTGGGTTCTTGGCTCGTGGTGGTGCCCCCCGACGGCAACAAGGGATGCAACGAGTTTCGGGAGGAGGACGACGAGCACTCATGGGAAAGAGATGATGATCGAAGAATAAGACAAGACTACCACCACCTTTCTCTACCAAGTTCAAAGCATTTCAACTGCTAGGGCGCGTGTAAGAGGCATAAAGACAGAAGCCATGTCTGTAAACCCAGCGTCCTCCTTCGGTGCTTCTTGGATGATGATGCATGGCCCCTTAGAGCGGCGCAACTCGCCGTAGTACATCTTTTCAAGATTCTAAGAGGTTCTGTGTTGCCAGCTCAACAGGGGGTCATGATTACCACATTGGTGACTCCCAGTAAAAGAGAGCACCTCCTGAGGATGATGATATTCATGAAGATTCATTGATCGATTATTAATGCTACTACTAGTATGATGGAGTCGGCGGGTTAGCGGCTCTGTGCTGCCAGCTCAACAGGGGGTCGTGCTGATAACCACATTGGTGGTAACTCCAAGTAAAAGAGAGCACCTAGGATGATATTCATGAAGATTCATTGATCGATTATTAATGATAGTATCGATTATTAATGCTATGGCAGTCGACGGGATAGCGAGAAATAGTGCAGTGGGGTAACGGGATTGGCGGTAGAAATCGATCGACTACGGTATCTTTTAGCAGAGATATACTAAAGACGGTTTTCGAAAGTTAATTAAGGAGTGGCATATCACGTGCTGAAATTCACAGTTGGTGGCGCGAGCACTCGCAGTTTGGTTTCAACGTCTTGCCGGTGTCGGAGCGTGAAACGCCTCGTGCCGCACAGCCACACTTCAACACCACCGCGAGTAGATACCGACTAAAGTTTGGCTGATGTGATCTGCAGCGACTTCATTGCTCACTTCTCGGTAATAGCTGTGGCTGTGTAATTGATTGAAGTGTGGTGAGCATCGTCGTTGTCTTGTAATGGGGGATCATAGCTCTTAGCCAAGTTGCGTTATAATGGTCACGTTATGAGCATCGGTGGCACCACGAAATCTGCCCCGACGGAGTCACTGTATTCGACTTGACGACAAAAGCATTGTAGGCGAATGGCGGGAACACCATGGTATGGAATGTAAAAATCCCTTTTACCGGGGAAACGGTCTTTCCTCTTTTCGTTGTCGTGGTGGCTGGCGTTGTGGCGTGGGTGTATCTTCGCACCAGGCCCAAACAACGAGTGATGGTGCCGGTGTCGTGTCCAAATCCGAATTGCATCCGATGCCAGCGATATCGGCAGGTTCAGTGCAGCGCTCGGTCAAGAATGCCATGGGTGGCCCGTCAAGTTCGGCAGACTCATCCCGATGATTCCCTGGATCGAATTTGCGATTCGATTCAAAATCCACAGAAATTCTGCTCATCCTTTCAGGCCCCAACTGTTTTGATGGTCCGAGATCTACCATCTGAGGAAGTCGTGACAAAAATCCATGAGCCTGAGATAAAGCGACATCTTTCTGATCTATCTCGAAACAGCAACTTGTTTGGCGATATTCTTTCGGAAGTCGACCGAGTGGACCATAATTTCTGGGATCGGAATGACACCCCGACAGGATCCTGGGAGGTCTTACCACTGCTCAACCAAGGCCAATGGGACATTGATATTGCAGGTCAATGTCCACGTCTCATGCAAGTTGTGAAGCAGGTACCCAATTTACTTGACGGGTCTCTGTTTGGTAACGCCATGGTGTCGAAGATTTTCGAAGGAACGTTTATCGAACCACATTGTGGCCCGACCAACGTTCGGCACCGACTTCAATATACTCTTCTCGTGCCCCTCATCAACGATGAGATGCAAGGCTCAAACTCTTCGCCGTTTCTTGAAATCGGAAGAAATGTGCGGTTATCTTGGCGACGGCCTGGGGACTTCTTCGTATTTGACGACTCCTTTGTTCATTCAGTCGACTACCCAAGCTCCAAAACCAAGTGTAAAGACTCATCATGTAAAGACCACCGAATGGTGCTCATCATTGATCTTTGGCACCCAGATCTTTCGCCTGGGGAACGGAATTTGATACGAGACATGTACCCACCGTTCGACCCTCGACAGTAAAAGGACCCATTAGCAGCGGTACAACCGATGTGCACACTCGTTTTGGAGAGGACTAGCCAGTACTACAGGAATTTTAACAACCATTCCCAAAGTGCGTAAGAAGGCCAAGGTGGGAGTGTTTCTGTCTGCTGGTCTCGACGACTGGTCCCTTCGATTCTTCTTGCTATCCGGGCCAGTCAGGCCAAGTTCTTATCTGTGTACTGGTCCGACCGCATTCACCACATACGGTACCTTCGAAACCCATTCAAGATAGTAATGCCCCAAGCAATTTCAATCTGTATGCTCAGTTTTCATACCCGACCGGCGGCATGCTGTAACAGTGAAGATGTTGGGTTGTGATGCTCGCCCCTTTTGCTTCTTAAGGAATACTGTGTTAGCTACTACTCCTGCTGACTACTAGTTGGCTACGAACGAGTGACGCTTCGCCTCCGCTCTTAACTACTCTCTAGTGTAGTCGTAGGAGCAGCCAGTACCAGGTAAATCTATGGCGGTCGTTCGGTGAGGATAGTAATAACGACCGCCCAAAGAATGATGTGAGGGAAGAAGGGGGAGGAAAATGCAGATCATGTGTAAAGTGACGCGCATGGCTCTTCCTCACTTTGTGGATGGCATTCAAAAAACAGGGGGGTTAATAGTGCCGTCGCTCATTCAAATAATCTTTTATACAGAACTGTACCCCACCGAAGGCGAGATATAATAATCTTCGCTGACATCGCTCCTTGGCCCGGGGGAATCGTTGTTATTGCCTAGGTGCTTCTCCTCAATTTGAAAGGCTATTTTGTCAATTGGGTAGTTCAGCTCTGCCATATGTAAATATCAGTCTACAAATTTCTCAACTCGTTCCCAAGTGCACACAAGGGGCATATGAAACGGAACCATTTCTACAAGAATGCAGTCCTTTCATTGCTGGGATGGTCGCTCTTATGTAAATGCCAGTCTACAAAAGGTTAAATGGGGCATATTTCTCAACGTTTCTCACCTTGTTCGACACCATTCTAATCACGTTTCTGGTTCGACTCGCCCTCGGAACCTTTTCTGCAAGAATGCAGTCCTTTTGGGACCGGCAGCGCAATGTTCTATTGCAGCCATTAACTATCCGTCGAGAAGTTCAAGGTGGCCGGCAGCACAAGCTCGGAAGTTTGTGCAAAAGAGTAATCCCATCATAATGCCCTTCTAAACGCTCAATCCAGCGGCTGGGCTGTTTTGTGCATTTCCTGATTAGCACAACGACTTTACGAGTACCGATACCTGCCTGGTGGTACTTTCTTATACTACCTACTGCTCGAGTCGAAAACAATCATATCGACCTCCCCCTCGTCCTTCTTGGCATTTTGTTGTTTTCCTTCACCATTATGACACCAGGACTACTAAGAGAACGCATCTTGACCTGCATCAGTCTGAATAACGAAGCGGTATTGCTGCTGTCCGCCGGGGGGAACGAGGATCGAAAGGCGTTGGGATTGCTGAAAACGGGTGTTGAGATTGTTCGAGACGCTCTTTTCTCTTCATGCCCCCCTCCTGTTGCTGCACCATTTGTTATCAGCACCGGTGGCAGCAGTCGAGGTCCCGAGGAACGCGGAGGAGGCCACTGCACGCCGGGGCGTGATCTACTACCGCTTGATACGGGCACCACGCTGCAGGCTACGCTCGCACACCAGTCCCCGCCAGTACTGGTAGTACCACCACCGCAGAACCACGCAAACACCACAGCGATTTTAGATGCTTGCGAGGAGGAGGAACACGAGCATGATGCCCTGATATCGCAGACGCTGATCCAAGATCCCCCAATACAACTCCCTGGCATGACAGGGGCATCACCAGCACCAAGGGATCAAGTCTGTTCCTTCATCTTCAACCGCCTGTTCCTCATGAGCCCACATGTGCTCGCAAGTGCTGACAAATGTTTACTTCATAACAAGAAGAAATACGGCGAGTACAACAACGACCATCATGAGGATCTTTTTGTTGATCCTGAATTGCAAGCAGTGATTGCTGCAACCTTGCTCTTCACGATGGCAATGACTTATCATCGTCTGGCCTGCCATGCCAATGATGCCAATCACGCAAACAACAAGAAGGCCCGCGATGCCCACACTTCCAAAGCCATTGAGCTGTATAGCACAGTGCTTCGGCTCGCCCAATTGGACGACAGCAGCTGCCCATGCTCTGGCCTAAGTTGTGATGCTACTATCGGTATACTTTGTTGTGCGGCCTTGAACAATCGCTCACTGCTCATGTTTGAGAGAGGAGAGTATGTATCGGCAACCGAAGGCTTTGATCTGCTCCATCGACTCATGTTCAGTTCTCGTCGGAGATTTCAGGAAGGAATGATGCTTCAACTAGAAGAGCTCGATGGCTTGATATTGAATATTCTTTTCCTACGACAACCACCACTAGCCGCGGCGGCTTGACACAAAGTCGGGTCTAGAAGCCGACGACCCATGTAATAAATTGTCAGCGTTTTGTGGTCAAAATCTCGCATGGAACCTTTGTCGCACTGCCATTAGTAGTAGAAGATTATGGAGGCAGAGTATTACTTCCAGCACCCGTCGACGCAAGGGCGTATCCCTTGCGCCTGCAGAAAGCAGAGGATATACTTGAAGCAGTCTTCGACGACACGAACGCTCAGCCAGTATGGCGCCAACCTGAAGCACAAACATAATTCTGCTCCAAAACAACGTGATCTTGTTCTGTTTTTGTTCGGCGGTAATCTAAATGGGAATATCATACTCGATATGTTCCAGGCACAAACCTTTTGCTGGTGCCGTTTGTAGAAGATCCCCCGGAACAATAGAATCGGTGCTGGTAGCAGAGCCGGAAAACGAGCCTTCCACGGTTACTTCAAGACCAGCAGCAATATCATGGCGGCAGATACACTCTTCCAGTTGATCTAGTTTGACTCGCCCAGTACCAACACCAGCCAAGATCCCCACCGCTCGCCGCATCATTCGATACAGGAAAAAGTCGCAGACCCCACAGATCTTGATAAGCGTTTGTCTCTCATCGGCACCCGAAGAATATTGGAAAGGTCCTCCTATGCTCACGGTCTCCACAGTCAAAACCAAAGCTCGCACTGGATCTCTCATCTCACCTTCTTGCGAGACTGACATCCATTGAAAGTTATGCTTTCCACTCAGGACAGTCGCCCCCAGTGTCATTTTCGCTAAGTCAAGCGATTGATCTATTTGCCAGGCAAAGCGATTGAGGAATGGAGATCGGACACCCTGCATAGAGCTGGAAATGTAATACACGTAGCGTTTCCAAAGGCACGAAAACCGAGCATCAAAGTCCGACGGCACTGGTGCCGCAGACAGTGCCGAAATGGAGCCAGCGCCACCATTGCAGGCAAATTCCTTGAGTGCACTGCGTAGCGATTTCGCCGCCAACAAATTCATCTCCGAAATACTGGCCTCGTCGTCGTTCTCCTCATTCCTGGCCAAAGCTAGACGCGTCACTTCCGCATGCGTTAAATCTACTGTAATGACAGCACCCTGGGCATGAACGCCACTGTCAGTTCTGCCCCATCCAAATATGCGCAAAGGTCGTCGAACCATTCTTTTCAGGCGGGTTTCGATTTCATCTTGAATCGTATTGCCATGTGCCTGCGATTGAAACCCCTGGTAATCGGTGCCGTCATAAGCGATCTTAATGGCAAATCGGGTCGTCCCGTCGGCGGCCTTTCGGGCTTCGCTCGGAATGGCGTTGCGTTCTCTCTGGTGGTGCGGCATCCTACTGCGGTATCCACACTCCCACCACCACCACCATCTACTTGCTCCTCGCGGCAGTACACATTATTGTCGGCAAGGTACGATACGGGGAGGCAACGACCGCATGAACAGACAAGGGTAGATAGCAGCAGAGGGTTCTTGCGTTTGACATGGCTCGAAGCAAACATCCATCTCATCCAAATAAGCGCCTGGCTGTCATTTTTTCGCTGACGTATCATGGCACCGGTACGCGCACAGACGCAGATTGACGCGGCGGGCGCGCGGGACGCTCATTTTTTGCTCTCTTCTATCGCTTTCATCGGAACTCGAGAAAAATGGTCCCTGGTGGATGGAGTGTACCGCTTCTCAATAACGACTGCGGTGAGAAGCCCCTCAGATTTCGGATCCCCGCTCCAAGACCACGGTAGCAGCTCCATCTGACGAATAGGAGAAAGATATAGTGAATGTTTTGCTGGTAGTACTCTAGTAGTGCTAGAAGACTGAGTGAAGAAGATCCGTCGTGGAGTTTTTGGTGTTTATGAAGATTACTTTGATCATGATGTAGCTAAAATAAAGGTTGTCCGGTTCATAATGATAATGTTTCTGTTGGAACGATTGCCCCATCCAGGTCCAACAGTGCAAGAAGGAGTGTCCTCCCAATCGTGTAGTAGTAGAAAGATCTAGTCCTCGTCCGTCGTCAATGGTAATACTAGCAGGAGTGTCGGGGGGGCGGCAGACGAGGACATACAGCCCAACTTTGCTCCTGGTGCCGACAACCGCCTGCTGGAGCCTGCCCTTTTTAGACAGCATGTCGACGTTGTGAAAGTCAAGCTTCCTCGACGTCCCCCTGGCTCCATCGGCGAGAGAAGGCAACTCTTGCCTCGGGTCACTTCCGGTCGGCATCCGGTTGGTGGCGATTCGTCTGGTGCGGAAAAGCTGGTGGTAGAATGTTGGCTCGAAGTCGACAACGAGCCTTTTGATTGATGGCTTGACTCGGACAGCGACCTTCTTACGCTCAATTTTTCCGATGGTGCTCGTTCGAGTTTGAAGGAAAGTGTCATCTTGTAGGTGCTTGGGTTGCTATTCGAAGGTGCTTGGAATCAAGGTAAAAGCACAAGGTTGGTGCGGGGTATCGCCTTGCAAAATTTATGCATCCACTCCATCCAACAATACGGTTTCTCACAATTCCTAAGAGAACGCAATATCATATCTGGAAACACTGTGGTTCTTTGAAACAAAAGAACTATCATTTTATCCCGTTCGAGCGAAACGGGCATCAACATCAACAATTATGGGTTCATTCACGAAAGGTGGCCTTTCTTCGAATGCATGGGGGCTTGTGGGCACATATTAAAGAAATGCTTCGTATAACAAACCTATTCTTGTTAGACATTACCGGGATGACCGTCATAAACTTTGAGAACACATTTACCGCACATTAAATGCAGTGTGGCACGATAGTACCTGGTATGATCAAAATGTGACCGACGATCGACGCGAACGTCTTAGTAAGCTAATTGAGGGCCATTCGCTAAATATGGTGCATGGGAAGCAGAACGAAAGTGCAGCAAAGTGGCTTCTTTTCTGATGTATTGGCAGATGCTTCACAGAATATCGAAGTGATACTCGGGATAGTAGAGACATTACTACCAGGTAGAGCGATTCCCGGATGTCGCTAATTGAGAGCGCACATACAGATGCTTCAGAATATCAAATTGATACTCGGGACAGTCGAGTCACTACCAGGTAGAGCAATATTCAATTCCTGGATGTCGCTAATTGAGAGCACATGCTATGGAGGCAGTGCCTGTTACACCTGGTTCTTGTAGAACATAGTCCTCGATCGACGAGCAACGCGAATACTGTGTTTGAAATTGTGTCGTTGGGGTGTTGCTGCGATGACCGAACTGATGCACGGAAAAAGGCATTCGCCATCATTGGTAAACTTGGAATGCCAGTACCGTGGGCCCGAGAACGCAGCTATCATACATCGTGTAAGACCATGGCTATCTATTTGAGCCCATACTATGGAGGCAGTGCCTGTTTGCATCGTCGTACCTGCGACGGTGGCACTCATAGGCGCTAGTTGTCGTGCTAGTAACAGCACGACCACGGTAGCAGGATGGTGACTAGTAGTAATACTAGCAATATACTAGTAGTACTTGTAGTGGCTCGTCACAGCAGCTACTAGTAGCCACTACTACTACTAGTAACACCAGGATTATGTGGTTGGCGAGCTGTGCCGGTACTATTACTATTAGCCCAAGCTATGAAGTTACAGTAGTGCTGTATCGTAGTTGGTGGTTGCAAATGCCAGGCAGCCTTAGGCATCACACCTGCGGTGCTCCGCCCCACGGCCGGCCAGAGAAGGCATAAACATTGCCGATTTGGTGTTTGGAGTTGTGTCGTCCTTCAGTGCTGCTGACTGACGGAAACGGCATTCATTGTAAACTTGGAATGCCAGTATCTAGTACGGCGGTGCTGTAAGTGACTTCGGCTCCGGTGGAGAGAGAGAGAGAGAGAGAGAGAGAGAGAGAGAAACGCTATTCCGTATGCTAGATAGCGCTAGTAGTCACTACTACTAATAGAAAGATACACGGATGGTGCCACTTTAGTTCTGGTTAGAACTACTTTAGTAGCTGTGCTATGGAGGAAGCAGGGACCGTCCTCTTCCGACGACTCCCTGTTATCATGAAATGACAGCACTAGCACAGCAAGCAGCAACCGGGTTGTTCAGTGAGGGTTTTGGGGCCTCTTGGCGATTGCAGCTATAAAAACGGTGCCATCCAGGTAAAAAGTTTAATTCCCCTGACACTGCGTACAAAGGATCTAGTCCTCGACCATTGTGTTCGGTATTAGGATTGTTGGGGGAGAGGAGCACGGTGATGCCCCTGATAGCCGTCTGCTGGACCCTGCTCTTTTGAGACTGTTTGTCGACGTTGTGAAAGTCAAGCTTCCTCGTCGTCCTTCTGGGTCCGTAGTTTTGAGAAGGCAGCTCTTGCTTCGGGTGACTTCTGGTCGACTTCTGGTTGGTGGCGATTCGTCTGTGGGAAGGCTTGTGGTTGAATGTTGGCTTGAAGCCGACAACGAGCTTCTTGCGCTCCATCTGTCCGATGGTGCTCGTTCGAGTTTGAAGGCATGTGTCATCTTTTACTAGGTTTTGGTTAAAGGTGGAAATGATCTATTGCAGTTTTGTCGGCCGTCGATTTTGTGATATTTCGAAAGGCAAGATCTTTCGCTGGATTCCTTCTTTGCTAAAACAAAGACAATGCTTTCTCACAGAACCCAGTGTCAAACGGGAGTGTATGATATTATTTTGGCTCTCTTTCACGAATACCGGTGATGGTTCCGGGGGTCCGATGACTACATTTTACAACCTGATGCCCAGTGACATTTGGAGGCTTGTACGTCGAGTTTGTGAAGTCATAGAAGCACATAAGAACAGGGCGTAAAAGGCATCCAGCTGATTTAGGGTGCTTCCGTGCGTTCTTTAAGTCGAGTCATCCTTCCTAATACCAGATACATATCAGCTGTTGTTTATGGAATGTCCACGGTGAGCACGCGGAGATTGGAAATGAGCTATCTACCAGTAAACCGTAGCTTTAGAAACTACTAGCGCGAAAATGTTGCAGCAACTATCATATTGCGTCCGCTGCTCTAGTGACAGATCTAAAGGAATTAACTAGTACTCTAGAGAAACGACTCCAATTGAGATAATTTTACGCTCTACTGCGACTGCTCTGCCGTACTCCAATATTTCATGAGCAAGTTCTTGGACTTCTGGACTATTATTAGACAGTTGGCCGGTAAATGTGAGCCATTACCATGAGCTCACACGGTCAAATAATGCTTTCTCTGTGGTACTGAAGAATGGAGCAGGGGGCGACTCAGAGAAGTTGCTTCGACGTGACCCAGCGTTGGATGGTTTACAACCAAGGCAGTATAAGCCGCTGAACGGCTAGTCAGCCGAATACAATTCTAGAATCATCTGCGCCCACTGGCGTTTCAGCATAGAAACAGCATCTGGCATGTTTGTACACAAATTCATTGTGACACGGCTCACTGGTCGTCTTGCGCCAACCACGGCAAAATAGGTGTCTTTCCAGGTTCGTCCATAACGATCTCTTCTTCTTCTTCGTCGTCGTCGTCATCGTCGTCTGAATAGCTCTCTTCTTCGTCATCGTCATGGTCCCCATCGTCGTTTTCGTCATCAAACTCCTCCGCAACTCCCTCAAGTCCCTCTTCATCTTCCACATACTCTATTTCATACTCCTCATCAACCTCCTCCTCTGAGTACTCCGAGCTGAATTCTTCCGAGGTGGACTCCATCGGGGCATCGGCGGTTTCATTGAATATATTCTGGTCCCACTGAGAACCACTATTCTGCCCCTGAGAGTGTCCGAAAGGACTGACCATCGCGTTGTCTTGAGCCGTCGGGCGGGCTTTTACAGGAGAGTTTGGCTCGAACGTCACATCGCTCGGTTCCTGAGTGTCTTGCAAATTCAGACTTGTATGGCCGCTTTCCTGTACAGCCGAGGGTCCCATGGCATGCAAACGCGCTACATTTTGATCATGACTTTTTTCTCTGTCCTCTTCATCTTCGTCGTCGCTCGAACTTTCATCGTGCTCCGATTCTTCTTCAATTGGGCTGCCTTCGGAGCTCGCTCTGGATGTACCTCCCGTTTGTGGTTCGTCTTGGAACTGAGAACGCGATGACAACATATAAGGATCTCGGTAAGGGTCTTTCGTGGGCGGTTGCTCGGGTGGCGCCTGTGGCCGAGACGGAGGCGGCTCGTATACTGGGGTGACCAAAGGCGTCTTTTCCTTGCCCTGTGGCTCGTCGGCAAACTCATCTTCCGAGCTTTCCGAAGGATTGGCTTCTTCATCATCGTCAAAGATGGGGTCATGTGCCGAACTGCGGAGGCACAAGTACGCCATGCAGACGAACAGACTACAACCGACGGCAATCAACGCAATGGCCCAAGTTTCCAAACCACCGCCATCGTTACTGTTGCGCACAATCGGGACTGTACCTCCATTTGCGGGGGTGGCAACTGGTGCTGCCGTTGGAGTGTCTTCGCCCCCGATGGAGTCGTCAGGGAGAGGATCTGCTATCAAATCCCTCCAGTTGACCTGAACGACACGTGAGTCGGCATCTTCCAAACCTCCAGCCTCAATAGCGGCTTGCAGTGCAGCTCCCACACGCTGTACCATATCATCCGTTATAGGCTGTTCAGTATATGTGGTGACTTTCCCGCTAATCACGAAGCACGGGTAAACTCTCTCCACATTGACACACTCAACTGAAAGAGGGCCGAATGAATGAGACACACGTCGATTGCAAATTGCTTACCAACAAGCCAGGCCGCATTTTGCTTACCGTTTTCTGCAACAGTGTCCCTCGGTCGAGTGCTAAATCCTTCAAGCTCGCCACTTTGCAAGACTCGAAGTTGGCGATTCCCATTGTTACTGGATCGCTTTTGAGGCGACGAACCTGACGGAAAGCACTGATCAAATACTCGTCCCAGTACGCGCTCCCCGATGGCTGTTTCAATGTTGTTCAGGACGTTAAGGTTGATTTCGCTGACTGTCACGCTTGGAACGACTTGCAATTGATAGGCGAACTCCAGTTCTTGTGAAAGGCCCACTTGCGAGCCAAAGAGCCCATCACCCGCAATCGTACATCTAGGTTGCACAGGTGGCTCCGTTGGCGAGCCGTTTTCTGCGGGTGGTAGGGTCGGAGGTTCTCGGTTGCTAGGTGGTCCCATCGCAGGAGGCTCGGATGGGACGGGAGTGTCCATGCCGCCGGATGGATATCCTCCATCCGTGGGCTCATCTCCACCCGTTGGAGTGTTGCCCTCCGTTGGAGTGTTGCCCTCCGTCGGAGTATTGCCCCCGCTGGGTGGCTCCGTCGGCGAAGCATTCGGGGACGAAGGAGCAGTAGGCGTCGCAGCGTCATCGTCTCCGGCGTATGCGTCGTCGTTGTCAAAGACATTCCCGTTGCCTTTGCCCGAAGATTTCTCAGATTTGCTGGCTTTGCTCCCTTTGGAATTTTTACTTCTCCTTGACCCCGATGATCTTCCCTTGCCTTTTCCCGTAGACGAAATCCCCAAGCTAACCGAATCAACAACTCCCTCCACCTCCTCGTCCGCCACAACCGCCCCCTCTGTATCGAGTCCAAGTTGCGCGTCTACGTTTTCTTCTTCGTCATCGTCCTCTTCTTGAGCACCATTGCCTTGACTACTATTCTTGGATTTTTTCAACCTTCGCACAGTGCGTACGAGTCCAAGTCGGGGCGTCTTTTGGGACCGACCTGAATCCTTCTTGCCAGCATCTCCCAGAGCACGCCATGAAGAAAAGTCGCCTGTTTCAGATACGGTACCTTTTTCGTGCAGCGAATCTTCTTCGCGGCGACTAAGAAAACTGCGTTGTTGACGATGATGCCGATCTTCCTGAAAGCCTGAGATTATGCTACTGTTGCTCCCACCATTGGGGCTACCGATTCTCGATTTTTGCGGACTGGTCGTCGCCTCTGTCAAATCAGGTATAAATTGATATACAAGTAACAAACTGGCAGTTATTGCAGAAAGGCTGGAAGTACGGCCACGCCTTCGCCGCTGCCGCGGCAGGGAACGATGATGCGAATTGGAGTTGATTTGCGGCGGCATCTCGTTTTATCTTTTCGCTCCAACTACAAGCGTGTCGGATCGGGAAAACTAACTTCTGGTCTACGGGGGGCAACTATTCAAATGGTGCCGACCACTGGGTAACAAATGGCGACAGATTGCTGCACCTCTACGATAGTCAATGCTTGGATATTGTTGTTGATCGTTGGCTGATCGTGTGACTCTTGCCATGGCGCGGGCAAGTCTTTTGCGGGTGGGCCCTTTCTTCTCATCGCGTTGCAAAGTGCGTTCTTCTTCGTCGACGCATAGTAAAATTTTCCATCGCCCTATTTAGCTACGAGATTTCAGTTCAAAATCCTAAATTACGGCCCGATCCCGCCTAATTTGTTTTGGTAATTAGGCGCACCACATGCTTGGCTATGATTACTATGGTGGGTGTAAAATTCTTTCGCTTAATGAAACTGTGTCGTAATGCCCCATTCGTCTAAATACAATGTCGCAGTGTCCAAGACACTGGAAATCAGAAACGATTGATGACCCGGAGCCTCACAAAATCGAAAGGCCAAGGCCACAAATTGCGTCAGCTGCCGAAAAACGAGAAGAGCAACGTGCCGATCAGGCCGTCGTCACACCGTCCGAACCGTCTTTTGCTCAACGTTACTCCAAGGGTTCGAGAGAGCTTGCATTAGTTGGTAGCTGAAGCAACAACAGGAGTTGCTTTCCTGCGGTGCCTGCTGCTGGTGGTGGAACTCAAGAAGAAGCGGCCTGCACCAAACAAATCGAGAGAAAGAAGAAGAGTACACAGTTTTTCCCTTCTTGATAGTGTAGTGACCGCATCGGCCGTTGTGGGCCCTACATTTGATTTAGGGAACAGAAAAGTCATTACTCGGAAGCTGATGATACGGCTAGTAGTAGCGCCACCCAAGCATTCGTGATTGAAGCATGGATTCCTCCGTTGGCAACTTCAAGCCTAACATAGCAGACAGACAACGGTATACATGGGAGGATAACGTCATACTCTTTTGACTAATGTAGCTAAAGATTGAATTTGCTAGTAAAGTCGCTGCTAGCACGGCGATTCTTGCTTCCATTCCCGTAGTCGACTCGACTCGTCAGATCATTACGTTGCGCAACGAAGACGCGCAGCGACGAAATCGAAAGAGAAAACGTCTCAAGGCAACAACGCGACAGCGCGACAATGATGACTGCTGCTGTCGAGCCTTTCGTGCAAGTGCAAGAGAATCGTTTGAAAGCATCCTGCTTGCACTACTAGTAGTCCGCTAGTCTCATCCCAAAATCACATCTGCCTCCATTCCCTTAAGAATAACTATTCTTCGCCATGGGCCGCTACTCTTCTGTTCAAGCGTACGCTGACAACAATGCCAACGTTCGAACCATTCCCTACGAACAAGCCACCGGAGGGGCCAGTGCTGCTGGTGGCGGTAACAAGGCTGTCGTGACAGAAAAAGTCAGTAATCCATATGGATCGACTGCAGGAGCAGGAAGTGGAGAGTTTCATGTCTATCGTCATGCCCGAGCCCGAGAAGCCGCTCGTTGGAAAGAACTAGATGAGTCGGAGCAACAAGCTCTACGGGAACAGCAATTTCAGGAGGAATTGCAGCAGGCGCAAACCGAAGAAGAAATCAAGACGGCCAAGCGGAGAAGAAAGCGACAACGCGAAAAAGAAGCCAAGCAACGAAAGAAGAATCTCAAAGCAGCGGGTATTCTGATTGAAGGACAAGAACAACAGACAACGTCGGGCGACGACGAAGAGTTTGCCTATGACCCGGCCAAGGACACCAAGAAAGGCGACTCGAACGAATCGTCAACCGATGATTCACCCCAAGAATCGTCTCCAAACCCTGAAAGTCCATCCGCTGTACCGGCTGGTGCTGCTAGCCTCACAGTCGAAGAAATTCCAAACGATGGCAGCTTTCTAGAATTGATGAAAAAGAAATTACAAGAAACGACGCAAGCCAATGGTGATGACGAAGATGATGAAGGACCGGTAATGCCTCCGCCAGCCAAGAGACTAGCAGTTGAATCACGAATAATTGACGAAGATGACGACGAAGAAGGACCGATGCCTTTTCGATAGCGGGCGGGGTTCCTCCTTTAGTTTCAGCGAGAGGCTTTAGGGCGACTCTTGTGAAGAAGTAGGGGGCTGAGAACATTGATTCAGTTCTTAATGCATTGGATCATTCTGTTAACATTCTTTCAAAGAACGAATCGATTCTTCTGCTGATTTAGTCGACAATTGTCGATGAAAGGCCATTGTTTCCAGCCGACAGATAACATTGCCTTAGGTATTATTTTAGACTAGATTACCCTTGCGCACTCATCGGGTGCCTGTAGTGGACGGTTTGTTCTGGCCCATACGCTTTTCTCGTCGGTATTGCGTTGGGCGCTGAGAAGAGCTTCTACCTATTAATCTTTGAACATCTACAAGAACGTAGAAAAGTCGTCAAGCGTTGCAAGACCTTGCGAAGCCATTTATTCCTATTATAACCTGCATCACGGAGTAATGTACACGAGCCCTAATCGAACATTGCGATAATGTTACTGTTACAGAATACTATTATATTACTTCAGGGTAGCTAGTAGTAGCGTGGGAATTCATGTTCGGTTCCTCGGCGGCAAACCTTCGCGTTTCACTTGCTTGCATTTCGGGTACAAGAGCACACTGCGTGGTTGTTCTCGTGCCGATGCTGTCTGATACCAAGGAGAAAATAGTCAGTGATTGTCATCATTGATACAGTGCCGTGGTCGTGGTCGTGGCCGTCGCCACCATATAGAGAAACAGGCTACGAAAGACTCTGGGGGATTTGTCCACGGCAACACGGCTCGTACGGGAATCGTTTACTGCCACGCTCCTTGTTCATACACCACTGCCATGATTGTTTCGTCCGACGCTGCAGCTAATAGTCCGATATCTTGTAAATCTTCATCCGTCATTTCAAACAAGTAATCCAAATACTTTTTGGTTTGACATAGATTGGGATTGTGACCAAACTTGGGTACATTTTGCGTGGGGGGTTTCAATTCAACACCTTCAGGGACTACTTGTACAAAGACACCGACCGTCGAAAAATAATTTTGAAGTTCTTGCAATCGATATTGGCGGGGCTAGAACGAAGAAAAAATGTCAGTATTTCTTCAGAGGAAGACACCATGGCTGCAGCCCACACCTAACACTTACCTTTGGGTCCACAAAATTTTGTTGTGCCAACAAGGCCGCAAATTTCCGACAAGCCTCAATCGATTCAAATGCCAATACGACATTATTGCCTGAACCCTTGGGGTATTCAATGGTATGTGCGTTCTGGCCGGCTTGAAAGACGACGACATGTACCTTGCTGTCGGGTGTCGTTGGTCGCTTAAATGTAGTGGCAGCAGCCGAAGCAGCACCAGCACCTTCCAGGGGCAAATAGGACGCATATTCTTGATCAATTCGTTGTCGCAATTCACTCAAAAAGTCATCGTCTGAAAACGACGACGAAGAAGACGAAGCCTGCAAGGTTGTTGTTTTCGTCGATGAATGACCAAAGGCAGCAGGTGAAGCAAATCCACTGCAATACTCTAGCCACGGTAGCAGGCTGGATAGAAGCAATACTCGTCGGTGATTCATGATTTTGTCAAGTCGTATGGATGAATTCGTAGCGGTTTCGTTTGGAGCGGGGCAGTGTTCGCGTCAGATGCCGTTTTTGGATTCTGTGGCAATTCGTTTACCGCTTGGTGGGTCAAGTAGTACCGTAGTCAATATTCAAAGTAGTGCCAATCGGATGGATGAAAAGGAGTTGTATCGCCCCAAAAGCCAGAGATTGAAGCTATTTCGTGGTGGCAAGGCTGGGGTTACAAATTCCGGCAGAAGCAAATCTGGAAGGGATCTCGAAACGTTCGTTTACACGAAGGTGGTCGTCAAGGATTGGCGTTGAGAAGGTCGCGAGAGTAGTGGTGGTAGTGTCTCAACTACCGTTGGATTGCTTTCGATGCTCTAGAAGCAGCAGCTGGAGAAGAGAGTAATAGAATAGGAGTGTGACTTTCGATGGAAATTAGTTTTTGTGATGGGCTCTCGATCGTTCTTTGGCACCGCCCGCATCAAAAGGCGTTGAGCAAAGTCCGTCTTTGAGACAAAGAACAAAGGTAGTTCGCCATTGTCCCTCCAAAGAACATTTCGAAGCATCTGGCGCGCTCGATCTTCCCTGTCGACGCGCCGGAAGCCCTTTGCGAATTCTGGATGCTGATTGGCTTGGATGCCGTGCTGGGTGGGACATGCTTGACACCCGGCATTTGGAGGGCACATGTGTCTAGCCTCCCTCCGACAAAATTCCTTCGCGCGAAAATTCAGTCACATGAGAACCCCCGCCATCGATCTTGTAAGCAAAACACTGGTAATGCGTCATCACTCGTGATTCATCCATGACCTGCAGGAATGAAATCTTTCGAGAGATCCGTTGATGCAACAGTCCTAGAGTAGTTCGACGATCGTCGCCTTCCCGATGACCACAAGAACCTTTCATTGTTTCTAACCCGTCTGTGGAACTCCAGTTTCAGTTTCATCGACTCGGGGATTGCTGCCTGTTGCTGGCTGCAGTTTCAAGGGTTACATTATCTCTGTCGTTGATCACACGCCTTATTGCAATCAATCATCATCGACCATCATGTCCTTGCTCGTCGTCTCGCGTTATCTTCCCGACGACATTGCCATTGCCGCCGATGGCGAACCCATCTTGGAAGAGGCCCAAAAAGCTCATGATGACCTGGATGCATTCAATCATCCACGTTATCGTCGAGCTCGCATCCTTCACGAATTAAAGGGACGTTCCAATGTCGAATTTGTCAAGCCCGAAACGCCTGCTGCCGATTTGACTTCTTATGCCAATGTGCAAAGTGCTGGATTGATTGACTTCTTTACCAATGCGTGGCAGAAATGGGATGCCATGGGTCCCGAAGGACAAGATCCCATGTGTGCTACTTCTACTTCTGGCGACGACACTGTATACAAGACTCCAGCATTGGTGCCAGGCGTCGTTCCCTTACCTAGAGATCCGTGTCAACGTCCTTCCCAAAATGTCATGGGACAGATTGGTTATTACTGCACGGATACTTGTACGCCCATCTTTGGTGAATTAAAGTCCGAGCTACAATGGGATGTAGCCGTGATGGATCAAGCCATTGCTGCCGCTCAAAATTACAAGGTCGTCTATGCCTTGGCCACGCACCCGGGTCATCATGCGGCACAAGATTCGTTTGGAGGATATTGCTATTTGAATCATGTGGCGTATTGTGCCAGAAAACTACAAACACAATATGGATATTCCAAAGTAGCAGTGTTGGATATCGATTATGTAAGGCAAATTTGGAAGAGTGTGAATGGACAATGACTGACTGACTCATCTTCTCGTTTGACCCCCATAATTCCCATTAGCATGCTGGCAACGGAACCGCTTCCATTTTCTATGCGGATCCAACAGTACTTGTCGTTTCCATTCATTGTCACCCCGACTATGATTATCCTTTCCACTCGGGCTTTGAAGACGAAACTGGCGTCAACGAAGGAAAAGGCGCGACGTTGCACTTGCCCTTGTTGCCGGGCACGACATGGAAGGAATATCATCCCGTCTTGGAAGAGGCCATGAAAAAGGTACAATCCTTTGGAGCTCAAGCTTTGGTAGTGTCCATGGGATTGGATACACACCAGGGTGATCCATGTGCGATTCGACGAGCGGGATTTGAAATGTTTGGTCAGGATTACGTCGAAACGGGAAAAGTGATTGGATCGTATGCGTCCACGATTCCTGTTTTGGTCATTCAAGAAGGAGGCTATCGTATGGACAAGGTTCCCAGTGCTGCGGCCGATGTGCTTCAGTACTGTGTCGAATCTAAATCTTAATTTGGAAACGAGAAGACAACAACATTATGTAGTAATCAAGGAAGAACTAGCTCTTGGAATTTAAAACACAACTGGAGCCCCCGTTCTAGTTGTCGGTAAACTCATGATTGAGAACGTAGCTATTCTCGCATAGTTGCCCAATAGTCGGACGAAAGGCTTGATCGTACATGAGGCATTGGCGAATGAACGTCTTGGCCTCATCCGATACTTGTGGTCGCTCCGGAAAATGCACCTGATGAGCATTGAGCATAGTGTGATCCGTCAGGAGCTTGTCTTGGGTCTTGCCCTCCCCAAAGGGCCTTGAACCATATAGCATTTGATAGTAAATTACACCAATGGACCAGACATCGACCTTGTTGCTGATACGAACTCGCTCGGTTGTGATGAAACATTCGGGCGGCAAATACCAATAGGTACCCGCACCTTGACTGGTCAATTCCATGCTTTCCGCTGGATCGTGGGCATCGACAATCTTGCTCAATCCAAAGTCCGTAATCTTGGCGTCCCCAAATTCATCAAACAAAATGTTGCCTGGCTTGAGATCATAATGAATGATTCCCTGACGTGACCCGCTGGGTTGACTCAAATATCTCATTCCGGACAAAATTTGCAGGAGCAAAGCCCGTGCTTGGCGCTCGGGCAGCCGCCGTCTAGTTTTCAATAGCGTATCTAGATCGGTCCCCTTGCAGCACTCCAAGACGGTGGCAAACGAGTTGTTGTCAATTTCAAATACGTCGTACAAACTGACAATCCGAGGGTGACGAACGTTCCGATGAATCTCATACTCCCGAGAAACGTGCTTGGTATAGTTTTCTTTTTTGGAATCTGGCCACCGAGGATCCAATTGATGAATTTTGACGGCAACTTCTCGCAATTCGACCAAATCGTAACCCCGCCACACTTCGGAGAATCCGCCTTTTCCCAAAAGACAATGGAGAACATATCGATCGTGGAGCTAATGGACAGAGGGAAAGGATAATGTTAGCACCGCAGATCTAGTGTGCCACCATTCGTCGACAGTCATAATAATATCTTACCTTGGGTCGATGACGAAAGCGCGACGCATCTTCGCTCGCGACACGCTTGAGCGCCCGAATGTGAGCCCCCTTTTCATCATTCAAGGCTTGCTCTTCTTGGGCCAGCTCTTCTTCTTGCATCTTGAGATTCTCATAATGCATCCGAATGGATTCCCTAGATTCCATATCTTCCAAAGTCTGTTCGGCTGCCGAATTCTCCTTTTCTTTCAAGGCTGCCGCTCGGTCATCCAAGGCCTTTCGTTTCTTGACAATGGCTTGTTTCCGTTGTTCCAAGTCCTTGGTAGCGTATCCTTCTTCCCAGCTTTCAATCGCTCGCATGCCCGCTCGTGCGTAGACAATTCGACCCAAACGAGCCCCATCTGTCGCTAATTTTTCCCTTAGGTCTTTGGCTTGTTGATTGGATTTCCATCGCAACAAATCTTCCAAGACTTGCAAAGTAGTCGCTTCCTTTTCCGCCTGACGCGTTTTGTAGGCTGCCAATTCTTGCTTGGTCTTGTCTAGAGCTACTTGCAGGGCCGTATGCAAAATGGTCTTGTTGTTGGTGACAGCCTTTAATTGCTCATTCTTGTCTTGCAGTTCTTGCTGAAGCTTTTGGTATTTGGCTTGCCAGTCGACAAGAACTGCTGCAGCTGCAGCAGTGGAGGAAGCGGGAGTAGACGAGACATCACTACAAGGCGCAGTGGCTGGAACATTGCTGTTCTTTGCCGTAGCAGTAGTCGATGTTTCTTTCTTTTTGCTCGACGACGACGAAAAGAAGTCATGAATACTTCGATTGTTGGCAGGAGGAGCTGCAAAACGTTTGGAGCTACCACCTGCATTGCTGCTGCCAGTGAAATTGTTGCTGCTGGGACCACGGGATGGATTGGATCGATCGCGAGAAGCAGCTTCCAAAGAGGATATTGCCGCCGCCTTGGGTGATCGAACACTACTACTGTTGGATGTCTCGTCTCCTGCCTTGGAACGCTTTTTCAAATAATCCGGCGGCGATGTCATGGTCATCATGGCACTGTTACTAGCATTGCTTGCGCTGGTAGCGCTGCCATTGCTATTGCTAGAACCGCCGCCGCCACCATGTAAACTGTGACTCTTGTCTTCAATGGAAGCACGCTTTCGTTTGGGTACCGATTTGCGTTTCTGTGTTTGAAAAACAAACGAGATTGACACAATAGTCATGACAGGAACGCAGCAGCACAAAGTGAGTCAATCATGGATCTTGTTGGATGTTCTGGTGAGATGTGAAGTTTTCGAATACTCACCGTACTGCTGGATGACGACGGAGTCGTGGTCGTAGTAGTAGGAGCCGCTGTCATATTCTGGGTTCTGTTACTGCTAGCAGCGCTTGTAGCGGCATGCGGAAGGTTTGTTTGTGTTTGCAAAATGTTTCGGACCGCCGCGGGTTTGGAAACATCCTTCCGAGGCACCTTGACGTCGGTAGGAGCCGCCGGAGTGACGAGTACGGGTGGGGATTCCGCGACAATGCGTTGCTTTTGCACGTGGGACGTCAAGAGTGTTTGTTGACTGGCAGTATTGGAGCTGGTACTCAAGCGACTATTCGTATTTGTACTCATGCCTTGGACGGGAGAATTGGCTGCCACTTTGCGCAAATGACGAGCCGCCGCTCGTTCCACAGCGTGAAAACTCGTACTCAGACTGGGGCGTCGCTTTGATCGAATCGCCGACGAAGGGAGATTCGAACTGCTATTGTTCGGAGACGAATTGGAGGACATCAACAAAGAGGCAGAGTCGCCGAAGGAAAAGCTGTGCTGGGAATCCGCACCCATGGTCGTAATGACGAGTTGCTGAGGGCGTTGATCCATGGATCCAGCTGCGGGTTGCGTAAATCGGGATTCCAGCAGTTCTAGCTTTTTCTCCAATGTCAGAGGAGCTCCATGACCCTGAGAGGACCTGGACATTTTGTGATTTTTGTGTGGCTCGAAACAATGCCGCGGAATGATGCACCCCCCCTTCGGTCAGTCCTCTCCCCCTTGCTGAGCGGACCTCAAACAATATTTCAGGAGTCTCCAACTACTAGTTGTAATAAACGCAATACTTTGTTTGTTTGTGAAAAGATGGAGTCGTCAATGTAGCAGTCCGCCGACAATGAAATGTACCCTCTTCCTCTATGGAGGTCCCTGCCTGCAAAAACCTCAACCAGAGGTGGGACAAGTCAACGTGTGTGGTTTCAAGTGTTTGCCCCCTTGCGTTGGAGGGAGGTGGTGCGGCCGGCCGTGCGTTCATCTCAGCCAGCGTGACACTTTCCCGCCGGCGCCCCTTGGAGGGAGTTTGAACGCCACCAGATGAGATGCACATGAAATCTCATGTCTAAGTAAAGTGGCGCGACGAGCAGGCCGGTGTTGCCACTCGGCCTCCAAGCTCATTTCTTTACACGACAAGACGAAATTTGAAAAACGGCATGTGCGAGCAACGCAACCACACAAGAAGGGGCGGGAGACGATACGTACAACGGAGACTGCAGGCACACTACGTACTACTATCTTGGGAGGTAAACTATCATACGTTCAAAGAACAATTATTAACATGGAGAAGAATAGTCCAACTGGTCGCCCTTTACAAGGGGAGGTCCTCGTCTGTAGTGATTTTCTTGGTTGTCTTTTTCGGTTTCTTCATTGTTGGCTTATTGAAAGCATCTTCCACAGATGATGCATCGGGACCGCGACAACTGGTCATGGTAGCAATGGTCGAATCGTCTACTGTGGTACTCGTCGTCGTGGAATCCTTTGGTTTCTTGTTGTTGCCCTGGACGTTCTTTTTCTTCTTTTTCTTTTTGGTCAAAGTGGTACCGTTTCCGCTTTGATCAAAGGATTCGGGAGGAGTGGTCTGGGTGGAAACCAGAGAGCATTCATCACCATCTCCTTCTTCTTGGCCCTCTACAAGAACATCATCCGTGCCGTAGCGGCTGCTCGCACTATGGATCGAAGAAGCGTTCGATAGACGCCGGGAGGTCATGTGTCGTTGGGACGACGGTGCTACCGGAAGTGAATTTCTTCTTTGCATTGGCGGGCATATACTTGTTTGGGACCCGGCTCCAGACTGGCGGCGGGGTTGCGTCATGCCCCCTTGCATAGAATGCCGGCGAAGTTCTTTGCTGCTGGCGCTGAGTCCACTCTGCCTGCTGCTGGCTGTACTGCTACTACCACCATGGTAGGTGTGACGGGATAGATCTTGTGAGTGGATAGAAGAAGGAGCGTTCGATGGACGCCGGGGGGTCCTTGGAGTTTGGGACGACGGTGGCCCCGCAAGGGAATTCCTTCTTTGCATTGGCGGAAGAAGGATACTTTTTTGAGACCCGGGTCCAGACTGGCGGCGGGGTTGCGTCATGCCCCCTTGCATAGAATGCCGGCGAAGTTCTTTGCTGCTGGCGCCGAGTCCACTCTGCCTGCTGCTGGCTGTACTGCTACTACCACCATGGTAGGAGTGACGGGATAGATCTTGTGAGTCGATAGAAGAAGGAGCGTTCGATGGACGCCGGGGGGTCCTTGGAGTTTGGGACGACGGTGGCCCCGCAAGGGAATTCCTTCTTTGCATGGGCGGACGGATACTTTTTTGGGACCCGGGTCCAGACTGGCGGCGGGGTTGCGCTGGCGGCATGGCCGCCCCTTGCATGGAATGCCTTCGAATAGCACTACTACTACTACCCAGAGAGGTTTGCTGCTGGCCGCCGCAAGGCAAGGATGACCGCCTCAGTGCCTTGCGGTGCAACGAGTGGGAAAGCTCGGGTGTCCTCGTATTCGCGCCGCTGGGGGCTGATGGACAACTTGGAGTGCGTTCTTGGATCTCCTCAGACCTGGCCCCTCTGTTTGGGACCGGCGGCATTGACATGATCATTTCCGTGAAATTGCCGTCCTCATCGACGTTGTCCTCGACAAGGGTGCGATCTGAAGTGTCCACGGCTTTGGCCTGTTTCGACACTATTGGCAGCATCGTTTCGATATAATCCAAGCCCGCGAGCCAGCAGCCAAATGCCACAGCACTGAAGCAACAGCAACAGCTGAAAAGCAGCACCACGCACCCTCCGATGATGATGAGTGCTTGCCCCCATTTCGGTAGATGTTCCCACGCAACGTCCTCGTGGTTGCTGGAGCTATCATCATCTTCCGTTTGGGAAGATGTGCCCCTTGGTCTCTCCTGTTCTTGGATAGGAATGCCAAAGACTTCCACATCATCTGTTCCAGCGAAGTTACTTCCACTGGTAGAAGACGTTTGTACTCCTCTACGCGAGTCTTTTAGATGGACTGCAGTACGAAGCATCCGGCGATCGCCATTGATTGTGAGGTATTCCATGGAAACAGCCCCCGTTCCCTGTATGGTTGTCAGGGAAGGTGGAAGATCATGATTTTCATCAATACGTGCAGGATAGAAGAGGCCATTTAATAGTCTTGTTTCGAAGCTGCAGAGTTGGGCCCCGGCCTGGCAGGCGACGTTAGTATTGCCGGGATCAACTGCCCGTTTTTCCTCGATAACTTGCTGTACGCCGTTAATGCCTCGGTCGCCTTTGGAAAAGACGAATCGATCAATAGATTGCATAACAACGTCATGATCACGCGAAGTTTGTGTCGGCTGGAAGCAAACACGAATGCTCGACCCGAGCTGCAATGGTGTTTGTCGTTCTTCAGGACTTGGACGCTCCAACTTTTCATTGCAAATCCATGCCTCGGCAGGCGGGGAAAAGTTATATTGAGCTCGCACCGGCGAAACAAGCCAAATGAATACGGCAACGAAACCATTGAACGATCGCATTGCTTCTATTCTGCTTCTTGTTCGAATTGAAATGTAATGCCAACATCTAAAATAGTGGGAAGCTGTGTTTTTCACACCGGTAGTTCCCAAAATGTATTCGGATAAAATCGATGGCAACGAACAGAACGGTTTCTGGTGGCGGGAATTGGAAAACATGAGCCTCTTCCCCCATCTCTGCGAGAACATCATTCCCATGCGGGCCTAAATAATGGCGCAAGGGCTTAGCAACAGTCCCAATATCATGACTGGTAGATTCGCATTCTTACCGGTGTTTCATCGTCGATGATTCGTGGGTGACATTTGTGCCTGCAAATGCGAAATTCCTCCGAGTTGTCGTGGGGGATTCCTTGGAATGTGAAACGCAGTTGAAGGTGAGATAGAACCGTGCAGGCTACAATACGTCTCCTTAATTCATCGTTCGTTGAATCACTATTATTTTGTGTATTACGGCGATCCCAGAAACTTTTGATACCCGTTTTACCAGATATTAATAGAACGTCAAGTTCATGCTCTCATGTTGATAGAAGTTGGGTGCTCACGGCACGTGGTACAACTGGAGCAAAAAATGCCGATTGTCAGTCTTAGTTTTTCTAGTACTTCGTACGTGGGACGTCTACATTCCACACGGTACCCACTCCCCCAGTGAGTACTACGTTGGTAGACAGCCGCGATAGTAACTACTATAAAGATATACGTTTGCTATCCTTACTTGCACTTCGGGTTATCAGTCGGTAGAGAAGGAGCAAGACTAAACGCTAGACCATCGAATGCCGCTGATACATCAATGATGTCCAATTCAGCCAGCAAATGAGGCATCGTCGTCTTCAATCGACGACCTTTCCGATCGGATGTACGCCTTCGGATTAGCATCGGTGGGCTTGTTCTTCAATGGAACAAATGTGTCATCCTGATCCCCTTCCAATTTCTGACCGAACGAATGAAGTGGAAGATTGAACGACGACCCTACCACTTTCTTCTTCGGTCTTAGTTTCTTCCTGGTTCCCGTACTACTCACGCTGTGTCCTGTGGTATCCATAGAAGCACTTGCTTCGTCAGCCGGTCGCTCGGGAATCACGTTGTCGGGGCCTAACGACCCATTCGCTTTCTTCTTCATTCTTCGTTTCTTCCCTGTACTACTGACGCTATGCCCCGTGCTATCCATAGAAGCATTTGCTTGAGATGCCATGCTTCTGGTGTCATCATAGTCCGTGCATTCAGTGCCTGCCGACCCTTCCGGCAGCACCAAGTCAGGGTTTAACGACGATACGACCTTCTTTTTCATTCGTCGTTTTTTCCTGGTTCCTGTACTACTGACGCTATGGCTCGTGTTATCCATAGACGCACTTGCTTCACTAGCCACACTTCTGGCGTCCTCCTGGTCCTTGCCTTCAAAATCGGGGTTTAATGGTGCTGCCCCTTTCTTCTTCATTCTTCGTACCGTCCCGGTTCCTCTACTATTGGTAGTCCCGAGGCTATCGTCCGTCGTATCAAGTGAAGCGCGGTCATCGAAATCAGTAGAATGGTCGGAAGCCGACGTAAGGGCCGAGTTATGCTGGGAAGGTCCATCCGCGCGACCTGTTTCGTCCATGCTTTTCGTCGGAGGAGATGGCGCCTTATCACCGGGTTTATTTTGCAGGTCGCCGCTACCCGAATTACCCGATGATGGCAGCGAAGGACGCAAGCGAGAAATACGACGACCCGGTCCTAGTACAATGGCGGGCTTCGGCCGCGACGCGGTAACCGATTCCTCGTCGTCGTCACTGTCACTGTCACTGTCACTGTCACTGTCACTTTCATTTGCTGCAGCTCTCGCGGCGGCTCTCGCAGCTCTCGAGGCCCGTCGTGGCGACAGCTCGTTCGGTTTTCGTTGTACCGCTGGTGTACGAGAAACAGAAGGGCCTGGCCCTAGACCAGAGGCGGGCATAGACTGAGACGTGGCAATCGATTCTTTCCCGCCATTGTTGTCGTTCTGCCTGTCGTTGTCGTGAGATGGGGCGTTTGAAAATTGGTCTTCATTCGAGGTCCGTTTAGGAGACAGCGAATTAATTCTTGATCCTGCCGGTTGCGTGCGAGAATCAGCACGATCCGGTCCTGATGGAGAAAGTGCTGTTCCTGGATCGGTGTTATTGGTATCCCCGATGCTGTCGTCCCTGGTATCACGTGAAGTGTCATCGTCAAGATCGGCAGAACTGCTCGAGGTCGACGAATGAGCCGAGTTTTGGGAAAGTCGAACCCCGTGATCTGGTTCTTGTGCGCTTTTGGTCCGCGGAGGTGGTGCCTTCTTACGTGGTTGTTGCGCGCTGTTGGTCCGGGGAGGTGGTGCCCTATAACCGGATTCGTCCATGCTTTTGGTCCGAGGAGGTGGCATCCTTTTAAGGGGCTGTTGCATACTTTGGGTACGAGGAGGTGGCCCCCTACTACCTGGACCTTGCATGCTTTTGGTCCGAGGAGGTGGTCCCCTATTGCCTGGACCTTGCATGCTTTTTGTCCGTGGAGGTGGGGCCCTATTAACCGGTTCTTGCATGCTTTTGCTCCGAGGAGGTGGTGCCCTATTGCCATGAACCGAGGAATTCGGGAAATGTTTTTTAGGTGCGTTGTTTCGCTGGCCCGGATAGCCATGAGAAGATGCATTTGGAAAATGTTTTTTAGGTGGTGCAGACCGAGATGAGGTTATCGATCCCTCCCCATCACTGCGGCGTTGGCTAGGAGGGTAGCCATGAGACGAGGCATTTGGGAAATGTTTCTTGGGTGGTGCAGACCGAGACGAGGTAATCGATCCCGGGCCATTACTGGTGTGCTGACTCGGACGGTAGCCATGAGAAGAGGCATTTGGGAAATGCTTTTGGGGTGGTGCGGACCGAGATGAGGTAATCGATCCCTCCTCGTCACTGTGGCGCTGGCTTCGAGGGTAGCCATGAGACGAGGAATTTGGGAAATGTTTTCTAGGTGGCGCAGACCGAGACGACGTAATCGATCCCTCGCCATCATTGCGGTGCTGTCTCGGGGGATAGCCATGAGACGAAGCATTTGGAAAATGTTTTCCAAGATGGTCGTCAAGCGACTCCTCCCGTTCGGGCGACTGAGAATGTGTTCTAGGCCGCACTCGCTGTATTGGCTGGGTCTGTCTTGGTGCAGAAAGAGGTGCACAATACTCGTCCTCCTCTTCGTCATCGGCGGGGCGGTCTTTCGAATCCTCTAGCCTAGGAACGTGGTGGCTGTTTCGCGTACCATCGTCGGCAAAGCTAGCCGCGGACCCTTCAGTGCCATCATTGCTCAATTCGTAACTTTCTTCTCCCTCATATTCATGGCTGCTGTCTCTGTCTTCGTCATTACGAAATTCACGGTCACGGTTGTAGTGACCATATTCCCGGGCATTTTCCCCTTGCTTGGGCTGTATCTTCTTTCTAGTTGGAACAAGTGCATTATGTCCCAAGTAGCAAAGAAAGCACATGCAACACACCCCCAACAAAGCCGCAACCGCGACTCCAGCCCATACTAGACACTGCCCCCAAAATGGAAGTTGGTCATAGAACTCTGCAACTGGCCCCTGAGACCCATCCCCGCCCGACCCATTATTCTTGTCCTTGCCACGGTTGTTCCCCTTGCCGTCATCAGACCCCCCATTGCTACCTTTTTCGGCGATTGGAATGTTCAATACTTTAATGTCGGCTACTCCAGCCCAAACCGCCTCAGCCTCTTGCATTCTTCTAGTAGGCTCCACGACAAACTTGAAAGAAGCCCGCAAGTGGCGTCCACCATCCAAATTACCTTCGGAACTTTCTGCCGAAGTACTTCCCGAACTACCCCCCGTACCCCGGAAATATGCCATCGACACGGAACCGATACCTTGTATCACGCTATTTATAGGTTCGAGCGAATGCCCATTTTCATCTAACGGGGGGAAGAAGAATTGATCCATCAGTTTTGTGCTAAACGTACAAATATCCTGACCTGGGAGACAGTAAATGATCGTTGCCGCTTGGTCGACCGGCCGGCGGTCATCAATAACAACCTGAACGCCATCCTTTCCGCGATCACCTTTGGAAAACGCAAACCTGTCGATCATTCCCACCCCAATATTCTCGTTCTTAGTGGCTTTATCAGGTTGTATACACACCCGAATATCGGGGGCGTCAAGCGAAAACGGCTTTCGGCTTTCTTCGGTTGTTAATGGCTGGAAGAGTTCATTACACAGCCAGGCCTCTGCCGCGGGATCAGCGTAAGTTGCCATGGCGCCCACGGCTGGGAGTGTGCAGACGATGACAACGGCAACCCGACGGATCATTGTTCAGAAGCTCCTTGTTTTTATTGTCGTCGTCGTTCTCGTCCTGATAAGTTCCAGACGACTACACAATCCCATTTTTGAAGTCCGGCTTCTTCAGCGTGTCGGGACGAGCTTCTAGCTCCTCCAGCACAGCGGAATGTACGATCGAAGGCATTTTCAACAAGCACGCGCACAAGCAACACCAGTACATTTTTTACATATCCGGAAGTGGGCAAAGGCCGCCAAATCGCCGGTCATCCGGTCTGGCACTACCGGTAGATCGCGAAGGGCGTTCGCAATAAAATGCGATACTTGTCCTCGTTCGACTCCCCGGAAGCTGTAATTTGTCGTTCATAAAAGGCCCACAGGTCATTCCTCATTCGAGGTGACGTGTGACACATAATTGACATAACGCGTAATGAGAAGCGGCACTTGATTGTCAATTAGAGGTACTGTCATCTCGGAGGCCGAAGATGTCCGTCTTCTTTTGCTATGATAGGACCATGAGCAATCCTCGTTGTCTATTAGTGTCATAAAATAGGAAGCTATTACGTATGATATCTACTACTAACAAGACTACACCGGTAGATCTTTTCAATGATGTTGCGGTACACTACCTGCTACCTGACTTTACCCTGTCGTGTTTTCGAGGCAAACCACCACCTGCCTCCAATTTTCCTCCGTACTGAAACGGCACCGATAGCGCGTACCGTTGTTGCTGGAATGATTTGATCTATCCACAGGTAGACTAGTCAACTGATCATACAGAACATATGAAAACAAAGAAAATCAAAGTTGACTATCATAGTAGTGATGCAGGGATATGCATCTAGAAGTTACAATGCGATTGATTTTTGGCGACGTAGTTTACCACAAGCCCTGTCCTCTGGGATTTGATGCCGTCAGTGTCAAACTACTCTTAGACCTCAGGAATGGTAAATGTATGGGAGACCTGGGCTCCGAAATCTCCACCGCCCGATGCCAGCTCTTGGTCTCGGAAGCTTATGCGATAGTCGCCTGGTTCGGCGCAGCACATACCATCCAGGTTCTCGTCGAAAATCGTAACGGTGTATTCTCGGGAAGGTTGCACTTCTATTCGATGACTGATGGTCTTGAGTCCCGGCAGGTACATGTAAGGGGGGAAATCTTGTACGACCATACCCGATGCAACGTCGACCACCTCCCAGCTGGTTTCTTCGGGAAAATCGTCCAAAGTGAATGCTATGACGATGGCCGGAACGCCGGAAGTAGGCTCTTGAGTCGGCTTGCCTGTCGTCGGCGCAAAAGAAGGACCCGTGGCAGAGGAGGCCGCTTTGGTCTCCTCTCCACTACCCCAGTTTGGAAGAAATACTGCCAGCACTGCACCTAGAACCACCATAAGAAAGATCAGCAAGGCGGCTAGTCTTCGTTCAAACTTCCTGCTAGCCGTGCTTTCGCGCTCCTTCTGCACGTAATCTCCTTCGTTGGCTGCCAGCTTTCCCTGACGCTCATTTTTCTTTTCGCCCCAGTACGGATCCTCCAAAATGAACTGGTTAGCATCAGCGTTGGTGTCAATATCTTCGTCTGATGAGGCAGTTGGTGCTTTCGAGTTATTACTCTGTTTGCGCGTTTCTTCAACTTGGGCAAAAACTTCGGGAACACCGACGTCTTCCTTGGCAGCAATGTGTTCGTCGTGGGACGGAGTGTTCGGAGCCGTAGTCTGAAGATTTTCAATTGATTTCAGTTGCTTTTTGCTTGGGGTCGATACTGTTTCTTCCGTTCTGGGTTTGGTCAGGAACTCGCAACCTATGGTGGTTGTAAAGTTGGATATGGCGCGATAAAGCCATGAATCGTCGTCATCTACTTTTGCGTTTTCAGCTTCCTCAACGTCCACGTCTTCGTTCTGGGTAAGTACCGTTCGGTCCCCGATGACCTCCTGCAAACCAAGAATCGCCGCAGGGATGAGATTGGTACGATTTCAATAACCTACGACCAACCGTCACGGCTGTCATTCCCTTGTGACCTACCAGTTTCTGGTTGATGAAAGATTCATCTCCCATACCAGTCTCATCCACCCGGCGTTTCATGAAGCCACTAACAGTGTGTCGACCTGGTTCTGCCATGTTGATGAACCCGACAATCTTACAAAGCGATGTAAACCAAGATTGTGTTGGGGTGATCTTTCCTCTTCGATCAAATCTGTCTGCGTATGAACCGATGGCGGCACGTTTTGTAATTTTTGTTCTCCCCGGTGGGTGGTCACCTCGGATGCAGATGGCGCGCCGGGGGGAGCGTGACGGTAGGACCTGGACATAATGATCATTATTGGTGTTTCCGGCGCGCCCGTTGATCGGGAGCTCGTAGCAAATCTTTCCGTTCAAATATTTTCACGTGGCAGAACGTGATACAAGAATCTCCGAACGACTCCCCTCTACCGGTAGACTCCGTGTTTAATTGGTCGGGTAAAGCAAGATGCCTCCAATGCATACTTCCTATTTAGACCAACGCTGCTGATTTGGCGCTTGATGGATAAGTTCCTTCAGATTCATTCCCTGCCTCATCCTCTGCTGCTGCAGCCAATCGCTACTACGAAACATGATGTTGTAATGGTTGTCGTCGTCGTCGTCGTCGTCGCCGGCTCGTCCAAAAGAATCTACTATGACACTCCTCCTGCTGCTGCTGCTGCTGCTGGTGCCTACCTGGAGTAGTAAGCAAGTCATCGCTCTCTCGCCTCCAGTGGTCGGGGGCTTGAATCTACGGAGGGATGAGCTATCTCCTTCTCGAAGGGTGGGAAAGTATAGTATGTTCTTCTTGATGACGAAAGAACAAGAAGAAGGTGCTGCTGTGCTGCTGTGCTGCGGGGGCGCGGCCGCGGAAACCTTCTACGCAATTCTACTATTCTTGGTGTAAACAGGAAGAAAGGGAAAGAGTAAGATCTCACAAGGCGGTAGCTCGCCACTTGCTAGGCGGTGGATGACATCGTCAAGAAAAATGAAGCTAGTAGTACGAGCCTTGGGTGAATGGTCGTACTTGGTACTCCACTACTGCGTGTATTAACTACCGTCACCGTCCGACAAACGATCAATTAGATCGCAGTTTAATCATAAGGATCCGATGGATATTTTGTTTGTACTACCGTCCGTAGGAGAACTGATGGATACACTCTTATTGCGCGAAAAGTATATTATGAAATTTCTAGAACTTCGTGAATTATCAATATATTTCGCGTTAAAAAAAAGCGCTCGGTGGCGTCGAATCTATGGACGGCCACGAAGGCGTGTGCCGTCCCCAACGCCATCGCCGAGTGCCGAAGGCTGATACCGACCTACTAAGCACCGGTAGTAATAAAATGGCACCCCATCACGAAACCCCATAACAACGTTGCGAACTCTGGCACTTCCCTATTTTAGCTAGTAGAGGCTGCTTCAACCTTTGCAATATGTCAGACGAAGAGCCGTTTGGCACAACCCCCATCCCAACTTCGAGTAGCAGCGGCGGAGGCTCGTTGGAGGTGACTTTGGATTTGTGGTCCAGATCGACCGAGGTGGCTCAGCAACCCCAAACGCAGCAAATTGCCGTGTACGAAGCCAAGCCAGACGAAGAGTGCATCAATGGAAGCCTGCTGGATGTCAATCAGCACTTTGTGGTGTATGCTGTTAAGAATGGGCTTATTCGCGTCTTGCACCGGCATTCCTCTCTGAAAGCGTTGCTACGGGGACACCAGGGCCAAATTGTGACGGATGTTTCCTTCTTCTTAGACGGAGACGTGCTAGCAACAGTTGGGCATTCTGTAGAGACTGGCGTTTCTAAAACGATTGTTTGGAGAATCTTTGAGCAATCGCCCGAGATTCAGAGCGAAAAGTTGTTGGAAGTTTCATCGGATCGGGCTCAAATGAACCGATTGCTGTGGCACCCCTTCAATCCGAATCAATTTTGGGTGCTTCACAGCATGGGAGGAAATAATGGAAACTCCAAGCATCAAGTGGCGTCTCTGGTAGAAACGACAAGAATTCAGACTACCTTTCATCCCGAGGAAAAGCATCCACTTTGTCAGTGGCATTCGCCATCGGTTATCATGGAAGGCGCCGTTCAGCTGAACGTCGATGGTGGTAGTCTCAACGATTTGGCATGGAGTGGTCGAGATACTCGGCATGTCCTGACAGTGCATTCCAATGGACAAATTATATTGTGGGATTTGAAGCAACAACAAGACGCTGAGGATCCAGCATCGGGGGTCACCATTTCAGTTCCGAAAAAGGTGGCTGTCCTATCGGAATCCCCGGATACCGTGCAAAGCCGTTGCCTCTTTTTGCCCCATGAAAATGCTGTCCGTCTAGAAGGCCAAACCGACACGTTGACGACTTGTTTCGTCACGGGCAGTCATAACAACACAGTTGTGACTTTATGGAGTTCGTTTACCACCACCCCGGGAACCCTTCCAGTCAAATTGCAGGTGCTCAAGTTGGCCAATCCATCACCTACTTATGTCTTGGATGTGTGTTTCGGTCCAGCCCCACAAGAAGCCAGCCCACCTTCTTGCTTTTTGCTGTGGGCGGATCGTCACCAAGGGCAACTTCAGGCGATTCACGTGGCGAGTCAGTGGAATGCTAAACACAAAGCTCTTTGTGTAGGCGGCGACTATGTGGTACCCTTTGTCCTACACTATCCCATTTATAGCTGGTGTGTCGTGTGCGCCCCAACCCAGGATATCTCGGATGAAGATATCGCTGAACATCAGGGGTTGATATTTGACATGAAACTATTCTCGTACCAGTCCAAGGCGGTTCAGTGTCTTACTCTGACCTCGTACATGTGCTTGCCGCCCGAGCATGGCTACAAGGACGACACCGTCGGAGTGTCTGCCAAACCTTTGATGGATGACGGTATCGCCACCTCGGATCTCGGCAGCATTGAGCCGGAATACGATGAGGAATACGATGTAGACGAGGATGATGAGGATGACGAGGAACCGCAGCAGTCCCCAGCTGCCAATGCCTTGCCTGTGCCTCCGGCTCCTTCAGGTGGTATCTCGAACCCTTTTGCAAACTGGTTGGGAGCTATTGCCGGTACCAGTAGCATCCCGGTTGCTCCAGTTCCACCACCTCCACCGCAACCCACGCTACCACCACCAGGCCTCGGCGTAGTCCCAGATACCCCCACTTCGAATGCCACGCCGCAACCACTGCTCAATCCTCTTGACTTTTTGAACAATGCCACCGAATCGACTGCCACGCCGAGTGACAGCCGAGCCCGTTCCACCACTCCCAACAAGCAAGGCGCTGGAAAAGGCAAGAATAAGAAACCAGCCCGAAGCAAGAGTCCAAAGGGTAAAAACAAGAATAAGAAGGAAGTGGCGTCTCCTTTCCCCGAAGGAGCCAAAATTTCCATTCTTAAGCGCGATGATAAACCCCTCGAGGTGCAGGCACCCCGTGCAACATCGGCACCTCACGTGGGGCAACCGCTTGACCCGGCAATTCTCGATCCGGCCATTGTTGCTTCGTCTCTACCCCTACCATTGGCTGGACTAGCTGCCGATCCGAATCTGGAAGCGACTCTTCGCCGTGTTGTTGCAGAAGAGTTGGCAAAACATCAGGCAGTTGGGGAGGCTGTGGAGGAGGCCTTGGCATCCAAGTTGGTACCAGCAGTTAGCAAGGTCGTTCAAGAGTCGTTGGCCTCTTTTGGGCGACCTCTCAAATCATCCATGGATCGTTTGGGACAGCAAGGTGTGCGTGTAGATCCCAAGGAATTGCAAGACGCGTTGGACTTGGAGACGGCCATCAAGATGGCCTTGGCCAATACAATGCGAACGGTCTTTATCCCGACCATTGAATCCCTAACGGCACAAATTCTTCAGAAGGCAACGCCGCCCCCGCCTCCCATTCCAGCACCCGATCCACAAATATCGGCGGCTCTTGAAAGTTTGACAAAGCAGTTGGTAGCCATGAATTCTAAACTGGAGTCCATGTCGGCTGAACTCAAGATGCTCAAAGCTGGCGGTGGCCCACAACCACCCACGCCACCCCCCGTCCCACCTCCACCACCCCAAAATCAACTGGAGGCAGTGCGCCAGGAAGTCAATGCCTTGCTGCAAGCCAAACAATTCCAAGCGGCATTTACAAAGGCGGTCAGTACGTCCAATGCGGACATGGCAGTTTACGCATGCAGCCGCGCCAACGTTCAGGATGTTTTGGGTGGCAGTTCTCCTCAGCTCAGCCAGCCTATCTTGTTATGTTTGATGCAACAGTTGGGTGCTGCCTTGGTGACTACGAATACGCCTGAAGCCTTGGCTTTGGAGCTGGAGTGGCTCCAAGAAATCGCCTTGACGTTGAATCCTTCCGATCCCAACATTCAGCGACACGTTCCGACCGTCTTGCAACAATTGGTGGGTAGTGTTAACCAAAAGATGGCTCAAGGTAACCCCCAGTTACGACGCCCCTTGCATATGTTATTGCAAGTTATTCGTGGGATGCAAATGGGTTGATTTGCCACCACCAGTACTCTAGAACGAATGAGTTAAGTAGTAGATTGGATGAGTTAAGATTGAGAGAGTAGTTTCCTACGAAGTGGATGGATTCGGCAACGTTCCTGCTTGTATATAGCTAGAGTGGAGCCAAGCAATTTCATCCCTACTAGAAGGTGGTGATGAGGACGAGTTGAATTTAGTTCCATCGAGACCAGTCCAATGCTGTCTACTCTTCAACCAAGGGCTGTTGACCTCACTAGTAGTAGCAATTGATAGATCGATAGCATCGACGACCAAATGGACCAATAATGGTTCTGTCTGTCGTCCGCCAAAGGGCCGTACTTTTTGGTGAATTGTACCCGCCAAAAGAGGAGAATCAAACGAAGAAATTCGGTATTCTTACACACATTTCTCAGATTAAATCAGTTATTTAGAATATGAAAATACATTATTTCTCACAGTCGAATGCTTACTTAGAAGGGGGGGTACCAACTTATGGGAGATACTTCTTTCCAAAAAGTACGGTAGGACGGAGAAGAACTCTTTCCGAAAATCAATTAGAGGAACGGAAGTACCGATCTCTTTCGCCCAATTCTCATGGGAATGGTACAAAATCTACGTAGAGCATTCGCAGACGCGCCAGCCTGGTTCAACTTCGAGGCGGGCGGCATGAGGAAGCGAAAAAAGAAGTGTGTCACGACCACGTACCTTTCCTGCATTTGAGCCAACGGCATTGTGCGTGCTGATTGAAAATCGAGAAAGGACATCATCATCTTTTCCAATAGTCGTCGTCGAACCACGTGGTTGGTTTGCATTCTCTCCCCCCAACACCTCCATGAAAGATCCACCTCGGATCATCGCCGAAAGTACATACGATTGATATCATTTACCGTGCCAAGAACGTACAAAACGAAAATTAGGGATACACCATGCCGCCTTCTGCCTCTGCTTCGCACCCTTCATCCGCTCCCAGCAACTCGGGAAACTTACACTTTCGAATGCATCTCTCTGACTCCACGGAAGAAGAAAGTAACTCTTTGCAGCACTTGCATCCCGTTGTCATGACACCGGAACCTGGCAAAGCCATTAGCAAACAGGCGTTGAGCCCCGATGGAAAGCGCCGCGAACTCCTCTCTCATCGGAATAGCAATTCTCTTGTTGCGAAGAGGCCTTCCTATGTTGATGTTCCAGCGACACAAGAAATCACCTTGTTCAGGCATCCGGGGTTCACTTTACGGTATTTTTCCATGGCCGTATACAGTGCACTTCCAAAGCAATGGCCGTGGTCGGGGAGAACATCTCTGACCGCTTTCTCTTTGGTAGCTGTGATTATGTCGTTGCATCAGCAGGGCAAATTGGGTTTGTTGGATATTGAAGACTCGACAAGGGTTCAAAATACATGTATATGGATGCAAAGCGCTCTTATGGAGACTTTTTTCTGGATTGGCTGTGGCATTTTATCCACGATCGGTCTGGGGAGTGGCGTGCAAACGGGCGCCCTGTTTCTCTTTCCTCATGTCTGCCGATTGGCACTAGCATGGTGTAAGGAACAGCAACAGCCTATGGCTCCGTCTCTGGCAGCTCTTTTGTGGTCAGTGGCAATACCTGGTTTCTGGAGCGGCGGAGGAAGTGCCGCCGGAGAGTTGGTTCCATTCATTCTAGCGCGTCTTATCCGCAAGGCCGGTAGGGATCCCTTTGCCCTGCTCAACGTCGAGATCCCGACTTCCTCCAAAACGGTCAGCAGAGAAGACACAACGTCTACTCTCTCGACTTCGCAATCAAGCTGCTCCCTCTCTTCGAACGACTCGGCAACTACTGCTGACGCCCACGAAGACTCCCCACAAGATTCTTCCTCATCTGCATCTTGGTGGACTCCACAGCTCTTATTATCCAATTCTCGGGCCGCAATGGAAAAGCAACTATCGACAGGTGCCTTTTGGAAGATATTTGCTCTGGCCGTGGTCCCAAATGCGCTTTTTGACCTTGCAGGACTGGTTTGCGGTGCATCATCAGATGTGACTACTTGGGAGTTTTTCCTGGCAACTTGGTTTGCCAAGGCAATAATTCGGACGCCGGCGCAAACTTGTGGCCTAGCACTGGCGGTTGTCGCGATCGCCAGCCCAGGCTCTCTTTCAATCGCTACGAGTGCTGCGGGTGCCAACCTGAAGTTGACCGAACATGCCACCCAAGTTTTTGAAGCTTCGGGCGTGGCAGCTACCGTCAAAGATTTCTTCGAACGATGGGGACGTTTGGCCCTGGCCAAGTTTGTAGGAGACGACGAGTTTTTGAGTGATCCCGACACAGCTAGTGACGATTCGTCCACGCATCTGGTCTTTGACATGTTCAAGATTTTCTGGTCCGTTATGACTATGGCTTTTTTCGCATTCTTTATCGTAAGAACAATTGAACAGATTGCGCAGCAATATGTCCGAACTGATCCCAACCTCAACAAGTGTCACGAAAATCGTGAAACGAGCGAAGATTCATGAGTACAGTTGAAGCAAAAGGGACGAATTCACCCTGTCAGAGGCGAGAATTCATTCGACAAAAGCTGCGGCATCATTTAGTGGACGAGCGGAGCATACACTTCAAATACAACATGTGGTCTTCGGCGAGTTGACGGCAGTAGTGCTTGTTGTAGATCTACTACGTGGTGCTGCATACCCCAAAATATGGTGGTTGCCCTCCAACACTACTCTACGACGTAAAAAAACTATCTAGCCGAGAGATGTTGCCGCCCTCCTCTGTAGTAATCAGCTCAAATGTACAAGCAACTATAATGCATTCGTCACCAGCAGTGCTCATTATACATTTAACACGATAAGCTACAGGCAGACTTTTCACCAACAACGCACGACGATATTCCCAACATAGTTCTCAGTCCTTCGGTGGACTGGGCGGTTAACCGATACCACGGACAGTATGTAACAGCAGCAGGCGTAACCCCGGTACTTGCTCAGGTACTATCAGTGAAGTTTTTGAAGTAGTAGTGTAGCAAATAGAATTCGACATGAAATTCTTTGATTCCCATTCGACCATAGATTTTCCGTTTTCCCCGCAAATGCCGCCAATCGGAGAATCCTTGTGTCGACGTGTAGTAGGCGCGACATTCTGGGCGTAAACATGGCGTAAAGTTCGGACAAATTCCTAGCGCCGGTAGGATCTAAAGTGCTCCGTCTAGAAATTGCAGCCCTCTCTATCCCTAACATTTGTTGCAGTTGTTCTTAGCCCTACTCTCTCTACTCTAGAGAGTCTCCAGTAGTTGAGGAGAATCGCCACTGTATTTCACCGACTCACTCGTCTGAAAGGGAAATTCCTCATCGAGTCAGCAAAAGAAAGTTTCAAGCTTGTATAACAAGTATTGATACAAACCATTCATCTTCGAATTTGCATATCATGGAGGAAACGCTCGCGTGTATGCCTTGGGAAGATACCGATAACAACGGTTCTACCAACAGACATACAAGACGACGGAAGTATGGCTTGTATGGTCCATTGCATGAACGATGTGGAACTGAGACATTCTCGTCTCCAAAAATGCAGGACGTATTCGTCACTGTCGAGGACGAAGATACGATAAGCCTTACTAATACCAGCAATGGTGATTTTTCCATGGAGACAATCGACATCAATTTACCGCGCTGTGATTCGAACCATTCACTAATGACCCATACATCTGATCTCATCCACCAACGGCTGCTAAAGTATGGAATTGTACCCCTGGAAAAGAAAAGCATCCATGGGGCCAAAGCATCCACATCCATAAAGCATGCAGTTGATGACGTGAATCGATTCTTGTTCGTGGAGGGAGGGCATTTTAGCAACGTTGAAGCTCTGATGACCAACTACTGTCAATATATCCGCAAGCTTGGGATCCCTGTTGATCGTCTATATTATGGAGGCCTTGGGTTACACCCAAAGCTTACCGCATTTCTATGGAAGTGGACACCTGAAGAGTTTAGCTGTAGAGAAATGCCGCAGCACATCTTCGAGCGTCGATTTGAGATCTTTAGTCCTCGTGAGCCCTTTTGCGTGCTTGAACGTGGACTTGCCGACTTTGTACGAATCAAGCATACCGATGATTTTATCCCACCGGATACGGCGACTTGGTTTTGCGAAGAAAACTACACGGACTACTTGGCACTTCCCGATATCTACCGCAACCAGTCCCAAGGGAGTCTAGCTTGGGCAACGAAGGATGCGAAGGGGTTTACAGATGATCACATTTCTTTCTTCGAGCTCACGCTACCCGCCTTATCGACGGTGCTTCGTCTTCACACGAACGACCTAGTCTTGAGGACTCTGACTGAGCGTATGGAGCTGGAGATTGAAGAACGGACCCAAGAACTTGCCGAGGCCAATCAGCAGCTCGAGGAGGCGAACAATCGTCTTGCTGTCCAAGCGCAAAAGCAACTACAACACTTTGCATGCATGAGTCATGAGATCCGTACACCATTGAACTGCATCGTTGGTATCTCCTCTCTTCTCTTGGAATCGAAAGAGACCCTTACAGAAGAAGTTACTGAATCCATTCAGATGGTCCATTCAAGTGCCGAACTCTTGAATGCTGTCGTCGATGACGTTCTGGATTATTCCAAGATGGAGAGTGGAGTGTTTGAGGTAGATATTCGTTCCACGAATCTTCAGGATACATTGAATGCGGTCGTCCATGCAATGCAAGAAAAGGCCGCTAAAAACAACGTTCGAATCGTGCCTCGGTTCGGCCCCACCCTGCCGGAACTTGTGGAAACCGATCCACGTCGGTTGCAGCAAGTCATGTACAACCTTCTCGGGAACGCCTGCAAGTTTTCAAAATCTGGAGGAAAGGTAGAGCTGAAGGCATCTTTGGAACCAACTTCGTCGGAGAACCAGCTTCCAGGCGCGAGCACATCACACATTCTAAGGTTTGCGATAAAGGACTACGGGAAAGGTATTGACGAAAAAGACTTCGAATCCATCTTTTTGCCCTTCAATCAAGGCGGAAAGGAGACTCAGACTGTATACGGTGGAACAGGCCTGGGTCTCTCCATCACGTCGTCGCTCGTTGATCGACTGGGCGGCCGTATCAGTGTTGACTCGAAGCTCGGGGAATTTTCTGAGTTCGTTGTTGAACTCCCTTTCCAAAGCACGAATGTCGATGTTTCGAAGCTATCGGGGGCTTTCAAAGATACAACCATTGTCATCTTGGAGACCAACTACCTACCATCCAGTCCTTTCCACGACGCTGTAATACGAGAGTTTGATCTGGATGTCGTCAGGGCTAGAAGTTGGGAGCATTTGAATGATCTGAAGGTAGAATCACCGGAACGTAAATGGCTGGAAAGAAACTGCATAGTTGTGTCGCCAAGTGACGCGTTTGAAACGAGTCCTTGGCAACGAATCCAAGATGGAACCAAAAATTGCAGGCTCATCACTTACGGAGGCACCAATGGTCCAAAGCAGGCTAGCGTTCACTGGAAGTCCTTACAAAGTATATTTCCTACCGTTGCACTTACTCGTATGGCGAGCCTACTGGACGATATCCTCGTTCAAAAGACGAAAGACTTGACCCTAAGCGATGGACAGTTGTCGCCTAACTCTGTGGTGGGTCGTCTGGTTGAAGGTGGTTCTCACGTCAAAGGCAGTGCTCCTCGAAACGATGAAGAACCCATCCAAGACGTACAAGCGTTTCAAATCCTCATTGCGGAAGACAACATGGTAAATCAAAAAGTGCTAACCCGTGTACTGAAGAGGCTGGGAATTGAAAGTGTGGATTGCGTAGAGAACGGTAAGATGGCAGTGGAAGCAGCCTCTACCAAGGTCTACGATCTCATTTTCATGGATATGCAAATGCCTATAATGGACGGCCTCGAAGCAACAAGGCTGATCAAAGAAGCCCAATGGTACACCAACCGTACGAAGATTGTCTTTTGTACTGCCCATGCGGTGGATGACTTTCGGGAGCAAGCCAATTTGGCGGGGGGTGACGGTTTCATATCCAAGCCGTTCAATTTTCAGAAGATTGAGGCTTGCTTGAAAGAATATCTCCCAAACTACGGATAATAACGACATTACTAGCTGCAGCATGTATCATAAAGGGGAGTGACGGCAGTGCTACATCGTTTAATGGTAGTACCACAAGAAGCACGACGGAGCTTTTTCTTGTTGCTGACCAGTAGCAGCTACTAAGAGCTCGTAGGCCGGTAAGGGGCGGTGGTCACCTAAACAGACAATGAACTCTCCCCATCAGAGCTATCTTGTCCTGCCCCTAGGTGCAATTAAGCTGGTGTAAATTGTACTCTACTGTAGCTAGTATGCAAAGAGGTACGGCTAGTCGATCCCAACAACGTTGATCACATGGGTCGATAGCTTTGCCGGCTCGCTTCGACGCTTGCGCGCGCACGAATTTCCCAGTCTGGCCTTCTGGCCTGTATTCAACTTTTTTGACGTCAGTCGGCCATGACCGCGGACCCGGCGGAGATCCACAAGATCCCAAGGGAGATCTTTCGCGCCCGCGAAAAAAAACTGCAGCCGAAACAAGGCAACCAAAGGCTCGCACCAAGCCGACACCCAGAGTCGAGTCGCAGGCAAGCCTTTAACTTTCTCCTTCTGCTATCAATTGGCGTCTGTATAGCATCCCCCATCAGCAGATTGAAAATAATCAAGAACGAGAAGATCGGCTACGGTAGGCCGAGGCAGAATGTCGTTTGTTTGAAGTCGTCTCTAACTTCCAGCCCCGAGAAAAGTACGATCAAACAGGCGTTGACTTTTAACATATTGGAGGACATACAATGAGCAGACAACCTCTCCACTCTGCGGCCGTGCCACCAGCGCCCGTCGAGCCTCGTCGACTAGAACTTATTTTGAATCCTGAGGATGGATCTCTACAAACGGCGCCTCTGTTGAGTGTCGTCATGGCAGCAACCGATGGACTTTACAACGATATCTACAAAATGGCGCACGGAGAAATAGAAGTAACATCAGCACAACCTGCAGCAGGGGCCGAGGACGAGGACGACGAACCAGAGACAGCACAGCCAGCCGCATCAGCTGCAGGGCGAAAAGAGAAAATGGCCAACCTGTCGTTTGCGCAGCGCCGACACGAACTAGCATGGCGATTGGCATCTCATAGCAAGGCACTGACGCACGTGGCTGCTTTGACTGCGGCAGCAGGGACAACCAACTTGGCCAATGCGACTCAAGTGTCAACTAGAGCCCTACAACATGCTCGAACGGCATGGGTACAGGCCGATGAGGCACAGGATGCTCTCTATTTCTTTCATGCGCAGCTCTTCCCTGCCCGAGCCGCCCCCCATGATGTATATGGCGCCCTGGACACTTTATTAGCCGGAACCTGGCACGATCTGCCACAAGATCTGCAATTGATGGTTGACCGGTATGAGAGTTCTGACGAGAAAGCTTGGAGCTCAAGTGAAGTAGCCGATCGATGGCACATGGCGGTTCGAGATAAATTGTTACGGGGGGAGATGGGGTGGATGAAACAGAACCATGTGTCTGTACCTTGGAAGATTAGTCTGCGGGGAGGGATCGTTCGACTGACACAGGGAAATCCAAAGACAACAGTATCAGGGAATGTATCAAAAACCACTTACCCCATCGAAGCAATACTGACCGTCCTCTCGGCCAGTCAACCCGCCTATTGGACACTACTGAGTATTGAAGTTCACGCACAAGCAAAGACAGGGCAGTCTAATCATCAGCTGGACACGACCAATCGACAACAATTTGATTTACACAGACTGTGTGCACTTGCCATGAGCAAAGAAGAACAACGTGCAAGGGCCCAAAATAATAAGGAAGAAAAGCATCCACCAGGCTGGGACGATTCTACTCCCGTGCCACCAGTAGTAGCTCGACCACTCCATTCCTTATTTCAAGTGGCACATGTTTTCAATCTTTCCTGGCAGCTCGAAATACTGAGTGCGCAAGCACAATCGTTGCGAAAAGGCATGTGGGGGACAACATCTTCCAGTATCGTTGTCACGCCGGTCCAATTCTTTGAGAATCGAAGTATATTGGGCATTGTATCCATAAGCTTTTGGTCTGTCGATGATCGATATGGTCCACCGCTCATGGGGGGCCTTCAACTCGAGGATGAACTAATGGGCGATGGCGACGGGTTGGGTTCCCCTACGAATGGAAAAGGATCTTCAGGAGACTCGGTATCCACAGTCTCTCGATCTATCAATACCCCCAGTGTTAGTAACCAGCTCACACTATCGGTTCGCGCCGAACCGAACGTCGGCATTCGCGTAGCCTTGAGCGGTGCCGAGAGTGTCATGGACTTTGCGAGTAGCAAACCCCACATTCGATCGACCATTCGAGAACTGTTGGAAGCGACCTCTAACCCATTCATGCTAAGTGCTAGTGAGGCACTGCTGGCAGCTACCCGACTATGTGCCGAACGAAAATGCTACGCCATGGTCCAAGTGCTGCCAAAGTTTCTTCCGCCTTGGATCTCGTTGAGTGTCGAAAAGGGAAGCATTGCTGTGGCTGCCCAAGTTCAGTACTACTTTGGAACAGCGTCGCGCGGTGAGGTTGTGAGACGAGCTCCAGTCTTTCTATTCCGGCTAACATGCGACGCTCGTACGGGGACTTTTGTTTGTACCTTTACAAGGAGTACCGAGCTGCTTCAACAGTTGGCGTGCAATGACCCGCAGGCCGCTGGTGATTCCACGGCGCTACGAATAGCCCAGCATGCCAAGAATCGACGCGGTGGTGGCCGAAGTGGCAACTCCGGAGCGGCTGCCATTCTCGCGACCGGACGAGTCGTTCGTGATGCCTTTGAAGGCCTTTCACGGTCCATGAATGTGCTTGGACAACGAACAGGAGTTGGTGGCGGCTGGATGGACAATGATGGCATGTCGTCGAGTCTGCGCCAACGTGCCGTTCAAATGGCCTGCAAGGATGCACGGGTGTCGCTTGTAACTTGCTGCGGAATGGCAGCTGTCTATGGCCTCTCGGCCTTGTCTATGGGTGTTGCCACGGGAATTTCTCCCAAACCGGACATGGCTGGTGGACCGATTCCTGATACAGACGGTAAAAGCTTCCTGCAAACGCCGCCCTTGGCCATCTTGGTTGACCAGAACCTGGTGGAAACAACGTCTCGTACTGCAGATGGGGAGAAGACTATGAATTCGCACACGGAACAAGAATTCTTTGGAATTTGCTGTACCGTCGATGATTCTGCCCTGATTCTCCATGGAGTCAACTTGTTTGTTCGCTTAGCGTCCCCAGTGGCAATTCCCAATCGAACCAGCCTATCGTTGACACCCTTCTTGCAGGCCGCTCCTACAAACGGAGGAATATCAATTGACGACGATGGGAATGGCTCGCCCCCGTCTAAGCGAGCCAGAGTCGAGGGTGGAGATTCTAGTCAGGGATCGTCAAGTCCTCTTCAAGATTTGCAGGTCGAAGTCGAGCACTTTGCGGCAATCCTGTCGGACACGCTGGAGCTCTAATCCTACAGCCAGGTCGATGTCAATTGGCAGTGCATGCCAGGCAAGGGTGTCAGCATCCACGCCCCTAGAATGAGAGAGATTCTAATTCTACTAGAGTAGCTACTATCGCAGGTACTCGTTTGCTCCCTTTCGGTAGCTGGTTCCTCCTAAAATTTGACGATGCACAATCAACAAGTTGAAAGGTAGTCAACAGTGAACGTGCATGAAGCAGTCAAAACGCTTGCTAAGACGACTGGCCGCCGCCCCTCCAGACGACACGCTCGACTCTAACCGGAGAGTCCCCCACACACCTCACGTTTTGGAGGAAAGAAATGGAATCAGGTAGGTATGATATGTATATTGTTCAATATCTTTCATTATTTACTGAATAAAGCATGTCACGTGATGTCGCAGAAGAACCTTGTGACGCTACACTCGCCTGACACCTTGACACACGATAAAAAGCCGCCGAAGCAATTACGACGACAGCTGCCCCCTTTTGCCGGCAGAAAGGAACTGATGGGGTGTGCGCCTCAAGTGCAACAACCATTCCACTGCATTGGGATTGAGAGACGACGCTTTTTGGTGGCAACCCGTGGATTCGGAAAAGAACGGAAATCAGGTCACCGCGTTCTACCAGCGCTTATTAAGTCGAAAGGCTTCTTCGACAGCTTCTGGTAGTATAACTCAAGGATTTCTCATGGATGAAACGATACCTGACCCGTCGTCAGGAGAGAGCGCTTTAAAGTCCGATGCGCAGCTCTCCCTCGAAATGAAAAGTCTGGCAAAGATTTGCTCGAGTCAAGACGTTGGTGTCAAAGTTGAGCTGAAAACGAAGGATGAAGAAGACTCATGTTGTTCACGGAAGGACACGATAACTGGGCCGTTGATGGCAGACTGTCCCCTCTCTAGAACTTCGACAGCTGTAAGCACTAACGGGGACTCTCCCCCTTCGAGCTTTTCAATACAGCGGATACGAAAGAATCGATCCTATGGTTTTTCTCTTCGCCGAAGGGCGGCCTGGGGGGTTTTGTCTGGAGGTCTGCTGGCACTCGGTGTGCTGATTTTGCTTTCTATTTTTTATCCTGATGCGCTACAAGATCTTTCGAATCTTATATCCTCACCTGAAACGTATTATGCTGCAAGTTACAGCATGGGGCGAATACGAGGAGGGCCGGAACCGACAGGGATCAAATCTTATCTCAGTTTGTTCGCAAAACCTTCCCCGCCGGCGCCCAGGGATCCGACAGTACAACCGCCGCTACCCTCCGGGCCTCCGGAATCGACACAACGACATTTAGCAGACTCTACATCTGGAAGCAGCTCGAGTACTACTACTAGTAGCAGCAGCAGCAGTACTAGCGGAAGCAGCTCGAGCAGCAGTACTAGCAGCGGTACATACAAGGATGCCCAGCTGGTGATTGCAGGCAAAATGACTGTCGAGGACGCCCCTTGCAATATCGCGCAGTACAACTTGAAAACGCAAGAATGGAGTTTGTCAGAGCGCATTCAATTATCCCTATATAATAGCTACAGCGGGGGAGAAGTCTATTCGCTGCTGGCAAATCATACAAACCAGCGAGAGAGTGACTCGGGCACCCAAGCATCAACTGACGCAAAAAGGTAGGTCCGAATGTGAGCTATGAACTCGTGATACGCCATTCTTGTTCTGTTTTTCACCATTTCCATTAGCTATATTTCCAGACTACCTCAACCATCCTACCAGGGGAGTGGTGAACTGATTGTAGTTGGTGCCTTCGATACAACTTATCGAAATTCTCAGGTGACTTACTGTTCGGTCGGCAAGTGGGATGGAGTCATGCTGTCCAAGGTGGGAGAAGGATTGTGTAATTCTGCTCTTTCAAAAGGGATGAAAATTACGACGGCAGCTTTGGCGGGGCCTCAGGATGTCTATGTGGCAGGCAGTTTTCAGACGCAAGTGTGGAACGGCGATCGGCACGAGTTTGTCAAAATCTTCAATATTGCACATTACAATGCGGTCGACCAGGTATGGTTGCCTTTGAATATTGGACAGATCACTTGCAGTTGGTGTACTGTGACAGTTCTGGCCTTGGCGTGGGATTCCAAGAGACGGCAGCTACACGTGGCCGGAAAGTTCAATGCAATCGACGGACGAAATGTACCGGCTGGCTTGGCAATATACGATTTGGACTCCGGCCATTTGGTAGCACATCCTGGTGGAGGTCTATCAATGCGAAACAGTACACAAGATGGCGTCGGAACCGCGCTCCAGCTGGACGAGGAGAGTGGTGTTTTGTATGTGATGGGATCCTTTGAGCGGCTCACAGCGACGTACGACATATGCTTAGGACTTGCTGCCTATGAGATCAATGCCAATCGATGGACCTGTCTTGCTAACGCAGCGCATACGGTGCTTCCCACGGGCGGAGGAAACATGCTTCTGACACCGTACGGTCTCATGGTTGCCGGCAAAGTGGCCGAGTCGACAACATGGCCGGACAGCGACAGGCCCTATACGATCGCACTACTTAAGGCTACGCTCAAAACTCATCGAGCAAGCAAGGCTAATGACGACGAAAGCGATGCAGATACAAACCAGGAAGAATACCATGAGTTTGACTGGTCTTGGCTACCAGGATTCGATGGCCACAACGAACCGCTGCATGCGCTAGCGAATGGATTTGGCAACTTTGCAGGTACAGTTTTCATTGCCGGTGATAACCTTGTGGCTAAGTGGTCCTATCAGCCCAAGTCAAGCTACAGCTCTGATGGCAGCCACAGAAGCATGACTGCCTTGACTACCACAACTACCCAGCCGCAATATGTCCCCGTTACCGTTAATTTGTCCGGTGATCATGTCCGTGGTGCCATCATGGCCATTTCTCAAATGATGCCAGAGCCAGAGAACAATGAAGGATCACGAGGTCAACGGGTCAACATTACGATAATTGTTTACTGCGTGGCGGCCGGTTGCGTCATCGGGATGTTTGGGGCCATTATGTGCAATCGTAACCTCTCCCAGACTGTTTTCCCGTTCATTGGTGGTCACTCGCAGCTCAAAGGCATCTCCTTGGATACCTTGACCTATAGTGCCATTGAGAACTCAAATATCATGGAATCCTACCAGAGGGCTATGAAGACGCGCTACGTCCAGCACCCGCATCTGCTGACCATCATCGACCCTCAAGAAATCTTTCTTCAACGTATCATCGGCGAAGGTACATTTGGACGAGTGTGGAGTGCAAGGTGGAGGAGTGCCAGTGTGGCAGTCAAGGAATTTGTCTTCGCGCAAGCGGCTGTTGCTGGAAAGTCATCGATGCAGCAAGAAATTATCGAGGAAATTATTGGCGAAGCTGGCATGATGGCAATCCTTCGGCATCCAAATGTCCTGCAGCTATTTGGCTGTTCTCTCACGGCCCAGGCCATTTGGATCGTCAGCGAGCTGTGTTCTCTTGGCAGTTTGCGTCAAGTCCTTGATGATAATGAACGATCGCTGCCTGTAGATATTCGAATCAGTCTCGCCCTTCAAGTGGCCGAAGGAATGACTTACCTTCACAATCAGGATCCTCCCATTATCCATCGCGATTTGAAGAGCCACAACATTTTTGTGCATGAAACTTTCATTGATACTGATGAGAACGACAGCAAGAAGAAGGAGGGAAAAGACAAAGACAACGCGATGGCTCGGTGGCTGCAGCCAGTCAAGATGACCCCCAAATCGACCTTGGTGTCCAAAATTGGAGACTGGGGCTCGGCCCGAGCAACCTTGTCTGGATCTCGAACTATGACACACGGCGTCGGTACTGCGTGTTGGCTCGCTCCTGAAGTTATCAAGCATGCTCGTTCGTCAAAGTTCAGCGATGTCTACGGCTATGGTATCGTCCTTTGGGAATTAGCGACAAGAGAAGAAGTCTACCAAGGACTGGAGACGACGCAAATCATTGCAAAAGTCGCCAATGAAAGTTTGCGCCCTCCTGTTCCGCAAGACTGTCCATGGAAAGATCTCATGGTCAAGTGCTGGGAAGAAAAGCCTACCGATCGGCTGGAATTCAATGAGATTGTGGTCGAGTTGAACAAGATTGCAAAGTCTCTTGCTTCGCAACAGAAATTGCGGGAAAGTACCATGGGTGGAGACGATGATGTGGTGAACGAAACGTCGGGGTTGTTGACGGACCATGCCAGTTTAACCACAACGGAGGGAATGTCGGACGGCTACATGAGTCATTCCTCAAGGAATCCCGGTGATGTTCTAATACCTGACGGGTCTCCGAGAAAATCTGAGCCCGCGGAAGACTAGACGCCTCGTCCTGGTTTCATGCACCCGAGCTATTATCTAGCGCTATTGTAAGCAAATGTAAAAACGCTACCAATATTGTCAAGTCTTGTACTTCAAAGGAGCGTTCGTCTCTTTTTCTTTGCAGGGTGAGGTAACAGATATATCCGCCTTGCGGGAGAAGAACAGGTGTGCGTGCGAATTTCGGCATCGAATGAAGTGCTACCGGTGGGCGCTGGGGGGCCTTCAGCGGGCAAAGGGTTGCATCCATTGAAGTACGCCTGTAGCAACGTTCCTGGAACGCGGATCTTCCACGTCACTACTGTCGTCATCATCTTCGTCCTCTTCGTCTTGACTTTGTTCTCGAAACGTCTTTCGTTTGCCCCCTTGCGCCGGTGCAATCGTAGGCGAACCAACCCGTGAAATTTGCCGCGCCCTTCGATTTCCGGTGACTTTGAAAACAAAGTTAACTTGATTCAACTTGGCCAGCCGCTCTGCCGTCAGACGTGTCTTTTCTCCCCTGAGAAATTTTGTATACCAATAACGTTGATCATGAACCCATCCACCCAATCCTGCGGTCGCTTGTGGAACCACAGAGTGCCCATTTTCTTCAAAGAATTTGACCAACTGTTCATAGCGCTCTTCCCAGGTGTACTTCTTCGGGGGAGTCGGCTTGAAAGGATCCACTTGGGCTGGAAAGGGAAACCCGAGAAGTCGAAGCTTTTCGAATCGTTCGTCGGACATCCAATGCCTATCACCACGGACGCGCTGGATGTACTTCCATTTCTCCCGCTCTTGAAACTGTGCCACGTCGGCGATCTGAGGATCCTTGCTGCACATGCTCAATTTGACGTCAGGGTGCGCCGTCACAAATTCCTTCCACCGCTGGCATCGAATGTCCCAAGGAACATACTCCTGCGAGGGCTTGGGCTTCACGCCCAAATCCATCAGTCGTAGCATCCGATTCTTTATCTTGGCCTCCCATTCAGGATTCATGGACTTGTCTTTGTCGGTATTGTTGATGGCTTTTTTATACCACCTTCGCTGCGCAGCAATCCAGGCTCCCAGCTTCGGCTCATTGTAGTCTTTGCAAATGGCCAAATTGGGATCCCCGTGCTTCTTAGTAAATGCTTCAAGTTCCCGAAATTTCTGGTTCCATTTGGTGTCATCTACATGCTGATGATAAATGCCACGCGGAGGCTCCAGAATTCTTCGAACGACGAATTTAGTAAAGCTAAATTTTTAGCCGTAGGATTCTCACCTTTACCTTTACGCACCTTTTTTCGACCATGACGGGAACTTCAAACCCCGTTTCTACCAGTACCGGAGCACCTCAGCAGGTGACTCCCACTTCTAAGGCTCCCGTTTCCCCTGCCGTACGGAGCATCTTGAAAGCCCGGGCGACAACGACCGTTTTAAAGGCGCAGGAGGGCAAAACTACGTTCAGCGTGTCGTTTCGCGTGTCTGCTGGCCAAGCAGATTCTACGTTTAATCTTGCCGCAAAGCATCGTGAACTTCTTTCGAAGATTGCTGAAATTGCTACAGGAGAAGTCTACTATCTCCCAACAAACGAAACTTCGGATCCAAAACCCAAGAGTTTTTGTTCGCTGGATGATTTTCCTTCTACCGACCCGGAACATCGGGCTTTCTTTCATCGCAAAGAGACCAAATCCCGTAGCACGAAACAGATTATCATTACGGTAACTCACTGCACCATTTCCGACACCAGTATTCTGACGATTAAGAAGAAACTGATTCCGTATCTGCAAATTCACAACCTGTGGATTGACGGTGATGATCTCAAAGGGGAACAGACGGTGGTGGTCGGATGGCTCAGTGGTGCACATCCTGATATGACACATAAAGTTTCTGTGACTGCTAGGTTGAACGACGCTCTGTCGGAATTAACTCTCACTGAAGAAGAACAAGAAGAACTCGACAAGGTGGGGGGTGTGGGTGCGCTCATTCCCGAGGTGTTTGCGACGAAACGTCTGATGCAATTTGGCAATGGTGACTCAAGGGTCGGCTCGGATGTGGTTGCTTTATGCTGTGTTCAGAAATTTCGGAAACTGATTGGTAGTCTCATTGTTCGCATTCCCTTCACGGTGCTTGGCTACCACATCGTACCTTACGGATTCCATCTGGCCGCCAGCCCGGCAGAATATCGCGAGCTCCTCATGCACAACAACGACGTGACTCTCAAGCTTCGAGGCCTTACCGTTGTTAACTTCCATCCCTCCATCTGGGACATGTCGACCAGCGGATTGAAATATAACGGCACAATGTCAGAATACTTCATGTCCAGCTCTCTCGTGGAAAACATTGAGGCAACCGACAGTTCCTCTCGCACGGGCCGCTATATCTTTATCGTTAAGGACGATAATTTTAACGCGTTGCAACAAGAACTCACGAAATTTTTCCGTGAACAGTTCCCAAGTTTTCTTGGACAAGAGTACCTCACCCACTACGGCCGATACCCCAGTTTGGCTTTCTCAGCGTCACTCACTAAGGACATGGAGTCGAAAGTCACCACTCTGCGAAAAATGCTCAAGGACTCGAGTACGTCCAGCCGTCCAAGTGGCCCGGCCGCCACGACCGAAGACAATGCATGGAACCGTCGACCTAAATTGGTATTTGATTTCAGTAGCGTATCCCATCCGGATGGAGGGCCCGCTGACTCTACTGCTGTTATTTCTTCTGGGCATTCAGTTGCGTCTGGGACTCCTTCTGGGACCCATCCTTCCACCTACGATGGACCGTCCGTTTCTGGGTTGTCGACTACGGGACAATCGGTTCCCAAAAGCATCGCCTCTGGGGATTTATCTACGGTCGTCAGCATGCTCGACACGGTGGTGAGCCGTCAAGAGGAAGCCAACAAGCGCATGATGGACTTTATGGGCAAGCAGACCGAAATGATGACAGCCTTGATTAGTCATGTTATGGGTCCCCCTCCAACTCAACCCTTTGGGTCTCCGGTGCCTCGAGATCTAACTCCAGCCAAGCGTCCTGCCAATGTGCACTCCCCGAAGCCTTCTGCGGATACTGCTATGGATGAAGCCCCGGTGGTACCCGACAATCCTAAAAAATGACTCAGAATCCACACGACACTCAAACCAGGCCACGCTCCCTCCGTCGCATCAGATATCATCCCACTCCCTCTCTCCCACCTCCCACTCCCCGCACGATCCTACGCAACCGTCAACGCTCTCCTGCCCTCCTAACCGTCAACGCTCTCCTGCCCTCCTACGTTACGAAAACCTTAAATCTAATCATCCTTACGGCCACGATCTTGATGAACTACTGTCGATGGACGACGAAGGCAAGGACCTTATGGCTGAGGGCCTGGATCGCTGGAAATCACAAGCGATTCGCATTTATTTCCAAAACGTCAATGGCATACGCCTCGGTGATGACGGTGTGGATATCGGTGATTTGTTCTGCCACATGAGTGAAATTCGAGCCGACGCATTTGCCTTTGCTGAAACGAAGTTGAACACACTCCATCGGTCTACCAAGGAATTGTTCTATCGATACAAACGGTCCACCTGGGACCATTGCAAGATCCAATTCGGAGAATCCGAAATCCCATTTCACGGTCCTGACAAGCCAGGCGGATTACTCTTAGGCGTTACAGATTGCCTCGTTGGCCGTGTCCGTTCACAGTTTAGCGATCCATATGGCCGCTGGTGCAGTATCAGTCTCCTTGGTCGTGACAACAGAGAAGTACATCTCATTGTGGCCTATCAAGTTGTTCAGGAATCTGGTGATCATGGTGATACGACATATTATGAGCAACAACGTTCCTTACTCCGACAGGCCGGATACCGCGATCCTAATCCCCGTGCAATCTTTATTCAGGATCTCTCTGCCTATGTTGAGCGCCTGCGTCAACAAGGCCATGACATAATTCTTATGGGAGATTTCAATGAAGAAACCGGCGAGAATACCCAAGGCCTACAACGTATTTTGGACGCAGGCCATCTATCGGATTGTCACCTTTACCTTCACGGTCTGCAGGGCAAGACGCCTACATACTCTCGCGGTGTCAAGCGAGTTGATTATATTTTTGCGTCAGAACGCCTCCTTCCCCATCTAAAAGCCGGTGGCATTGAACCTTTCAATCATCGGATCTTCTCCGACCACCGCGGCCTCTTTGTTGATCTCCGGCTGCCTGGCATTTTTGATCGCGCCCCGGTTCCCATCGCCAATCCATCACAACGGCATGTTCGTACCGATGTTCCACCTATCCTCATAAAGTACGTATTTGCTCTCGACGAATACTGCCAGCTCCATCGAGTATATGAACGTGCAAAAAGATTGTTGAACGATGATGATGTTGATCCCGAACTCGCTGAAACCGTTGAGAAAGACTTACTCCGAGGCATGCTACAAGCGGAACTTAAATGTCGGAATTACCAGCGCCTCCCGTGGACATTAGAAGTACACACCGCCATGACAAAACTTCACATTCTTAAACGCCATCTGTCACAGCTGCGCACTGGGTGGGATATGTCTTCCCAAATCCACCGTCGTCAAGCCAAACTTCAAAAACCGATTGAGCTCCCAGAGACCTATGAAGATACTGTTAAGGCTATCCGTCGAGTACGTCAGGAATGTCGGCAGGCGGCTCGTCAAGCGAAAGACAAGAAGGATGCGTACCACCAACTTCGTATCGAGGCCTTGAAAAAGGAGTTTCCCGACAAAGATCCAGCCAAGCTGGAAGCACAATACCTCAAGGCACAGGAAATGAAGAATATGTACCAGCGCATCCCGTCTGTGAAAACCCGTCAATCCAGCGGCATCACCGTTCTTAAGGTCCCTCGCGATCCTTCTGCTGACCCCAAAACTGTCCCACGAGATGATCCCTCTCTTTGGCGCCTCGTCCAAGATCCCTCGGATATAGAAGACACTTTACTGCGGCGGAATTATGCTCATTTCGGACAGGCACACGGCACGCCTCTGGCTGACCCGAGTGTGGCCGACGCACTGAGTTGGAGCGCCACGTCAGACACCGCAGAGTCAATTCTTGACGGTGAATTCGATGTATCTTTGTTAACGTCGGATATCCATGCACAACGGATCCTTCGGGCCTGCCAACGCCGTGTCCCTGAACGGCAACATCGATTAACCCGAGAAGAAATGATTAAAAAATTCAAACTATGGGACGAACGCACCACGACATCCCCCTCTGGCCGTCATCTGAGTCACTACCATGCTCTATTTCGACCGTCAGGACTCGATCCGATCACTGATCCAATTCAATTTGAGCGGTTCATGAATGCGCGACGTGAACTTTGGGATGCACACTTTGCAACGTTGAGTTTTGCTGAAAAACGAGGCTACTGCTTTGATTTATGGAAGAGAGTGGTGACTGCTATGATCGAGAAAGAACCGGGGCAACCTTACCTTCATCGTCTTCGTGTTATTCATCTCTACGAAGCCACGCTCAATGCTTTCTTTGGGATAAAATTTCGCGATCTCCTACACTACGCTGAAGAGCACGACCTCCTGAATGCTGGTTGCTACGGATCGCGGCCCGGCCGCCAAGCACTTGACCCAGTCTTTATCGAGATCCTGCAGTATGATTATGTGTTTGCGACTCGGTGGCCTCATCTCAAATTCAATAATGACGCAACCTCATGTTACGATCGGATGCTCGCTTACATCACTACCCTCATCGCTCGATCCTTTGGTTTGCAGGCAACGGTGGCACAAGTACAAGGCGATTTTCTCGAATTTGCGAAATACTTCATTAAAACTACCCTTGGAGTTTCGGAATCTTCATATTCTCATTCCAGGGATAATCCAGTCTTCGGTAATGGACAAGGCAGCACGTCTTCTCCCCCTGCCTGGGGATTCACCAGTTCGGTACTTTTTGACGTGTACGATCAATACTGTCACGGTGCTCATTACTCCACGGTGGACTCGGGCAAACAGTTGAAACTTGGTATGGTGGGATTTGTTGATGATAACAACAACTCGGCGTCAGGTACTCGGGATACGACATTGGATGAGTTAATTGGGAATGCAACCCATGACGCACAACTTTGGCGAGACCTGCTTTACGCAAGCGGGGGCGACCTCGAATTATCCAAATGCTACTATCATCTTCTCTGGATAAATTTCTCGTCGAAAGGCGCACCGGTTCTTCGCCCTGGCACTTTCGGCCCACCACTCGAAGTCCATGACTCCTCCGGTGTTCGGACACAGATAAAACAGCTCTCGTTTGGCACAGCACATAAGATTCTGGGTAGCTTTCAAGCGCCGGTATCCTCACAGAAGTCACAATATCTGGACTTACTGTCCAAGGCCAAGAAATATGCACGCACCCTGGCGTCTAGTTTTGTCCGATACAGTGAAGCCTGGACGTTCTACTACAACTTCTTCATCCCAAGCATCAGTTATCCTTTGGCTGTGGCACATCTATCCGAATCGCAGTTGGACGACATCCAGCGATCCATGGTCTCCGTGACCCTCCAAAAGATGAACTACGTTAGCACCTTCCCTCGCGCCGTGGTGTTTGGACCCAGTCGCTTTGGCGGCATGTTCTTTCCTGATCTTCGTGTTGAACAGGGCGTTTTGCAGGTAAAAATTCTACTTCGCAATCTTCGACTTTTTGCAAGCCAGGCTGGTGATCTTGCGATTATCACGTTGGAAAATCTGCAGTATACGGCAGGTGTTGGCCGACCTTTGCTGCAGGACACATCGTACGATATTCCGTACCTGGACGGCTTGTGGATTAAATCTCTCCGAAGCTTTCTATCCCGAATTGACGGGTCCATTACCATTGCCAACTTTCGCGTTCAACCGTTACAGCGGGAACGCGATGTATATCTGATGGATTTTGCCCTCGAAATCCAGTTCTTTACCGATGCTGAGCTATGTGTTATCAATGCATGTCGACTGTATCTTGAGGTACTTACTCTCTCTGATATTGCTACTGTGGATGGCAAATTTATTCAACCTGAAGTCTACCGGGGGATCCCCGGCATTGATCACTGTCGCTCCCGTCTTCTGGAGCCTCGACAGGATCGTCCTACCGATCCCCATTGGGCGAAATGGCGCAAGCTTCTACGCATCTTGGCGGACTCCCAAGGCAAGCTCCACCTCCCCCTGGGGCGGTGGTTGCACTCAAATGGTTCTCTACGTCGCGCGTGGCCAGTCCTCTACTCCCCGGCCAACCAGTCCCTTGTTACCTTCGCGGATGGGAAATATCATCATCATACCGTCGTCCGCCCATCGGTTTTTCATGTAGAGCCCAGTTTTTCATCCGAGTCATGTCCCGACGGTATCCCAGTCCCACACTCCGCCATCCGTGATGGACTGCAGATTCCTGCTACCTTCCTCGGTCTTACTCCCTCCTCCGTTGTTGCTGAGGCTTCCACTTTTCAAGAGTATATCGATCAACAGGAGCATCATATTTCTTCCCTTCTACAACACTGGGAAATCGTGGACGGCGAGATTTATTCCTTTGTTTCCTCTATCACTGACTTATCTGATATTATGCTGGTCACTGATGGTGGAGCAACCGATGAATATGGCGGCTACGGATGGGTTATTGCCAGGATCTCCTCCAAAGCCCGTTTAGCACGTGGTAAAGGTCTCACCTTCGGCCATGATCCAAAATCTTATCGCGCTGAAAACTATGGCACCAAGGCCGCGAATCTGTTCCTCCAGTTGGGTTTCAAGTTCGTGGGGAAGCCGCTACCTTCTGGCTCCCTTCAGTTTTGCTGCGACAATCAAGGCCTCATCAAGAAGCAACTATACGTTCGCTCTTATCGCCTGGCGTTACAACGCGTCGTCCTCGATTCCGAGTGGGATTTGGTGGTCGCTAATCATCATCTATTCCAAGCTTATCCCGATCCTCCTTCGATCCAGCACGTCAAAGGTCACCAAGACAACAAGGGAGTACGAGTGTCATCCCTACCATTGGAGGTTCAGCTGAATATCGAGGCCGACCAGCTTAGCACTGAGGCAATGGAATCCTTCGGCACGCCTTTCCTCGAAGTCCCATTTGATCCACTCACGCGAGCGCAACTCACCATTGCCGGACGTACTGTTACCCGACGTATTGAAACCACCCTCCGCACCGCTGCCAGTCTGCCTCCGCTGGTGCAATATTATCGCGAACGACTCGGTTGGCCCGAAGGTTTCCTGGATTACGTTGATTGGGACTCGTTCAGTCAAGCATCCAAGCGGCATCAGCAGAAGCGGAAATTCCTCACGAAGTTATCATTCAGCCAGTTGCCCACAGGTGGCCGCCTCCATAAGCGGGATACCAAGTATGATCATCGTTGCCCAAGCTGCCTTGCTGACAATGAAACTGATGACCACCTCTTCCAGTGCCCTCATAATACTCGCTCTCAATGGCGCAAGGACCTGATTCTATTTGTTGTTCACAAATTTGATTCCATTCTGGACCCCGATCTTCTACGTCTCCTCCGCTCTGGCATGCAACTCTACTTCCATCCATCCGGGGACGGTATTTCTTATGACGATTATCCTCCCTCATTCCGTCGAACCATTCGTTACCAAAACATCCTAGGCTGGGATCAAATTTTTCGGGGCAAGTTTGCATACACCTGGAGGGAACTCCAACACGACTACTGGCGTCGGATCGGTCATTCTCCCACATCCTCCGAGGCGTCCTGGTTGACGACTTTGATCAGTATTCTTTTTGAAAAGAGCCACGAACTCTGGCTTCGTCGTAACGAAGACCGACACGGACATGATAGAGCCACTTCATATCAAGCTGAGAAAGCACAAGTCGAACGCGAATTGCGTCGTCTGTACAATTTGAAGGACAAAGTACAAGTGGAAGATCGCGACCGTTTTTATGATACGGTGGATGATCACCTGAGACTTCCTCTGCGCTCCATTCAAAATTGGATTCACATCAACCGTCCACTCATCAAGTATAGCATCAACGAAGCACGCCTCGAAGCCATCCGCCACACACCCTCGATTGCGATGATATTCCCCAAGGTTCCGACCCCGCCAGCATTTCGGAAGTCTCGCACTGCGCGCCGAAACAGCATCCGCACCCGTATACCCAATCCACTCAAATCCACACGGCCTACACACATCACCTCTTATCTTCGCGCTCTCCCACCATTCGGACCACATCGTCCCACTCCGGTCTACCGATCTCGGAAGCAACCCACCTCATCACAACCTTTCTCCCGGATGTCACAACGCAAGCTGTCTGAGTTCTGGCCGGATCATCCCGGCTAGTACACCTCATTTTCCTACTTTGGGTCGCCCCTGGCCGCCCGAGTGAGTCTACTACTGTTCTTACCAGTTATGGTGAGGGAGTACGGTGATAGCTATAAAATAAGAAATTTGTTTGTTTGTTTGCCACGCGGAGGCTCCAAATCGAACCCAAGATCGAGCAATTGTTGGTAGTGTTGTTCCGTGTACATGCTCTTCCCGTCCTTTTTGAAACGTTTGTAGTGGACTCGACGAATGGAACATATCCATTTGGAGAGCGAATGGAATTTCTTCACTTCTAGCGTCGGCTGATCCGGCGGCGGCTTGATTTTGTCATAACTAGATGGCACCTCCAAAGTGCCATAGATTTGTCGATACTCTTTCAAAAGCTGAATCTTTGCTTGGAATCCGTGGTCGATGCGGTCGAAAATAGGCGCATTGGGGACTCCTACCAGACCAATATCCTTGAGAACGTGGACTTGGGCGTCTATAATGGGAGCTTCCTGCGCGCTCCCTTCTTTGGATAACAAGTCTGGAATTGTAGTGGGCCCACCCTTGTGCTTTTGCTCCAACCAATTTTCGTATTCTCTTTGCTTTTGACGACACCAAGACAAGGACGTCGAAAAGTTGGTTTGGGCCTCCTTTAAAATTGCATCCAGGGATACTCCCGACGGTTCTTGCTGCGCTTCCCCTGAAGTTTCCTCGACTGTAGCACCCGTTTGCACAGCAGGCCGCTCAACCTCCATTTGATTGTGCTCTTGTTCGTCGCCAGTAGCGCCATCTTCTGTAGCCTCTTCCGCACTGCCAGATGTTGCTGGAGTCGTCTTGACAAGGTGTTCCAAGGACAACAAGTCAACATGACCAAACATTTTCTTGATCTCGCGCAACATGACTTCCATTCTCTTGTCTTTCTTGCTAGTCCAGGGTAACATTGCGGCTAATGCTGCTGGTGGGACTGTAGACTTTGAAGATCTCTCTCCCCCCCTGGCAGCTGGTGGAGACCCGTCCGCAGTCATAGCCGGTGTCTGGGGAATCATCCAAACATAGGGTGATGTCATCGGTACCATCATGGGGAAAGCCATTATCGGCTGTTGTTGTTGTTGTTGTTGTTGCTGCTGCTGCTGCTGAGGAATGTCACTAGCCACTGGTTGTTCCGATGCCTTTGGTTTGCGAGGCCGACTTTGCCTCTTTTGCGTTTCCGCAGTGGTAGTCGCCCCCGGATGAGCTTGAGAATGCCCTTCTGACAATGATTCCGCCGTCATCACCACAGCAGCAGCCGGTGCCGTAGCTTCTGGATCACCCTCAGGCCGGCCTCGTTTCCTCTTTGCAGTTGTGGTAGTAGTTGAATCTACCACTGCTGGAGGCGGGTCCTTCCTTAAAAGCCACGTTTCTGCTTCTGAAAGCGACGAAAAGCTCTGACAAATCGCCGTGGGGTCCATCCATAATAATTGCTGAATATCTTGTGCATTGAATAGAATTATGGGTCCCTTGTAGGCGATACTTTTGCGGACGGCATGATAAGGCAACTGCGGAGAAAAGGGTGGTCGGGGTGCAATGTCTACCGGCTGCTGATGCAATGGCCCCGTCTGACTTGCAGCGGTGGCATGTGCTGGTAGGGGATCATGAATGGTAGGATGCATGGCAACCTGTGGCACTGCTGCGACGGCCGCAGGCAAAAGAGGAACTTCTTGCAGACCGGCCGCATTGTTCGTTGAAGCACCGCCGTCGACGACTTGATCATTGTTGTTGGTGGCGCTAACGGTTTTGGCTTTCTTCTCTGCTGGTGATGATGTTGCTACTTTGCGTCTGGTCTTTTGAGGCCCCGCCATGGTAAATGCTATCGCATGGTACGTTCAATCAGAATGAGTTGCCAGCGACAAAGCAGTCGTAACCATCATTGTGTTATCCTGGGTCTCTATCTACCGATAGTACCGGTACTTCGACTTGTGCGGCGCCGATGGGTTTGGGGGGGGGGGGGATGACATCATCGTCAAAAAATGGGGTGGGGGATTTATTTGTAGTCTGGAATGCGGTCCAAGAAGTCGAACACTCTTTGAACGCACCAGGTTCTGGTCCAAGAAGTCGGTGCCAAACCTTGCTATTGCTAGAACCTGCCCCGATTGTACTGCCTTTTAGAACTTGACTCGTAGCACAAAGTTTATATCTCTAAAATGTATTCTATTCCTAGTACTCCGAGTTCTACTATGTAGACTAAGTTACTGCAGACAGTCAGCGTAGAAGGAATCGTTCCCTCTTCTTCGACACGTAGGAATCAAACGTAATGATGCGGTGCTAGCTAAAACTACCGAAGCACTGAGGCCAGGGAGCCTCGTGGAGTTTCTTACCATCAACTCAACCCCAGCATGACGCGGTCGTCCCGCTCGAAGCAAACTACCAAAGTCTGGAGCAGTCGACGGTTACAAGAAGATTGCTCGGACATGTTTACAAAGTTTCCACACTTCCAATATTGGGCCCCCCAAACTTAGGTCCCTTCGTAATCATCGTCCACAGCAGAGTCTGATTCGTCATTATTCTGCTTGGATTTTCGAGGGGCACGGCACCGAAAGACAAAGCCGGCCTCTTCCAGTTTCTTGAGTCGGGAATCTGACAAGCTAGTCTTTTTGCCCATGGCGCGTTTCCGGTGCTCTTTACGCTGCTCCTTGACCCATTCCCCGAGACCTTCTAGAGCCTGTGGAACCATGGCCGATCCATTCGCTGCTTTCCAAGCAATAAATTCGTTGAGACGATCGTCAAAGGACTTGAGCGACTTTTTGGGAGGGCGAACATCTTTAGGAAACGGAAACTCCCATTCTCTTAGTTGCTTGACACGATGAGGGTACATTTCATGAGGGCCTTCCTTTAGGACCATTTTGATGTAGTGATTAATCTGAGTCTGTTGCCAGTCGGCGAGTTGGACGACTTTTGGATCTGGCGCATTGTTCAATAAGGGAACCGTGGGATGTTCCAGAGTAAAATCCCGCCAGTTTTGGGCCATGGCACGCCAGGAAGTGGGCGAGTCTTCAGGTCCGAGACGAACGCCCAATTCTAACAGTCTATAAAATCTCTCCTTACGATCATAATGACATCTGTCCTCGTTGACTTCCCCGTTGATATAACGATTGTACTCGCGACGTTGTGCGGTAATCCAAGAATGCAACTTGGGTTGTTTGTACTCTTTTCCAGTCACCAAGTTGGGATCGCCATCTCCCATGGTCGCCGCAAAGTTTTTGAGTTCTTGATAGTTTTCTTCCCAGATCTCGCTATTCTTTTCAATGAATCCTTGCAAATTGTTGGATCCTTCGTCTGCCAAAGGAATTGCCTGAGCGTTGCGCTTGCGTTTCTTCTTGTGGATATAATTATTGGCTTCTTCCATCGTGACGAAACGGCGATAGACAGCTGATTTGTCGTTGGAGAGAAGACGCCGAGCATCTTTTTCGTTCAAAAAGACGGCGGGGCCGTGCAATCCAGCACACTCACGGATCGCCCAGTGCAAACGCTTTTCTTTCTTCGTCTTTGGTTTACTGCTAGTAGGAGCGGCAGCGGGCGATCTCGACGGTGACGATCCAGCCACACAACAAGCTGCTGTTGCTGTTGCCGCCGCTTCTGCTGCTGTTCCTGCTACTTCTTGTGGCAGAGCAGACATGATTGCCAATGAGGCTGCTTGTTGCAATGTAGCAACTACCTAAATGGCACAGCCCAAGAGCGGAAGCTTTGCGGGGCGTTCAAAATGCACGAGGTCATGCATCGACGAAATTCCGATCGTTTGGGCGAGCTCTTAAATCGAGTCAGTCGGAGACGTCGTCTCAGAAAAGCATCAATGATCGAACAAGTCGAAATTGACTTCTTGGATCTGTTGGTTTCGACTGGGCAACTAGTACCGGTACCGCCGGAAGATAGCCGCAGCAACGGCTGCATCGGCATTAGGACAACCGGAACTGCTACTCGAGTAATAGCTTGAGTGACAGCAGCGCAGAATAGTAGCCTGCTGGAAATGATCGGGTTTACTTTTTCTATGTATCAGAGTGCTGCAATTAGGAAAGGATGTCTACTAGTACCTCCTCAAAGAAATGAAAAGGTTTGCTCACACAGACTGTGAAGCCAATCCCAAATCCCTGTCGTGCTGCCCACCATGTATACTATGATATATAGTGGAAGAGTCCCAGCTAGATCAAATACTCCAGGTAGAAAGAACTACAGTATTGATTATATTTAACCAGTCAATCATACCTCTTCTGTGGCTTCCACATCTTCTGTCGCGTCTTCCGCATCGGCCATGGCTGCGACCTCCCCCGTTGGTGCTTCTTCTCCGTCCACACTAGCTGCTGGTGCATCTTCGTTGACGGATTCTTCACCCCCACCCCCACCCGTCGACGGCCGCTTGCGCACTTCAAAGACAAATCCCGCCGCTGTGAGTTTATCCACGCGTTCTTGCGAAATATACGCCCGTTCACCCTTGAGAAACTTGCGATACTCTTTACGTTGTTCCTTGACCCATTCTCCTAGTCCCCTGGTGGATTGAGGAACCAAGGCGGAGCCATGCGCTGTCTTCCATTCTACAAACTCTTGAACTCGTTCATCAAATGTCTTGAGGACTTTCTTGGGGACACTAACATTCTTGGGAAATGGAAAGCCCCATTCTCGTAACTTTTGAAGTCGATGAGGAGGCATTTCATGGGGGGTCTCCTTGCGCAACATTTTGATGTACTCTTGCACTTGTTTCTCTTGCCACTTTGCCAGTTCGACAACAAGAGGAATGTCACTATCGAGAGTCAGCGGTGTCATGCGGTGTTCCGATACAAACTCTCGCCACTTTTGGGCTTGTGTCGGCCACTTGTAAGTCTTCTCTTGATTCAATCGGACTCCGATTTCGAGCAGCCGCAAAAATCGAGTTTTGCGGTCCACTAGACTTCCGGGCGGAATCTTGCCTGCTAGATAGCCAGAATAGTCTTGTCGTTGGTGCCCCAAAAAGGCCGCTAGGTCAGGTCGGTGATACTCTTTACTCAGAGCCAAGTTTGGATCCCCGTCACCTAGTTCCGCAGAAAACTTGATAAGTTCATTAAATTTTTCTTCCCATTTCTGATTGTTTAACTCTTGCCGCTGGTTCGGCACAGGATTAATCATGAGGGAAGCTTTGCGTTTTCGAGACTTGGCTTGAGGTACCTTGGTTGTGGTAATCCACGTATGGGCCTCTTCGAGCGAATCAAAAGTCTTCTGAATCGCGATCCCGGCATCTTTGGCCGTCAAAGCATCCCTATCGTTCTCGTCATAGAAAATGGCGGGTTTTTCGAGCGCCGAGCACGAACGTACCGCATAATAGTACTTAACCGGAGCCAGTGGCGGAGGCGGAGGTGAATTCTTGTTCGGGCTGTCCTTTTTGCTCATCTCGGTGGGGCTAGTACTAGTAGGAGGATTGGGGGGCACTGAATTGTTCCGTCGCAGATCTATCGGCAGGTAGGGGTTTTGAACTTCACCAATGAGATATGCAGAAGGTTCCTCAAAGTGTGGAGGGAAGGAGTCTCGGAAGGGGCGATGAATGCTCTTTGCTTCATCTGCCACCCCACGTAGATTATTCGTACATGCTGGTACTCAATTTCTTCTCCTGGCGATGAGGGGTGTCAACCACTGTCAACCACTTAAAATCTCAACGCTCGGCCGACGTGGTCACCCGGTGCAAAAGCGAGCGTGCAAGCGCAAAGATTCGGTCGAACTGGTCAAAAACGAGATCTTTTTTGGCTCTTTCTCGAGAGTGCCGACCATGGCACAGACATGCGTCGACACACAGCAACCGCGGAGGATCTCCCAACAGTGACCGCCGCGTGTCCCACAAATAATCTCAACATGCCTTCAAAGCCTTGCTTGTTATCGCAGCGTCAATCTCTGTCTCGATTCCTTTCTTGCAAAGCCTTTGTTTTCTCACTGTTAGTCTACGTGATCGTGTCCGACGCCATCCACTCTTCTGATCCTTCTTGCATGCAACGTACCCTTTTCTCTGCTGCCGCCGCCATGAGCACTTCTCAAAGCACCAAGAAAGCCGGTGCTATCATCTTTTTGCATGGTCTTGGAGATACTCCGGCCGGATGGAGTGAGTTGGAAGAGTGGTTGCCTTCGATGAGACCACGCTTGTCCCAGCTAGAGTACGTCTTTCCCGCTGCCCCGATCATTTCCATTTCGATCAACGGTGGTGCCCGCATGCCCGGCTGGTTTGATCTCTACGACTGGCCTATCGAAGTGGGAGCCAAGGACGACCCGAAAGGACTACAAGCCGGGGTGGACGTGGTGGAACAGCACGTCAAAGAATTGAATGCCAAGGGCATTCCATCCGACAAGATTGTTGTGGGCGGCTTTAGTCAAGGAGGTGCCATTGCCTTGTTGACAGCCTATCAATCCAAGACTACGACATATGCAGGCTGTGTGGGTTTGAGCGCCTGGTTGACAATGCCCGACAAGCTTCAAGTATCCGAGGCGGCCAAGAAGACGCCGCTCTACTGGGGCCATGGGACTTTTGACGATAAGGTCGTCTTTCAGCAGCAAGCATTTGGAGTCGGCAAATTGCGCGAGCAAGGTGTGGAGATCAAGGACGAAAGCTTCAGTATGGGGCACTCATCGCATCCGAAGGAAATGGAATCATTTGCTGAATTTGTTGACCAACGTATCTTTGGCAAGGAACAGACCGGGGCTGGCTCAAGTGAGCTGTAGTAGAATCAGAATCCAAGCTTGATGTAAGTTGTTATAGACCTGAAATCATATTTCTATCTCTACTGATGATATTGAATGTCGTTTTCTTAGTGTATGTAATGGAGTTCTATCTATTCATAATGTACAAGTATTGAATCAAAACATCAATCGGAACAAGCGCCCGATTATAGGCCATCGCTAGTCTGTTGGTCATCCCCTTCCTTGGCGTAAGCAACTGGTGCATTGTCCAAGTTGAATGTATATTCTTCTCGGATATATCCGTGTTCCCAGCTGAGATCCTCGTTGCTAGTCCAGGTCTTGTCGTTGCAGGTTGGATCATCATCCGTGCAGCATTGAGTGCAGCATCGGCATTCAATTTCGGGGCGCTCGCCGTTGACACCAGGATAGCAGTCGGCAATAAAGACGGAAGGCTTCACCGAGTCGCTGTTGCAAACAGCATTTGCGTTACCCGTCAATGAGTTTCCGTCGAGCAAAAGAAGTTGTAATTGTTGCAAGTTTTGGATTTGGGTGGGAATGGTGCCCGTGAGCCGATTGCGGTTAAGCAACAAGTAGTCCAAGCCTTGCAACATGCCAATCCACGAAGGAATGGTTCCAGACAATTCGTTCGCGTCCAAGTCCAGGAGTTGCAAGTTGGTGAGCTCGCCGATCCATTCAGGAATCTTTCCAATCATGTTGTTGTCCTTCATCGACAAATCCTTCAAGTTGGTCAACTTGCTCAAATCCATCATATGTTGGGCGGTGAAGTGGTTGCCAGCAGTGGCCAAGTACTGCAAGTCGGTCATTTGCGTAATGGTATCCGGGAGAGTGCCAGTGAATCCGTTGAAGGAAATGTCCAAATGCTTGAGGGCCTTGAGGAATGCAATGCGATCGGGAACTGTTCCCGAGAAGCCAGTGTTGTGGGCGGCGAAGTACTCCAGATTGGTGTTTTCGAAAATATCATCAGGAAAGCCGCCAGTCATCATGTTTCCGTGAATATCCACGACCGTCAACGTTGGGTGGTTGAAAAGGTCAATGGATACGCCTTGGTCCAAGCCGTTATTGGACACGTCCAATTCATGTAACTTGGGCCAGTTGAAGTCAAGGAGGTTTCCAGTCAAGGCGTTGTCTTCCAAGTACAAAGCTTCGAGGTTGCTGAGCTGCTTGAGTTTGTTGATGTTTCCAGTGAACCCCTGGTTGCCATCCAAGCCGAGGATGCGCAAGTTTTTCAAGTTTGCAATACTTTCGGGAAGATCTCCGTGCATGTGGTTGTCACCCAAACCAAGTGTGGTGAGTTGAGTCAATTCACCGATCCAATTGGGGAGAGTACCAATCAAACCCATCTTCATGAGGCCAACGCCGGTGAGATTGGGCATTTCGCGCAAGGCGTCCGGGAAATATCCACCGATCTCGTTGTAGTAGAGGTGGAGAGTTTCGAGCTTAGCAAAGAAGCGGATTTCTTCGGGGATGTGTGTTCCGCGAAGGTTGTTCCAGGCTGCCCGAGAAAGAGAGAGGTGCAATTATGAGTTTCTCGAATGTACGGGAACAGGGGACCCACCCGCCAACAAGTTGAGAAACTTACCCAGATTCAATTCCTTGACACGTCCCTCATCGTCGCAAATGACACCTTGTCGGACACGCTTTCCTTTGGAAGTTTCAAAGTCACTGTACCAATTGCAGTGGTCTTCAGAGGAAAGGAAATTGAGTCCATAGGTCCACTGCGAGCCCTTGAAATGATAGTACATCATGGCAAGAACGAAGCGCTCCACAAATCGATTGGAGGTGGCTTGATTCAGTTCCATTTGCATCATATCACCGTCGGCGATAAAGGCAGTAGCAAGATGGTGTGGCGAACCTGGCTCGCGCAACTGGGGGAGGGATGCAATCTGGTTGGTGAAGAGGAACTCTTCGATGGCTTTGGTACGGCCATTGGGGTAGTAGGCTGCGTCGGACTTGTTCTTGCTCGCTGCTGCGGCGATACCGATTATCGCCAATACGACGAATGTGACAACACCGGCAACAACGAGGATTTTGTTCGTGGAAACTCGGCTGGAGGTGACGGCATTGTTTGACTTGTACTCTTCCACGCTTGGGAGCTGATCATGAACGGTGCCTTCCTCTTGGGCTTCCGGATCGTAACGTTCCGAAAGGTCCTCGATAACAAAGGTATCCTCTGAGGGTGTCTTTTTAAATTCTTCTTGTGGAGCAGACATGTTTGATTTTGTTGCTGTTGTTGGAGGTTGGAAGTTGAAAATTGTGAGCTGAAGATGTTGGTTGCCAAATCCAAAGAGCTCTTTTGTTTCGGAGCCTTTTACTTGGGTCATTTTTCGAAGTGCGGTGTCATTTATCTCAACAATTCGCCGTGGGGCTCAGATGCATAAAAACACGTAAAGTTGCTGCCAGAGTTTTCTCCGCGAAAGCTAAAAGGTCCTGACATTTGGGTTCTCCCGATGTTAATGTAACACCGTGCATAAGATGAGTACCCTTGAAAAGCTTCCAAACATACATACGTACCTTCAGTTCTTGGATCTTTGTCTCTCGACGATGACGAAGCGATCTTGAGGACAATGATGCAGGAACTGCCTTTGCTGCTTGGCGATACTCTGGGTTTGAGCTCCCTTAGAGGTCAATTGTGTTTTCCAGAGAATTCAACGTGGCCCTGTTCTTGCAGCTTGATCGGAGGGATATTGGGAAGACGGGGGCAAATTGTCATTGATATCATAGCTGCCCCCATCTTCTTTCTTGGCACCAATAGATAGATAAACAACTACCGTCTCTGTATCGTCTTCTTCTTCTGTATCGTCCCGTCGTTTTTCCCTATCCCTTTTCTGCTTTTGCCTCTGGTCTTCAAAGTAGTTCTCTAGATCTGTCTAGAGCAGTAATCTTTCCTGTAGGAACATAGGAGCAAGACGCCGAGAATCCGTGAGAATGTCATCAAAATTGTCGGCATTTTGTGACGATATTGTCGCTTCTAGGCAAATTCAAAGGGCAATCCAAGCATACCATCCATATACAATTAAGACAACTAGCCTATTCACACACAACAATCAGCCGAAGCAATCAAAACAGCAGTGAATGCAGCAACAGTGCCACACACTGCCTCGTTTACATGCGAAAATAGGGTGGCATTTTTGATCACGAGACGACGAGGACACCGTTTCACTTACTTTCTTTTAGACAGTATATTACTATAGGTAAGAGGGATCTTTTGATACCTTGATATGACGATAGTATGAAGAAATGGTGACAAACGGAGAGCTAGTGCCATCGTCGGGAGGGTCACAACAACAAAAAGACGACCTCCGGTGCGCCGCGCACCCTAAACCCACGTTTCGTGCAAAGGGCAATATGATTGCCGGCACTATGTCTTGAAAGTTTGGGTCAAATGAGCAAGATCAATGACACTTGTGGTGGCAGCGAGGCTGCCGAAGACAAAAGTGCTACCAGCACTTCTCGCACCAACTGTTCCGTGTGGTCTAATCTGGTGCGATGGGTGCAAGGGGAACACGGAGGCAGCATTCATGAAAGGCTCAGGCTGGAGGGAGGCAGCGCAAATGATGATGCCGATAAACCGCGGGGAATCTTTGCCACTGGATCGATTGCCAGGGGGGAGTGGTTGATTCGACTTCCAGCGTCCTGTGTCGTAAGTGGCATCTCCGTTACAGACAACAAGGAATCCTCTCCCGCATCTTCTTGGCTTCGATGCGTCGTCGCCTACTACCAAGCTTTGCAAAATCCTCAGCAGTGGAACCCCTACATGGACTCCTTGCCGGATTATGACGAGTATGAAACTCTCTTCCATTGGTCGGATGAACAAGTCGAAAAGTTTCTATCTGGGACGACCACTGGGTCCATGATGATAGCGGATCGAAAGGAAGGCACTCTCATGAAACGCTACCAATCGGCCGTCCGGCCATATCTAAGAAAGTTCGGCCAAGTGAGCGCTCAGGACGACGCCATTTCAAAGGAAGAATTCGATACCTTTCTCCAAGCGTGTATGTGCATTTCGACGCGAGGATTTCACATGACAACAGACGTTGATGGGGTATCTAGAAGCGGATCAACGGATAACTCGTACCAGGGCCCCTTCTTGTTGCCTGTGATTGACTTGCTCAATCATGATCCCTCCAATAAGTGCACCACTTTGCAGGTTGACGATGCAACTGGAATGTTTTGTATGCAAGCGGAACGAGATATTGATGCCGGTGAAGAAGTTTTTCATTCGTATGGAGATTCCCTGACGGCTGCGCAACTATTACAGACGTTTGGATTTGTGCCGTCTCGATCCTTCCGGTCAACGAGTGCGGGAAAGTTGGGCGAGGAATGCACGACTCCCGCGGTACTAAGCAAGAAAGAACACTTGCTAGCGGCTTGTGAATACATCAAGGCTTCTGATCTTCCCAAAGAAATCCGAGATTGGGTGTCCTCTCGACCGACAGCTAGCGATGACGACGAGGTGTGGGACGTTTCTGGTATTCCGAGCCGTCCACTTAGCGAGGAAGACGCGCCCAACGACTGGCTTATTTCCACTGACGCTTCCATGGATACCATATTAACAGACGAACTTATAACATTCGTCGTTCTTCAATTCCTACCTCAAGAGGCGTACGACGAAATGGTCCTCGACGGTGGAAGAATTTCTGCGTGGCTGGATCGTTCTATCTTGGACGATCTATACTTGGGCAAGCTGGTATATCATGCCGTTTTGGAAGCGGTACGGCGGAAACAAGACGAGTACTTCCCATTGGTGGATGAGGGCGCCGAGACGCACAGTACAAGTTGTGATCCGCTTTGGCGAGACAGGAGTCTGCTGCAAGAACTTGAATCGGCCAGGGAGCCCGATCATTCTACTTTACGAAAGATATACGCACTGAGGGTTAGAATTGAAGAACTTGTCTCCCTGGAGGCTCTTTCTACCGAGATAGCAGAAATTACGAAGTGTCTGGAGCGGGAAGGTACCACGGGTCCAGGCGCCACCCAGCTTTCCAAACGTCCAAAATTGAAGTAAATGGATCGCTTGCGCTAGCTTTATCCACATCCGTTTGCTATTGATATTTTATAGTTTATCACAAGGCTTCTTCGTAGAAGTATTTCTAAAGTTCTTCGGCTCGTTTCGAACTACAGTATTGTACAACGGGATGGGTGGTCCGAATAGTTTCCCTGAATGCATATATATTGGATCGTTGTAGTCATCTTTCGGGGATTCTTTAGCCATTCTGTTGGGGTGCGGAGACCGCCCAACGGGGTCTCGAATCAATGACCCCGCCCACAAAGACTATTTATGACACATGACTTCATCAAGGATAAATTAGGGCATATACCATTCTTATCCGACATGATTGCAACATTTATGATCATTTCCCCGGTGTTTCAAAAACGGCTTCGACGGTCACCTCCAAAGGCAACTATCAAGCTTTCTCACAATTTCAACAACCAGTAAATCAAAACTATTCGATCGCAACAATGTCTTTCAATCAGCAGACCCATGTACCCCCTCCTGATGCCTTCATCATCGAAGAGCTTCCCGAGGACCTTGAATGCCAAGCCGACGACGAAGTCCATGACCAACTACCAAGTGTCGAGGAATATAAAGCCAACAACAACTTCCAATCGCGGGGAAGTTCCAAGAAAACTATGATGTACGGAATCGCCGTGATCTTTATCCTCGTTATCGCTATCACTGGCATTGTGGTTAGTACCAACAAAAAGAAGGAATCGAAGCCCGCAACAACTGCGGACAGTGCAGTGGGGCGCACACAACAATTAGAGGAGTTCCTGTACAACAGTCAGGTGTCCACGCTGCCACAGCTCCAAGAAGTCGGCTCGTCCCACCATCAAGCGGTCGCTTTCATCGCCGATGGCGATCTGCTTCAGCTGCAGATCACGGCAAGTGAAGCTGGGAGACTTGTCGAGCGCTTCGTGCTTGCCGTCATTTTTTACGAGCTTGGAGGATTCCAGTGGACATACGGTCTCAACTTCCTTACTGGCCTTGATCACTGCGAATGGAACGGTTTCTTTGAGACAGGCAATGGAAATCAAATTCGCCAAGGTGTTTCCTGTGACAAGGACGGCTTTGTGACTGCCATCGACCTTGCCTGGAACAACCTCAAAGGCAAGGAAATCCCAGACATGGTCAAGCATTTGACTCGGCTCGAAACCTTCCACGTCTACTACAGCGAGATTGGCGGAGATTTCCCCGACGCTTTCCGCAAGTTGACAAATCTCAAGAGCATCGCCCTGATGAAAACTGGATTGGTTGGGACCCTTCCCCAATGGATTGGCGAGTTGACACAACTGACAACGCTAGCCTTGGGAGACAATCACATGCATGGAGATATACCCGACAGCATCGAGTCCTTGAAGAAGCTTCGTATCCTCGGCTTGGATGGAAACAATGGCTTCACGGGTAGTATCGAAAAGCTGAAGAGCCTCAGCAACCTCGAAGCTCTTTACTTGGAAAACAACGTATTGACTGGAAACCTTTACAATTTCAACTGGCCCCAGTTAGTGGAATTGGACATCTCCAACAACGCGTTGGACCAAAGCGTACCCGTTGAGCTTTTCAACCATCCTACTCTGGAAGTCTTGGATATTCATGGAAACATGATGTTCGGCAGCTTTCCTGATGATATTTTCGAAAACACAAAATTGGAGTTCTTCGCTGCCCACAACGCTGGCTTCTCTGGAACAGTTCCCGACCGTATTGCCTTCTTGAAAGCTCTCAAGCACTTGGATATCTCCTTCAACGGGTTCACTGGCACCATTCCTGACACTATCACTCAGATGTTCGATTTGCGATCTTTAGTCACCTCAGGAAATCATTTCGTTGCGCAGCCAATGATGGATATGAGCAAGATGACCAACTTGAAGGACTTGTCCATGAAGTCCAATAACATGGTCGGGAGTATCCCGGACTGGATTGGGGAGCTCACCGGCTTGCAGCGTCTCGACTTGTCTACCAACGAATTGACCGGAACCATTCCTTCTTGGATTGGACTCATTCAAAGTCTCGATCAATTGCTTTTGAACCGAAACAAATTGCGCGGTACTATCCCAATGCAGATCCAGAATATGCATCATTTGAAAGTCCTCCTGCTTGATGGTAACTCCATGACTGGAAACGCCAACGCCGTCTGCAACAGCGAGTCAGTCAACCCCACGCATTTCGTCGCTGATTGCTACCCTGGTGCCAACGGCGAGAGTCCCGAAATTGAGTGCAGATGTTGCACGCAATGCTGCACAGATGATAATCCATCCTGCAACGACAAGGTATGGCCCAGCAACGTCGATTCCATCTTGGACTATGGCTCCATCCGTTCCAGCTACTCGTTCAACTTGGAAAATGCTCCAGTCCTTTACTCGGAGCCTTTGGAGACGGAAGATGAGTCTGAATTGTCCGGAGGGCTCCGATAGGAAATACAACTTTGATCGACATCCGACCATTGCACAAAATCTCAAATAGATTCATGAATAGATAGAACAATGATTTTTATGAAAACATCCATTCCGAATCGACCAGGTTCTCGCCGCGCCAAAGTAGACGCCGAGTGTCCGCTAGCATGTAAAGCCAGGTGGATCCAACGTTCCGGGCGGCGTCCAGTCGTGGAGTCCGCTCGGGAGATACTTGTAGTTCCCGGAATATCCTCGAAAGAATCGAGTCGCTAGCAAATCATGCGAAAAGGATGAGACTTCTGTCCCAATGAAAATCTTGGCAGGTACGCCGATGAAAAAGTTGAGCATAGCTCCAGCCGTACTGGGCTGGTCGGCATACGACGTTCCACTCAGTGCGTTGGCCCCGAATTCGATCACCTTGGCCCGACCACCCCATAATCCCACATCACGCGCCCGATTCAAGGCCTTAAGATTTTCCACCGCCACCCAATTGATCCCGTCTTTGGCCGCAAGCTTCTTTTTCTTATCGTTATGTGGCAAACTCATCTTGGCGCTACTATTGCTTTGGTGGTCAATGTCGCCTTCCAGCTCCAAGTATTGCCGATTGATTGGCATGAAAATCTTGGAGACGGGTGGATCATGCCACTTGCGTTCCATAAAGTCAAAGATATCCGTCAGGTTGATAACCTTTTTGTCACGGCACACCACGTGTTTTTGCATGTCTGGTTCGACGCGCGCGTGAAGCGTCATATAGTCCAATTGGAGCGATGGTTGGGACAACGACGCGGCAGTCGAAACCGCTGTCGATGCGTTTGGCGGCAACAAGGATGCTTGAACAAGCAAGCGGTCAATGATGGCTTGAAGCTCGGGGTGAGGTCGCATGGCGCCTTGAAGCATGAGAATCTCAGCAGGATTACGATGTCCTGAACCGCTCTCTTCATTGGCATATTTGCCCTTTCCCTTGGCGTAGTGAGCGTAGGCCGCCATTAGTTTGTGCTGAAAGCCATAGCCGTATGGACGACGAGGCTTTGGTGAGGCAAAGAGCCCGTAAGTTCCAAACCAATTAGCAGGGGGGACAAATGGAACGGGTAAAGGCTTGGTGGAATCATTGGTGGTTGTCTCGTTGAAGGAAGGAGTACGAAACCACCGCCCATTGTCGTAGTTAAATTGACTGTGAAGGACAGGGTCGTAGTCGACTAGCCGTGGCAATCTAGGATAGTGTGAATTCCAATGTGCTACGTCCCACAGTTTGGCAAAGGGAATGAATGAATTCGTCCCGTAAGTATCCTTTTGTCCCAAACTGCGCAAAAGGAATTGCCCATGCCTTTGATGATTAGCTTCCAAAATCAAAGCGACAAAGGCCATGATTTGGTTCCGAAATCCAGAACGGAGCCGACCTTCGTAGAACGCCAAGGTAGTGCAGTTGGACCATGGAATTGTGGACGTCACGTGCGCCGTATCGGAATAGTTCAGGGGTATTTCGACGTTCCACATTGTGAGCGGATTGCTTTGCACTTTACATGAAGGAAGTAATGGATTGATCGTGGAATTTTCAAAGCTAGTTGAGGCTCGAAATAGAGTCGACTGAACGGGCTTCAAGTCCTTCATCGACTGAAAAAGTGGGCGGTCGGTCGGGGGAACAGTTCGAGGTGGCCTAGTATCGCCCTTATCAGGCCATGCCTGGACGTCCGGGAGCACCCAATTCAATCCTTTGGGATGTATTGGCGAAATATTTAGATCGTTTTCCACTCGCTCGTGAGGCCGCGTGGGGGTTGAGTACTCTGAAGAATTCTCCGGCCAATAGGTTGTCAAATTTTTTATTGCTCGTTCCGAACGCAGGATTTTCATCGACCCCGACTCCTTTGAATTACTTTGTAGACGAGCGTTATCAACAGGCGCACTGGGCAAATAGTCGACTTGCGGGGACTTTCCCTTGGAAGAAATCGAGGCCACACTCTGGGAAAGGACGTTTCTGACTGTTGTTTCCTCGTCAACCATTTGAACGCCGGTTCCTCCAAAAGTCGGAGATAAACTTGTCCAAATGTTGATCAGGGCAATACTGGCGATGATTAGCCCTATTGTCCACATCAGAGCTCGTCGACTACTACGACGAGTCATTCTGGTCGTCGGCGCGGGAGCAAAGCTCCGCAATGGTGCTCCTTTCGGGGGTTTGGAAAGAGTTCCCAAGCGTTATGCTGTGTTCTGACGGATCATGTTTCAGCGAAGAAACGAGGAGACGCCATTGATTAGTGATTCGAGAGAGTAGAAAGGGGCTTTCTGCCGAGCCATTGCCATCATCTCGATCATGCCGATGATATGAAGCAAATTCCGAGATGCCGATATCCACAACGCTGCCAGAAATGACTACCCCGACCATTCGGTTTTGATTTATACGATCGCTTGCTAGCTACTGCTCTACTAAAGAGTCTCTACACGGCAGAGCGCTACTCTAGCTAGTAGCTAAGTCAATCCACAAAACCTCTCCACTACATGTTACTGGTGGCTCTGCTCATAGGTTGCATCTGGTTGTAGAAGTAGCAAGTGGAAAAGTAAACATGCAAAACAACACTATTTAACTATGATAGGTATTTGCATAGCTCAATTGAATCAAGTCTCTCGAATCGATTGTAGTACGTATTCTATGGAGGGAGGGTTCGCGCTAGTAGTTTTAAAATGCTGGCCCGGGAGCGAGTTACCTGGTGACCCAACACGCCTAGCTAGGAGTGGCTAGAGTATCAATGTTTAAGTTTTGTTTATGAATTGGGTGGGATCCTCTCTTTGCTAATCAGTGCAGCACAAAGAGCTGACAATAAAAACTGAATTACGAGGATGGTGTCTTTCTTCCATGCTGGTGGGTCGATTTTCCCAAGGTGGGATGAGTAGGCTGCAAGTGTGGGTTCGGGAAGTTGTAGCCAGGAATAACAGGCGGAGGAATGCGTTGCTCATCAATGTCTTTGACAATGGCCTTGACTTTACCAACGGCATTTTTCCATCCTTTCCAAAGCTTCTTGGTTCTGGTTGACCCGCTGGAATTGGAGGGCTGAATGTCGTTATGACTGGGCTTTTTGGACCCCTTTGAGGATTTCGAGGTTCTTGAGGCTCGTGAGGGAGGTCGACTGGTTGACGATACAGGCCGACTTTTTTCGGTGGGTTTGGAGGCTTTCTTTACCGGCTGTCGCTCTTGAGAGGACAATGTGCTATTGGAAATACTGCTAGGATCGGAATCATCCGAGGAAGCGGGTCGAAGATCGGGTGCTCTCTCCTCCTTTATCGTTGGTTGAGTTCGCATCAAGAAAGGGTTCGGATACTGAAAAGGACGGAGCGTATTCGACTCCATTCCAACCGAAGAAACTTCGGCGCGAATCTCATCGTCGGTAGCCATACTTCTGGGGCTAAACGGCTTGAGCAGAGCGTTATATGCCCAGTCATACATGTTGTTTCCTCCAGCTTGTTGAGAACTGGGGCTTCCATCACTTCTCGCTTCAGTCTCTCGGGAGTCCCCACGCTTGTCCTCACCTGGACCGCGGCGATTCTGACGTCGTTCATCGTCTCCAGAAGATTTTCGTCGCAAACGGATTTCCTCTTGCAAAGCACGTCTTTTATCGCGAGCACCACGAGGGGATTGACGACCTTTGTCCTCCTTGCGGCGGGGTGTGGGCGGCAGAGGACCTTGATTCAATGGCCTTGTGTCCTCACCAAAAGTAGGTTCCAAACTCATTCTAGGTGTAGGATCGCGCTTGCGAGGAGAGGTATTTCCGCTTTGAGGGGAATACACAGTCTCAACAATTGGTGGCGACGCATGTGAATACGATGGAACCTTTTGCAAGGTTTGGTAACCATCGTCCGCGAGACTCCTATGTGCCCGGGAGCTGGGAGGGAGAGGCTCGGATATTCGTCTGGAACGGCTCTTGTACATCTGAGGCTCGTTTGTGCCCAGCCTCTCTTCTGGCTTCGGAAGCTCATCCAAACTATGGCGTCTACGGTCTTCTCTAGAATTCTTCTTCGATAGATTGGGGGAATCTCGACCACGACTGTCTCTCGATTCACGCCGGCTGATTTCAGCCGGACTAAGCCTTCCGCCGTCATAGGTGCCAGATTCCCGACCAACGACGTTGCCCATATCGTCATAGATAATGCGAGATTTAGGTTCTTCCACTACCTGTTTTACAGGTGTGCCATCATCTCGTGGGCGGGCTCTTCCCTTAAACACTTCCACTTCAACTCCTTCGCTGGACTTTGCTGGGCTGACAGCGCGGTGATAGCCACTATTCCGCCCGGAAATAGCGTCGTCCATTGTAAGATCACTATAAACATCAGATCGACGGGACGGACTGATGGCAGTTGTGAGGCCGGTGGCCTCTGGATCAACAATAGAATTATCGGCGTGGTCGATTTCCATGTTGTCTCCGCGTTGACGAAATGGGGTCGATGGGCGATGCACGCCTCGGTTATAGCCCCTATCTTCGAATTGTTCTGGTGTATCGTAATGATTCGGAGGCATAGTTGGGGTTGGCGATTGCGAACGAGCCATTGTGATCTTATCTTCGCCAGCGTACTCTTCTCGGCCGCGAGCGTGACGAGGAGTTGGATGGCGGGGAGGAGCCCGATGACGTTCATTGTAGTCCTCAGAAGCGACCGAGGAATGAGGATTATCGTAGTCTTCTGGTTCATAAATGTCATCATCGAGTTGCTTCGCCATTTGTCGTAGCTGACTGAGACCAGTAGGTGCCGGTGGGACGTCGCCTGGGGAAAGTGAAGGTGTGGCACTGGAATTGTCATCGTTGATCGGATTTCCTTCATCGTCATAAAGAACTTTCTTGGGGGCTGCATCCTTAAGGGGCTCCCTCGACGTAGGAGTATGTTTGATGATTGGCTCAGGGAATGGCTGCTTCGTTGGCATCTTCGACACGGAAGTAACCTTCTGGGTAGGCGAAATGGAATCCGCCAGTCCAGTTCCCTCCTTTCTGGATAGGCCGAGGAAGTCACAATTATCTGCAGCACATCCTTCGATGTGAGCTTCAATCCCCTTTCGATGTCGCTCATCTCGCCATGTCACACCCTTTTTCTTGCTAGCCTCCACCACATGCTTTTTTCTATGGAGTCGGGAAGTCCGCAAAATGGACTGCACTTTCTTCACTTGGCTAAACGAATATTTCCTTGGGTTCAGCTTAACATTGACCGCCGCCTTGTGCTGAGCATATTCAGATACTGGGGGCTCATAGTGACAAAATAGGCCATTGAGGACTTCTTCAGCTACATTCTCGAATGGCGATCCCGCCACCCTTTGTCGGGGGTTCACAGCCGCAAAGACCATTGTTAGTTGGAAAAGGTGATGTTTAGCTTGTGGGAATTGAAGAGTTGTTAAATTTCACGATTGCTGATGCTTCTCTTCTTTCGATCGATATCTTTGTTTGTCAACAACTATCAATACTAATGCACAGCGCGTATTGTCTTCAGAGAAGTGCTTGACTGCGGCAAGTTGCAAGAGTAGATGGGGATTCGTGAATTGTGTGAGCTTGGATTTGGCGGTCTCGAGCACACCTCGTGAATCGCAAAAATAGAGATCATAAAAATCTTCAGCGACGTAGACCGACTGACGGTTGAAGGCGTTCGCCCAAATACCTTTGTTAATTAAGTATCTCGCCCGGCGGCAAAAAAATACAAAACACATGAATGTAGTCGATTTACTATTATGACATGTAGATTATATCCTGCGGTCAGGCGCGTCACACATGCATCTGCGCGACGCTTTGTGGTATTGCCGCCTGCCGATACGAGAATACGCCGGGAATGCCTTCCACGTGGCTTGGTTGCGACGAGATTACCAGCGAGCGGCGCGACAATGGCGTCCGTGGTGGGTCGCTGCAACCGCTGCCATCGCCCTCCCATCATCGGCCATACACTCTACGCGGCAAATTCTGCCGTATTATCCCCCCTTCCCCTTTCCATCAAACCGCACATCAAACTCCACCATGACGATGCACACAGTATGGGTTCGACTGAACGCCGTTGTCTTTTTCGGCTTGACAGTTTTGCTGGGTCTCTCTTGTATGGCTGCCGTCTCAAAGATCGGCCATTCAATGTACCACAAGCCGAGTAAGTTTGAATGATTGTGGCACCTTGTGCTTGGAATCGATCGGAATCTTATTCTGCTGATGTCCCTCCTTATTCTTCGTCTCCAACAGTCGTCCACAAGTTGGAGCTAAAGACGCTGCGGTCCTTGAAATCGCATGGTGGGGTTGACCGGGCGTTGCTAAGTTTTGACATTCATGCCGACATGCGACCAGCTTTTCATTGGAATATTAAGCAGTTATTCGTCTACGTTGTTGCAAGTTACGAGACCGAGTCCAAAAAGGTCAACCAGATTGTCGTTTGGGACAAGATTTTGGAGGCAGTCGACCCCGAAAAGGTGATTGATATGCAAAACGTCTTTGTCAAGTATGCCTTGGTGGATCAAGGCGATGAGTTGAGAGGGAAGGAGGTGACACTACAACTGATGTGGGATCACATGCCAATCACTGGTCTATTGTACATGGGAGAACAACCGATTGAAACGACATCTACTTTTACTCTTCCATCAGAGTATCAATAGAGTGCCTCGCAGGGCGTAGTTGATGCAGCCCGTGTGAGACAAAACTAGAGCTACTGCTAGGATTCATTCAACGCAGTAGTGAATAATTGCGGGGAAAGCTATGCTACATATCAGCATAAGGTCAGCACGTCACATAATGCAACAACATTCTTTTATATTTTATCATATCATCGTTTAACCACTAAAACTTCTATCACATCCATGTAAAACTCAATATTCTAAGCAGCTCGGCAGGTTTGTAGCGCTCACGGAAGGGATCCCCGATTAATAAGGGACACTCCGAGGGGATCCTGGTCGGGGAGTGATGTTGTGTTGCAAGAAAGTGCTGAGCACGAGCCTTGCAGGACCCAAGATTGGAAGATCGAGCTATCATGATTGTAGCAAACACCAGGCATGTAGGCAGTGGCGGGATAAACATCCGAATCTGTATCGCATACCGCGCATGTGGCATCGAGGCATTTGTTTTGAAGGAAGATGATTCCACCGTTGGGGTCACACATGGCCTGATAGAAACCAACGCTTGCCGTTCCAGAGTTGCGGCAAGTTCCATCGGGAATGATCGTGGCACTCTCTGAAGGCGGTACCAAGCCGACCACACTGCAGCTGCCAAAGAAGGAAGTTTGTTGGCTGCGATCGTAGTATCTGAAGGCCCACGCGCAGGTAGCGTTATATGGTGCCGTGATATTGGCAGCAGGAAGTGAGACCGCTGGGGTAGGTGCCTGAACTTGCGTAGAAACGGGAGCTGGGGTAGGTGCAGGCCCATCAGCAGGGTTAAGCAATACCCCTGGTGCCATGGCGATGAAAGAGCCCGTTTCCACATCCGTACAACCTCGGTTCGTCATATCGAAAATACCCTGGTTCCTAGTAGTCCAGTAAGAAAATCCCGCGCAGTTGGTGCAAGTGCTGTCGGTGCATTGCGCGTTGAGGAACTGGATCTGTGAGCCTGTTGCATCGGTAATGGCTCGATAGTAAGGTCCTGTTAGATGCAAGTGGGGGTCACAGAGGGAGTGATAGGGGATTAGTCAAATTGTATGAGCCAACTCAAACGAGACAACGCCATTGTTATCTATGGCTTCCTTACCTGGCTCTACATCCGCAGAGACGCGGCTGGGGGCAATCGCCTGGCACTGTCCATCGGCAATAAAGTATCTGATGCCGTGGTAGAAGCTAGTCTCGCACATGTCGAAAAGATAGAGCGACACAAGGAACTGACGAGCCGGGCCTTGCTGGATGTTGGCAAGCGATCCAGTCAACAGTGTAAGGACGGAGGCAGTAAGGAGAGTGAATCCTGTCTTCATGGTTAAAAACGATGCTTTGGCGACTGATGCTGAAAATGAGAGTGTGTACGATATATCTTTCGAGGAGAATTGTGGGATGTGATGCCGACTCAGAGATTGCAAAATCACGTACATTCGCCGCGATAAACAAAACAGAACAAGGTACGGACGTGGACGTGGCACCGAGGTGCAAAATGCGGTGCAGCTTCATTTGTTTTAGTGGTGGCAATTGCAGACAAACGGAGTCGGTCATCGGAGGGGCGGGAGAAGGCGCATACCTCGATAGAGTTCCCAAGCTGCCCGCCGAAATGAAGCCCACAACAGAAATTTTTTGGATGCGCAACGAGGATCGAGGCTATAATCATTGATTCGTGCTGCCATAACAGGAACGCCGGTGTTGCCAGCCACTTAGAACCATGTTGGCACGAAAATTCGATTTAATTTGCAAGAAAAATATATATATGTGAAAACGACTTCATTGTATTTTTTGAAAGAAAGAATGTTCTGTGTAAGGGATCTGCAATTAGGAGAACCGCGACAACAAAGACAAACCAACAATACGAACATCTACACCAATAGAGGTGCAGAAGGATACTCGATTCAACCTGCCCGCTCGAGAGCGACTGGAACAACAACTTTCACTACTAGACTAGTTAGAATCATCCGATGGATCCCCAGCAGCCTGAAGGACCGACGCGAGTGGCAGCATCGTCCCTGGCGGGGTACATCATGTAGTAGTCGTCGTAGTACGACTAGCAGCACCAGCAGAGGAGTGGTGTCGTCGTGGTATTCCGCAGAGTTCTTGTTTCCTCAATCTACATGCCTCTACTAGGTTGGTAGTACTGCTATATCTCAACTAGCCGGTAGATAATTGGTACGAGGTTTCCTCTGATGGATTACGGGAGATCTCCACCAACTTGTGGTCTCGCAATGATCCCCAAGCAGCGTCCGGCGAAGAGAATGTGAGCAGTCGATTCATTCGATCAGAAACAGTCATTTGCATGATGTAGCCACTTACTTTCTGTAGACATTCCGGATTCCCTTTCTCCGTGATTCCTTCCGCTGGTCGTGGATTTTAACGTGTTTTGCCGCGTGGCCAAAATGGCGCAGTTGCGGACTGTATGACGACACGGTCTTTTGTTGGCACCAAACTTCGCGGGGCAGATGGCCTGATTGCCCCCGATTCGATGGCATCTTCATCATCGCCGCAATGTGATTGAAGGATACCTTTCGTTTCGTTTCGTTTCCATTCGTTTCCTTCTACCACAATTCAATCCATGTTACGATGAGAATCGGAAAGGATACAAGTCGAAGAAGATTGTTTCGCTGCTGCGTTGCAACTCTATGGGCGTCGGGGTTGCTACAGGTTCACAATTTCGGCAGATTCTCCTTCTCGCCCCTCTTGTTTGTCCAAGCGCAGCAGCAGCAGCAGCAGCAGCAGCAGCATCAGGGCCGCCCCGACGTGGAATGCTCCCCTTCTCAAGTCGACTATGACTGGCAACGGTGGAATTATTACGAATTGCTAGGTCTTGCACGTCCCTCACAACCCACTGCTTCGTTGGACGCCAAGAGCATTCGAAAAGCCTATCGCAAACAGGCACAATTATGGCATCCCGACAAGCAACTGGTTGGCAACAGCAACAACAATAACAGCGCGACAGACAATAGCGCCGCCATTACCAAGGAAGAAGCCACGGCTCGATTTGCACAAATAGCACACGCTTACGAGGTATTGAGCGATGACTGGAAACGTAAAGAATATGACTTGTTTTTGCAGTATTGTGAGAATCTTCTACAGGAGGAAGCAGCGGCAGCTGCAGCTGCAGCTGTACATCATCGACCACACTGGTCGAAACTCTTTTCCAACTTGCGAGATCCCTTGCGGGTATTTGAAGAATTCTTGTTTGGTAATGATGATGACGAGGACGAGCAAGACGAAGACTCGTGGTTTTTTGACATGCCGCCTCGAAACAGTGAGCCGATTCGAATTACCAAACATCAAGATGAATTTAGGGATGCACTGACCAATGAAGTCATTGTCCGCATATCACAAACCGAAGAATACGCTGTGGATGCCAGTGGACGATACTATTATCGGATTGTTTCTCAGGACTTTGTCCGGCGCATAGATCCTTATACGGGAGGTGTCGCGCTTCAGCCCATGACTCGTCCGTATTTGCGAGAAGAAGGCAGTCGTAACGCCAAGCAGCCACCTCAAAAGGAAGAACTTTTCCGTCAATCGCTACTCTTTCCAGGAGATGTTCTGACGCCAAAATCGGCTCTATTAGTATCTCCGAATCGTCGATACTATGCTGGTCTGTCTCCCGATTGCGAGCTCATTATCATGGCCGACCATGCATTTGGAGAAGATACAGTGGTATGGACGAGCGCGGATTCTCAGTTTGCATCAGGAGGTCAGGCAGCACCACACAACCAGCAAGAGTACTGCTTTGCAACACTGCGAGGCCCTCATTTGGTGGTGGCACTAGGACGACCCGAAATGCCTCAGCGCATTTTATGGTACAGTGATGCTGCCGGCGAAGACGACGATGACAACAATGGTGACACCTTTGAGCCTGGGGGCTCGTCATCATTTGCCTATTATTCTTCGCCTTCGACGTATTTGGCGCAACTGGGAAACGATGGCTCTTTGGTAGTCTACAAGGTCTGGTCTCCATCGCCAGAGTTGCAAGAATTGCCCCTGTCGACTCGGGCCTGGCTTGCCACTCGGCAGTTTTGGAGTGGAGCGACAAGAGACGATCAATACGAATCGTTACTGCTAGGTTCCACTACCACGGGTAGTCGTTCCTATCCTCATCATTTTCCAACCTTGTCAACGTCTGCAGCTACTTATAAACGATGCATCTTTGCCACGGGTCCCTTGGGATGTTTTCGATTGGTACGTCGACTCTATCAATTGAGTTTGGATATTTACTTTCGACTCCGGTCAATCATGTCATATATGGATGCCATGTTTGATACGTGGATGGATTTGATCATGGAAGAAGACAATTATCTACAAGCCCTCAAGCAATCCACCAGCGGCATTGGGAGCCAAATTGTTTCGAAAAGCGCTCGACTAGTCCGGCGTATTTTGGAACTTGTCATGTTGCGAGGAGACAAGTAGATTTGCAATACAGGTATTTCATGGGACGTACGTTCCACACATACCATGGATATCTGCCGCATAATTGTGGTTGTCTAGTCCATTGGGCCAGAGTAGAACAGCTAGAATTTTTGATAACCTTAACGCTAGTTGCAATAACGTAACTTGAACGAATCGCTGCTAATACACTCGCTTGTGCGTACTATGAGCACCACACAACACTGACTTTTTCATAGCATACCATAGTGCCGTTGTTTCCACCACGTTTGGTCTTGGCCTGTACCAGGCCCGCCAAGGCCAAGGTCCAAACGCCCCGTACAAAGTCCTGTGGTGAGCCACCAAAATGATACAGCCATTCTTCTCGTGGAATCGATAATCGATCTTGTAACAACCCATATAATTCCTTGGCGGGTGAGACCAGTCCTTGTACCAATGTTTGACGATGACGAGTGGGGCGAAAGAGTGCCATGTCGTTGTTGGTTGACGAACCTCTACCACGATTCTTTTTGGGCGGTGGCTTGTGTTTCATCAACGGATTGGCATCCTTCCAATCTTCCAGTAAGGAATCCATCGATTGGATGACTACTTCCATCAAATCATGAATCATACGATAAATTCCTTGAGTATGATCCTTGTCCCCTAGTCGTGGCCTCTTTGGAGGCGATGCTTCTTCTTGTTCTTGTGCCGCCGATTCCGTTTCTTCAGTATCACTACCGATCAAAATGATCAATTCATAGAGCAACGTCCGAGCTTGGAGTTGTTCTTGTTGAATTCGTTCCATCACAGCATCGTTGGTGGACGATTCGCGCTTTCCCGCTCGATCCAAATACCGTTCCATCTCGGACGGTAGTCGACTTGGAGCTTTTTCTTCTTGTTGCGTAGTAGATACCCAAGAATACAATTCTGCCAATGGTTCGAGTAGTAATTGTGTGGATAGTTGTTGGACGCTGCCACTTGTGAATATTATTGGTAATAGTATGGCTTGCCACTTCCACCACCATGCGAGATAGTGTTGAATGTATTGACAGTGTTCCAAACCTACCAATTTGGTACTTGCTGCCATGGTGGATAACCATTTCTTGGCCGTTCCATGTGTCGCAAACCAACTTGTAAAGCATGGATGCAATTCCATATTCCAAATCATGGACCAAGGCAAAGTAAACCATTCCGTAATACTAGTGTTGATATTTTGGCAAGTTTTGGTCAATGACAAGTGTTCCAGCTGGTAGGAGTGAATCCATTCCAGTATACGATCCATGGAAAGGACTGGCAATGGCGTGTCCCCCATGATCAAATCGTTCCAAAAGGTTTGAAACCAAGTCGTACGACATGGTTGGACACAACGTAGTAACAATCGTCCATGACTTTCAAAGGCCGGAGGTTTTCCCAAAACTACCAAGGAAACAGGCAAACCATGATCGAGCCGCCACTCGACGAGCATGGTCAAAAATTCATTCCATACTTTGGCTTGGGCAAAGCCTCCTGGATCCTACAATAGTATAGTACAATTGGAGGACAGCAACAACGTGAGTCGAACATGCCATCGTCAAGCCATACTACAATACATAGATACATACCTCCAATACAATCACCATGGAATTGACTTGCGATGTTGTTCGAGCGGCCCATCCAAAGACAATTTGTTGCATACTCGAGTGTCGTTTCATCTGTTTTGGATTTGCCGCCATTGCATGTACCAGCAATTTGAGAGTGGCATGCAAGGTAGGAAGGAGTCTAGGAAGCCACAAGGTACTACTTTTGCCATGGTGCTGCCAAATAGCTTCTGCCAAAGCTTGCCGATCCAATCGACAATCTGTCGGTAATGACACCAGAGTCAATGGCAACAATTCTTCCGCTGGCAATTCGGATTCCGTCGGAGGTACCAGACTGTAGCAGTTGTTGCTTGTTTCTGTTGTCGTTGTCGTTGTCGTTGTTGTTGTGTGTTGTTCTTTTTGATGATGCAACATGTGTTGTACAGTTTCCGTCCATGCCTGACGTTGGGCTCTATGAATTCGTTGCTGCCAAATCCGAGCACATTCGACACGAAACAAGGTGGCACTGGATCTGGTCGAGGTTGTCGTATTTGTTTCTCTCAAGTCCACCACTTTGGTGGCCCAGCATGGAAGATTAGTAGTAGAAGAAGAAGCAGAAGAAGAAGTCATGATGATGCAATATAATGTCAATGTTCTGTTCTGGCAATGGTAAGAAAGAGTGCTGGACAAACAAAACACAATGCTGTCCTTTTCGGCGTCATTGTTGTCGTCGTCGCAAAAAGTTTTTGGCGGGAGATTTATTCGAAGTAATCCAAAAAAACGCATAGACGGATTGACGTCGGTCTGTTTGCGTTCCCGACGATCCGCGCCCGAATTGACGCTGGGGGCATGGAACCCACGTACCTTACGTAGTGCCCAGTACAATTGCTACACACGATGCAACGCGTCGGGCGCAAGACCTCCCTCCACAATGACACGGCGGGGTGAAAAATTGAACACCAACATACACAGTCGCAGGCCTTGCGAGTAGGTGAACTTTGTTGCTGTAGTTGTAGTTGTAGTTGCTGTTGCTGTTGCATGACACGAGAATACTTCTAAAGGGCCTCTCGTCAGTGGTTGGATTTTAATTTGAACATGCAAAGCACTGCCGAGGATCAAGATTCTCAGTCATTGGCCATGTACATGTCGTTGCCAAAGCAAGACACCACTACTATCAAGGTCAAAGTCCAACAGTGGCGTTGCGATGTCTGTCAAGTAGCCATGTTTAGTGATTTCGACGAAGCGTGTCGTCATGAAGCAAATTGTCAGCAGCCGCCACCACCACCACCAGCATTGCCGGCCGTCCAAGAACAGCAGCAACCGCCGCACGAGCCCGAGAGTTCCTCTGCTCCTGCCGCCGTCGTTGAGGAAGCACCGTCTCTTCAAGTCACACCCAAGAGTGAAAACAGCAAGAAGAAGAAGAAGAAGAAGAAGTCGACTACTTCTAACAACGCGAATGCTAACGTGCATTCCTTCTTTGCACCGCGCAAAGTCGCCAAACGTCCGTCTCCGACTGCTACTACTACGTCATCAGCATCAGCATCAGCATCCAAAGGAAGGCTCCCGTTCTTCCATTCTCAGTCCAACAAGAAATCCAAGACGACTAATACTGATTCAGTGGACAAGGAGGGGCAACCGCCGCCCATCAAGACTAGCTCTAGCGGTTCTACTGACGAAGATAGTGGCAAAGCAGTCCGCCGTACCAAGAGAAAAAGTCCTACTGCGTCTAGTACTAGTAGCACGGTCCCTACTACTACTATGGAATCTCTAGAAGAAACGGCCCATGCCCTGGCAGCCATGATGGATAAACAATCAAATAAGACATTGGCAGGCATGTTTTGTCACAAGGACATGAAAACGCTCATTGCGGAACAACGACAAGCTCAATTTCAAGCCGAGCTACGACACAAGCGGAAACAAGAACAAGAACGACAACTACGAAGAGCGGCGGCAGCTGCCAAGTGGGCTGGTACTACAACTACTACTAGTACAACAACAACAACAAACGTACCGCTACCTTTGCATTGCCGATTGCCCATGGCACCTCGGTTTCCAGCTCCCTCTCATGTGATACCACCGTCCCAGATTGCATTGGCTGTTGGTGCCCCCGATCATCCCTGGGTCAATGTCCAGGCACAGGAGGACGATGCATCTTCTTTGGTATTGACGCACGATAACAAATGGATACCCTCCTCTCCGGCTGCCTGGGATGCCGACAATGACGATCACTGGAATCGAGACTTGGTGCAAGAAGCCTTGGAGAATCTACTCCTAGTTCAACAAGAAGAAACGCCAACATCGTCTGGGACAGTCGCAGGAACCTTGTGGAGTAGCAAATACGGACATCACCACAATCTTCATAATTTAGTAGGTGAATCTGCCCAAACGGCGGCTCGGACGCTCCAAGCGTGGATTGACGATTGGTGCTTGGCACGCCAACGTTCCATGAATCGCATGAAGGAACGTCAGCAACAATTGTCGCGTACCAAAAAGAAAACGAAAAAGACTATATACAAGGACGATAGTGAAGATGACTGGGATGACGATGACGATGATGATATTACAGGTAGACTCGCCAAGGTGTACTTGTTGACAGGACCACCGGCCAGTGGCAAGACGGGGTTGGTACATGCCGTGGCCAAGGCGGCGGGGTGTTCCGTGCTGGAAATCAATACCACCATGGTACGAAGTGCGAGTGCCTTGAAACATTCCGTACAAGAAGCGACACAAAGTTGTTCCACCATGGATTTGTTTCAACGACAATCACAACTGTCACAATCCCAAGATCTACTCGATTCTTCTTCTTCTTCTTCTTCTTCTTCCGACGATGATGAGGATGCATCGCCCGGACGCAAATGCCGAAACCGCCCCAAAGCGTCGTTGACTGTCATTTTGATTGACGAAGTCGATCTCGTTTATGACACCGACGCTGGATTCTGGCCTGCACTCACATCCTTGGCCAAGACGGCCAAATGCCCCATTCTCTTGACGGCCACTACAGTTCCACCTCCCATGCTAACCATTCCTTCTTGTGTACACATGGTTTTGACTCGACCGACACCGGCCGAGTGTGCTACCAAACTATTACAACTATGTCAACAAGAAGGGTTGGCGCTAACAAAAGGCGGCGGAACTACGAATAGTAGTATCCAAGAACGCTTGGAGTGGTTAGCGACAGTGGGTCAATGCGATTTGCGCAAGATTTTGTTGCAACTCCAACTCTTTCACTACCACCACAACACGAACAGCAGCAGTAGGCAGCAACAACGGTCGCTGGAGAAGCCATCTTCTTTACTACTAGCCGACACCAATGCCAGTGCATCACCGACGATCATCCTTCAACGACCCGTGCTACAATCGGTCGTTCCACATGTTGTCCCATCGGACAAGTACTCCATTGTGACTCTTTATGGGCAGCACTTCAAGTCCTTGTTGGTAGTGGCGACGGCGAACAATAATGCGTCTCGAGATTTGACCGTTTACTTGGGATCATTGGCATGTCGAGCCCATGTGGTGGATGATGAATCGATTCTAGTTCTTTGCCCACCCTTTGATGGAGATACTGGCGATGGAGTCAGCAGTAGAATCCTAACCATTGGTCTGCATTCGACGGTCTTTGGTCAGTTAGATGGTGTTTCCACCAAGGTTGAAACATTGCCGGATGGAAGCCTTCTCCCAGGGACCAAACGGATGTACGTGGAGTATCTATTCCCAGAAGGAAATGACCAAGTCGATGACAACTCTGCCGACGAGTTTGAAATGGACGACGGCAACGCAAGAACTCCCATGGTGCCGTCGGCGGTCCACAAGCTATCCACGGGATGCCGCATTCCAAGTCCCGAGGAAGGTTTGGCGCTATGGCAAAAGACTTTGCAAGAAGAAGTTGTATGTGCCGAGTCAACGCCAGCACCTATTCCGCCTATCAGCAAGCATTCCCAAGTCAAGAATATGGAAGAGCTTGCCCAAGCCACGTGCTGGTCAAGTGACGCTGCATTCTTGGAAGACATGCAGTATGGAGTTCCGTACCTATCCGGAGCCTGCCGTGGATTTGGCTTTGACTTGACCGAACAAGGAGGAGCCCCTACCGGTAGTGGAAAGTTTCGAATGAGCGACAATTGCAGACCGTAAGTATTCGCGTTGTAAGGGCTCTGGTCGATGTTGCATATTGTGCAAAAGTACAATGTCTCACAATTGTTTGAATCTCTTTTTGCTCTTGACAATAGACCGAGCGAAGATCGATTGTTTGCCACGGGCTGGAAGGATAATTGCTTCTTTCATGGAGTTGCCGAGACGTACATGACGCTACCGCGGAACGCACAGGAACGCAAGTCACTGAACGACGGCATGGTAGCAGCGCGTGGCGGGCAGTCTTCCATGATTGAGTTAACAGTTGCTCCTGCCGACAAGGAAGACGATAGTTCCGATAATTGGGAGGACAATTTACGGACGGAAAGCAATACAACCGAGGAAGACATGTTTTTGCCACGGCGTCTACCGATTTTGTTGGAGGCGTTACCACAGTTGCTTCGAATTTCAAAGTGTTCGGCGTGGTACAACAGCAATTGGACATCAAATCACTTTCTGGACCAACGACGCCACGAAACCACTACCCGCTTACAATTCTGGCTTTCAGCGCTATTTGATCAATCACTTCAATCGACCAAGTACAAGGCGCGACCCACTTCTAGGGAACTCCTGCAGTTAAATGGCAGGCTGGACGTGACAGCCACGACCGAGTTTTTGCCGATGATCTGCCGCATTGGAGCCTTGGAAGAAAGCCTAGACGCTTTGGAGCGTTCAACAAGTAGTGAGGAAAGGGCTGCTCCTGGGAACAGCCGCCGCGCCACACGTCTGCAAACTCGAAATGCCCGACGCCACTACTTTGATACCATTTCTAGGAAGCTGGATCTGGACGAGGCGGCGTTGTCGACAACTGACCTGGGACTATCCATGGCACGATCTTTATTGACTTATCAAGGCGCAGCTGTAGCGGCGGCGGGAAGGTAGCGAGGAGGAGTAGATCCGTAAGCCAACGTTTGTCTTCGACGCGTTACTTCCTCCAAAACTATTAGACTGCATGCATTTTGGAGTAGCACTGTAGGCGCATCGTAACAACCACACTGTCCCCGTGCCTTTTTAGACAGGGAGTGGAATGTCTGAATCCTCGTTGACTTTCGATTTCTCTCCATGTTGAGCCGTACTGTCGGGGGTGAGGAAGACTACTCGAGCGAGGTGAAAGAGGCATTAGTTTTTAGACGTGCAGTAGCTTATTATTTAGTCTCCGATATTTGCTTCTTTCGGATGAGGCCAACCTTTTGGTATGTGATTCATTCGAGAGGGTGTGAAAAGAGGTATAAGTGCAACCCAGAGGCGTGTAGCTCAAGGCAGAGCGAAAAATGTTTAACTCATGAATGAATCAGGCCTCGATCGACGATATGATGAGATTGCTTCGTTGTATGTTCATTGCAGGTTTTAATCGTGGTGCGTGGTGAAAAGACGTCGTTAGAGAGCTCAATGCATCCACCGCACCGAAATGCTCGTGTCTTTCAGCGTCATATCCAATCTAGCCGACAGCACCCCCCGTTTACTACCCTAAGCCTCATTCAGCTTCAACCAAGCCACGGCTTCGCTGCCAATATCCGATACAATTTCATCCGCAGCATAGGGGTTGCCCGCCTTTTGCGCCGCCAAGCTCATGGAAGCGAGCAAGTCGGAATCTTGCAACCATACTCCAATCGACTTGCCGATCTCCGATGGATCCTCACAGTAGTCCCCGTAGCCACTCTCCAAAACAACGTCGACATTTCCTGCTTCTTGTCCTGGTAAGAAACTAATTGGGAAAGAATGGAACGGTTAGCGCTGCGGCCTATTGTAGGCGACTGAGGATTCTTGCGATCCTTCTCCTCTTACCTTGTAAGCATGAGAGGGAGTCCCACTGAGGCAGCCTCGGCAATGGTGCCGGGCCCTGCTTTTGTGACTAGAATATCGGCGGCGACCATGTACTCCGGCATGCTCGTGATGAAGCCCAGGCCTACTACGTCGACTTTTCCTTTACCTTTCTTGCCTTCCGTTTCGGCCATTTCTTCTGCACGCATGTAGGAAGTCTGTATTTGCTTAAATCGTTGCCGATTGCCCCGTCGCTTGAACAAGCGCAGTAGGCCTCGTCGTTTCTTCTCGGTGGAAAGGCTCTCCGCGATGGCAGGCCAATCCCTCGAATCCAGGTCCGCCTTGAGCTTTTCGTTGCGACCGCACACGACGCAGATCGTTGCATCAACACCCAATATCGTCAGTTTGGCATAAAGTTGGTTCACAATATCCGACAGTGACCCCACACCCTCTCCGCCGCCCATTACCAACACCATTGGTTTATCTGTAGGAATTCCGAGCGATTCCTTGACGGTTTTCTGATACGCCTTGCCCTCGGGCGAAGTGCGGTCACCCAACTTTTCCGCCTCAACGGCAAATCCATGTCGAATGGGCAGACCTGCCATGACAATGTTTTCAGGTGGGGTTCCACCCCGTCGCCGGGCCAAGCGGTAGAGACGATCCGACGCAACATACAACTTGTTGACTTTCTTTTCAAACCACATGCAATGGCCCGATCCCAAATCAGTTACGACCGTAAAAAAGGGAATGTGCTTGCCCAGCTTTTTGCTCAATTTTCGGGTAGCCAACAACGGAGCATGATTCATGGTGGGGTGGACTGACACAATTACATCGGGGTCTTCCTTTTCGAGACGTTTAAAGATACGTCCGAAGCAGGTGACTTTGGAGTGAAGGTTCGAAAGAACTTCGTTCACCTTGGTGTTGGAAAGATGATAGAAAAATCGCCACTCCCATGGTCGTGCTGACATGCGTTTGTATGTGTTAACCAATGTTCGATAGGGAAGGACACCATGATCGGTCCACAAGTCTGCCAATTCGTATGTTGAACCAGGAAACTGAATCACAAATTGCTTTCCCAAGGCTTCTGCTGAAGCTCTATGACCTCCCCCAGTATCTGCTGAGAGAAACAACACCTTAAGTGGTCGCTTCTCCTCCTGTCGCACGAAACAAGGAACCATATCCAGTGAGTTTCGCCGACAGGGAGAGACAATGATTCCGTCTGCATGTGTGAATAATGCTTACCACAATGGCACCGCCTGAAACCTCAAGATCGGCTTCTTTCGAAGCATAGAGCTTGGAACTAGTCACGCTTGCATCGGCCGAAGCTTCTTGGTTCAGGACCGCTTGGGCCCCGCCAGAAGAAACTTTACCCCACATTCGTCGAAGCCCTAAGGAAGACAATGTGTACTGATTTGATGCAAACGCCACACCTGTGCTTGCCGGCACCAACAAAAAAGCATAAGAGGCAATCAGCCACGTTAGATTTAGATTTCTCATTGTCACTTGCAAAGCCTTTGTGGAAAAAGAAGTGAATAAGGACAAGGTGTGAGCTCTTCGCTCGTATTTGGATCGGAATACTTTAAAACCGCCGACTGGAAGAATTGTACGGCATGTGCGCTCGGCACTGACACGAACGTTCGGTTGGGCCTGACTATTGCAACAGCAACTTCCCACCACAACGGATGAAATCTTGCTTTTTTCCTTCCTATCCCACTGACACACACGCTCTCCGCTACACCAACCTGTAGTCCAATGTGTCGGATACACGCGCATGCATGTATACGCGCGCCGCCACGTTGAAGGCAAATCTATCCTACACGTCATTGCCTGCGCAAAGAACGCATTTCAACTTTGGGACTATGGAAGTCCCGCAAAACTTTAGCGTTTTTGCTTTCTTTCTTTCTATGCTTTGCTAGGCTGGCTACTATTCTTCTGAAGACTTGCCGCTCTGGCAGAGCTACTAGCGAAAAATCTTTCAAGGAATGTAAGCAGTAGAAGGAGAAGTAGTCAAAGGGTAGAGGTTTCATCCTAGGAGAACTTTCTCGCCAGATTTCAAGAAAATGGAGAGTCAACAAACAAAATGACTTTTCGGTTGGCCTGATGCGAGGGCGGATTCTTCGACTTCTTGATGACATAGTTTACCGGCGAGTAGCTAGCTGGATGGCGATGCCGTGACTCTCTAAGAAGTTCGGTAGAAGAAATTGTAAATAGCTATGAGAGTAGGATTACATTATTAGTCAAAGTTTAAAGCTTGGCCTTGGGAAGTCCATCAACAGTGGGTCCGGCATTCTTCATGCCCCATCCCTTGGATCCTCCGTATTGTCCCTTCTTGATATTTTCGGGAACGGGCCAGATGGAGCCACTCTTTCCCATGTTGAATCCACCCATGGGTTCCTTATCCGTGGAAAGTTGGTCGGCGTAGAAAATTCCTCCGGATCCTACGAGACGAGGGTATCCGTACTTGTCGAGCCACTTGGCACGGATTTCGGCACCGGGTCCATTCAAAACTCCCTTCTTCGCGGTGCGGGCCTTCTCGATGGCCTTAAGCTTTTCTTCTTGGCGAGCCTCGTTGTTAGAGGTAGCGGTGAATCCAATGGCTTCCCAGATATCAGCAACCTTCGGGGGGCCAAGATAGGTCTCTCCGATGATGGGAAGGTTAACCGTGATTCCGGGCAAGTCGTACATGCGGCCAACTTCATCGGCTTCCTTGGCGGTACGGTTCATCTTGTATCGAAGACCATCCTGGTTCAATCGCTTCTCAAGGCCAACCTCAGAGATGCATTCCTCGCCCAACCATGCGTCATCAAAAGAAAACGAGGTTCCCTTGAAGAAACCAAAGTCTACAATTATGCATCGCAACCGCCAGTACGTGAGATACCTGCTTAAACTAGGAAACTATTCCTCCTGAGAGGGAAATCCTGATGATTTTCGATCAACTCACCTTCCATCTTCATGGAGGAACCAACATTGCGGCTGGGTCCGCTAAGCGAAACGCTCTTTTGTCCGAGGGATCGGAGGGTGGAGCGCGAAGGCTGTTGGTAAGCCGAGGCACCAGAAGCTAGGGCAACGACGATGGCAGCAGAGGAGACCTTCATTTTCAAATTGATGTAATGCTGAATGACTTACAAGGGGTCTACAGTACGCAACGCGAGCGAAGATAGCGAGTAGATGACGGCCACACCATTTTGGCAAAGGCACGTCGTTTCGCGTTTCCATGGTGCCCGTCGTCGTTAACGTGTTGTGTTCTCTGCATACGTCAGTGTACCTGGTACTCAGTACGGACGACTTCTCAGATTAAGAATTTGTTTCCGTCTGTCCATGGTCCGGATACTAGAGTACAGGTCCTCGTTTAGGAGCTCTCCTTGAACCCCATTTCGCGAAACTTGATTATTTCCTTCTAAATCTTGGTCGAATGAAACCCACAGTGCGAATAGTGTTGCGGTCATGTACGACGTTTTGGCTAAATCTACTCAGCAGATCCCGCTGTAGAGTTCTATGGAAGGTCCTCAAGGACGCCCTGCATTCGTCTTACCATGGGGAGAAACTGTGCTGATGATAATTCCAGGTTCGCTAACTTCACATAGCCGTATGACATAGTAAATTCCGCCGGAGCCCATGTCAAACGACGACCTATCTAAGAAAACAAACAAATCGAGGTCGAGTGTTGAAAGTAGCAGTTTCTAGTTGTCGTTAGCAGGTGGAGTCGTGGTTTAAAACGTGACGAAAGGTTGTCATGGTGCACTAGATCGAATCGCTTGCTTAGGTCGCGATTGTCCTCGATTTTTCTTTTGGTTTGTTCTACCGGCCTGATTCCGCTTGTCACAAAAGGCGCGGTAGACTTTGCCCCCGTCCTCGTCACGAGCAACTTTGGTGGCAAAGTCCGCATCGCCAAATCGAACGACGGCATCTACGGGCACCAGTTGCCGCGCAATGCCTTTGGCAGCCAGGTAGTCGTATCGCGTTCGGATCACGCGATCAAAGGGATACGAAAAGTAGGCGGGGAAGTTGTTAATCTCAAAGGTTGGACGCAGACAGACCTTCTGCAGAAATTCCCACTTTGGGCGGAGCTCCTTCTCGATCGAATATCCCAGAACGGGAGGTAATGTCGTCACGAAGGCGCCGACATCGGAAACTCCGATTTCGATCAAAAAATCGATCACCGGCGACATATCCTTTTGAGGGTCCATTGTAAGCAAGGCTGGGAAGGCTTTAAGCATCCGCCCAAGGTCGTCCTCCTGAACACCAATGTATTTTAAAAAGGCAGCCACCTCTTTCATTTCGTCGATATCTCTGCCCAGCAGCATAGGATACTGCTGCAAGACAGCGGCCAAGCCGTCCTCCCAGATGTCTAGTTCTTCTACCAAAAACCGCGCCACTGGCAGTATCTGTTCCTCGGCGTCGAGCAACAATACCGAGGGATACGCAGCGATGAGCTTGCCCAGATCTTTGGTTCCAATTTCAAAACGAAGTGCCGTGGCAGTGGCGGTCATGTTCTTGTACAATGCAGTAATCGTCTGGACCCGCTCTTCGCGGTATTTACCCCAGTCGGCCGACTCTGCATGTATTTCCGCCAGTTCTTCTTCATCCATGTCCAGTTCCATCGTCTGTTGAAGTTTGGGTACTGGGGCAAGCTTGTCGACTAGTTCTCGGCTGACGGGACGTCGCAGCAAAGGACCGATGCTTCCAATCGGCATACGCACTTTGTCGCTGCACAAGAAGGACACCAGCCGAAAGACTGCTGCTGGCGACCGCGACAATAGCAGCGGAAGGGCTGTCTTATCTCGCGCAATGGCGCTCTTGGACACACCTAATTTGCTCATCATTGTAACTATTTGCACGGCCGACTTGGATCCTCGCATCGACAAGAGACCCGGACTCTCTCTGAGCACTTTTCGGGCATCGAATTTCCGCAGTCCCAGGTCTGTCTGCAAAAGACCTACGAATGATCTATTCATTGTCTCCTCCAAAGTTTCACCGCTAGACCCAGTAGTTGTCTCGTCGTCACTGTCTGATAAATCCGCGAGTGACATGCGCGGCATCATCATGGCCACATTTGGGCTGTGGGTCAGGATTGTACAAATATCTTTACCCGTCAGCCCAAACTCCGCCATCAACTCGACAACGTCGCTAAATCCATAGTTAGGGTGGGAGATACCTAGTCGGAGCACTTTGTTGTCGACGAGCTGTTGCAACTGCGACGTAGCCAGTTGGTCGTCCGCTTTGTTCCACAAGGTGTCCCTTTCTCTTAAAAAGATGCGGATTCTCCGTCGGGCTGTTCGTGTCAAAACGTAGTTTTGTACCTTTTCTCCCGCTTGCATGGCGGATTCGGCATCAGCACCCAATGCCACTAGTTCTTGGGCTACGCGATAACGATTGAATTGTCCCATCCACGGATCCAACTGATCCTGACCCTGCAGAGAGGCAGCCAACGAATCAAGCACAGCCTCTGGGTTCAAAACTCTTTCATTTTCTGCAGCTGTTGCAGATGATGATTTATTGAAAAACCGTTTATTTGTCAAAAGCGGGGTCGGCGTAGTAGTCATGCCTGACGGTAACACTCCCTCCGGCTCCCAGGCGAGTTGTTCTTCCTGCCGTCTCTTTTGCTCCGATACAAAGCGTAACAATGTTGAATCTACCAGAGGTGCACTAGATACTTTTCTTTTCCGTTTCCGTGTTCGTTCTAGTGTTGAAGATATAGGAAAGTAAAGAGGATGAGCAAAGACGAGAAATGTGGCGCGATTGGCCCAAAAGTAAACTCGACAATGGAGGAACCTTCGCCTTTTCGTAAAACTCACCAGGACTTTCAGGAGCAGTTGTGGTCACGGACAGCAATCTCGGCGTGGGTGCCCCCATCGCGTCTCCGTTCGTTCTACCTCGACCCGCCGCAGATGCATCCGATGATGACAATCCATTCGTTCTCGGTAAGGATACCGAGGCAAGGGCAATCAGCGCCGCAGCTCGGACGCAATTATTTACCCTCATATTTCCGATCGTCTTGGTGGGATAAGATCGGATCCAATGGGTGAGGTTAACCTCTCTTGTCAATCGGATCTTCGTGGTAGTCCGACGAAGCAGGCAACAAGGAGAGGACCCAAATGCAGGAAAAGAGTCCTAAACTGCAACACCCATCAAGTTTCTTGGTGGATGAGAGCCCTCGGACACGTATCCCAGGACGTATTGGCGGCGGTTTTTGGTGCCGTTCCACCTGTACTGGAAAGCTACAGAATCATTTGGATTCTACATCACCGTTGATTTGCAATGTTGAGGTAGTTCAACTTTACCGTCTGTGCGACGCCCATTTCGTGACGTCTGCAATTGGAATCGGAGAAAAAGAAGTTATTAACGACGTGACGTCAACAGCAACTTTCCAGAATGTCCGATTAACTGGAAAATTTCATATCATTGCTACAGAAGGCACAGTACTGCGACGGAAGGATAAAGCTGACGTGTTTGGCGTGACTGACGAGAGCCGACGACTCAGCACGTCAGGCTTCGTCCGCCTTTCGAGCTCTTTTTCAAAAAATTTGGGGCACCTCTCCCCCTTTTCGTTTGTGCATGGGGGAGGAGGCGTCCGGATCACACGAAGCTGTGAAAACGGTTGCAACCATGACAAGCAGAGGCATAAAAATGTCCTACTACTTTCGCCCTACATACAAGAGCGAATAACTAGGTGGCGAGACAAGCCGTCACCCCCTCCCAGCATCGCATTATCGTCTTTCGTGTTCACAAATCAAAGGAGCGGTGGAAACAGTCAGCCACATTCTTTCACCGGAACAAAATGGATCCCGCTGGAAGCCGAGGAACAGACCAGGGAAGCACCAGCGCCCACTCCAAGTCCGGCCTGCCGAATATTGTAGAAGAGCGTTCAGATGAACTTCGGCACTCAGGCTCCTTTCTGCGGGAAGATTCACAGCGACCTCGGTCGCCGCCGCGTCTTTCGTCGGCACCGCCACCAGAAATTCCTCGATCACCAATACCTTCAGGTTCGGGCGGTTCAGATACTATGTCTGGCATGGGCATGGTGGGAAGTACGTATTCTATCCCGCTCAGTGATGGAGGTTCTTCTAAGATGAATTTTCAAAAGGCGAGGCCTTTTCGCGGACATGTGAGCGACTTGAGCGACGATTCTGATGGAGATCCGAATGCTCGGAGTGGTTTTGCCCCCGCGTCAAGTTCCAGCATGGCTTCTATATTGACTTCACCAAGTGGGCGACGACGTCCCTTAAATCTTCGATCCACTCAATTTCAGAGTACTGTGCAAAGGGCCAAGCCTATGCCAGGATTGCGGCGGAGTTTGAGTCTCGGACAGAATAGCGGACATAGCAGTATGGACTCGTCCGCGATGGACAGCGTTGTGTCGGGAATAAGCGGTGGGCAGACGAGTGGAACCGTAATATCGGCCTTGAGTCTGGGTGCAGGAAGTGCGGGTGCCTTCACTAGCAACTTATCTCGGAAATCACAGAATTTTCGAAAAAGTATCGCGAGGCACAGTGGTGCTCTGGCACGATTTACTCGTACGGGTAGTGGTATGGAAGCTGATGCCAGTGAAGCCGCCGGAAGTGCCCAAAAAGCAGCTGTGTACCGATACAGTATTGGAGACCCAGTCCTGATTCTCAACCATAATTCAAGATGGAGCAATTGTGTCAACCGGCTCGGATTTCCTGCGGGAGGTGGAAGTACAGCGGACGAACAACGAGGGCCTTATTGTTATGTCCTTGCAACCGTCAAGACCATACACTACGAAGAAAATGCGGTCTTTTATACAGTGACTAGAGCAGATACTGGTGTGGATGTGCGAGGGGATCCTGGTAAGTATCGAAGGGCGACGATGAAACTACGATGGGGGCATGACTGACATCTCTTTCTCGTTTGGCTTCACAGGCTTTATGGAACCGATATTAAATAAGGCGGGGGAAGAAGCGGCACGGCAAGCAGCGACAGAATTTGCCATGGGGGGCTCCTGCGAAGATGAGGATCAAGACGAAGCAGACAACTCTCCGACAGAGGGAAACGACACAGCATTCAAGGTTGTGGAAAATATCTTGGAGGTCCTGCTACTGCCATTCTTTTTAATGTATGATCTCTTTGTGTTTGTGATCGGAGCTCGCCTCTTTCGGTGGGCTGAAGTTGTCTTTATCTTTACAAGAAGACAAGCCCATTCCTTCTTGCACGGCCACAACCCCTATGAATTTTCCACCACCATTACGACGGTCAATCTGATAGTTGTTTGCAGTATCTGGTACATGTTTATTGATCAGGCACGGTTGGCTTTCTTTCCCACTAACGCGGACTATGCACTGGCAGTGGTGAATTTCATTATTTGGTGTATCTTGACAGTCGAGCTTGGTTTTGAGGTTTTCATTCGACCCGACGAATATCATGCTTTGATTCAGTCCGAAAAAGCGTACACACCAACAACTGTGCGCTTCATCAGTGGCCTTCACTTGATTGTTGAGTTTGTCTCCTTGGCCTTTTTTGTACCCGAATTCCTTTGCTTGTTTCAATCCGATTTGACGTGCGACGACCGACCCAAGTTTTCCTTCCTGCATTCAACGATACTTGCGATCAGCGGGCCGACAAGATTAGATTCCTGTGCGGGGCGGGCATTTTATGCATGCATACGGCTCAGAGTCTTTGGGCTTGTACGGCATTGGAAGAACATGTGGATCAATACGAAATACCTCAAGCGGGAAAAGCAGAAGGATCTCGAACACAAATTGAACCATCGCAACCGCGACAAATCCGAAAAGCAAACTGACGAAGGTGATCTACGGCAAAGTATCAGAGCTCCGAATCTAGTCCGACTGGAGCAGAAGCAACGCAATGTGGCCTTGATCAATGCTTCCAATATTGGTACGGCCCTCATGGTGACGAACTCATACCGCGCCTTGACGATTCTAGTGATGATCTTGGGAGTCCTTCCCATGATCACCCTCATCTATTTCACGGGCGTGGTAAATTCGGTTAATACTGAGATGATTGAACAGCTTCAGTTGACGAACATTCTAGTGAAAGAAGAAAATGCAACGAATTGCGAGTTCTTGGTGGATTCAGTCCAAACCTGGGCAAATTCCTGGTACTCTCGAGACAGCCCATTAATAACGTCACCCACCGACGACTTTTTGATAGCATTGGTTCTCCAGCCCGCACGCTGCCCGGACTACTTTGAATCGTTGTCATTTGGGAATCTCCGATTTCGAGAAATTTCGTGTTCGAAGCTGGAAGGGCTCTACAACATGGAACTACAGCCGGAAGAATATGACAACTGCATTGTCGGGGCTCTTCTTGGAACACAGGGTAGCGATCTGCAATCGATTGCACATAATTTTGATCTGCGGAAGGGCAATCTGCAAATTGCGAGCTCGTCATCCGCAACAGACTCGATTTTACTGGAAGGCGGAGATTCATACGAAACTACATACCAAGTTTCCGCTTGCTTCAATCAGACGCACGGCATTGAGGCATCGTAAGTATTGCTGCAGGTCTATGTTTGTTTTTGTGTTGGGTGAAATTAAATTACTGACGGCTCACCAACATGAAATGTCTTCAGGGCTTTGTTATCTTTCATCCTTCAATTTTGCTTGCTGTTTACGGCTCTTGGAGGTCTAGTCATATTGCGACGAGATGCTGAAGATTTGGTTCTGGGTCCACTGCGAAGTATGCTCAAGATTGTGGCCCGATATGCTAAGAACCCGCTTGCGCAAGCCGCATCGTCGAGCAAAGACAATCAGAGTGTGATTAGTGATTCCGAATCGGAAGCGTCCAGCCGTGGCTCCGACGGAGAAGGATCCGACGGCGATGGCTTTGGTACATACGAAACGGAACAACTGATTACCGCAGTTGCGAAAATTACAGACTTGCTTCGAAAATGTTGGGGTAAGTCATCGTTTTGTTAGACATTCTTCTGATGCCCTAGAATAAAAGCTCATCCATTTTTATTTCTCAACAGGTGTCGCTGGAGCTGATATCATTTCCACCAACTTGGCGTCTCGAGAAGGGGCACTCGCCGAAGTTTTCAATCCCACAGTTCCAGGAAAGTCTGTGTACGCTCTTTTTGCCTTTGCCGCCATTAATGGATTCGATCACGCCCTCAAATGTCTGGGTGGAGACGTTATGATTTTGATCAACGACGTGGCTGCCGTCTTGCATGGAGAAGTGTATCGATGGGGGTTTGGAGACTCGGGTCAGTGTAACAAGAATCTTGGAGCAGCCTTCCTCATGGTATTTCGTATTGGACTGGTGAAGGAAGTCGTCGAAAAGCTAGAAGAGGCTACGAAGGTTGTGTTTTCGACGTCGGATGCGAAAAAGTCCGTCAAGAAGAAGAACAAGATCGGCCCTGCCCATGTTCGGTCGTCCTCAGAGGGAACTAAACCGAATTCGTGGGCCCGCCTTGCAAGTTCTCGAAACGCAGCGCAGCTAGTCAAGAGCAAGGCGTTCAGTGCCAACGAACACGATGCCATGGCAGATGCGATGAAATTGTCGCTTCAATCACTGCCTGGTATAGCCACATTTACCGATCGGGCTGTCATTGGCATGCTGAAATCCTTCGCCGGTATCCATCGAGACAACAAGCTAAGGAGTTGGAGTCGAGATTTCCGACTGAGTGCAGGTGTGGGTGCCTTTGAAGTGAATATGATTTTTGGTATGGATGCTGGTTGGGCAGTCGAAGGAGCTGTCGGTAGCGAATACAAGATTGACGCCACATATTTGTCGCCACACGTTAACATGGCGTCTAGAATGATGAGCGCCTGCAAACACTATGGAGTGACCATTTTACTGAGCGAAGCTGTTCAAGAACTCATGTCCGATACGGCCAAGACAAAACTGCGCAACGTCGATCGCGTTACTGTAAAGGGAAGCGTCCGAATCCAAAAGATCTTTACTTTCGATGCACGTCATAAAGGAGCTGACTTTTTTCTGTTCAGTCGCTCTGAGGATTTGGCTGACATTGATGCGGAACAATACGTTCCTTCGATTTGGAACACAGATCAAGACCTTCAAGCCATGAGACACCATGTGACGGACGACTTTGAGTCCGAATTCAACGCGGGAATGAAGGCATACTACTCAGGTGACTGGCCAGCTGCTATTCGCAAACTCGAAAGTGCCAATGAAATCATGGTCGATGCTGCCATGGAAGAAGGATATCTTCACGACGAGATGGACGACACTCCCGATCGTAAGGAATTGTATCGTAGTGAAACTGCCGACGGTCCTTGCAGTTACCTTGTACACTTTATGAAGTCAAAGGGAGGTGTAGCCCCAGAAGGATGGGCAGGCTGGCACCCGCTCTTGAGCAAGTAAATGTATGAGCTCGAAGCTATGACAATTGGTATCGTAGCATTAGTAGCAGCATGTCGTCAATTACTACATACAGTAAACCATGTCTAGTAGAGTAGAGCTAGCGTGCTCTCGCCCTTGCGAGGAGCCGAAGATTGAGTCGCATGATTCATTCGTGTCTGCGCGTGTGGCGGGATGGTGGCAATCACGAATTTCCATTCCTACAAGTCGATTCAACGGTCGACAGTATCGAGCACGCCGAACCACTCCGTCGAAAAAGCCCAAAAGTCCGTGCGACAAAAACACATGACGAGGTTTTACGACCATGGCGCACTCCGAGTGCAAGTGACCCCCCCCCCACTACCGTGTGATCACAGTATTGCGTTTTGTCATTGAATAGGAGACAAAAGCCTTGAGTGCTCACACCACAGCTACGAATACTAGCTAGCTAGCCAGCACCCACCACAACTGTCATCATCATGAACAAGTTAATTGAACAAACGAAAAAAGCCGCCAACAAGGCGCGTCAAGCCAGCATCTCCAATCTCAATGCCGCATCGACGGCTCTCTCCAATGCCAGTGGCGCCAACATTAAATTGACCACTGCCAAGACGGACGAAGAATTGAAACGTCTGTTAGGTGAGGAGCCAGTTGTATTTTCCGGCTCTGTTTGGAAACGACGAGGCGGACTGGGCAAACTCGCGTCGTATGCCAGTGCCTGGGAATCACGGCATTTGCAATTGCGAGGATCGGTCTTGCTGTATTTTGACTCGGATCCCACAAAGGCCTTGTCATCGTCCACCAATGAAATCCAGCTAGAATTACTTCGTGGTTATATTGATTTGGCAGAAGAACGAGCCACGGTGCAAGCCACGACGGGACATTCGGGGGCTCCCTCGCCATTTTGTTTGAGCATCAAAGTCCCAGTGGGTTTGGCGCAAGAAACGAAATGGAAATTGTGTTTTGATCATCATCAAACACAAATGGAATGGCTCATGGCTATTTCAGATGTAGTTGTTCAATACAGTGTCGATTTGTACAATCGAGCATTACTGGAGGCTGCGAATCCTAGTAATCATGGGGGGTCGAATCTACAGGATCTACGACGACCACCTGTCTATGAACCGGGAACACGAGAATTACTCAATGGAGCGAGTGGCAATGTCAATGTTGGATCTCCGACCAAGTTACGATCCAATTCCTTTCAACTTGTGGATAGTCCTCATCAACTATGGATGATGGTCGATTATACACTGGAACGAAAGACGACACTTTCCAAGGAACAACAAGCCAAAACAAAAGCCTCGGTCGACACAGCCTTGCAAGTCATGGAGCGATTGCTGGCCGAAGAGCGGAATCAACGATCTGTGGCGTCTCAAAAAGTAAAGGCTTTGGAAATTGAAGTGGAAGATGCTCGAAAATGTAAAGAACAAAGCGAGCAAGAACTTGCCAAAGTATCGTCGGAAAAGAAATCATTAGAGACGGAACTGGCTATTCGAATATCGACGCATGACCTGGGGGATGGTCAACACAGCCAAGCCGTTCAAGATAATGTCGAATTGAGAACCAAGGTGGAAAGGCTAACACAAGAGTTAGAGACCAAAACAAAAGAATTTGAAGAGTCGAAAGCAGAGGAGGAGGAGGAAAAGATGGCGCTGGAGCAGAAACTGGCGGAACTAGAAACCAAACTTGTGATTGCAGAAAGTGAAAGGGAAGAAGCCGTAAACAAGGCGAAACTGGATGTTGGGGAAACGCAAAGGGAAGAAGCAGAAGCCACCAAATCCACCCTCACGGCACGAATCGCAGAACTGGAAAAGGAAATAGAAGACAACAAGAAAGAATATCAAGAAGCCATCCAAGCGCTGGCAACTAGCTTTCAACAAAGTATTGGTGGCGTTTCGGCGTCGTCGCCTGCCAAGGAAAACGGAACAACCAACGCGGAGGCAAATGGGAAATCATTGACCGACGTGGCCACTCCGGTGATTCACCGAACCCGATCCGATGGCTCGTCCCTCGGTGCTGAGGAATTTCAAGATTGTATCGAACTTGATAGTCGATAACGATGGTACCAAGGGGGGTGGCAATAAATACTATTAGACTCAAAAGGGTTTCAATGCTCTAGTTATAGTAGCAGTAGCCTAAGACGACGTTTCTGCGGCCTGCTCTTCGTCATCTTGTCGACGTCGCTTGAGGCGAGCCTGAGTGGATATGAAATCCAAGGTGAAGCGGTTCTGATTACAAATCGTCTTGACTTCGTCATGTCGGGTCTGCACAATTTTGTGCAATGCCCGAAACGCTCGCATGAAAGAGGCGCGATGTTTGTCCATGTACATACCATGTGTTTTGAGGATTTCAAGGCACCATTCAAGGTAAAACTCCACGTGCGGAGAAGTGTCCATAATTTTGGCAAGCAACTGCATCAAACGTTCCATATGAATTGGGTTGATGGTACGGACGACATGCATAATGGAGGCAAATGGAGTCTCTTCTAGCACTTGTCGGACCAGGGCGAATTCATTCAAATGAAGCGCCATCGCCAAGGCTATGACGTGGTCCCCATTGAGGAGCTTGGATTCGACGGCCGCCGGCGTCACATTTTCCGTCAGCGAGATTGGATCAAAAATCATGTCCTCGTCAAGAGAATAGACATGGAGACCCTCGCCAGAAACCGCAGCCCACTCCCTGCCGGTGGAAGAAAATGACACTTGACTAGTCAATACCTCGACCTTGCTCGACCGAGATCCATCGTCTCCTCGCTTGGCGCCTGGGAGACGAATAGCATTATAGTTCGTCTCGTCGTCCGAATTCGCATGATCGTCAATAGGACCGAAATCCGTCATGTTCTTCGAGTTGAGCTGCAATAAAATAGACGAAACGAGCGTGAGATGTGGGTTTGTCATGCTGAAGCAAAAGTTTCCCGAGGGATGGATCAGTCATTTGAAGGGAGAAGCGCTCAGACATCCAAGGAAGTTGTTCTACTCCAGAGGGGGTCTAATCCCGTCAGGGTTTTACTGCAAACGTTTATGGGATACATCGATCACTGCGTTTCTCCTCTTCTCGAATGACAAGAACCATCGCACTCAATTGGGGAAGCCATGAACTTACCTCATCCAAGACACCATCTAAGCTTCGGTTGAAGGTAACTTGGAACTTCTTCAAAAGAATCTGTTGCGATATTTCGTAGATACAAACATACTTCGAGTTACCTCCAGCCAAGATGCAGGATCCGTCCGCAGAGTAGCAGATGGATGTGAAGTACCGAGATGACGCGTTGTTGTCGGCCGTTTGTCGGTCGTTCATTTTTCGACCACCGGCAATGTCACGTCGACCATCGATCTCAAACTTGAGTTTAGCGTTTTCTACGTCCCAGAAACTAAGGAGGCCGCCAATAGTTCCTGCACACACTTCCTTGCCGTCCGGCCGGTAGGCCACGCACACTACGTCGGTATTGTGCTGAAGACTCTCCGTGGGGACATTACCTTTGTAGAGATCCCATAACTTTACAGAACCGTCCCAAGATGCACTGGCCAGGGTCCCGCCACTGCTCTGGAACGCAAGAGAGCAGACGGGCCCACTATGGCCAGTGTAAATGTCAAGAAGCTTCCCCGTTTGCAAATTCCAGGCATAAATGTGAAATGGATCCATGGATCCAGCTGTCACAATCTCTCCACTGGGATCTGCAGCAAGACTCAGAAACTGCACCGGGGTAGGTGTAGTCAGAGTCTTGAAGGTGCGATACCGGTGAAGGTCGTGCGCTCGAACAGTTCCGTCCAAACTTGCACTCAGAACCACGCTTGAGTTGGCGAAGCACACACTTGTCACTGGCGCCTGATGGGATTGCTCCATAGTGACATAGCAAAAGCCGCTTGAGGCATTCCATAGCTTGATCTTGCCATCTTCTCCCCCAGTACATACCACGACCCCATCAGGCGAATATGCCATGCAGCGCATTCCGTATGCGTGTCCCCGCTGCTTCAGCACATAGGTCTCGGATCTCCATTCCCAAACCAATAGCTGCTGTGAGGTAGGACAGCCCAGTGCCAGCCACTCGCCTGTTTCGTTCAAGATACAGGATTGAATGCGCTGATTCGACCCTACCGACAAGGTGTGTATGTTGGCAACAGAAGGCATTTCGTAAATACCAAAGATGCCCGATGAAAACCCAATGGCCAAAAGCTTCGAGCGCTGGTTATACGTGGCTGCTATGACAGTGGCCCCTTCTTGATTGAAGTAATGTCGAGACTCATACTTCCACTGGCACCCCACCAGATGATGACCGTGAGACTTGTTCGTCTCGCTACTTGGCGTTGGCGCCGGTAGCTGGGAATCACCTGAAAAGAAGTCGATCGCTTGGTCCATTTGAGCTTCAAACTCATCCTCCACAGGGGGCAAATCGATGTCTTCCTTAGCCTGTATTCTGTCTTCGTAGTTTGGCTTCCAGCTCACTAGAGCTCCATCTTGGCTGATCGAATAACAGCCTTCGATTCGAGATCGATCGGCATTATATGCAAAATAGGCTCCCACAACCGGCGTTTTGTGACCACTCAAAGTGACAGGCAGAAAGTCTTTGGTGGTATGAGTGGTCCATAGACGCGCCGTGCCGTCCCTACTGGAGGCAACAATCACCGATGAATCCGAGCTCCATTCAATAAAGACCACATCGCTCGATTGCCCCGTGTAAGTGCGATGCAGGATTAAAGGAGAGAATTCCTTGCGCAAATGATTTGGTGCAAACCAAACTTGAATGTGCTTGCCGTGAGTCACGGCAATGTACTGTCCGCAGGGAGAAAAGACAGCACAGCGGACTTTCCGCTTGAACTTTAATCGGTGTAGGACGACGCCTCGGACAAAATTGACAATCATGGCGTAAGAATTTACATCCACAACCAAAAGTAAAGTATCGTTTGGCGACAGAGCCATGCATGTGATATTCGACCTTGCCTCGATGGGCAAAGTCCGCACTGTATGGGTTTTGAGATCTAGCACTTGCACTCGGTTAGAGACGGCTGACAACAGAGTGTTGCCATCGGCTGTGTAGAGAATGTTCGAGCCAGTGCCTTTCCCGCTGCCTCCATAGGCATCGGCTACGGTTGGATTACCGTAATAAGCCCCACATAGTCGCTGAAGCTTGTAATTGAACTTCATCGCGATTTCATCGTCAAATGTGTGTCAAACATGACGAAGTACTGTAGGAAAAATGGATGGATCCGCGGAATTTCTTTGGATCAAACCTTAAAAATGGATTTGGGTGGTTTTCAAAGAGGCGCCCGCGCGAACAGACTGACGTCCAGACGGATGAAACTAAATGAGTACCTCTGTGGGAATGACCTCTCCGACTGAAACTTCTCAACGTTCCCTCTGGGGTTGACACCAGCGAAGGTTCGCGATGAAAAGCGCGTGTTGTTGACGACGTCTTCCGATTTCGACACTCTTTCTGACATAAAAATCATCTCGTCGGAGTTGAGATAGCAAAGCGAGAATCGTCGAAGAAAAAAGATACCCACCATCTCGCTCCACCATGAGATTCTATTGGACACTCGTTGCATTTCCGACCCTGCTTTGCTCTGCCTTTGTGCCTTACCACCACCAGCAGCACCAGGCAGCGTTGAAACCAAGGACGCACCGAAAATCGGAGCAATGTCTCTTTTCAACGTCATCTCCAGAGAAGCAATCCGAAGTCGAGCGTTTATTGCAACGTGCACGAGAACTTCGCGAAAGCGCACAGCAAGCCGAGCACAATGTGCATGTTGCGTTGGCAGAGAAGAAAGCTCAACAAGATGTCAAGATGGATCACTTAATTGACGATTTGTTCTTTGCAAAGGGAAGTTCGACGCTCGTCGATAGGTTGCGCGATAAGAGTCTTAGTATCGACACGCTCGAGCGAATTGTGGACCGTTTGGATGAACGAGAGGTCATCGCCGAAGGGAAAGAGCACGTTCGCCTTGTCGATAAAGACGGTAAGGCGACTTTTGAAAGAGTCGCGGTTCGAGATGAGAAGGAACTTGCAAAAATTGCAGGAAAGATTGAAGAGTTGATCGAAGCTGTTGGAGTGTTGGACGACGAATTTCGACGGGAGAGGTTAAGCCAGGGCAAGCCCCATGTGTCTCACACGGAAGATCAACACTGGGGCAGTGGAAAGCGAGCTGAGCGACTGACAAATCGTGCTCATGAAATGCGCAGGGAACGTGAAGAACAATTCCAGAAACGATTGGAAGAATTCTACGAGGCGCAACGAGTCAAAAAGGACCGACCTCCGCCACCAAAGGTCAAGGATGACCACGGCCTCGTTCCTTAGGGTCAACGCTACCAACAATAGATAAACTTTCCCCACCATTTCCACCGCCAATTTCCACAATCCCAATCTCATTTCCGTGGGGCCGGGCTCCACTATCAAGGTGCCGGTCGCACCATCGGACTCTGTAGAGCGGCTGACACAATGACATTGAGTAGAAACCCCAACATTTCTCTGAACTTAAGAGTAGCAGCATGTAGCCAAGCTCGAGAAGATCAAGATAAATATAATAGTGTGTCAGTGTTAACACCGATGACATTATGCTGGAACGATGGTACTCTTAGTGCTTACCAGCTCGACTAAGAGCGTCCAAACTCAATGGGGCAATGCGTAAGTTTCCAGCCTATGGCCGTGCTTCTAGGTAAACATTAAGAGTTGGAGGCAAAATGGAAATCTAGATGTGGCATAGCTATTATCTTTCCATGAGATGCCTTTTCTACTCCGACTCGTATTGGACGAGTTCATTCGAGAAGTTGAGTCCATCAGCGTACACACGGAAGCTGCTTGTGATATCACGAAGCGTTTGCTCAGTCTTCTTGTATCTACAGAAACCAAGTCGCAATAAAGTGAGATAATGCTGGAAACGACAACGACGACTAGTCGCCACATCCGCTCGCTGCTCCGACGTACCTCTCCCGCGTACTGGCAGCCCACAAGACCTCCACAGCTTTTCCTTGACTAGTAATCGCCGCAACACCCCGACGATCTACCTCAAATCCAGCACCCGTAAGGAGTTCGTACTTGAAATCGCAAATTACATACTCCTTTCCGTCATAATCGGCCTTGGATTGTGGAACAACTTTGGTTACTTTGAAATTCTGGTAAATGTTTGCTGATTTTTGAGAAATCGCCTTTTGCAGGACCTTTTCAAACAAGGGTTTTTCGGCCTCCGAGATATTCTAGGACGGCGACAAAGAACAAACCGATGTGAGAGCGCGCTGGAGAGAGCGGGACCGATAGCAGGTTCCCTAACTTACATCGACGTGGCCGTCGTCCATGTAAACGAAAAGAGTAGCTGTATCTCCCTTTGCGTATTCACCGGCCTGAATGGTTCCATCTTCTCCGTTCACATCATTGCTTGGAAGCGTCACGACCCATGTCACTGGATGATTCATCAAAACAAGGAGAGGGAATCGATTCTTTCCCTTGCCCCAAATCTCAAGAAGCGGAGTCAGACCATTAGGCACCGGTCCTAGTGGTGGCAAGCCATAACTGTTGAATCAAGTGAGAGAGTTGATGGCAGGACGAATGTGAGAAGACGCCCATAGCTAGTTTCTAAACCTAATCCATCATGGCCCTTACGCTCTCAAACGCTCGCTGACTTTGCCAACACCACCCACAGCATTTGCTGGTGGTGCCAAGACGCCGAATCCAAGTCCACTGGTGGCGATGGACAAAGCAGCAGCTCCAGCTTTACCGAAGAAGTCCCGACGGGTATCCCCATCTGATGTCAACGCTTTCAGTTGCATCGAATGTCGCCTCGACTCCATCTGGCCGAAGTTGAAGGCAGAGCACTGGCAAGCAGCCGTCAAGGTAACAAAGGCCGCAAACTTCATTATTGTTGATTTTAAGCCGAGCCTACGAAAACCACAATTCTATTCCAAAGGCAATGCAAGACTATCCTTGGCTTTAAAGCGCGGCGAGAAGAGGCCTTCGTTGCATGTCACAACCACATCGGTTCCACCTCATCGTCTTGGCATCATCGGATGCCTTTGATTTCGAGATGCGTCGATCGAACGAACCCCGTCGCAAAAGATCGCAATCGTGACGTCAGTCAACCGTCTTTGAGTGGGTCACGGCCGTTTTCAATCACGAGTGTTTAGTCGCCTCAATCGTTTGGGAGACGCATCATTATCCATCTCTGTCGTTGTCCTTTGGGGGGCAGAGCCTGGTGTTGCGATCAATTATTCTCTACAATGGTCTGAGTTGCCTTACCAGCAGTAATAATCTTGTCGCCTTTTCTCCTCTCTGGTAGAGTAGCCCTACGGCAGAACTTTACCTTCTAATAGCTTTTGGGCTTACCCTATTTTTGGCTGCGCCGCCAGCCATTGTTAATCTGAGTAGCCCTTACAGCCAACAGATCCCTACACATATGATATCGCTATACTTTTCTACAGGTAAATGTACTGATACTTTTAACTTTTACTGCGCTAGTCTCGTATACGAAACGAAACTTATGCCTTGGCCGACTTGTATGTCAATCCAGCTCCATGTTCTTTGGTCCATTCTTCATTGTTGAATGGATCTCCACTCCAAGACTTTTGAAAGGCCGCCTCGGCATCAAAACTGGACGGATCGTCGATGCGCTTTTCAATATCCGCCTTGAAGTGTCGGATGAGACCTTGAATGGGCCAGGCGGCAGCGTCACCAAGGGCACAAATAGTCTGTCCCTCGATTTGCCGAGAAATCTCTTCCAACATGGGGATTTCGCGCTTGTCGGCATCGCCCTTTTCCATGCGGATCAAAACGTCTTCTAGCCACGAAGTTCCTTCACGGCAAGGTGTGCACTGACCACAAGACTCGTGCTTGTAAAAGTGTGACAATCTTCGAATGGCGCCAACCATGTCCACAGTATTGTCAAACATGGTGACAGCCGCAGTTCCCAAACCAGATCCCTTCGATCTCAAGTCATCAAAGTCCATAATAGCTTCATCGCACAGCTGCTTGTTAAGGACAGGAACAGACGATCCTCCGGGGATGCAAGCTTGGAGGGAATCCCAACCATTTCGCATACCGCCGCAGTGTTTCTCGATTAGTTCCTGCAGAGGAATCGACATGGATTCCTCAACAACCTTGGGGTTCTTGACGTGCCCCGAGATACCAAACAACTTGGTTCCTCGGTTATTCTCTCGTCCAAAGGAAGCGAACCACGACGCACCTCTACGCAGGATGGTCGGCGAGACAGCGACCGTCTCCACGTTGGTGACGGTGGAAGGGCATCCAAAGACACCCACACCCGCGGGAAATGGAGGCTTGAGACGAGGCTTTCCTTGACGGCCTTCCAAACTCTCAATCAGAGCCGTTTCTTCTCCGCAAATGTAGGCACCTGCTCCGCGATGGAGAAAAATGTCAAAATCATATCCAGATCCGCAAGCATTCTTTCCAAGAAAGCCCGCACTGTACGCCTCGTGGATGGCTTCATCTAGAACCACAGCCTCATTAAAGTATTCTCCACGAATGTAAATGTACGCTGCTCTAGCCCGCATGGCATAACCCGCGATCAAGCATCCTTCCACAAGTTTGTGAGGATCCTTTCGCATAATCTCCCGATCCTTACAAGTTCCGGGCTCGGATTCATCCGCATTCACCACCAAAAAGGAAGGGCGGCCATCCGTATTCTTGGGCATGAAGGACCACTTGAGACCCGAAGGAAAGCCAGCACCACCACGGCCGCGCAATCCCGAGTCCTTGATTTCTTGGACGATCCAATCGGGGCCCATCCACATGATTTCCTTGGTCATGTGCCAATCGCCACGTCCCATGGCATCCTTGAGACGCCAATCCTGTTCACCATATAGATTGGTGAATATTCTGTCTTCATCTGCCAAAGTAACGCCATAGGCACTGCCATTGTTAAAAGGAGGTGTAGTAGATAAGGCGATGATTAGACAAAGAATTTGCTTTAGATCCAGATTTTGCAATACAGAAATTCTCCCTCAAATACGAAATTTGCCCCCAAACAACAAGGCATCGGCATGTCCATCACGAACTTACCCACTTCCGGCAAGCAAATCGGCCTTGGAAGACAAGGATCGAGTGCCCCTCTTCGCCACTGCCAAGGCAGCCCTACGACTAGCTGCTACTGCAATCGACGCCATGATCAATTAATTTGTGAGACTCGAGAAAAGCATAAGCGTCATCGTCAAACAAAACCGATTCGAGATGCGCCGTCTCGCTGATGTGGAATTCGTTCGCAGGACAGACGTCCCACCTTCTTCGCATCCAATCATGAAATGCAGTCTCATACTTATGACTATGACCTATTGTCATACTGTCTGTGGTCGCAAAAGTTCGGACCGTCGGAGTGGGGCGCCCCCTGAAGATCTTTTTTGGCGGCGCGCTGTCGCCTCGGTTCTCTTGGATCCTGTTGCTACTACGGAAAGGGTAAGCAACTGTGCTTATCCTATGTCGTTTCTTCCACTCTGGGGGCTGTTGCAACTCTACATTGTACTCTCAGAGCTCGTCATTGTGCTGTTCGTTTTCGAGTAGAGTTGCCCCCTACGTTGGCTAGATTGCCGCTGCCAAGCGAGGGTTGTCAGGGCTTTAGGCGATCCTTAAAAGTGCAGCTGAATTCAGAACACAAGCTTCAAACAACATGGTTCTAATAATAGCAACCTCCTCGAACTCGGGTGGAAAGAGCAACTTTTGGACTGGCGTCTTTTGTGGTGCTACCTTGTCGGCTGTCGCCTTGACGTGGTGGTCCATTCCCAAAAAGCCCAGACCACCGTCCAAAACAACGACCACTGAAAAAGGCATGGCCTTTTTGCGGGGCAAACATGCGACGCCTTCCTTTTTGACAAATATCATGGAGCAATTATGGACGTACATGAAGATTGCAGGTGCCGAGACGATTCGGAAAACGGTGGAACCTTCCTTTGCCGAGCTGCCGGGGCCCATGAAAACGTGCCGATTCACCAAGCTAGATTTGGGGAATGTTCCAATGCGCATGGACAATATTGTGGTACATCCGTTGCAGTCGGATGGAAGTGTGCAATTTGATATGGATCTTCACTGGGACGGAGAATGTGACTTTGAGCTTAGGGCGGACTACATTGGAACCTTTGGAGTCCGACATTTAAAAATGTTTGGACGCATGGCCATTGTGCTCAAGCCACTTACCAATGAACTGCCCCTGGTATCAGGGATTCAATATGGATTCATCAACATGCCGACTATTGAACTATCGTTTAGTGGACTGGCGTCGGTAGCCGAATTATCAGTACTCGAAGCGACCGTCCAACAAGCGCTTCAGTCAAGCTTGTCGACGACCGTATTGCCGCACCGTCGATTATACAAAATGGTCGAGACTAACAATTTTCTGGACACGTATCAGCCACCCATTGGGGTTCTACGATTGACGGTACAACGTGGCAAAGGTTTCATCATTGAGAAACGCTTCTTGGCCAAGGATGATATCCCCGACGTCTATCTGAATGTGTCTTTGGGTGCCATGCCAGCCAAGTGGCGAACAAAGACCATCAAAGATAATTTGAAGCCGGAATGGGGGGAAACAGGAGACTTTTGCTTGTATGATCGAGGACAAATGGTGAAAATTCATGCCTGGGACGAGGATGAAGGGCCACTGGATCCAGATGACGATCTAGGAGTGGCTCAGATTACAGTGGCCGATATGCTTTTGTCGCCTCGACGGACAGTGACTTTGCCGCTGGAACTTTACAACAAAAAGAAACGCAAAGACGCAAAGACGGGGGCTTCTGTGACAATGTCGTGCGATATTTGTGCCTGGACGAGCGATTTGAGCAGTTTGGACGATTCGAATTTTACGCCCGAACTCCACAATGAGATTTGCGGGTTGCTAGTAGTCATCATCAATCGGGCATTTGACCTACCATTGAGTCCAAAGACAGCTTGTACATTTGTGAAGGTGACCTACGGCGGCAAGGAATATGATTCCAATATGATTTACGATTATCCAGGTTGGGATCCACTGAATCCAATCTACGACACGGAAATTACGATACCCATCACCAAGCTGAAGCCGCGAGACGACAATGCCACGGTTCAGCTCGACTTGATTAATCTGGCCAATGAAAAGTCCACCATCCTAGGGTCCCGTACTGTTACCTTTGCCAGCCTCAAAGGACTACCGAACAATACATTGACCGAGCGCTGCGAAATTGGCAAGAAGGGCGCCTCTTTGGAATTTCGTGTGTCCTTGAGTGGTGTCCTGGCACCTTCTCCCAATGGCATAACGGTGGATGCAAGATCAAGTATCCTAGCACCTGGGACATCCTTTGACTCTCCATCGCCACTGCGCTCGTCGGGCAAGCTGAATAATTCTGTGCGTTTTGACTTACACGATGACCCACATGGCGAGACATTTCGATTGACGATCGTCAAGGCTCGGGGATTGAAGATCCGAGAAGAACTGTTTGGTTTTGATGTCCCCGATGTCTACTTCCAAGTGCAATTCGATGGCGATACGTTTACAACCAGCGTGCAACACAACAACGTCACTCCAAAGTGGGACGAAACAAAAGAATGGAAACTGAAGGATCATGGTCAAGTGATATCTATCCAAGGTTGGGATCGAAATGGAGAAGATGGAACCCCGGACGTACCCATTGGCATAGTAAGAACAACCGTGGGGAATCTGCTTCTTGCAGGGGGGTCCGTCGAGTTGGAGCTGTTGAATGACAACCATATCCCAAGTGGAGTCTTCGTAACCATACGCGCCGTTACGGTGCTGTAGCTAAGTACTACTAGTATTATCAAATACTTTCGATCTTGTGGATAGCTTGGATCGCTCAGTAGAGGATTATGAACTTGCGTGTGAAAATGAGTGGGAGGGTTGATCCCCACTGCCTGAATTCTTGGGATGATTGCACCACAATGATAGCCGAAAACTTGATAATAATAAACACAATGATTAACTGTTAATAGTCTACTAGATCGACAACAGCTGCCCAATGGGGCTGTTACGTTGTACGGGGGATGGGCCAATACCCACGCGTATTACCCACCATTACTACTATTACTAGCACCCTTGGGCCAAACATCTTTGGCAGCTTGATAGAACAACCCGTCTTCGTCTCGGGAGGAAGAACGATGCTTGTTCATGCCAACCTTTGGCAGCAAAGTCAGTCCGAAATCCTCCTTGAGAGGACAGGGGCGCAATATTTGGTAACCAGCTCCGGAAATGCAGTGGGCAAGTTGTTCAGCATGGGCAGATAGGCTGTGAGGTGCAGCTTCCTGCCACGTAAGTAAAAAGAGTACCATCTTGCCACGGTGCTGTCGTATGGTCGTCGACCAAGTTCATCTCAACCAGCAACAACCACGAGGTCTTCTGAAAAAGCAACAATGATTACTGCGGAAGCTTGACTATCCTTTCCACAAACGTGTGCAAGTCATAAGCTTCTTTGCAAACTTTGGGAATGCCCTCAGGTAGATCCTTCCAACAAGCATAGTCCATGGCGTGTAGTGTGCACAGCGCCTGGGCTATAGGAGTGCTACTATTAGCACCCTTGGCCCAAACGTCTTTGGCAACTTGATAGAACCCACCATCCTCTTGGGAGGAAGGATGCCTATTCATCCCAACCTCTGGCAGCAACGTCAGTCCAAACTCCTTTGGGAGGACTAACAATACATACTAGTCCATTATTTGTATATGTATTTGTTCTAAATTAGAAAACTATACTTTGAATAGTGGGTGCTGTTCTAGATTGTAACGGCAGAGAATCACAACGGCCTCGAAGTATTGTTTGTGCTGGTGCATCGTATCTGTGCATAGTTTGCCCCAGAAAGTCTCGCTCGGGATGCAAAATTCTTTGAGCCGGCTATTAAGTTTCATGTCAAGACTTGACACGGCCTTTGAAGGCCTTGAGCTCAGCCGAGTCATCAGCTCTGGTGACCGCAACCTTGTTTGGTTCTCCCCTGTATCCAGAATCTCCAATCGCATGTTTTCCCTCTGGGTTCTTGAACTGAAGGGCAGTTGGATCCTTTTCCTTGTCCTTTTGACCCCCTCGGAACGTCATGATATCGTGCTGGGAAGCAATGCAGGGTCCACGGATCCATACAACTTGATTGCTGCGAATTGCAATGGCAATCTCGTAGCTAAGACCAGGACCATTGGACTTGCATGAGTTTCTTCAATTGGATGTTATCACTCCTGCGGATCATCATTTTACTGGCCTGATGCGATTTTCTTCTCCACGGGTATTTCAGAACGAGAGCCGCTCCAATGCGAAGAACGCGCATCACCCAAAGTGGCCACCAGTCAATCGTTGGAACCAAGGGCGCATCCTCGAATTATCAAGCATGCAGCTTTTCCGTTTTAACCCTTGGAAGGAGAATGATCCGATAAGCCAAACTAGTCACTCCAAATGTCAAGAAAGATTTTGTTTGAAGGCCCGAGAAGTTTGAACATGTGAGACGTCATCGCAAAGTTGCAGATTGGATGTTCTTCGGCGTTTTTCACGCCAGGCCTGATGGTCATCGGGAGATTTCGTTCTTTCATGCCCTCGTCTAAGCTCTTCATGAAGTCGTTTATCATCTGGTTGTCAACGACGAGAATGGGAGAGGAGTTTTCAAACGATTTCTGGTTCTTATCACCATAGTACTTCGTGGCTGCTATTCTTCGTTTCGATAGGTAGTCATTCAGTGTTCGGTAGGCCGTGTTTGTGTCATTGATAAAGTGCTCGTACCAAAAGCTTATCGCGTCGGGTGAACTCTCATCATAGGTGCAATTGCGGCAAAATGATTGGTATCTCGGGTTCTTTTCTGCGTAGCCATGGTTGCATTGCTGATGGATCAAAGAAAGAGTTTTCTGAATCGGTTCTCTAGTCGAAACCAATCCGACGTAACGGTGTCCTTTCGCGGAATAACTTTTTTCGCATGTCTCCAGCGCTTCCAAATACAAATTCCCGTGCGTTTCGTATATTGACATCTTTTGTCTTTCACAGAAGTGGTCAGTATCGTTATAGAACCTGTCCATCAAAACCCCATGGCAACACCAAGGGGAGGAACGATATGTGTCGTTGTCAAAGATAGGATACAAAACACTACTTATATACGTGCCAGCTGTCTTTGGGATGTGATGGTACATCTGGGTATCAGACAAACATAACGAGAGTGAATGAGTCGCGATTTGCTGGGAACACAACAACAACTTTGCTCGTCGTGCAACATCCACTCACCAAATGACATTTCGGATCCTGTAGACAATCCAAAATAGTATCGGTAAATAGTTTGCGGTTCCGTGGGTAAAGCAGAACGCCACTTCCAGCTGCAGGAATGATTGTAGTAGGATGAAGGGCGGCATTATCGTTCTGGTCGTAACATTTCAACGCTGCGTCAAGAGTCCAAAGAACATTGATCAACACTGCAACAAATACTAAAGTCGCCAACAAGAACATCTTTAAAATCAATTTCACCATGACCTCGGAACAAATGGTTTGACAGCTCCCTGAACAGAATTATAAACGCTCCACTGTGAGAAGTGACCAAAGTGGCAAATTTTAGTGTTGGAAACGAGGCGGAAATTTTGTGGTAGAGTGGAGAGAGGATGCGACGTCGTCTCATAAGTGTCGCACGGCGTGTCGCCATCATTGGAGTAGACGTGTTTTGTGATCGTCTTTGGCGAGAGACAACAGTCTCCACGGGAAACGTCCAGGCGCGCAGTGCGCATTCGGTCTATCGTTTTTGAGAAAGAAACTAGAGTTTCGCTGAGCAAATGACTAATTCTACTAGGTGCGTGATTGGTTCTAATAAGCAAAAAAGGATCAAGTAGAAGCAACTGATAAGCACAGTAGAGACGAGATATCTTGTGATCAAATTTTGCATCCCTCATTTTTATCACTTAGCCGTGCCGACAAAGCAAGCAAGAGAGACCAACAATTACTCACGCCGATGCTAAGGATTAACTCCAACAAGATGATGCTTTAAAGCAAGCTACTAGCTAATAGAAGCACGAGACGACACTCCTGCTGGTTTTGCTTTGCTCGGCCAACAAGCATAGCTCTCCTTTGTCTGTTTAGTTCTCATGCCAATGGCAAGGAGGGCAAAAGCGCCAATAAAGTTGCACTCCTTGCAGACATAGTTACAGCTTCTTGTGCACGTCGCAAAATGAGAAGCTTTCTCGGCTAGAATCAGATCAATTGCAACCGTGTCGATGGGATCTCGCAACTCAAGATTATGGTAAACTTGATCAACCTTAACAAAGCGGGTAGTTTCTTTTCCGAGTAGTAGCATTTCGAGAGCGTTTTGTGCGTCATCTGCGCCGGTCCTCATCATCCACTGATTCCATGTTCTTGTTGTATTCGTTGAAAGACTTGAGAGCAGCAGAAATTTGGTTACATTCGATGGGGAAGATCCTAAAGCCATTTGCTCTCGGGCGTCTAGGATTCGCAAGGCGCACTCCGTATAGTCCATCCCTGCTATGCGTTCGGCTCTCCAGTGAATAGCGTGAAATGGTTGACCTTGTTGTATGCCAAACAGCTGTAATGCTATATCCGCCTTCTCGTAGAGGTGTGGCTGAAAATCAAACTGGGCTCGAATGCGGTCTGCTTGATCTCTGTCGTGCAACGCAAGCGTCCTTCTCGGTGCACCATTCTTCTCTTGCGGAGGAATCATCACCTGCATATTAGAGAAACTCTCGTTCCAAAAGCTGTGAATCTTCAACAGTACAAGCTTTCCTCCTGCCACCAAGTCCAAAGCCTTCTGCAGTCGTGGGCTCGACTTTCTCCTGTAGTCGCCGGGGATCCTATTCTTGCTTCCAACAAGTCGGCATGCATTCGGGCCATTTAGCTCATCGCATAGCCCTCTCTGTAGATTTTTAGCACCGCATTTCGCAAAGCACATGTCAATGGTGGTCACCGCCGATGATTCTGGTCGCTCTTGGTGAAACTCCTCCAATCTTATCCATGAAACATCAGGATCGAACGTTGCCTTATCCATAAATTCAAACAGACGCAAGTGTCCTTTTTCGTCCCCAACCAGCCGTCCGTTAAGAATCTCAGGCTCGATAAGGGTAGCATTCAGTTTCTTAGCAACGACCTGCAATGCAGCCAGGCTTTGCAACCACCGCGACATGCCTTCTGCCCAGGACTGGACGTGTATGACCAAGCCACCAGAAGACAAATTGTTGTATAAACTTATGTGAGATTGTTCTTTGTTGTCGTTCCTCGGATTTGCGGTGGAGTCTGGTGGTGTCATTTCATGCTCTTGCTCCCTTGACGGTAATGAAACCAAATTCAATGCTTCGCTAGCAAATTCAAATTGCAGCCCGACAAACAAAAAGATCAAGGACACCCACCACCAATAAATGATAAGAAAGAACGTTTTGTTCCGCATGTTACCAGTAATATTCCCTGTGTTCTAACCACAACGCCGCAATGAGCAAGAAGATTAGCTATAGCAAGTGACCTTGAGTCGCTGGTGGTGCAAAGAAAGTTTTGAGCCGCTTTTCCCCCTAGCTAGAAAGTTGCACTTCCGATGGAGCCGGCGGGCGGGTCCATACCGGTACGGCTCTTTCTGTACTTCAAGTTAGAACTGTAGAATCCTACGAACCTGGTACTTGACTTCAAAAAATGAGCCTGCCCACCCCAAATTTTCGTTTCCCGCCCAAAATATCGGCGGCTTTTGCTAGCTACCGACGATGACACTCTACCCTCAATAGAAGCTGTCGTTCCAGGAAATTTGCCGACCCTATGTATTGTACCCCATCTGGAAGTACCTTTGATGGTATAGAAACCTTAGGGTCGGCAAATTTTCAAGGTCCGCAATGGTGAAATCTGCAGCAGCAGAAAGTACGGATAGATTATTACGTGGTAAGCGAGTCGACTGAGTCTAAAAGCTGATTAGACTCACTCGACTTATTTCTATGTGGCCGATATCGCTCCGGCGAGCGAAGCGACTGGTCCTCTTCGGTCACCAAGGTATGCCTTGATATCATTATGATGTTGTTGCGTTACGTAAGGGGATAAACAACATGGCCGACATGGACTCTAATCGTCCTCAACGTTGCCCTGGTGCCGCCATCGTCGAAAATATCGTCGAAAATATCGCGCGGTGCTTACGCAACGAAATTTTTATTGCACTGAGGCTACGTAGCCTACGTAAATAACCCCGCAAAATAACGCGTGGTTTTAACACGGTGGTACTGTTTCTACGATTATTACCCCGTATCTCGAAAGAGCTATACCAGTATGTTAGTCGTTCGGGTGATCGTGCATTGGCTCAAGTTGAGACAAGGCATATCTAGATTTCCCGCCGAGCGAAGCATCTTTGCTCGACTCGAAGGCCTATGATTAAAATTGATATTAATAGTGGAGTTGGAGTATACGTTTATCTTTTCTGATCTGAGTTTGAGAAGACGCTCTGCACCTGAAGAAAACATGGCATGCCACAATAGCAGTCGATGCAATTGAAATCTTGCCTATTGGAAGAAGATACCTCAGCGGAAAGAGGATGATGATGAGGAGGAGGAATGATGGACCAAGTTCTTGCGCTCCGGGCAAGTGCACATCGGCAGCGGGATCAGCATTTCCACGGATTTCTGGTGGAGTCATCTTCCAAGCCATTCTCTTCGTTTCGTCGACACTCAATATTTTGTTTGTGATTTCGATGAGTCACCTTTCCTTTTGGAACCAGCTACAACCACTTACGCCAGACGCACCGCAAGAACCGACTGTTGTGGGAAGCAAGAACATTACTATCAGCAATGCTACTATCATTATTGGATACACGCCCTACGACAAAATCTTTGGACACGTTCACATAGCCAAGACTGCTGGAACCGAGATCAATGGCGAGCTAGCAGCTCACTTCGAACGAGTATGCGGCCACAAAGGGTAAGGACGATTGTTGGTGTCTGTATTTGAGTTTATGCTGCTGCTAGCTATCCGGTTTCATCCACCACGAGGAAATAGTCATTCTTCTTCTTCGAACCCTCTCAAATTATCCAATGCGTCTGCGCCTATATGATGACCATCAGGTACAGCTATGATGCCTATCAATTCAACAAGCGACTCCGGGCTAGAATGCCGAAACACCCAATGGAGGAATTTGCATCACTTCTAAAATGCTAAAATGCTAAATTTTAGCCAATCAGCGTGCAGGATTTTTGTTCCACAGCCGAGTCACGTGTCACAGCTGCGAAAAATTTTAGAAGTGAAATGGCCTAAAATTTAGAAGTTTGGAAGGGTCCTCCCGAGGACCTTTCCAAACTGCTAAATTATTCGAACCATCCGATTACCGCCCCGAACCATCCGATTACCGCCACGAACCATCCGATTGCCGCCAAAATCACAAACCACCCGCCGAAAGCCCACGAAAACGCACTGCATCGAGCGATATTACTAAAGATACTTCTCGTACGACACAACTTCAACCACGAGCACTGCTCTTTTTGGTCCCACGACCAGCACAGTGTTTCCTTCCAGTACCGGTGCTGCCTGCATTGCTAACATCGTTGTCTCGGCGTCGCTTTCCAGCATGATAACGAGCGGTAGAGAGAGAGATACCATAGTAATGACATCCCACCGAGGTGACGGCGACTGATCGCGCGCGCGCGCGACAGTTTAGAAGTTTGGAAGTCCTGAAATTTTTTGCGTCACTTCTAAAAATATGGGCCTGTCGCAGTGCGATTTATTTTAGCATTTTAGAAGTGACGCAATTTCCTCCAATCATGCACGGAGGCCCAGACGTATTCTCTGACAAAAACCCCAAATTCAATCGCGGTCGAGTGGATCCCGCTCTTATGCGGTAAGTCATCACCCTCGCACTACCATCAGACGACCGAAGAACAAATATTGCTTATCCCCCCACCGCATACACTTTTTTCTGTCAATCAAGGGAAATCGGCTTCGAGGATTGTGATTATGTGTCCCTGGAAGAACCCTGGCATTCATGGCCTAAGATTACCGAGGGATGGCCCCTGGAACTACATGTTCCCTGTCGGAAACCCTTGGATCACTTTATGTCACAATGCAATATCGTTCGCCACATAGTCAATTGCCAGACCAATAGTTTTTGGGAAGAGATTGAAAGTTGTCTAAGGTTTCGGAATCGATTCAGCAAGAAATTATTGGAAATGCCTCAGGTTTATGTTTCAATCCTATTCCCGTGGAGCCCTATCTAAAATACATGAGTCGGTATCTACAACGCAAACGAGTTGAGACGGAATATATGCATCGCGACACCAACAAACCTCGAAACAAGACCAATGAGTGTATATGGACGAATCGAACGGCGGCAGATCGTCTGTTGGAGATTCTCCTCCAGGATGATTACTACAGTTTTTGCCACAAATGCACGGGGAGCAAGGATGACCTTTTGGCGGAGAGGGGCGTATCCCCGTTGCAGTAGTGGCTGAAATGAGGTGGTCGCCATTTCCTTTGCTCCAGCTCCTTTGCTAGTATTGTTCTCTTCTCTAGTAGAGGAGGTAAAAGTAACAAGAAGAGCGGTAGTAAGAATATGCCCTGCGTACTATCCACAATGCCACGAAAATGAACACGATTAGCTAGCAAGTGACCTGGTGGTGCAAAGAACGCTTCAACAGTCGGCACCCTGATATCACGATTGTGTGAAGAAGTGAGTGCAGCATGGTCGGGAGAGTCACAACAAAAATGACGACCTCGGGGTACTGTACGCCGCGCATACTAAACCACGGACGGACGGTTCGCGCGTTACCGGAAGAATTTTTAGTCCTATGTGATCAGTGATGTGGGTGATCGCGCATTGGCTCCAACGGCAACCGAACAAGGAAATGACGCGAGCCGGGCCCCTTTATGGCTACGGGACAGACTCCTCCCAGGGGGAGTCAATTTTCGTTTTCAGTTAATCACTTTAAACTCGCGCTGGAAATCATTTTTAACATGCAACGCTTATTCAACCTTTCCTGTTTTAACTCACCAACGATGACCAAAAAGCGGATAAGGATATCCAGAGGAACCAAAGTGGCGGGTGTCATTGCCTTGGCTGTGTTCTCTGTTACGCAGCCACTACCGAGGATTTCTGGATTCAACGATAGTTTCGGACTAGGAGCCAGGAGCGAAGAGAAACAAGTTCGTGCATGCCAGCCATGCGATGCTCGTCCCGATCTGGAGCCAATGGTCTTTATAACGAATAGCACGAGAGATCTGCTGGATCCGGTGGACGGCCCACTGGCCTTTGGAAGCAAGCGGGCTGACGCGTCCTGGTGCCCACCATGTCCCGCAGCAGACCTCATAATGTCCTTTGTCAACGACGATTATCTCGATACTTTGTCGGTCTGGTTGCACTACTACAAGCCTCTTGATCATTCAAAACGTATCTTGTGTTTGTTTGCGTTGTCAGATTCCTCATTTTACAAACTGGAGCAGCTTATTACATCGAGTCGCGAGAAATTTTTGGAGGACTTTGGTCAAGTTGTAGTTGTTCAAGCCACTCTGTCGAACAAATTCAACAAACTTGGAAGTCTATGGGCCTACCGAATAAGAACGCTCAACGAATTCTTACATTCATTCCCGTCCTTCAATTTGCTTTTCACGGATCTAGACGCGCTCTGGCTAAGGGATCCACATCCTTTGTACTCTTTCCCCCCATACTCAAATCATCGAATTCGAAGCACTTTGAGTACAAGTATTGATGTCGTTGCAAGTCAAGGAAGATTTCCAAGAAATTGTTCCCAACTTCTGCAGTCGAAGGAAAAACATCATTTGGCGGAAATTGGAAAAGACGGGGGAACAGCCGTTTTCGGTTTCATTTACTTTCACAACAGTCCAGCTACACGACAACTTGCAGCTGCTCTTGCAAATCAAGCTTCTACAGCTCCTAGAAGGTTCGATGATCAACAAGCTCTCAATTGTCGACTCTACAATCAATACAACTTGTCACATTCCACTATTCTCAATGATGGAACATTTCTTCTCCAATACGATCCTCCTCCCAGTGATGACATAGGCAGGGCCACTAGTCTTTCCACTCCTTTTGGTATGAAGTTGCTATCTGGTTCACAAGCGGTGCGTTTTTGCAAAAAACACAAAAATGCTCTTCATCACAATGCTACTGTTGCACACTGTGTGTCTCCTAAAGACGGAATGTCCAAAATGGAGGCGTTCCAGTCTTTTGATCTTCTGCCGATGACTATGACTATGTACGACTGGGAAATGGCGGGAAACACACATGCATCATCTCGGCTTGGAACTGGGGGGAACAGCGATAAAGGATATTTCAACGACTCTGAAACAGGGGCATTTACTTTGGCAGTACGGCGGTTCCAAATCAGGTCCTCCTCCATCCGTCACAAAACTGCGAAGAACCTCCATGAGTTATTTTCGGCCTACGGCATGCACCCAGGACCGAAAACACAAATTCTCAACAGTGTGAGAGTACCAAAGGCTGGTTCTTCATCCTTGTCTATCATCGCACGTGCTCTCGCAGGATGTCTTCCAGATGGCTTCCCCGTGTGCAAATTTCCTGGCAACCCGCCAGGCTCTTGCCCACGTAAGGGCTTGTTGTGCCCGAGAGTGAAGGGACAGTTCAATCACTATCCCAATTACGATGACAATGGTCGGTTGCCCTCCATCACATCATTGCGCGATCCTGTCCGACGGTTGCTGAGTGCCTTTTTCTACACGCAACCACACCGCCCAGAGCCGGCCAGCGATCACCGATGGGAGACCTTTGCAGAATACATACGGATGCCAAAGTATCGCAATGTCATCACGAAGATGCTATCAGGAGACTATGCGTATGATGCTTTTGACGAAAGGATTCACACTGTAGAAAAGGCAAAAGGAAGACTCTGCCAAATGAGTTGGTTTTATATCATTGGCATGGACACTGCGGGTAAATTGCTCCTCTACGAAACGTCACCTTTCGACAAACTCGAGCCGAATCCAGTTGTGTTTGATCTACCTGCTGTGGTGGTCGGTACTACTACACATAGTATAAAACGGAGCAAGACGAACGTTGGATTGAGAGGTCGGCTTGCGGATCAGGACGACTCGTCAAACTACACCGTTCCCAGTGATTCGACCGGTAAGCGCCGCAATGATGACAGCGACTATGACAACTTTCGAACGAACGTTTTCGTGGAAAATAATGGAGCCACCTTGATACGTGAGCACAACGAAGAAGATTTTGAATTGTACGAATTTGCACGAGAACTCCTGTGCGCCAAGCTAGGTCGGTCGGGTATTCTCGAGGCGGTGGCTACCTTAGTAGAAGACGATTCTTATGGGTCATTTCATTCGTTGAAGGAGAGGATCAAGAAGGAAGTAGATACCTTTTGTCCCAACGGTGCAACAGTGCAGCCAGTCGAGCGCTTTTGTCCTATTTAATATTATGGTGGGGTTGAATCGAGCGTCAATGCACTTGTGCTAGTAGTAGCATCTAAACTTCTCTCATAGCTACGGCGCCGCACCACCGACGGGCGTCGAACGACTCGTCGTTGGAACCAATCAAAGTCCAATCAGTCGCCGGTCATTGTTTGATAAGCCCCTCCATAGTACATGGTATGTCTCAGACGACATTCAATATACCCCTCCGGCGTCGACCGACCCGTTGGACGTGTTGTATGGCATCCAATTAAGAGTCCAATCAGTCGTCGGCCGGTCATTGTTGTTTTCGCGCAGAACGGCATCTTGCAGTTTCTTGGGATTCGATTGATTCGATTTCTTTGTTCTTGGATTCTCTCTTGCCATGTGATGCAATGGTCATCATCGTCATTCAAACTACCGTACTCTCAAAACAACAGGCTTATTGTGTAAATAAAGCAAAGCATTGAATAGCCGCAATCAACGCACAACAAACATGGCATCTTCTTCCTTGACCAGTGACTTGTTAGCCGATGAGAAAGCAGCCGCAGGGTCATTGATGACAAATCACGAGACGAACAACAACGGGTTGTTGATCGACCTTCCGATGCAATCGACATCTGCTGCTGCTGCTGCCGCTGCCGACGTCAAGCCTGTCTTTTTGACTGCCAGTGCTGCTTCTGCTTCAATGGCGGAAGATCCTCTCGCCACGTCCTTACTGACAGCTGCAGCAGCAGTAGCACCTCCAGTCATATCGTCGTCATCGTCTTCCTATGACGACTGGCAAGTGGTCGATTCCTTGTCACCCGAAGAAACGCAACACGCTCAAGAACTCTTGTCCAAGCAGCAGCAACAACAAGAGCAACAACAGACAGAAGAAATTTCCGGCACAAAACAAACGAAAACGAAACCTCTCAAATCGCGAACAAAGACGGCGAACCTCAAGATGGCTCAAAAAAGGATTGCTATTTGAAGAACCACAAACAGCGACAAACAACGAGGTCTTCTGAAAAAGCAACAATGATTACTACGGAAGCTAGAGTATTCTTTCCACAAAGGTGTGCGAGTCATAAACTTCTTTGCAAACTTTGGGAATGCCCTCAGGTAGATCCTTCCAACAAGCATAGTCCATGGCGTGTAGCGCGCACAGCGCCTGGGCTATAGGAGTACTACTATTAGCACCCTTGGCCCAAACGTCTTTGGCAGCTTGATAGAACCCACCATCGTCTCGGGAGGAACGATGTCTATTCATCCCAACCTCTGGCAGCAACGTCGGTCCAAACTCCTTTGGGAGGACAGAGGCGCAACTCTTGGCAACCAGCTCCGGAAATGCAATGGACAAGTTGTTCAGTGTAGGTAGGTAGGCTGTGAGGTGCAGCTGCCTGCCACTCGCTCGATGCAGATAAGGAAGGATGCGGGTCATGGAAAAGACATGCATCAACATGGTACCCGGAGGATATGAGGCATGCTCCAAGATGATATCGTAGACGAACTGAGTGAATCGGAGCATTCGATCCGACTTGGAATCTTTGGGCATGTGATAAAACCTGAACTTGGGACCAGCTGATGCCAGTAGTTCCCTGTTGTTGCGTTCAATTTGCTCTAGCAGGCGGAATTCGATTTCGTTGTAGCCTGAGAGAAAGTGACCAATTGGATCTCGAATCGCCGAAACTACGCACAAGGGCGCCCGCTCGGCGCTATCGGAATCGAGGAAGTCCTCCAACTGGCTATCCATCACCGTCCCGCCAGAGACTCGGCCGTTCAATGCCTTATGCATCCAAGAACGGATTTCCATATTGGCCGCCTTCCAGATTGGAAGGTAGACAATGCTACCCACGTCGCTCGTAAGAATGGTAGCATTCTGAAAGGGGCCGTTGAAAAATCGCTTTGGGATTGCTCCCACCATTGGATGTCCCTCGTTCTTATTGGCTACCTGTACCTCCAGGTATTCACTCTCGTCCACCCCCAGTCGATCTCGGGCGATGCTGAAAAGAACACCGGCAAACTTTAGGTTCGGAATACCTGCTGGGCATAGTCGTTCTCGAATATCAGACCAGGATGATGATGGTATGGATGGAGTTGACGGTGTCGTCACGTCGGGAAAGAAAGTCATAACAGAAGAAGTCTCACTATGATGAGCGTCTGCTGCGGTGGTCAATTGCAGCAAGCCCAGCGCCATCGAGGCGACTTCCCAATCCTGTTGAGCCAGACGCTTGTATCCTTCATCCTTAAAGTGTATGTTACAGGGGCGTTGGTATCGACGCAAGTCAGGATAAACAGCATTGTAGCGATCATTAATAATGACCTGAGGATATCGACTTGCAACCTTCTTTGCAACGGCATTCAACGCGGGCACAGTGCCTGCCTTGAAAAGTTTGTCGTAATGTTTACAGGTCTTTCGACTTGCTGGAGCAGTCTCGGGGGAATCAAACGGTGACGGCGTCGTCAGGGCAAGTACAATTTTGGCTTTGGGGGAATGTTCCAACAGGCGTTTGATAGCCCGTTCAAGGCCATGCTCGTATGGCTCAAACCCACCATAATTCTCTGGGTGATAGTGAGCACCAATATTGAACTGGATCAAGTCCCACGGGCATTGGCCCAGCCAGTAGTCCAGTTTTTCATCGTATTCTACCACACTACCACAGTTGGCAGGAGGGCCATGAATAGTGGCGCGTCTATTGGGACCAGATCCATAGATTTCGCGCGTCCAGGGAACAGTGTGCAATGAGATGGAATCGCCGAGATAAAGAATCCTCGGCAGTCTGGCTGATTCTTCGAGATACGGGAAGAGATTCTCGCTTGACGTCCCGTTCAAAAACCGCAAATATTTGAGCCCACCTGCAGCATTATTGCTTTTCAAGACGACCTTGATCCACTCAGTATCACAGTGGCTGGTCGGCCGGTTTCGTACTAACATTGAGTCCCGCAGGGTCCTCCACACGTTTTCGTAGTCTCTTCCGGTCCAACTTTCTCCACTTTTCTCGGTTATCTGATTAAAATACTCAAGGGTTAATATGTCGTCCAGTTCTGCCAAAGATTGATGGTAACAACAAGACCCGTTCGAGGAGCTGCTGGCTCTCGTCATTTTCTTGGTGACAGTCAGTGTTGGGAGTTTCAAGGTTCGCCGGTCGATGGACGCTTTGGAAGGAGAATGATCCGATAAGCCAAACTCGTCACTCCAAATGTCAAGAAAGATTTTGTTTGAAGGCCCGAGAAGTTTGAACATGTGAGACGTCATCGCAAAGTTGCAGATTGGATGTTCTTCGGCGTTTTTCAAGCCAGGCCTGATGGTCATCGGGAGATTTCGTTCTTTCATGCCCTCGTCTAAGCTCTTCATGAAGTCGTTTATCATCTGGTTGTCAACGACGAGAATGGGAGAGGAGTTTTCAAACGATTTCTGGTTCTTATCACCATAGTACTTCGTGGCTGCTATTCTTCGTTTCGATAGGTAGTCATTCAGTGTTCGGTAGGCCGTGTTTGTGTCATTGATAAAGTGCTCGTACCAAAAGCTTATCGCGTCGGGTGAACTCTCATCATAGGTGCAATTGCGGCAAAATGATTGGTATCTCGGGTTCTTTTCTGCGTAGCCATGGTTGCATTGCTGATGGATCAAAGAAAGAGTTTTCTGAATCGGTTCTCTAGTCGAAACCAATCCGACGTAACGGTGTCCTTTCGCGGAATAACTTTTTTCGCATGTCTCCAGCGCTTCCAAATACAAATTCCCGTGCGTTTCGTATATTGACATCTTTTGTCTTTCACAGAAGTGGTCAGTATCGTTATAGAACCTGTCCATCAAAACCCCATGGCAACACCAAGGGGAGGAACGATACGTGTCGTTGTCAAAGATAGGATACAAAACACTACTTATATACGTGCCAGCTGTCTTTGGGATGTGATGGTACATCTGGGTATCAGACAAACATAACGAGAGTGAATGAGTCGCGATTTGCTGGGAACACAACAACAACTTTGCTCGTCGTGCAACATCCACTCACCAAATGACATTTCGGATCCTGTAGACAATCCAAAATAGTATCGGTAAATAGTTTGCGGTTCCGTGGGTAAAGCAGAACGCCACTTCCAGCTGCAGGAATGATTGTAGTAGGATGAAGGGCGGCATTATCGTTCTGGTCGTAACATTTCAACGCTGCGTCAAGAGTCCAAAGAACATTGATCAACACTGCAACAAATACTAAAGTCGCCAACAAGAACATCTTTAAAATCAATTTCACCATGACCTCGGAACAAATGGTTTGACAGCTCCCTGAACAGAATTATAAACGCTCCACTGTGAGAAGTGACCAAAGTGGCAAATTTTAGTGTTGGAAACGAGGCGGAAATTTTGTGGTAGAGTGGAGAGAGGATGCGACGTCGTCTCATAAGTGTCGCACGGCGTGTCGCCATCATTGGAGTAGACGTGTTTTGTGATCGTCTTTGGCGAGAGACAACAGTCTCCACGGGAAACGTCCAGGCGCGCAGTGCGCATTCGGTCTATCGTTTTTGAGAAAGAAACTAGAGTTTCGCTGAGCAAATGACTAATTCTACTAGGTGCGTGATTGGTTCTAATAAGCAAAAAAGGATCAAGTAGAAGCAACTGATAAGCACAGTAGAGACGAGATATCTTGTGATCAAATTTTGCATCCCTCATTTTTATCACTTAGCCGTGCCGACAAAGCAAGCAAGAGAGACCAACAATTACTCACGCCGATGCTAAGGATTAACTCCAACAAGATGATGCTTTAAAGCAAGCTACTAGCTAATAGAAGCACGAGACGACACTCCTGCTGGTTTTGCTTTGCTCGGCCAACAAGCATAGCTCTCCTTTGTCTGTTTAGTTCTCATGCCAATGGCAAGGAGGGCAAAAGCGCCAATAAAGTTGCACTCCTTGCAGACATAGTTACAGCTTCTTGTGCACGTCGCAAAATGAGAAGCTTTCTCGGCTAGAATCAGATCAATTGCAACCGTGTCGATGGGATCTCGCAACTCAAGATTATGGTAAACTTGATCAACCTTAACAAAGCGGGTAGTTTCTTTTCCGAGTAGTAGCATTTCGAGAGCGTTTTGTGCGTCATCTGCGCCGGTCCTCATCATCCACTGATTCCATGTTCTTGTTGTATTCGTTGAAAGACTTGAGAGCAGCAGAAATTTGGTTACATTCGATGGGGAAGATCCTAAAGCCATTTGCTCTCGGGCGTCTAGGATTCGCAAGGCGCACTCCGTATAGTCCATCCCTGCTATGCGTTCGGCTCTCCAGTGAATAGCGTGAAATGGTTGACCTTGTTGTATGCCAAACAGCTGTAATGCTATATCCGCCTTCTCGTAGAGGTGTGGCTGAAAATCAAACTGGGCTCGAATGCGGTCTGCTTGATCTCTGTCGTGCAACGCAAGCGTCCTTCTCGGTGCACCATTCTTCTCTTGCGGAGGAATCATCACCTGCATATTAGAGAAACTCTCGTTCCAAAAGCTGTGAATCTTCAACAGTACAAGCTTTCCTCCTGCCACCAAGTCCAAAGCCTTCTGCAGTCGTGGGCTCGACTTTCTCCTGTAGTCGCCGGGGATCCTATTCTTGCTTCCAACAAGTCGGCATGCATTCGGGCCATTTAGCTCATCGCATAGCCCTCTCTGTAGATTTTTAGCACCGCATTTCGCAAAGCACATGTCAATGGTGGTCACCGCCGATGATTCTGGTCGCTCTTGGTGAAACTCCTCCAATCTTATCCATGAAACATCAGGATCGAACGTTGCCTTATCCATAAATTCAAACAGACGCAAGTGTCCTTTTTCGTCCCCAACCAGCCGTCCGTTAAGAATCTCAGGCTCGATAAGGGTAGCATTCAGTTTCTTAGCAACGACCTGCAATGCAGCCAGGCTTTGCAACCACCGCGACATGCCTTCTGCCCAGGACTGGACGTGTATGACCAAGCCACCAGAAGACAAATTGTTGTATAAACTTATGTGAGATTGTTCTTTGTTGTCGTTCCTCGGATTTGCGGTGGAGTCTGGTGGTGTCATTTCATGCTCTTGCTCCCTTGACGGTAATGAAACCAAATTCAATGCTTCGCTAGCAAATTCAAATTGCAGCCCGACAAACAAAAAGATCAAGGACACCCACCACCAATAAATGATAAGAAAGAACGTTTTGTTCCGCATGTTACCAGTAATATTCCCTGTGTTCTAACCACAACGCCGCAATGAGCAAGAAGATTAGCTATAGCAAGTGACCTTGAGTCGCTGGTGGTGCAAAGAAAGTTTTGAGCCGCTTTTCCCCCTAGCTAGAAAGTTGCACTTCCGATGGAGCCGGCGGGCGGGTCCATACCGGTACCAGTATGTTAGTCGTTCGGGTGATCGTGCATTGGCTCAAGTTGAGACAAGGCATATCTAGATTTCCCGCCGAGCGAAGCATCTTTGCTCGACTCGAAGGCCTATATGATTAAAATTGATATTAATAGTGGAGTTGGAGTATACGTTTATCTTTTCTGATCTGAGTTTGAGAAGACGCTCTGCACCTGAAGAAAACATGGCATGCCACAATAGCAGTCGATGCAATTGAAATCTTGCCTATTGGAAGAAGATACCTCAGCGGAAAGAGGATGATGATGAGGAGGAGGAATGATGGACCAAGTTCTTGCGCTCCGGGCAAGTGCACATCGGCAGCGGGATCAGCATTTCCACGGATTTCTGGTGGAGTCATCTTCCAAGCCATTCTCTTCGTTTCGTCGACACTCAATATTTTGTTTGTGATTTCGATGAGTCACCTTTCCTTTTGGAACCAGCTACAACCACTTACGCCAGACGCACCGCAAGAACCGACTGTTGTGGGAAGCAAGAACATTACTATCAGCAATGCTACTATCATTATTGGATACACGCCCTACGACAAAATCTTTGGACACGTTCACATAGCCAAGACTGCTGGAACCGAGATCAATGGCGAGCTAGCAGCTCACTTCGAACGAGTATGTGGCCACAAAGGGTAAGGACGATTGTTGGTGTCTGTATTTGAGTTTATGCTGCTGCTAGCTATCCGGTTTCATCCACCACGAGGAAATAGTCATTCTTCTTCTTCGAACCCTCTCAAATTATCCAATGCGTCTGCGCCTATATGATGATCATCAGGTACAGCTATGATGCCTATCAATTCAACAAGCGACTCCGGGCTAGAATGCCGAAAAACCCAATCATGCACGGAGGCCCAGACGTATTCTCTGACAAAAACCCCAAATTCAATCGCGGTCGAGTGGATCCCGCTCTTATGCGGTAAGTCATCACCCTCGCACTACCATCAGACGACCGAAGAACAAATATTGCTTATCCCCCCACCGCATACACTTTTTTCTGTCAATCAAGGGAAATCGGCTTCGAGGATTGTGATTATGTGTCCCTGGAAGAACCCTGGCATTCATGGCCTAAGATTACCGAGGGATGGCCCCTGGAACTACATGTTCCCTGTCGGAAACCCTTGGATCACTTTATGTCACAATGCAATATCGTTCGCCACATAGTCAATTGCCAGACCAATAGTTTTTGGGAAGAGATTGAAAGTTGTCTAAGGTTTCAGAATCGATTCAGCAAGAAATTATTGGAAATGCCTCAGGTTTCCATGAAATGTTTCAATCCTATTCCCGTGGAGCCCTATCTAAAATACATGAGTCGGTATCTACAACGCAAACGAGTTGAGACGGAATATATGCATCGCGACACCAACAAACCTCGAAACAAGACCAATGAGTGTATATGGACGAATCGAACGGCGGCAGATCGTCTGTTGGAGATTCTCCTCCAGGATGATTACTACAGTTTTTGCCACAAATGCACGGGGAGCAAGGATGACCTTTTGGCGGAGAGGGGCGTATCCCCGTTGCAGTAGTGGCTGAAATGAGGTGGTCGCCAATTCCTTTGCTCCAGCTCCTTTGCTAGTATTGTTCTCTTCTCTAGTAGAGGAGGTAAAAGTAACAAGAAGAGCGGTAGTAAGAATATGCCCTGCGTACTATCCACAATGCCACGAAAATGAACACGATTAGCTAGCAAGTGACCTGGTGGTGCAAAGAACGTTTCAACAGTCGGCACCCTGATATCACGATTGTGTGAAGAAGTGAATGCAGCATGGTCGGGAGAGTCTATAGTCCGCACTAACCATATCGCCATCCTAACATTTCTTTAAATACGTGGTCAGATAAATATATAATATTTATTTAGCCAAAAATATTGACTTCTTCGACTTGCAAAAAAGTCACTCCCGTCGTCCGGTCCATCATGCGATCAAATCTGAAAATGCCGCCAAGGATCGCGGGGGATCGAAATGAGAAGATCATTGCAACACTCAAGTGAGGCAATGAATGTCGGCGTTTCATCATCAAAAAGGCTTGGCCAAGTGACATTTTTTGAAGATAGCTTCAAAACACTATTGACAACACTCCTGCAAAAAAGGTCATTCGGCCAAAACGTATTGGCGATGGTGTCACCATCCAACGTTCTGGCGGACGTCATGAAGGACATTCCGGGCGCTCTTTCTTCATGCTTCTACTAGCAACCAAGCACTAGTTGTGCAACAACAAACTTCCAGCAAACGATAGATTGCTTGAGCTACCTAGATTTCCTACCTTTAACTATATAATAATTTGTAGTACAGACTATCTAGTTAGTCGTCGACATTCACTTCAACGACAACAACACTAATGCATCTATTTCGATAGATGCACTCCCATTTCCACCACCCACATTCCAAAGTTGTCTTTTTGGGATCGTCCAAAGACTTCAAGGTGATTCAAAATGGGACAATTGTGTCTACAATTTTGATGAGTAAATTTGTCTGTGGAGGAGGACGAAGCACCTAGAAACTTGCCACTCCCGACATGTTGAAAGGCAACGGGTTGAAAACGTTCCCAATAGTCGCCACAACACACCACTTTCCAGTCATTGCCATTATCACCTTTTCCGAAACAACTCACTTCTTGTTGTCTCGATATAGGCGATCGAACATTATGAGAATGTAAATTTCTCAAAGAGTCCGAATGCAAAAGACGAATGATGGAGCCACACTTGATGGGCTCGGCGACACCACTGGTGCAGGCGGCTTCACGTCCATGACTTTCTTCATCATTGGGACCACGAATCCACCAGAGTGTATTGGTGGTGGTGGCAGAAGAGACGGCCGTCCGTGACAAGAACGCGGATCCTAGAAACCATCATCAGGGGATGCAGGCAAAGCAGTCATAAGCGGGTGCTCTCCAGCCACATATGTCAACAAGAGCAGGAAGAAGGGCATCGTTGGCATTAGGTGATACATTGTCTTCGCTGCCGTCGTCATTTCCAGTAGCCGTAGTGCTCAAAATCATGTGCACTTCCTTGGTTGTTCCCAGAACAAGGTTGGTGTGGATGCATCTCACGACTCCCATGGACAATTCTCCAAGCTTGCTGCCGATGTGTTTGCGATTGCCGCCATTGGGCGTTGCTTATTGAGGCCGGCAAAGTGCAGGCAACAGGTTTGCAAAGACAAAGTGAACGAATATAATACATCATGGTGATGACCCAATGTGAATTTCGGATTGTCGACTTGTTTGATCTTTGGCTTGCATGCGCGGCTAAAAATATTATATACTTATTCAACATGTATAAAATAGGTATTTAGGATTTTTGGAGGATGTCGATATGGTTAGTGCGGACCATAGAGTCACAACAAAAACGACGACATCGGGGTACGCCGCGCATACTAAACCACGGACGGACGGTTCGCGCGTTTACCGGAAGAATTTTTAGTCCTATGTGATCAGTGATGTGGGTGATCGCGCATTGGCTCCAACGGCAACCGAACAAGGAAATGACGCGAGCCGGGCCCCTTTGTGGCTACGGGACAGACGGACTCCTCCCAGCAGGAGTCAATTTTCGTTTTCAGTTAATCACTGTATGTTGTTAATCACTTTAAACTCGCGCTGGAAATCATTTTTAACATGCAACGCTTATTCAACCTTTCCTGTTTTAACTCACCAACGATGACCAAAAAGCGGATAAGGATATCCAGAGGAACCAAAGTGGCGGGTGTCATTGCCTTGGCTGTGTTCTCTGTTACGCAGCCACTACCGAGGATTTCTGGATTCAACGATAGTTTCGGACTAGGAGCCAGGAGCGAAGAGAAACAAGTTCGTGCATGCCAGCCATGCGATGCTCGTCCCGATCTGGAGCCAATGGTCTTTATAACGAATAGCACGAGAGATCTGCTGGATCCGGTGGACGGCCCACTGGCCTTTGGAAGCAAGCGGGCTGACGCGTCCTGGTGCCCACCATGTCCCGCAGCAGACCTCATAATGTCCTTTGTCAACGACGATTATCTCGATACTTTGTCGGTCTGGTTGCACTACTACAAGCCTCTTGATCATTCAAAACGTATCTTGTGTTTGTTTGCGTTGTCAGATTCCTCATTTTACAAACTGGAGCAGCTTATTACATCGAGTCGCGAGAAATTTTTGGAGGACTTTGGTCAAGTTGTAGTTGTTCAAGCCACTCTGTCGAACAAATTCAACAAACTTGGAAGTCTATGGGCCTACCGAATAAGAACGCTCAACGAATTCTTACATTCATTCCCGTCCTTCAATTTGCTTTTCACGGATCTAGACGCGCTCTGGCTAAGGGATCCACATCCTTTGTACTCTTTCCCCCCATACTCAAATCATCGAATTCGAAGCACTTTGAGTACAAGTATTGATGTCGTTGCAAGTCAAGGAAGATTTCCAAGAAATTGTTCCCAACTTCTGCAGTCGAAGGAAAAACATCATTTGGCGGAAATTGGAAAAGACGGGGGAACAGCCGTTTTCGGTTTCATTTACTTTCACAACAGTCCAGCTACACGACAACTTGCAGCTGCTCTTGCAAATCAAGCTTCTACAGCTCCTAGAAGGTTCGATGATCAACAAGCTCTCAATTGTCGACTCTACAATCAATACAACTTGTCACATTCCACTATTCTCAATGATGGAACATTTCTTCTCCAATACGATCCTCCTCCCAGTGATGACATAGGCAGGGCCACTAGTCTTTCCACTCCTTTTGGTATGAAGTTGCTATCTGGTTCACAAGCGGTGCGTTTTTGCAAAAAACACAAAAATGCTCTTCATCACAATGCTACTGTTGCACACTGTGTGTCTCCTAAAGACGGAATGTCCAAAATGGAGGCGTTCCAGTCTTTTGATCTTCTGCCGATGACTATGACTATGTACGACTGGGAAATGGCGGGAAACACACATGCATCATCTCGGCTTGGAACTGGGGGGAACAGCGATAAAGGATATTTCAACGACTCTGAAACAGGGGCATTTACTTTGGCAGTACGGCGGTTCCAAATCAGGTCCTCCTCCATCCGTCACAAAACTGCGAAGAACCTCCATGAGTTATTTTCGGCCTACGGCATGCACCCAGGACCGAAAACACAAATTCTCAACAGTGTGAGAGTACCAAAGGCTGGTTCTTCATCCTTGTCTATCATCGCACGTGCTCTCGCAGGATGTCTTCCAGATGGCTTCCCCGTGTGCAAATTTCCTGGCAACCCGCCAGGCTCTTGCCCACGTAAGGGCTTGTTGTGCCCGAGAGTGAAGGGACAGTTCAATCACTATCCCAATTACGATGACAATGGTCGGTTGCCCTCCATCACATCATTGCGCGATCCTGTCCGACGGTTGCTGAGTTCCTTTTTCTACACGCAACCACACCGCCCAGAGCCGGCCAGCGATCACCGATGGGAGACCTTTGCAGAATACATACGGATGCCAAAGTATCGCAATGTCATCACGAAGATGCTATCAGGAGACTATGCGTATGATGCTTTTGACGAAAGGATTCACACTGTAGAAAAGGCAAAAGGAAGACTCTGCCAAATGAGTTGGTTTTATATCATTGGAATGGACACTGCCAGTAAATTGCTCCTCTACGAAACGTCACCGTTCGACAAACTCGAGCCGAATCCAGTTGTGTTTGATCTACCTGCTGTGGTGGTCGGTACTACTACACATAGTATAAAACGGAGCAAGACGAACGTTGGATTGAGAGGTCGGCTTGCGGATCAGGACGACTCGTCAAACTACACCGTTCCCAGTGATTCGACCGGTAAGCGCCGCAATGATGACAGCGACTATGACAACTTTCGAACGAACGTTTTCGTGGAAAATAATGGAGCCACCTTGATACGTGAGCACAACGAAGAAGATTTTGAATTGTACGAATTTGCACGAGAACTCCTGTGCGCCAAGCTAGGTCGGTCGGGTATTCTCGAGGCGGTGGCTACCTTAGTAGAAGACGATTCTTATGGGTCATTTCATTCGTTGAAGGAGAGGATCAAGAAGGAAGTAGATACCTTTTGTCCCAACGGTGCAACAGTGCAGCCAGTCGAGCGCTTTTGTCCTATTTAATATTATGGTGGGGTTGAATCGAGCGTCAATGCACTTGTGCTAGTAGTAGCATCTAAACTTCTCTCATAGAGCTACGGCGCCGCACCACCGACGGGCGTCGAACGACTCGTCGTTGGAACCAATCAAAGTCCAATCAGTCGCCGGTCATTGTTTGATAAGCCCCTCCATAGTACATGGTATGTCTCAGACGACATTCAATATACCCCTCCGGCGTCGACCGACCCGTTGGACGTGTTGTATGGCATCCAATTAAGAGTCCAATCAGTCGTCGGCCGGTCATTGTTGTTTTCGCGCAGAACGGCATCTTGCAGTTTCTTGGGATTCGATTGATTCGATTTCTTTGTTCTTGGATTCTCTCTTGCCATGTGATGCAATGGTCATCATCGTCATTCAAACTACCGTACTCTCAAAACAACAGGCTTATTGTGTAAATAAAGCAAAGCATTGAATAGCCGCAATCAACGCACAACAAACATGGCATCTTCTTCCTTGACCAGTGACTTGTTAGCCGATGAGAAAGCAGCCGCAGGGTCATTGATGACAAATCACGAGACGAACAACAACGGGTTGTTGATCGACCTTCCGATGCAATCGACATCTGCTGCTGCTGCTGCCGCTGCCGACGTCAAGCCTGTCTTTTTGACTGCCAGTGCTGCTTCTGCTTCAATGGCGGAAGATCCTCTCGCCACGTCCTTACTGACAGCTGCAGCAGCAGTAGCACCTCCAGTCATATCGTCGTCATCGTCTTCCTATGACGACTGGCAAGTGGTCGATTCCTTGTCACCCGAAGAAACGCAACACGCTCAAGAACTCTTGTCCAAGCAGCAGCAACAACAAGAGCAACAACAGACAGAAGAAATTTCCGGCACAAAACAAACGAAAACGAAACCTCTCAAATCGCGAACAAAGACGGCGAACCTCAAGATGGCTCAAAAAAGGATTGCTATTTGAAGAACCACAAACAGCGACAAACAACGAGGTCTTCTGAAAAAGCAACAATGATTACTACGGAAGCTAGAGTATTCTTTCCACAAAGGTGTGCGAGTCATAAACTTCTTTGCAAACTTTGGGAATGCCCTCAGGTAGATCCTTCCAACAAGCATAGTCCATGGCGTGTAGCGCGCACAGCGCCTGGGCTATAGGAGTACTACTATTAGCACCCTTGGCCCAAACGTCTTTGGCAGCTTGATAGAACCCACCATCGTCTCGGGAGGAACGATGTCTATTCATCCCAACCTCTGGCAGCAACGTCGGTCCAAACTCCTTTGGGAGGACAGAGGCGCAACTCTTGGCAACCAGCTCCGGAAATGCAATGGACAAGTTGTTCAGTGTAGGTAGGTAGGCTGTGAGGTGCAGCTGCCTGCCACTCGCTCGATGCAGATCGGGAAGGATACGGCTCAGCATGGAAAAGACATGCTTCAACATGGTACCCGGAGGATATGAGGCATGCTCCAAGATGATATCGTAGACGAACTGAGTGAATCGGAGCATTCGATCCGACTTGGAATCTTTGGGCATGTGATAAAACCTGAACTTGGGACCAGCTGATGCCAGTAGTTCCCTGTTGTTGCGTTTGATGTGCTTTAGCAGGCGGAATTTGATTTCGTTGTAGCCTGAGAGAAAGTGTCCGATCGGATCTCGAATCGCCGTAACTACGCACAAGGGCGCCCGCTCAGCGCAATCGGAATTGAAGAAGTCCTCCAACTGGCTATCCATCACCGTCCCGCCAGAGACTCGACCTTCCAATGCCTTATGCATCCAAGAACGGATTTCCATGTTGGCCGCCTTCCAGATTGGAAGGTAAACAATGCTACCCATGTCGCTTGTAAGAATGGTGGCATTCTGAAAGGGGCCATTGAAAAACCGGTTTGGGATTGCTCCCATTGGGTATCCCTTGTTCTTATTGGCTACCTGTACCTCCATGTAATCAATCTCGTCCACCCCCAGTCGATCTCGGGCAATACTGAACAGGACACTGCCCAACTCGAGGTTTGGGATACCTGCGGGGCATAGTCGCTCTCGAACATCAGACCAGGATGATGATGGTATTGACGGAGTAGACGCTATCGTCACATCGGGAAAGGAAATCACAGATGCCTCACTATGAGGGTTTGTGGTTGTGGATTCCAGCAAACCCAGTGCCATCGAGGCGACTTCCCAATCCTGTTGAGTCAGACGCTTGTATCCTTCATCCTTAAAGTGTATGTCACAGGGGTGTTGGTATTGACACAAGTCAGGGTAAACAGCATTGTAGCGATCATTGACAATGACCTGAGGATATCGCCTTGTAACCTTGTTCTTTGCAATGGCATTCAACACGGTCACAGTTCCTGCCTTGAAAAGTTTGTCGTAATTTTTACAGAACAATTCGACTTGCTGGAGAAGTCTCCGGGGAATCAAACGGCGACGGCGTCGTTAGGGCAAGTACAATTTTTGCTTTGGGGGAATGTTCCAACAGGCGTTTGATGGTTCGGTCAAGGTCTTGCTCGTAAGGCTCAAACCCACCATATTTCTCTGGGTAATAGTGAACGCCGATATTGAACTGAATCAAGTCCCACGAGCATTGGCCCACCCAGTAGTCCAGTTTTTCATCGTATTCTGCCACACTACCACAGTTGGCAGGAGGGCCATGAATAGTGGCGCGTCTATGGGGACCAGATCCATAGATTTCGCGCATCCAGGGAACAGTGTGCAATGAGATGGAATTGCCGAGATAAAGAATCCTCGGCAGTCCGGCTGATTCTTCGAGATACGGGAAGAGATTCTCGATTGACGTCCCATTCAAAAACCGCAAATATTTGAGCCCACCTGCAGCATTATTGCTTTTCAACACGACCTTGATCCACTCAGTATCACATTGGCCGGTCGGCTGGTTTCGTAACTTTGAGTCCCGCAAGGTCCTCCACACCTTTTCGTAGTCAGTTCCGGTCCAACTTTCTCCGCCCACCTCTATGCTGTGATTGAAATATTCGGGAGTAAACATTTTTTTCAGCTCTGCCAGAGTTTGATGGTAAAAACACGACCCGGACGACGAACTGGTGCTTTCATCGTTTTGGTGACGGCCATTGTTGGAAGTTTCAATGTTCGACGGTCGATGGACGCCTGCAAAAACAAGAGAAGAAACCCAAGCGCAATGGCAACTGACCAGCGCCGATGCGACCACCCAGCCGGCAGCTTCTTCATCGCGTAGGAGGTCATACTAGCAACAGATTTAATTAAGAGGTCTGCTATCATGGTGTAGACACCAGATAGGATGAAAAACGGTGCTGGTACTTGGTTTGATAGCCCGTGGCAGAGTGGTGGTGTCGACTGGATTGCCGATTGAAAATCCAAAATTCGTCGGCCCTCGCTGCACTATCAACTAAACAGGCCGCCGAGTCGCCATTGCCAAGCTTTTTAACCTCATCTAGCAAAGTAAAATTTCGTGTCACAGGTTTTCGATGGGGCAAGAACTTCCACAGAAAGCCCTGATTCACTGCACACGAGTGCTTGATAGAAAGTTGCGTAGTTGTAAAGGAAAATAGCTTTTCTGAAGGGGTCAGCTTGTTGCAACTGCTTGCTTGGAACGGGTGATGAATGTTGAGCTCCCAAACAATGACTCCTTCGACTTCAGAAATGTGCTCCGCCTCCTATCTCTACCTGGGTATCATACCAGGTATTGTACAACTATACTATAGTACCTGATACCTGGTACAGACAGTCAGTACTGGTCTGAGATTGACGGCCGTCGGACGATCGACGGCGCGATTGCGTCGATGCGAACGTGAGAACACGAGAGATCGAGAGCTTGCTCCCGGATTGGATTTTGGATTGAAAGGATTGAGAATGTGCAGTGCCCATGGTCATTGCTCTCTTTTTGTTTCGCACTCTTGTCTACATGTATATTGTCTGTCACACACCCCTTGAGATTAATGGAAAGAGTAATGATGAGAGACTCAAGGGGAAGTAGTAGCAGTCGTCCTTATCTTCCACGTCACTTGTCGACGACGGCGACGACGTTGATGTTAACATGGGTGATGATGCAAATGTCCGTGGTTCGATCGTTGCAATGTGCTACAGGCTGGAATTCACCGACAGTACTGCAGGAAATCCCTCCCGAGTGGATTAATGATGGCTATTGCGATTGTCCCTTGGATGGGGCAGATGAACCCGGTACCAATGCTTGTGCTGGATCATTAGCCTGGCCAGGCATTGGCGCTCATGATGGTGCAAGTAGCAGTGATAGTGGCGAGAAAGCGAGGTGAGTGAAAATGCGAGATTCCTAGCACTACTACTAGAAGTAGAACAATGGAGCGTTGAATGACTTAAAACTCACCCCCACTCTTTTATTTAACTTTATCTGCGTCGACTAGTCCATCTTCCGATGTTGGTGCTGCTGCTGTGACTCCAATTACCTTCACGTGCCCCCAGCAACCCAAACTGGTACTTCCGACATCGCGATTGCAAGATGGAATTTGTGATTGTTGCGATGGGGCGGATGAAATTCCTGGAACTTGTGTCGACAATTGTGAACAGGTGCTCAAAGAAGAAAGGGAAGCTCGAGCCAAACTGGAACAAGCCTTTAAAGTGGGACACAACAAACGCAAACATGAAATATTTGCTTTTAAGAAGTTGCGAGAGGAAAAGTTGGTTCAAGTGCAAGAATTAGAACAAAAGAAGGATGCACTGGATCCAAATGTTCCTCTGGAAAAGGCCAATGAATTACGATTGCAGTACGTCCGACAACGTCGGGAAGTAGCACGAGCAATAGTGTTGGGAGGAGGAGAAGGAGGAGAAGCGTCCAATCTGTTGGCGGGGATTACTGCAACAGAACTCCGCAGTATTATCGTTCTAGCTTGTCAAGTGGCAGGAGAAATGTCATCTGAAGAAATTTCTACATGTAAGGCATTGCGTTTGGCCGGATTGGAAATAGGCATGACTTGGCCTGAGGATGATTATGAAAAAGGCCCAGAAACAATGGAAGCGAAAACCATCGATATGTCCACATCGTTGGAATTGGCAAAACGTTTCATTGCCAATGCGGCATATGGAGAATCCGATTGGAAACTTGGTAATGGCAAAAGCGGAAAGCACGGTAGACGACTCGAAGAAGATCGGGAATATAGCGACACGGACGATGATTTTGATCAGGACTATCGTGGACACTATGATGGCCGTGATGACGAGCACTATCGGGACATGGATGACGACGAGTTCGAACGCGATGAAACACCACCAGCGTTAGAAGAGGAAAAGAGCATGCTCGATGGGTTGGATGGCTTAGAAAACGAGTTGGTGGTGGGATTACAAGGCCTTGCCTTTTCAGCCACTAGAAATTCTTTTTTGACGAAATCAAGTGAACTTCTTTCGGAAATGTCCAAGGCGTTAGCGGCAGCACAAGCGAAAGAATCGAAAAAGCAGGACGAAAGTGAGGAAGAGGAGCAGGCCATGCACGGTGAAGTTACGGAAGGGACAAAAATCCCATCGGTTCCAACGGTGGATCCGTCTGCGTATAGCATGCTCTGCAGTAGCTTACGCCGAAAAGAAGCGGATATTGTCAGGGGTTTTCGATGGGGAGCATCTGCCTCGCTTTTCTTTTCTGCCAACGGAGACCTTGAAGAGGAGCAGCTGCTACAATTGGCCATGTATACGATTTATCATGGGAATTTGAGCGCGCTGCAATTGTGGCAGATCCTACAACAGGCGTTGGACGAATTTTTGGTGCCTCCGGTTAAGATCGACGAGCAGACGTGCGTGTCACCATGGGCGGGATCCTGTCCTCCGGTGACCATTGATCGAGAGGGCGTCACTATTCCACCGCTGAGCTTGGTGGAAGTAGCTCAAACATTTTGTGCCGGTGAAAGTGACGCGCAAGTGCAAGCCTGTGCGGCAAAAACGACCGATGTCAATGGTATCCCCGCCGATATTCCACAAGGATACTATGGATACACAACTCCAATTCCCCGAGACGAAAATGATCCCGTGTCCAAGATCTTTGCTCCTCTGACGGCGCTACCGGTTGACAAGGAAACTTTAGAAAGCCTCGAAAAGGAAAAGGATCAGATGGAAACAGAAAAGAGATCATTGGAAAATGACATTTCCGGTATTTGGAAGGAAATCGGTGGAAAGGATGGCGCCGCAATGGGCCCTAACGGAGAACTCCATTCGTTGGCCAACAAGTGCTTTGAAGTGGTCGCTGGAAAGTACACCTACGAAGTCTGTGTATTTGGCCAGGCCAAACAAAAAGATGAGAACAACAGAGTGGGCACTGGTCTGGGATCATTTACTCATATGGAACACAGTGAGGAAACCGGACAACGCATCCTGTATTGGGAAAATGGACAACGGTGCTGGAACGGGCCGGAACGATCGGCCACAGTATATGTCACGTGCGGTGCTGAAAACAGGGTCCTTTCGGCCGATGAACCCGATACATGCCGCTACGTCCTGGAAATGGAAAGTTATATTGCTTGTGATGAGCAGTTCAAGCAAAGAATGGGCCTGTAGAATCCAACAGCAGATAATAGTGCTACTAGGAAACAATCTCTTCTTAGCAACCACCGCATGGATGTAGGAGATCTTGTCGATTGCTACCGGTAGATTAAGAGAGCCTGTACTTTCAACATAACTTTCCATTTCCATCAATCTAGATCATTCCAGGCTGTGCCGACTAGTGGTACCCTGTCTTGGAAAGGACGTACTCATCGCCGGTGCATCTAGTACAAGAAGGCGACAAACGAAAAGGTCTCGGCAAGGCAGGACTCTTTACTGATAGCTGCCTTGAATAGGTCGCGACAAGGGTGGTGATGTTTTTGGTAGTTCTAAAATGAACGTCGAGCCACCATTGCCAGAGGTAGCAGAAACTAGAGACACCTCGGGCGATACTCAAGTACTAGTAAATACTGTACTGAACGAGAAACAATAACCACCACCTACCCATAATCAAGTAGTAGGTTCCTCGCCGCCAGAATTCTTCGGGTGTGGCCCGACTATGAAAACGTCGTGATTACTTCCGTAGCGTGAGTATTCTTTCCACAAAGGTGTGTGAATCATACATTTCTTGGCACACCCTGGGGATACCCTCAGGAAGATCCTCCCAACAAGCATAGTCCATGGCGTGTAGCGCGCACAGCGCCTGGGCTACAGGAGTACTACTATTAGCACCCTTGGCCCAAACGTCTTTGGCAGCTTGATAGAGCCCGTCTTCGTCTTGGGAGGAACGATGCTTATTCATACCAACCGTTGGCAGCAAAGTCGGTCCGAAATCCTTTGGGAGGACAGAGGCGCAACTTTTGGCAACCAGCTCCGGAAATGCAGTGGGCAAGTTGTTCAGCGTGGGCAAGTAGGCTGTGAGGTGCAGCTTCCCGCCACTCACTCGATGTAGATCCGGCAGGATGCGGCTCATGGAAAAGACGTGCGGTAAGTCGATAAGAACCGGAAGATCTGAGGCATGCTCCAATAGGATATCGTAGACGAACTGAGTGAATCGACGCATTCGATCCGACTTGGAATCTTTGGGCATGCGATAAAACCTGTACTTGGGACCAGCCGATGCTAGTACTTCCTTGCTAAAGTTGTGTTCGTGCTCTAGACGAAATTCAATTTCGTTGTAGCCTGAGAGAAAGTGTCCGATCGGATCTCGAATCGCCGTGACTATGCACAAGGAGGGCACCCCCTGAGCGGGATTGGAATCGAGGAAGTCCTTCAATTTCCAATCCGCCATCATCCCACCAGGGACGACTCGACCTTCCAATGCCTTCTGCATCCAAGAACGAATTTCCATGTTGGCCGCCTTCCAGATTGGAAGGTAAACAATGCTACCCATATCGCTTGTAAGAATGGTAGCATTCTGAAAGGATCCGTCAAAAAATCGCTTTGTGATTGCTGTCATTCGACGCTTCTCGCGCTGATTGGCTGCCTGCACCTCCAGGTATTCAGTGTCGTCCACCCCCAGTCGATCTCGGGCGATGCTGAACAGGACACTGCCCAAATCAAGGTTTGGAATACCTGTAGGGCATAGTCGCTCTCGAATATCAGACCAGGATGATGATTGTATGGACGGAGTAGACACTATCGTCACGTCGGGAAAGGACATCATAGAAGCCTCACTATGAGCGTCGGTGGTGGTCGATCCGGCCGAGAAGCTGATTGCATTAATCGTCGTGGTGGTGGATGATGATGATGCGGTTAGAAGATTGAAGGTTTTTCGGTTGATGGACGCTTGCCGAAAAATCAATGCAACGGAAAGCAAGGCAAGAACCCCGAACCCCACGGTAGATGACCAGCACCGAAACGACCACCGAGCCCCTGGCTTCGTCCCCTTGTGATTGATCATGGTAATAGAATTATTTCAGTGGTCCTCTTTGATAGTGTAGAAGTCGGGCATGAGAATAAAAGGTAGCGATTTTGGCTTGTTGGTTGGCTCGGGTGGTGCAACACCGATTCTTTGTACACGACCAAAATCGTCACTCGGCGGGAAGCTACATATTTAAAAAATATGCCCATCTCAACTTTAAAGCCAATGAGCGCATATCCATGAAAGCATCGGCACGACCCGCCAAATCCTGTCATCCAATAAATTATCGCAACACGATGGTCTTCCTCGTTGCCCAGCTACAGCAAGATAGACTAGAGGACCCATCAAATAAAGCTACTACCCGGCACGATTCCCCCAAAGCAAATATTGTACTTGCCCTAACGACGCCGTCGCCGTTTGATTCCCCGGAGACTTCTCCAGCAAGTCGAATTGTCCTGTAAAAATTGCGACAAACTTTTCAAGGCAGGAACTGTGACCGTGTTGAATGCAATTGCAAAGAACAAGGTTACAAGATGATATCCGCAGGTCATTGTCAATGATCGCTACAATGCTGTTTATCCTGACTTGTGTCAATACCAACGCCCCTGTGACATACACTTTAAGGATAAAGGATACAAGCGTCTGGCTCAACAGGATTGGGAAGTCGCCTCGATGGCACTGGGTTTGCTGGAATCCACAACCACAAACCCTCATAGTGAGGCATCTGTGATTTCCTTTCCCGATGTGACGATAGCGTCTACTCCGTCAATACCATCATCATCCTGGTCTGATATTCCAGAGCGACAAACCTCGATTTGGGCAGTGTCTTGTTCAGCATTGCCCGAGATCGACTGGGGGTGGACGAGACTGATTACATGGAGGTACAGGTAGCCAATAAGAACGAGGGATACCCAATGGGAGCAATCCCAAAGCGATTTTTTTTCAAAGGCCCCTTTCAGAATGCTACCATTCTTACAAGCGACATGGGTAGCATTGTTTACCTTCCAATCTGGAAGACGGCCAACATGGAAATTCGTTCTTGGATGCAGAAGGCATTGGAAGGTCGACTCTCTGGCGGGACAGTGATGGATAGCCAGTTGGAGGACTTCTTCAATTCCAATTCCGCTAAGCGGGCGCCCTCCTTGTGCATAGTCACAGCCTTGTGCATAGTCACAGCGATTCGAGATCCAATAGGTCACTTTCTCTCAGGCTACAACGAAATTGAATTTCATCTAAAGCAAATTGAACGCAACAACAGGGAACTACTAGCATCGGCATGTCCCAAGTTCAGATTTTATCACATGCCCAAAGATTCCAAGTCGGATCGAATGCTCCGATTCACTCAGTTCGTCTACGATATCCTATTGGAGCATGCCTCATATCCTCCTGGTACCATGTTTAAGCATGTCTTTTCCATGCTGAGCCGTATCCTTCCCGATCTGCATCGAGCGAGTGGCAGGCAGCTGCACCTCACAGCCTACCTACCTACACTGAACAACTTGTCCATTGCATTTCCGGAGCTGGTTGCCAAGAGTTGCGCCTCTGTCCTCCCAAAGGATTTCGGACCGACTTTGCTGCCAACGGTTGGCATGAATAAGCATCGTTCCTCCCAAGACAAAGATGGGTTCTATCAAGCTGCCAAAGACGTTTGGGCCAAGGGTGCTAATAGTAGTACTCCTATAGCCCAGGCGCTGTGCGCGCTACACGCCATGGACTATGCTTGTTGGAAGGATCTACCTGAGGGCATTCCCAAAGTTTGCAAAGAAGTTTATGACTCGCACACCTTTGTGGAAAGAATACGCGGCAGGATACCAAAGTAATCTCCACCTTTTGTTCATCTGTCGCAAATTGTTCTGGCAGCGGGGAGCCTCCTAGTTGCGTACGGGCAGGTGGATATTGTTACTCCTTCAGTACAGTATGGACTTGAGTATTTGTCGCTCTAGCTAGTTTCTGCTACCACTGCCAGTGGTGGCTCGACTTTCATTTAGAACTACCAACAATAGACCCACGTCGCGACCTATTCAATGCTGTTAACAGTATAGAGTGCCGGCGTGCCGACAGTCTTTTTCGGTTGTCGCCTAGTAGTACTAGATGCAGCGACTCCCAGACAGTAGTCGGCACAGCCCGCAATGATCAACATTCATCCATCAAAACTACTTATATGTCACTTTTGTCTTGGAAAATCGTCTACCTACTTGCTGCTTTCTAGCTAGACTTCAGGAAGCAACGTGTTATTTACGTATCTAGCTATTATAGGTAGAATAGCATTACCGAACAAAACGGGGGATGATTGCACCTTTTGTGAAGAGCTTTCGGCGAGCAACCGTTGAATTGCAGAAATTTTCCTTGGTAGGGAGAGGGGAAGATTCGGGGATAGAAATCGGAGAGGGACGGACGGTTCGCAACTCATAACCTGTTTTCCGCGCTAAAATTGACGGGTCTCTCGTGGCCAGCCACACCATCCACGCACGGCATTCTCTTTGTGACTCTGTCTGTCATTGTTGACTAAAAAAATAGTGGAGGCAGTTCTATGACACACGATCAGGCGTAGGTGTCATGTGGCTGTGGTACTTAAATAAATAGCTTCTGATTGAAAAGAACGACACCGAGCCGGCTCCAATGGCAAATCGGAGGGTCGGCTGGAGGGAAGAAAAGCCAACTGCTTCCAACAAGATAAACATCCCACATTTTTTGCCGGACATCACCTTTTCGGTTGGAGACGTGTGGCCGTTTGAATCTCGTGTTTGCTGGATAACTTTGCTGATCTTTGATATTAGCAACTTCGTCCATTCCCTTTGTCTTGTTGCTGCTGCTGTTGCTGTTCTACTTGGCATGAATCAAGCTCGCAACGCCTACGCCGAGTAAACGTTTCCCCCCACCTCCAAGCCGTGTGTGCACGGCGGACCCTTTCTTTCAGTTTTCGACCCACTATTATCGCATCTACCATGGAGGTAATGTTGACTCCCCGTTTCTTCGACACCCCGACCATGTGGTCTCCCACCAAGACGGAGCCGAACCACTACGTGTCCTTGCCGTTCAACGCGGGTAGCGGCTCACCGTGGACGAGTGTCGGTCGCACGACTCCCGTTACCGGGAACAATGGCTATGCCAACAAGAACACTGCCACCACTCCAGCAAGCCCCGACCCACCTAATATGGTATACGCTGGGATGAAGGGCGACTGGGATGACGACGTGTCTCTGTTGAACGATGATCCAGACGAAGATGATGATCAGCTCTTGCCTGCTTCCACGTATGACGTCCTGGCTCCGCTCTTGGACGAAATGTACAAGGACGAAAGTGAAATGAACGATGATGACGAAATTGTGGAGGGCATGGATAGTCTGGGCTTGAATCATCAGGCAGAAGACATGGCCGATGGAGCACGTTGTGGGGCTTGAATCCTCGCTGCTGTCGTGGCTGGAGTAGCGTAGCGTTGTGCTGCTACGCTTGCATCCCATGATGAAGTGCTGCATCGCATCATCCGTGGGCAATACCTTGCCAGTAACAAAAACACAGAAAAATTATGTCACAAAGGATCGAGACCCGCAAGGGCAACCAGGAACGGCATGCCGTTGTGCTAACTGGAAGCTTTCGACCTACTAACATCAAAACACGCTGCCAGTCTTGTCAGTTCCAAATAACCTTTTATCCTACTAGGATTTGCCTTTTTTTAAGAACCTAGTCTCTTACCATCTCTTAGTAGCTTTTAGCGTGCTTCCATCGGATGGCGCGAGACCCGGCGTAGGTCGGGAGTGCACTACCCCGACCCCTGAGCTTCTCTGGCCTGACCTCGTGACTCCGCGGTCTATGCATGCGATCCCGAGTGAATTCGACTTCTTTGACTGAAGTGACCGGTCATTCCCAACGGTCGTGAGAATCCACAAGGTCATTTTTCTAAAGGCATGCGCGATCTTTCCCAAAAGATTCCATCCCCCCCGACCTTCATCATGGATGCCAATTTCGATCCGCCGCCATCCCGGCTAAGCAGGATCCGACTTCGCTCCGCAAAGTGAGAAATCATTGTATTATTCTCACACTTTTGGAACAGGTGACAAAGGAAAGTATTCCTGAGCCTTTCCACACTGCACGGCATTGGATAGTTTAGTAGAGTAGTTGCTACCATGGCGAAACCAGCAACGGCAACATGGCTCAACAAGATTGCCAAAGAGAAGACAGATCTTCTCCAACAAATGTTTGAGATGGAGCCAATTCACGTTGAAGTGATTGATCCGAAGACAAAGAAGCCTAGACCTCACACTCAAGGAGAGGACATTGTCTACATCTGGGACAAGATCTATGGTCAAGATCCGATGATGAAGAGCATTGTGGTCGAGACCGTCACTGGTCCGTCGACACCTAACAAGGATTATTACGACGATATCAAGGCTAACCCTGCCATGCCCTACCAACAGCTTCGAGCTTTGGTGGGAGATGGAGGAAAGTGGAAGTGGCCTGAAATTTGGAAAAACTTGGTAAGCTATGGGGGGATTTGAGTACGGTCGTTGTTTGCCCTTGTTTGGGTTGCCCTGATCTGTCTTCTTTACGACTCGTACTATAGGATTTGTTGCCTCGCCGTGGTCCGGCCTGGCGCCACATTGATGATCCCTCGAACTTGGGAAAGATCCCAAATCCCAACCCCGACATTGTTCCATTGAATTGTCTCGTGGTTGGTGGCGGTCCAGTCGGTATCCGATTGGCCATTGAGCTTCAACTGGGCGGACACCGTGTCACTATCTTTGAAAAGCGTCGCGAAGTCGTTGACAAGGAATCGGGTCTCTTTGAGAGCGTCGGATTTACGAACCGTGTCAACCGTCCCCACATTAACAACTTTTGCCGTAATGACTTGGATCGTTTGAATGGGCGTAACTTTATGACTCCCAAGATGTGTTATCCCGTCTTTACCAACGCCCATACTTCTTCGATTGGAATCGACGAGTCTCAAATGCTCTTGTTGAAGACGGCATTGTTGTTGGGTGTGAACTTTGAACTGGGTGTTGGCTACGAGAACGCCGAGATTGATATTGAAGATGAGATCAAACAACGACCTAGTTGGATGGTGGAATACTCCGCTGACAAGATCGCCCAAGAAAGATACGGCAAACAAGCAAGTGGAAAGCAACGCTTCGACGCTTTGTTTGGCTGCGATGGCGGTCAATCCAAAGTCCGTGTCACCCAGGTGGAGTGGCTTGGAGAGCCCAAGACTCGTCTTTACAAGAAAATGTTTGGAATCGTGTCCAATCTTCGCAAGGTGAGCAAAACCAAGCTCAAGGAAATGGGCCACGCAACTGGTCTCGAACCTGAAGATCTGGCAGGTCGAACCACTGGTTCCTTTTTCTACAAGGCAAGTTACCACAACTACTTTATCGTCCATCCCTCCGCCGAGGAAATGGAAGCGAATGGGATCCCGTGGAAGGGTATTTTCTCGTTCCACAAGGCTCGTGGGGGCATTAACGAAGAAAAAGAAGCCCAGAAAGAAAACCTTCGAAAGTTCATGACCAAGAAGGCCAAAGAGTTGGGCATTCCCATTGACGAGACTCTTCCCAACGGAGGCTTTGTGGAGCCACCCAACGATGTCATGGGTTTTGACTTTTCCGAGTTTTACAACTGCGAAAAGAGTGCGGCTTGCTTTGTACCTCCGTTGAACTGGAATTCTGAAGAGGATGGCGACTGGGTAAGTCCAACTTTTCTGATGCATGTTGGGTGACGGCTTTGTGTTATTAGTCGGGATCATTCTGACATTTTTTCAATTTCATGGAACAGGAAATCCAATGCCCTCTTGTGGCTCTTGCTGGAGACGCCGTTGCAGACCCCAATTGGTTGTTGGGTGTTGGTTTACAACGTGGCTGGAACTCGGCCTTGGATGCCGTCTTTTATGCCGACAATGTTTACAACAACAAGTCTTTTAATGGTCAACCCCCTAATAAGGATGAGCCTATCCAAGGCGAAATTGAGTGGTCCCAACACATGGACAACATGATGAATCTGATGACCAAGTTGGGAAATGCGGCCCGTGAAAGTAAGCTGAGCGCCGAAATGGACACGGGTATGTTGGACGAAAAGGGCCCCGTGGTCAATCAAATCCGCCGGGCCCTCAAAGGGCTCAAGGTCGAGCCGCCCGTTCCCCAGTACCTTCCTCCTGTCGAACCCTATGGAAGATACAAGGAGTTCCAGTTGGCCGTGAACGCACAGTACAAGGGACGTGACCTCTTTGACAACCAGCATCCCTTGACGACTCGAGAATTGGCTATTTTCGAGTACAATGGAAGGTACGTGGACAAGGGCGCTCTTCTCAAGAAGCGAGTCACTCGTCCTACGGCTGCCATGTTGACCTGGCCCAAGCGCTTTGAATGCTCTGCCTTTTGGGGTATGATGGACTTGCTCGAAATCGATGGCAAGCCCGCCCCTGGAAAGAAGGCCCTGGATAAATCCGCGGAGGATGACTCGCCTCCTCCCAAGGAAGAAAAGGCTCCCATGATCAACCCCGAAGAAGTCAGTCAAATCGCGAAACGAAAGTCGACTCGTCTCCGAGAGAGCATTGTCTTGCAGGCAATGACTGGTCCGGCACCTTCTGGATTGGACAAGAAAGACCGTGGTGGTTTGGACCAGCTCATATTTTCGGCCGCAAACAAGGGCAAGGCCAAGTTTGGAGGAGGTGGTGCTGGTGACACCATTGAAACGGAAACTCCGGCGCCCCGCCGTGTTTCTCAAATCACTCCTCGTGCGTCGCACATTGTCCCTTCCGGCGGTGGAGGTGGTGGCGGTGGCTTGTCCCTGGATGACCTTTCCGCCATTAAAGATTTGACAGATACGCTCAAGGAAGTTTTGGAGAAGTATGATGCTGCCGAAAAGAAACTTACCAAGGCGATTGAGCTTTACGAAAAGGCTGAAAAGAAATTTGGCAAGTAATACTCCATATCATATGACAGACACATAATTTACAGCACGAATGCCAATGGCAGTTCACAATGACTAGATTATAATCATCTTTTTATTTTATTGTACTAAGAATTGATTCAATACTTGTGGATGTGCATTCAAGAGTGTAAATACCACATCCAAATCATATCCTTTACAGGCCGCCACTGCAAAGGGATACAATCCCGTCATAGGATCAATCGTTGTCAGTGTGACATCTGAATCGGCCCACAAGAGTTCCTTGAGTATATCCAACGATAAACCCAACTCGAGAGCCAAAAGGAGGGGCGTAATAGAAGTAGACGAAGACAATGTCGGTATTGAATCCTTCGAAACGTCTGGCAGGTTTGCAGTCATGGTAGTATCATCATCATGTTGTTGAGGAGGAGGTGGACAGGCATACAAGACAGCTTGTGGAGCATGATTCAAAAGCATGGTTACCAGTGTCTTGGTCGCATAAGGATGTTTGGCATACAGTACATGATGTAATGGAAGCATCCCATACTCATCCCGCATGAGTGCTTGTTCTGGAAATACTAGTAAAGCCACTTGCAATAAATTGGGCAAGGGAACCTTGGCACTTGCTACACAATGAACGACGGCAAAGTCCTGTTTGCTGTGTTGCGCCTTGGCGGCGGTGGCGGTTGACCACTGGAGACTCGTTGTTTCGTATAACCGTGGGACATGTTCTGCCAGGAGTTCGACACATTTTGTCCATAGCAAAAGAGCTTGCACCTCATCTTCGGTAGTTTCGTCATTTGGATCGTCCCGCAACAACCAATCCAGTGGTTGAGTTGCCACCGCCTCGACACTGCTTGTCTTTCTATCATTGTCATTAGATGCATTTTTGTTGTGAATGACACTTTGTATGAATCGTTCTTGTGCAGCATGTTTCATTTGCCATAATAGTCGCGGCCGTAATATCGACGACGACGATGGAATTCGTTGCCGTAATCCCCAGGTAGTGACAGCTCGATCTCTTAGTAGAATTTCCAGTGGTGACGAATATTCATCTAACGTTTCCATCCAATACGGTTCGGCTCCTGTCGATGGTGCCATCCATAATGTATGTTGTCGTGTCTCCAAGAGTAGTTTGAGAGTCCGTAATGGCGCCGCTCGTTTGGCGGCCAAAAACAAGGGCGAGGTTCCCGAGAGTGGCGGCAAATGTTGACCTTGAAGTTCTTGTTCGACCATGATGGCTGTATCACACATACTTTTGACGAGATTGGCATCATCGTGATGAAAGAATGCTACATTATGCAAGGGAGTATACCAGTTGGCATCTTGTACCAATACCATGTGACGATTGGCACGCAACAAGGCTTGTGCGACTGGCATGGGGCAGGGATGCGTAAAGGTTGCCAGATGCAAGGCCGTACGACCGGATTGCTGTGTCATGTGACTGGCTTCGTGAGGGTAATCTTGACATCTCTGCAAAGCTTCGTTCCAGTTTTGCGCCCAGCAAGCTTGCAAGAGTTTGGATTGTTCCTTGCCAAGTGGACGATACGACGGAATTTGGAGGACTCCGGAACTGTCCACTTTGGAAATGGAAGCCGCGCCGTTACTACTATGATCTTCGACAAACATGGGCAAACACCAGGGAAACAAGCAATTGGACATTTTGAAAGAAAGATAGGTTGCTAGTAGTAGTAGAGTGTCTATAGTGACAACACGCACATTGTTCCCATCTCGCTTGCCCCTTTCCAAAAAAACGATGACACGTTGAGCAACGACGCGTTGACAACGAAGAAAAGAGCGCAGTTTGACTCAACGGACCCATCGAACCATGATGTATCATGGTGTACGTACGATACTGGCATCTGGCAGTACATACTGTTCGATAGCGAGGTGTTTTGCGACGGGGATATCGATCATCACATCGATCGCAATGGATTGTGAGTGCCATTGGTACTCCGGATTCGTATTCCTATCCTTTCCATAACTTCTTTAGTGTCATTACAAGCCCCCCCCCCCCCCCCCTTCAAGCATCGTTCAATCATGAGCAGTCGATTCACAAGACGACGATCGTCGCTTCAATCGGGAGCGGCTCCGAATGCCAACGCTTTTCCACAAGAAATCTTTTACTCGACGAAACACAAACCCATTCCACCGTATCTACAAGTAGGATGCGAATTGGCGGGTGCCGATCATCCCCATGGAGAAGCAGATGCTGCTGCTGGAGGAGGAACTTCGGTACTCAAACGAGTATCTAGTTTTAGTATCATGTCGCGCGTATCCAGTTTGTCTCTGGTAGATGGCGGCGGTGGTGGCAGTGCTTCGACACCCTTACTGGGGCCATCCTCTCATCATCCTGCGTCAGACTCCTTGTCGTCTCCTCCACTCCGCGCCAAAGATCCTCAACATACTACGTCGACCGGGAATCACGGCGAGGAACGACCCCATGTAGTCATTCAGTCTCCTCGAACAGGACTCCATCTGTATGATACTGACGCGAATGAATTAAAACCTTCTTGGAGGTTACGCGATCGCATGAAGACAGTCGGAGTCGGTCTCGTCATGGCCTTGAACGTCGGCACGGATCCTCCCGATATTGTCAAACCACATCCTTGTGCCAAATTACAATGTTGGATGGACCCTTCCAGTGTGACGCGTCAAAAGGCCAAGGAAAAAATTGGAGAACAACTCGAAGCACAATATGCCAAATGGCAACAACAACGAGCCGCCCGGCCACTCAAATATCGAAGAGCCTTGGATCCAACTGTAGAAGATGTACGGGCCTTGTGTTTGTGGTTGCGACGACAAGCTAGACATGAGAGGATTCTATTTCACTACAATGGTCATGGTGTGCCGCGGCCTACGGCGAATGGAGAAATATGGGTCTTTGATAAGAATCACACGGAATATATTCCATTGTCGGTCAGTGATTTACGACAGTGGATGGGAAAGCCAACAATTGTAGTCCTGGATTGTAGTTCTGCGGGTATTCTCATTCCGATTTTGACTTCACCCATTCAAGAGACGCCGCCCAACACTCCACCTCCGACGCCACCGACGGCGCCGCTTTCCAATAAACAACCAATGGACGTGGAAACAGCTGCATCGCACTGGGTCAAAGACACCATAGTTTTGTGTCCTACTGCAGAAGGAGGTACGTTTTTGTTTGGAAAATTATCAAAGCTTGGTTGTGTTTTTGCACGCAGAAGATCCTTACCATTCTTTTCCGTCTCTATCTCTACCCACGCAGAGTGGCTTCCCATGCATCCAGATTATCCCGCGGATATCTTTACATCATGCTTGACCACGCCTATTCAAATCGCATTACGATGGTTTGTCAGACGAAATCGACATAGCATGGGATCATTGAATCCAGACGCTGTCGATGCCATTCCGGGACAAGCCAACGATCGCAAAACGCCGCTGGGAGAACTGAATTGGATCTTTACGGCAGTGACGGACAGTATTGCGTGGAATGTATTGCCCAAGCCCCTCTTTCAACGATTGTTTCGTCAAGATTTGCTCGTGGCGAGCATGTTTCGCAATTTTCTATTGGCGGATCGAATTTTGAGGAGTCTCAATTGTACACCACAATCGTATCCGCCGCTGCCGCCAGGAGTCGCCGATCATCCACTATGGCAAGCTTGGGATTTGGCCTGTGAAACTTGCTTGTTTGGCTTATTGAAGGATGGTATACTAGGAAATCATGTTTTGGCTACGGCTCAGCCAAAAGCAACGGCTGGTCATTCCATGGATGACACTGGAGCAGATGGAGCATCGTCTTCGTCTCCAACAGCCCAGTCACGTCCGTCGACGCCTCTGGCACAACCACCCCAGCAACAACAACAAGCTGCCGCGCCAAACAATCCAAATGCAAACAAAACAACAACAGGACCTATATCGTCGATATCTTCACCTTTCTTCTCGGAGCAGTTGACGGCCTTTGAAATTTGGCTCGAATATGCAGAGTGTCACCAAGACACAATTAGTGAAGTGGAGTCTCCCGAACAACTAGCAGTGGTCTTGCAAGTGTTGTTGAGTCAAGTCCATCGAGTTCGCGCCCTTGAGTTACTGCGGCGATTCTTGCAATTGGGTCCATGGGCCGTGAATCTTTCCCTGAGTCTCGGAATTTTCCCCTATGTGATGAAACTATTGCAATCGCCCGAATACAAGAGTCTCCTTGTCAGTATTTGGGCCAGTATCCTGAAATTCGATCCTTCCTGCCAAGTCGATTTAGTCAAAGATGGTGCACTGCCGCATTTCATTCAACCTCTGGCCAGTTGGGGTAACCCACAAACGGACCCTGCCGAAGCTGCAAAGCAAAGGACTCTATCTGCTTTTTCTTTGGCTGCGACGTGTTACAAGTATCCTCAAGCGCAAACAGAGTGTCTGCGACAAAATCTTCATGGACGCTGCGTCGCTCTGCTAACAACTTTTGCAAAGCTGGAGGAGCAGTATCAGGATCAAATTCGGCTCTACTATCAACAGCAGCAGCAGGCTCGTGGACAGATGCAACTCCCCAAACCCGCACCGATGCATTTGCAGCTACTTTCGCAGACCTCTCGACTCTGGCTATGTATTTGTCTTGGCAACATGGTTCAGAAATGCCCACCGGCCCAGCGCGAAGCGTACCACACCAACATGCACATTTGTCTCTTGTCTCGATTGCGAGATGATGATAGTCATGTTCGAGCGGCTGCAGCTTATGCTCTTGGCTGCTTGTTGGAGTATGCTCCCGACGTGCCGCCACCGATTCCACCTGCCATGAGCTTGGGCCCTACTGGGCTTGCTCCGCAAGGAATGCCACCGCCGACGTTTCAGCCCGGTCAGCAAATTTTGGTGCCACAGCACATGTCTGCGACTACCATGACGGTTCCTGCTGCTTTGACAGCGTCTGCGGTTTTGTCGGGAAGACTCCAACCAACCATGGGACAGCCCAACCTTCTTGGCAATCCAGTGGGAGGAGCAACAAATCCCCTGTGGCCTCAGGGTCCACCAGTCCCTCTGCAGGCCGGCCAGTTGCAATTAGGCGGTCAGCCACTGCAACCACTACGTGGTGGGCCTCCGTCGTTACAGCCGCAAGGGGCAATGTTGCAGCCACAGGGGGCAATGCCGCCTCAGCTTCAGCCTCAGGGTCCTGGTGGCCGCTTACAGGTTCCACCGGGACACATGCAGCCGTTGCAGCCTATGCCACCGATCCCAGGACTGCCGAACATGCAAAACTTGCAGCCACTCCAACCGATGCAGCCGTTGCAACCCGGTCTTTTGCACCCACAGGGAAGACCACAACAGCCCATGCCAATGATGGCTTCTCAGCCAATGCCGGGACAGCAGCCCAACCAAGGACTTCGTCTCGGAGGCCAGCCTTTGCCCACTGGCGCACCTTTGTTCCACCAGCAGAATATGTTGCGGCCCCAGGGTGCCGCTCCCCCGCTGCTCGGTGGACCCTTGATGGGTCCAGGGGGGCCACAAATGTTGGCAGGTCAGTTGGGGCAGATGCCACATCCAGGACAGCCTTTGTTAATGAATCCAATGCCACCTCCGGATCCGCAGCAGGCACTTCAAAATCTTCGACGAAGGCCCACGGTATACGAAGACCGTCGGCGCATGGAGCTTGATATCAGCATCGTGGATCCACTCATCAAATCATTGTCGGACGGTAGCAGTACAGTGCGATATGAATCGTTAATGGCTCTGAGCAACTTTGTGGAGAAATACATGAAAGCTTTCATGGTGGTTGCTGAACGAGGATCAACATTCGGACAAGATGACGATAAAACCTCAGGAGGTAAAAAAAGTCATGCCAGTGGCGAAAAGCTCCTCGAGGTCAAAGCTGTCATTCCCATCCCGAACGGTCTCAATCAGATTCTGCTCGACCGTTTTGCGTCCTGCTGGCAGGCTTTGCGTAGCTCCCAACGAATGGATGCTCATCCTGCCGTTGTCGACCTAGCCAATGCTATTATCAGTATCGTGAACGAACAAGTCATGGACATGAAACTGCACGTACGTGCAGAAAAGTCAAAAACTGACTTGTCCGATACTGGCTTATCGGGAATTGCGGAGGAAGAGCCTGGACTCACGAATGACTTCACGCCGTCATCGCCGGAGCCAGAAACCAAAGAGAAAAAACTACCTCAGAGTGACGGACCGTTACACCGTTTGCCAACCGCAAAATTATCGCTCCGAAGAACAGCTTCAGAACAAGGAGGAATGCAACAAGTTGATTCTGCGGGTCACACCCCGACATCTAGAGCGGTACTGCATTCAGCGGAGAATGCGCCCATTCTTTTGGACCCCACAAACGATTCAAAGATTCCGTCGAAGGTAGAGAAATATAATCTGCCGAAATCTTCGTTCTATGACTGGAAGAAAAAGTCTTTCAAATCGAATTTTGACGGTTTAGATGAAGACGATCTTGAAGATAGGGACCCGTTAAATCCAAACGGGGCGGCAAGGGCATACCGTCAGCGACGAAACTTTCTCGCACAACAAAGCGGTCGGAAACTGGCCGACCACTTTGTCGGGCTCAAACCGAAACCACCTCAAACGAGACCAGAATTGGATCTATTGCTCGAGGATAGTGATGAAGATGCAGACGACAAGGATTCCGCTCTGAAAGGAGAATTGAAACTTCGGGAGCGAAAGTTGCTTAAGAATGGCGGCGTCAAGATGACCTCAATTTTAAAGTTTCATACGTATGAAGACGTGTTGATGGTTTGCGACGAGCAAGATGGCATTTCGATCTGGGATTATGAGAAAGGATCTTGCAGATTATCCTACAGAAACGGCAACGAGAAAGGCTCAAGAATGACCTCGGCGTTCTGGATCAATGAACAAACAAGCAGTCTTTTTTTCGTGGGCTGCAATGATGGATCGGCTCGGCTTTGGAGCAGAATCGTCGAGGACAATGGTGCGACCCCTGGAGAATGCCCGGCACTTTCCGCCGCCTTCTTCGCAGTTCCTGATCTACAAACTGGTCAACGGGGAAGCGGCATGATCTGCGAGTGGCAGCAGTATAGCGGATCGCTGATAGCTGGAGGGCACTCAAAACATTTGCGATGCTGGGATCTTGCAACTGAAAAATGCAGCGCTTTGCTTGAGACTGATCCTAAGTCGTTCATAACAGCACTTACCACTGCTTGGGACGAAGACCTTGGTGCGATGCAGGGTGGGTATAGTGGTATGGGCCCAGATGTTGTCGTTGCTGGGCACAGCGACGGAACTTTGATGCTTTTCGACATCAGGACACGGAATGGCGTAGCTCAGTCGAGCAATCGCATGCCACGAAGGCACACCAAGTTCACGGAACACAGAAGTTGGATCGTCGATGTATCGTTTACGTCTTATGGGGGTCGGTTCGAAGTCATTTCCGGCAGTGTTGCCGGCGATATTCGAGCGTGGGACCTCAGGACAGCAAACAGCTTGCGGACTTTGGAAGCACAGCGAAGCCCGATGACGGCACTCGCCATTCACAAACAAATCCCGATCGTGGCTACGGGCTCTCACGCCCAGTTCATCAAAATACTGACTCTTGATGGCGAAGCATTGCAAGTAGTGAGGTTCCACGAAGAGATGGCAGGCCATCGCATCGGTCCAGTTAGCTGTCTGGAATTCCACAAGCAGAAACTTGTCCTGGCGGCTGGTGCGACTAATTCTCTCGTCAGCATCTACAAACCAAAACACCCTTCGATTGGATAATCTCGTCAGAGGCAGCAGCAGATGTATGGTGCACGATCTAAGTGGTCAACCGAAGTAAAACGCCCGCGCCTGATATCCAAAGACCACCGCGGTTGGCTACATTACTGTTTACGAGTTAGAGAGCTTTAGCCGACTAACTTCAAAACAACCAACTTAATTCTTGTATACCGCTTAAGCCACCTGGAGGAGGTCCATCATTGATACGGTACATAGCTAATAGCTAAACTTGGTTTCCGACGCTATGTACTGCTGCAATCCCATGCCTCACCAGGTACATACGTCTACTTCTACCAGGTACTGCTGCTGCTACCACTACTCTAGAGGTCTAGAGTAGCTACCGGTAGATATAGTACGATTGAGGGTAACTATCGGTGCCTGTCTGTTGAATTACCTGTAGAATGCTCGCGCTTGACTATGTCAGGATACATGAATTGCACTGTTCTTGCCAGCTAAAGACAAATGTGTTGTGGGTTAGACACTCACATAATACCACCAGAACATTTTCGCGGATCCTGAAGAACTGTCTGTACCCGAAGGTAAAATTCACCTACTGGTACTGGTACTAAGTTACCAGCAGGGCATACTGATTCCTGTTTCCAATCTTGCCTCCTGCTGCACCGTGTATTTAAATTGCGTCCCTGCTTGAGCAGTTTTGCAGCACCTGTCGAACTAACTTCAAGTTGACCAAGCGTGCCTTCCAGCTGCATCTCACCTTCTTCCGCAGCAATTTGATGGAATTTTGGTTTTGCGAATTTGATGATTCATATGTGCTGATTTCAGTTCCGCTCAGAATTATCATTACATGTCAAGGACGAAAGCCTCTAACCGAACTCTTATAGTTCCGAGACGTTCGTTGGTTGCATTTCATGTGTAGTTAGCTGTGCCTTCCTCAAGTTGGAGGCGCTTACACTTTTTCTGTATCAATAAAAATTGTGGTAAAACTAGGTTTTTCTTCGGGCTGTTTAGCTTTCTGCAGATGGCAGTGCTACAATACCATCGTAATTGTGCACTCAAGAGACAAACAAAACATCTTCGTATTCTTGGTGGTTGAGTCTGTAGCATTCTGTTGCGTTCCCAAGTCCCTGTTCCTCACAAATGTGGGGCATTGCCCCACCATCTGGTGGGCTTCACATGCATGCAAGACAGGGAACACAGCTAATGGGAATGCGGCGGTGATGAGCTTTCTGATTCTGGACAAACTAGGATAGGAAAGCTTCGTTGTTGAAGGAGCGGACACACACAGCACATAATTTCGATTTCTACTATTCAGGAAAGGAAAAGTGACCCATTCAGAAAGAAGAAACAAAGATGTTTGCCAAGGACGCTCTCATTCAACAACCATCGTTGCTGCAACTGCATCTTCGAAGACGAATGCACCAGCAGCGATTCCGCAGCAACGAGAATCATCATATTGCAGCGATGAACCCAGCGCAGGTTGAACGTCTAGCAGACCCACTCACTCAGTATCCACATTCTCCTGTCACTTCCACCACGTCGTCCCCGACCTTTCGGCACCATCAAGCCCAGCAACACGCAGGATCCGACCATCAACAGAATGGTGATGCTGCCAGGATGACAGCAGAGGGACCAAGACTTGTGAGCCCCCATGGCACGAGAAGAGCAAGGTCCGGCTTGCCCTTGCATGCGGACGCGAGCATGCCCCCACCCTGTATACCATCATCACTCTTCTTGCTGTCGACACCAGCACAACCAGATATCGACAATTGCGCAAGCAGAAAGAAGGCCCGTTCCGCCCTTAGCGGAAGAAGCGCCCTTATCGCCATCATTGACGAGGCCTTGCGTATCGTTTCTGACGACGAAGATGGTAATGATCTTATATTTGGAAGCGATCAAAGCTGTTAGACCAAACATCGCCACAATCTTCTGAAGGCGAGGCAAAGGTCCGGCTCTTATGTTGCTGAAGAGACGCTTTTCAGGCGACGCCTCATTTTTGTGCTAGTTATTGTCACTGTCGTAAAGTAGAATGCAATTCATCGTAATAACACGCATATTGTTCCCATCAAAACTGATGACAATCCGTCCATAGTGCGTGTGACGCTTGTTGCCAGACAGCACTTTATATCGCCCCGGTCGGCATAGGGATCAACGGGCCTCCACCAACAGCATCGAGAACGCTAAGGTCCGCGCCGCATCTATAATATCAGGGCACATGGAGTCTTCTTGCTTCCACTAGGATACGACGCAATCGGTCTGCAGACTTGCAATTGCCAGAGCCCTTTGTGTGCAATCCAAGCCAGACTTGCCACGCTGCCACGCGTTAATGACGGACTGAGGATCATTCCATTCCATAGCCAGCATGGCGTCACGAGATATTCGTTGTCCTGTAGCCGTCTCGAAGACGATGGCTATTGGGACTTGGTTGATATTTAACATGGAAAGAAGCACTGGTGTTGGCGGCAGGACTGCAAAGCCGGTGCCTTGACAAAAGATACTATCGTCTCCAGGGCCACTGGCCGATGCCCCAACAGTCACCAGAAACGTTGTCATGACGTCGTGAAAGTCTTCTGCAAGTTTCTTTCGAATCGTCAAACAATGAATAGAGTAAAAGTGGGAGGGATTTCCGTGAACGAAAAAGAAGCAAACATAACGGTGTCGATTCACGAGCTCGTCAAAAGTTGACGGCTGACTCGGATGTTGCCGGTTGAATGGTCGTTTCCGTCGACGGCGATTCTGCAGATTTGTCTGTGATTCAGCTAACAGAGTAGGATCATGTTCAAATGTCAGGATTTCCTGCGGATATTGCGAGGATATCAACCGCAGGATGCCTTTCAGGCGATGGGATGTATCCCTAGTTGCAATTGTCATCAATAGTGCTTGTACATCACCTACTCCAACCGAACCTGATGAAATGATGAGATGGACGGAGACTCGGCGAGGGTCAAAAAGACGAGGAACGTCTTCGGCCCCCAGCAAGAAGTTGTCACCACAGGTGGACTTCCAGGTGGAAGCATGTGAAAAGAGTGGCTGAGGCTGACTGGTTCGACTGCAGGATAGTGCGTACTTGCTGAGACTATGAACTACGCCGCCTTAACTATCTATCTCGTATGATACCACGAGACTCTAGACCAGTGAACTCCCCAACTACAGCAGCAGCCTGCTAGCGTAACGGACAATGGGGGCATCTTAGTTTATTTCAGTTCAGGAGCGTTGTGAGGCACAGCTCCAGCACTGTAGCAGAGTACGGCGAGAGTTCTTCGTCGCTCGCTCCACAAACTTGATTCCAAGTTTGTTTCATTGTGGTTGCTCCTTTCTTTAATTCAGGGGGGTCTTTTTCTCTTCGCTTTTTGCTTGCACAAGTCATCGACTTTCTCTGTGTTTGAATGGGACAACGTACGTTCATTCTGGACCTCTTATTCTTCTTTGTATCCTACTACTAGAATTGTGATACCTTTAGCTCTTGCTTGCTGGTCTGAGCTTTAAAGAGGAGCGTAGTAGTCTAGAATGATCTTACTCAATATCGTTATCATACCAATAGTTTCACTTTGCATCAACATGTACTGTCCACGAAGCTATCATTGAAGAAGGAACAACACATCGCCAGCCCATGATTAGGCAGACGCCCGAAACCAACTAGACCATCTTCGAAACGACTAAACAACGGTTGCGACATAATGTGGTAAAAACCCACAACCCCCATGCCAGGGAAGAATAGGTTGTTGCATCCCCCCCCCCCCCCCCCCTTCAAATCATCAAGTAGAAATCCTATGCATCGTAGCAGTGGTCATATCGGAAACTTCCATCGCCGGGTCGATGCGTGTACTCTACGAAGTTTTTTCTCCCACCCGAACGCAGCAGGTGCCAATGGCAGAACAAAATGCTAGTTGCTTTCTGCAGACCGTCCTCGCTGGTCACTGGACTGTCCGTATTCCCATTCCCGCCTAGATATAAACCGATGAAACCATGTTAGCATCGACGAGCAAAATTGCAAAGAATCTTGGAAAACCAGCGATCGTTTACGTACCGACAAATCGGGCAAGTTTGTCTTGACGAGTTCAACCATGTAGCGACGCACTGCAAGTGAAAGGCATGCCCACACTTTCCAAAGACAACGGGACATTCGTCTCCTGGGTATTTGATACCAGGAGCCACGCCTTCAAAAGCAGACTGGCAAATTCCGCACACTTCGTCGTCACTACCGGCATTCCAGGTCCACCTTGCCACTCCGTGAAAAGACTTGATGCGAACTTTGAGGCGCGACGTTTTGGTAACGGCTAGGTTGGCGTCGCGGTCTGTGGACGGGATCACAGCAGTGTCACTTGCTCGTTTCCGGGAGCTCATGACAGTATAGGCTGATTTAAAAGGCTGTCGCTATTGGCACAATGAAATCTGTAAGGAGGGCCGTTTGGGTCTGAGCACGAGATGTTTAACTCTCTCTCGCTGCCGCTGTCATTGTTGCTTGCTGCTTTTTGAGAGCAGGGCGCGGCGATTGGATCCTTGTTGATCGTCTGAGTCAAAAAATGACGGTCCTTCCTGCGTCAGTGGGTCATCAAACAAAAGACCCATTAAGGCCTATCCTAGGTCTTTTTCTGCTTTCTGTCTGTCTGTCTGTGCGTGTGTATGACGTACTACGAGCGAGCGAGGAAGTGCGATCTATTGAAGCTCGGGAATGCTTCGTGATTTGACTAAGGATCTCCTCCAATCAAAACTCAACAGTGGCGTCATTCGTCACACGTTTCTGCAATCCGACAACCGCCTTTCTCTAGAAACATCGACGTAGTGCTCATCAAAGTTGGGATTCTCAAAGGAAAGTCCTTGTTGCTGTACTAACCCTTTTCGGAAACCTTTTGCATCCAATCCTTCGTGAGAAAAGATCCATAAATTATGGCTCGTAAGATACCTGAAGCAATGCCTCCTCCAGCCGACCCAACCGCTTGGATTCTTGACAATGGATTCGCGGAGTTTGTTTTGATGCATACCAATGAGATCGTGAGTGACAACGTGTCGGAGACTGAAACGATAGTGTGACGGTCATGTTGGATTTTATTTCTCATCTCATTTCGTTCGACGTTTCAGAAATACATGGTTATGCTTGGCTACACCTTCTTGCATGGTAAGTTCTTCTGATGGGGTACCTGAATGTTGTTGTCAAATGAAACAAATTTTGCTGACACGCCCCGATTTGGATTTGAATTATCAAGGCTGCAAGGTGTTCAAGACCATCGATAAGAAGGCTCCATTTTCTTACAAGTTTGTCAGCATGATCTTGGCCTGCACGGGAGGTGGTATCATGGTTCCCATTTTCATTAACGGAATCCCCGTTCCGCTCGCCCAAGATGCCTACCCAATTGCGATTTTTACGTCGTTCTTGCTTCATACCTACTTCCCGATTCTCCGTGAAGTCTTGGAACTTTCTCCCGTTTTCAAGGTACGTTTTTGAAATAACGGCGGTCTTTTACACAGGACGCCTACGGCACGCTTACTATTTTTCTTTAATCTTTTCAAGGCTGCCGTCGTGTTCTTGTATGAAACCATGCGTGCCTTTGTTGTTACCAAGTTGACAGGAGCAGCCGCAGCGGCCATTGTTGCTAGTGACTTTTCGTTCCCCATCTTTGGTCCCATTTTCTGCGGTACCATCGGTGGCTGTGGAGGCGCCTTTTTGCCAATGAGCAAGGGTTTGGACCCCCTCAAGGATGGTTTACAACCTCCCATGCTTTCCGCCTTTATTGCGGCCACCTTTTTCCATTTGGTGACAACTTTGGCTACGGATGTTACATATGTCGAGAAGAAGGCTAAAGTCGCCGTGGCGTTGTTCTTTATCACTTACGGCATGTACACCAACGGAGTTTTCGATTCGTTCATGGCGCCGGCAAAAAAGGAAGAACCAAAAGTCGTCGACAAGAAAAAGAAGCAAAAGTAAGCACGAAGAATCGGTGGAAAATATTGCTTCGTAAGAAGGCGAAACAGGATCAAAGGGAATGGCAGAGACGAAATCAGCAGCAGACGGTGGCGGAGGAAAGAGAGCAGTAATTATTTGTTTTGATACAAGAGAGATATCGGGCCGCGATGGGAATGCTACGCCTCGGATATATTCTCTACAGTAGTTTTTTATTTAGTGATCAGGATAGTTGTTCGTGCCGAAAGGCTAGGTCCGTACCACGATTTATAGCTGTAAATTAACTGGAAATGGAGTACTACTGTAGCATAGTGTTGCTACTAGCGAGAGTTCTGATGCCAAGTGGCTACAGATTGGCTTTACTTGGATTTATGATAGTTTATTCATTGAATGGACACACCTCTATGCGTGGCTACCCCAAGAGCGTAAGTTATAGACCAGCGTCCAATGTGAAGTTATGGGTGCTCCGCGACTACATAATACAGTCGGCCACCATTCTGGACACCGTCGCGTCGTCACTTCGGACGGCAATCTTGAGGATAACTCCAGTAGCACCTTGCATGGCGATTTGTGCCCTCGCCAAGACCTGTTGCCCGCCGACAAACACACCGCTCAAGTGAAGCATGTGTGGCTTTCCGTCTGCTTTTGGGGTACCCGTGCCGTCGCAAGGCTGCATTCCCAGGAAATCAACAATGGCAGCGACGGCATCTTCCATCTTCTTGAATTGAAGAGCGAATTTCTCCAAAACTTCATTGTCGTTTCCGACATTCTCCCACGCCTTTCGGAAGTCGGCCACTGTGACCTTGGCCATGAAATCCGAAGTGGAAATTCGAAGATCCTCCAAGGGGTACTCTTCTTCGAAGGTATCACCTTCCTCTTCGCCGGTGGCAGGGTCAACTTGGACCACCGTGAACCGCAGTTCACAGGTGAATGTGGTGGGGACCAGAGCAGCCTCTGTGTTGCGTTCAAGGACAGTAAAACAATTCTTACTGTCGCCATATTTGATGTGGTTGCTGGCGATTTCACCAGAAGCCGTAAAGATTTCGGACTCGCTGTCGTCAATCAGAACAGTGACGTTGTCAAGCCGTTGGTTCTCGATAGTGTTTTGGACCGAAAATTGCAGTACAACGTGATTCGCAAAGATATGTTTGGTACATTGCACGACATATTCTGTTTCGGATTCTGTAAGCATGACGGGGGCACAAGATCGGAAGGCCCGACCCAAAGACGCCAACTCGGGAATAGCATACACCACAGCAGCAGGGTCGACCACTTCCTTTTTCTTTGGCGCCGCAGGTTCCATGATTCCATTCGTCTCCTCGATGTCCACTTCGCCCGACGCAGCGGCAATTTCGTCCGGGGTATCTTCGACTATCGGCAAGGATCCAAAGGTGATCGGGTCGGGGCTGTCCATAGTAATCGGAGTCTGCATGTAGGCCTTCATACTTCGCTCAAGTTTGTCAAACGACATGGGCATACTTTCGAGCAATACGTACGCAGCAGTGTCGCCAGCTACAGGAGTATCTGGTGGGATATCTTCGGCCTCTGCATCTTCTGGTGGAGGAATGTAAGGATTCTTCTCCATGGCATCCTCCAATACGGCAACTGCAATAGCAGCACGATCTCTCGTCTCGTCGTCTTCGTCCATCAAACTACGCTTCAACAGGGTCATGATAGAGGAGCGGAGAGAAGGGCACTGAGCCGCGAACTTGGACAATGCTGAGACGGCTGCTGCGCGGACAGCCGAGTTCTCCAAAATAACTCGGTTGTAAATGAATCGAATGTAACGAGCCGGGGCGGTGGTCGTAGGACCAAGCTCGCCAAGCAGGTGAAGAATCTGGGTCGAAAGCTGAGTAAATTCACAATCTTCAATGAATTCACACAAATGGAGCAGGGAGCTCTCGGTAGTCTCGGGCACAGTTCGAATCAAGGAGATGATGCTTGCCACGATACTCTTCTTGAACTCGAAGCCTCCCTCTTCCCTGAGGAAATTGGACAGGAAACCCACCAATACACGATGTTTGGAAGGATACGTCAAACACAATTTCTGCAGACTACGAACCACCGTAATCTTGAACTCATCGGCGATTTCGGTCAGGAAGGCCGAAATTTGCTTCAACAAGCGGTCGATCGAGTTTTCACTTCCCGTCTTGAGAAGAGTGGTAATTGCCAAGGTGGCAATGGAGCGGTTGGAGTCTCCAATCAAGGCCTCGAGATCTTCGTTGCACTTTGACACGACGCGCGGGTGAGCATTGGCGACTTGTGCCAAGGTGCGCATGGCTGCGTAACGAGTGGCCGGCTTGGGAGAGCTCAAGAAGAGCTGAAGGACAGAAATGGCAGGACTCAAGTCTTGAGGTTCCAGTCCGCTGAGGTTGCAGATCGACCGAGCGGCCTCGTAAACGACAAGCTCAGACTTGTGTCGGAGACTGGCTTCGAGGAATCGGTAGCCCTGCTTTGCAGCCTCGGATCCTGAAGAGCTCAGGGAACGACCATCAGCAGCTTCATCGTTGAGAAGCTTAGCCGTATAACGAACCAACAAGACCAGGGCCAGAGGGGAGCGCAGTGTATTGCGGGTGCTGAACTGCTGAACAAGTTTGGAAACCCCAAGTCGATCGTGCGACTTGATTTGATAGAGCAACTGCATGGCGTGAAACTGCACAATCTCGTTTGGAGACGAGCAAGCTTCTTGCGTTTCGCTAATCCACCTTCGGACGACCGCGGCACATTCCGGCGAAGACTTGAACAAATGAACCGCCGACACCAAAGCTGAACTGGCAACCTGCCCCGAGGAATCCACAATGGCTTGCTTAACGTAGCGTTCAATGGCTCCAAGCATGGCAGCATCCACAATACGGACAAGCACACGAAGAGCGTTACCTCGGTACAGGTCTACATCACAAGTCATGTCTTTCGTCAAACAGGAAGTGACAATGATCACATCATCAGGATTGCAAGTCTCGGCGACATCCTTGATGAATAAATACACCATCCTCCGGAGAGAGGCATCGTCACTCATAAAGAGCTTGGTAACACCAAAGAAGACATCCGTTGCCTCTACCGAAGTCATGTACTGTCCAGTGTTTTGCAGGTGCAAAAGCTGGGCAATCACTGTGCAGCATTTGCGAGGATTCTCACGGACCGCCGTTGGATCATGAAAGATTCTGGATACAAATGATGCGCTGGTTAGGAATCGACGGAACCTAATGCAACCTCGATAACAATAATAACACGACGAATGCCCTACCTGGCCTCCTGAAGTACCGCTGCCTTCTCTAGATGAGCATATGGGGAGACGTATTGCTCATCCTCTTCCACTTTAAACTTCTCGGCTAGTTCCTGGACTTCCCGCATCATCGATGCCATGCCCATGGGCCCATTTTCACCCTGTCCCTCCTGCATGATTCAAATATGAAGAGAAGATCAGGCAATGACCTTTGTCGAGGCTACTTTCTCAATGCGAGTTACCCTCCACAATGTCATCGGCGGGCACCGCCATCGTGCAAGGACATTGCGGCTGATGACCGGCGCCGATGGCGTTCCGCCGACCGCTGGTCTGTAGAACTCTACGTGATTTCAGTACTTTCACTGCAGGCCAGATTTGCAACAATGCCGCGCACCCTGGACTGGATGTCGAAGGGATGATCTTGAGTCACGAGTTATCTATGATGGTAGAGATGGTAGGTGCATAAGCATTTTCATTATACGAAATCTTTTGTTGGCTGCACATGCAGTCACGCTCGCGCACATGAGGTTTCGTTGCCATCACGATCATCACATCGGCCGTCGTGCTCATCATTATGACAGGAGCCAAGAAGTAGAAAACGACCATCAATCCAAGTGAAACTCAGGGATGATGCTAACCAAACAGCACATTCAGACAGGTGCCGGAAACTGATCAGAATGTTGAAGTGGCGATGGGAAGAACACGGATATGGAACGCAAAGATTCCGGCGTCTCATTTCGATCTTCGTCGGAGTAGCGGTGTCAAGCTGGATTTTCTGTCGACAAGGAAAGATCACAGCTGGTAGGAAGTCGAATTCGGTGGATATTGCAAAATGCGACTTGATCCCGTATGATTTGACCGTGGAGCACTTATCCTCGTCGCGTCGCCCTGAGGATCAGGTGACGATCGATCCTGAATCAGCACGCGCTCCCCGATTCTCCTTCAAGGCAGCTAGCAAGACCACCCCGTCGCCTGAAGCGATTGCGAGCCACATTCAGGTCATTCGGCCAAGCAAATGTAGGGATTGTGGAAAGACAGAGGAAATCGTCTGGGACTCGGATTGGGTTCGGGCCGGGAGAAGCAACGGCTTGGACATTACACGAGATCAACAGTTGGATGGTTTGGTGCCTATGGAACGACTGATCTGGAGAGCTCGATTTGGAATCTCTGGCTCTTACAATGCCGAAGACCTTGTTCCTTGTCCTTGGAGTCACTTTGAGTCATTTCTGGTAGGGCCTTCTAAGGAACGATGGGATCAGGCCGACTGGATTTGCGCCACGAATCGGGTCGAGTCAGAGTGCGATTTCTACGACACTGAGGGGAAGGCAACAGCACCAATCTTTCGAACGGAATTCGATCTTTCCATTCAAGGCAATGAATCACAGGATCTTGCAGGTGGTATAGCATCAGCGACACTATTTGTCTCTGGCCTGGGACACTACGAGGCATGGATGAATGGCGTCCATATTAACCACGATCGGTTTCTTGATCCTGCTCCTACAAGCTACGACAAAAGAATCTACTACAACTCTTTCGACGTTACCGATACGGTTAGGGAGAGCAATAGTAGACGCCAGGTATTGGGGTTTGTTGTCGGCAATGGCTGGTTCAACCCCATGCCCATGAAATTTTGGGGGGCTCGAAATCTACGCGAGTACCTCACCGTGGGCACGCCACGAGTCCGCTGTGTTCTTGTTGTAGAATACATCGACGAGAATCTCGAACAACTCGTCATTACAACAACGACAGCATCAAGGAGCAGTCTGTCATTGTGGACTGCAGCTGATTCGGCCTTGCTCCGCAATGACTTGTACCTTGGAAATGTCGTCGATTTGGATCGATTGCATTCTCTAGAAGGATGGTCCAAATCTGATTTTGACAACCCCCTGATTCAGTGGCAACAAGCACAAGAATGTCCCGCGTCTTCAAAGGGACTCGCTCATGCTTCTGCCTTCGAGCCGCAGCCGATACCACCCATCCGCTCGCGGACGCCGCACCGACTCCATCCTAGGTCGAGAACTTCTCTGGGTGATGAATTGGTGTTGGATATGGGTCTCAATACGGCGGCTGCTGTGAGAGTCAACGTCGTGGTTCCGCATGAGTGGGTTTGCAGCGCACAACAAATTGAACTAAAGTTTGGAGAATTGCTCTTTCCGAATGGGACAGTCAATGTGGAAACTTCCATAGCGTAAGGATCTCGTTGGTGATACGTGTGTTCAAATTAATCATTGATCTTTGTTTTCACAACATGTGTCCAAATACAGGGGGCAGATTAAGGAGGAAGGATGCTGCGGCCCGTGTGCTCCAGCTGCGGCATATCAACGTCTCATTCTGCGAACGTCCCGTTCTGCCCAGTACACGACACAATTTTCATGGCATGGCTTCCGCTATGTCCAAATTGGCTCACTTCCACCCGGCTGGGAAATAAATGTGGCTGCGATTCCCTTAATGACCGATCTGCGATGGACTTCTTTCTTTGAATCGTCGAATGCTCTCTTGAATGACATCTTCAGACTCTGCCAAAACACGCATGCATCCAACATGATGGGTATCCAATCCGACTGCCCGCACCGTGAACGTTTTGGGTACACTGGTGACGCCTTAGCAACACTTCCGACGTCTTTGACACTTTTTGACGGCTCCGCTTTTTACGAGAAGAGGCTATACGATGTCCACGACTCGCTTCGCGTCAATGGAGGAGTTACGGTAAGGTCTGGGCGATCTGAGTGTTTGTTCCTTACTGTGCATTTGTCTTACTTTACAATGAGTCATCCAGGAAACAGCTCCATATGTGGGAATCGCAACCAGTGGTCTGGGAGATGGCTCCGGACCGATCGGATGGCAGAGCTTCTTTCCCAACGTGCAGTTGGCTCTGCGTCGCTACTTTGGAAACACAAGGGCTTCTCTGGACATGCTACGTGATACAAGACGATGGGTACAGTTGGTAATCAACCATACCTACGAGGTCGAGCGTGGCCTCGGTGACTGGTGTGCCTTAGACAAGGTTCCGGTTGCAATCTCAGGCCGCATTTTTCTCGTGGAAGCATTGCGAGCGTGGATCTTGCTAGCTGATTCCGACGACGAGAAAGTTGCGACAAGAGAAAGGTTGCAGCAGGAACTGGTAGCATTTGATAGCCGTTTTGTGTCAGAGTCCAATGGTGACATCTCGATCAATGGATCCCATGCCACCCAAGCCGGCCAAGCTCTGGCTCTGTACTACGACATGATTGCGGAAACGAGGCTGCCTCTTGTTGTCGAGAGCTTTGTTAGAGCAGTTGAGAGGAGTGATCGTCATATTACAGCTGGGATGTTTGGGGTTCTACCATTGTTTGAAGCTTTGACAATGATCAATAGGACAGATTTGGCATGGCACATTGCCATGCAGAGATCATACCCATCATACGGCTACATGCTCGACAATAACGCCACGACAATTTGGGAGAGCTGGGCCTTCTCTGACAGCAGGTATTCTCACAATCATCCTATGTTCAGCGGGGTTGCTTCTTGGATGACGTCACATATTGGAGGCATTCAAGTAGCCCATGATGCTATTGGGTCAGATCGTCTCATATTTGCTCCAAAACCTCCTGTGACTTCTGGCCTTCGATATGCACGAACTATTTTGGACACGGCAAGAGGAAGGGCGTCTTGCGAGTGGCGATGTCAGATGGACGGGACTGTGGCTGTTGACATCGTTTGCCCAGTCCATACGCGCGGTTTAGTCATTCTTCCAGACGGATCCGATCCGATTTCGGTTCGAGGTGGAAAATATCATTTCAAAGCATCGGCGCCTGCTTGCCAAGCCGAGGTGTCTATTTTCTGAATCTGACGATCCATCAACAATCCCTTGTATGATTGAAAATATGACGCTATTTTACCCTGGCTTGGCTCTATCATATCATGCGCTCTTTGAAAGCTTTCGTTGAGAATGCCCTTGATCCCGAGGGCGCTCGTCTTGATCCTCCTTTTGGTGTAGTTCCTTTCCTAGACCACAACATTACCAACGCACGGTCCAATGTTCAACGAGTCAAGGAGTCCGATTGGAGAGAGCGCCAGTTGACCAACATTTGTGGCTAGGGCTCGAAGCGTGAAAAAGGTTGGCTCCCCCAATGGAACTGCTGGAAGCTCGATATCCACGACCTCCCACCCCCCATCATCCCGAGCAAACATAGTATTATCTCCAAAACCTTCTACGTCGATAGAATCTATGGTTTTGTCGAACAGGAGTTCCCCGTCGCCCCCCACTTGGATCTGTACGGTGAAGAAGTCATTGCGGCCAGACGCGCTGGGAGGTTGAACAGTCTCCGTGCTGATGAACCTCATGGCGAAAGTAAAGCAGAACTTGATGTCCGTTTTACAAACAGACTTGTCCACGCCTGGTATACGAAAGTCGTCTCGAGAAAGAGAATTAGGAGGCGTCGAGCCAAGCAGGGTACCCAATCCCTCGATGGACGCATAGCCAGTTCCTTCGTGCGCCAAGCAACTGTTGAAGACTTCGCATCTTGGGCGTCTGTCTTTCTTCTGACGAACTGCAACGTTGTTCGAAACTGTCCACTCGGCAAGCCCAATCCCGGAGTCTTCAAAGTCGAAGTTCGCCAAATTCAACGGTGGCAACGGATATCCGAACACCTTGCTCTTGATCTCAGCGGAACTGTTGATGTTCAATTCCGGTGCGAAAGATGCCCAAAAGTTAACTTTCTTCGGGTAGCATCCAGTATAGTATGGCAAGATTTCTTGAAAGCCTCCGTTTTCTTGGCAAGTTTCACCTGCGGCCCACTCTTCGAATATACCGCCAGACGCACAGACATCGATCCCATCGTCGTCAGAGGTGCTCAGAGATTCAGCATCGTCAGAGGTGCTCAGAGATTTAGCATCGTCAGAGCTGCTCAGAGATTCAGCATCGTCCGAGGTGCTCAGAGATTTAGCATCGTCAGAGCTGCTCAGAGATTCAGCATCGTCAGAGCTGCTCAGAGATTCAGCATCGTCAGAGCTGCTCAGAGATTCAGCATCGTCAGAGCTGCTCAGAGATTTAGCATCGTCCTCGGAGCTCCTCTTGGGAGATTCTTCATAAGAAGGCAGTCTTGAAGGAGGACAATAGAGCAGCTCGGTCGAATCTTTACAGCGTACTGCAAGAGCCAAAGTGGTAGAACGGCCGCAAATCTTGGGTTGCTTGCGAGACCCTTTCAAGGAGCCAGGCTTGCCGATGGTAGCTCGAGGATGGGCAACCAAAAACACCAGCAAGAGAAAGGAAAAATAAAGTTTCATTATAACAGCAGTGGCAAAGTCAGATGAGAAGGTTCGGTTATTAACTTGCCAAACCGGTGCCTTTTTGTTTCTTCTACCCGCAAAAAAATGGTTTGAGTATTTGAGAAGCTTGGGTTTGCTTAACTCGTCGTCGTATCTTTTCGCTATCTCGTCAAGTAGGTTCTGTTCGTAAGAAGAGTGAACGGCTCGCCCGGATACGGTCATCTGGCAAGCAATGGTCTTTGTTTTCTTGGCCCCGCAAAATCAGTAGCGAAGATTGTGAGAAGCTTTGGTTTCTTCCCTCGTATCTTTTCGCTATCTCCGGTAGGTTTCGGTCGTACCGCTCTACCTATCGGCATCGATTCTTGAGAAGCTTTAGATGACCGCATGCCTTGTGGTGCCATTGGCTCGGCCACATCAATGTGACAAAACTAATTAACGAATGAAATAAATTTAGCCTTCTGACGAACGTGGTCGTGCGAGTGCATAATCGGCGCCACGCGTCTCCACCGGAACGGCGACGTCATTCATTCCAAGATCTATGACTCGATCGACTTCTTCTTTGCGATCCTTTTTTGGGAGGGCAAAATGGATGCATCTCACCACAGATTCCACCATGCTGCTGCCCCCCGTCATGAGAGGGAAACGCAGCTACGTTTGCTACAAGCTTCGAAGTTGGTGCAAATGCTAAGCAGCTCCACTATGTTCTCATGATCAGTTTGTCGAGATTACTACAACTATTTTTTCTTTTGGAATTCTCCTTGCTTTCCTATTCCTTCTCCATGACGACTTCCACTTCGTCATCTTCCGATACCGACATGAGATTTGGCAAATTTCTGATCCCCTCCCCGCACATTTTCTATCGAACCACGCGGTCTGTGGCCTTTGTCAATCTCCGACCCATTGTTCCTGGTCATGTCTTGGTCATGCCTCATCGCATCGTTGCCACTATGGAAGAATTGTCCGAAGACGAATACGTGGATATGTGGAAGTCGGTGCGAGTCGTACAGCGTGTCTTGAAACGACAGTACCCGGAAACCACAGCCTTTAATGTAGCGGTACAAGATGGACGAGCCGCAGGGCAATCGGTTCCACATGTCCACGTTCACATTTTGCCACGCCAGGGAGGAGATTTTGAGCGTAACGATGATGTCTATGAAGAATTGGAACAGTGGGCACCACGAGATGAATTGCGAGAGAGTAAAATGAAAGGTAGCATAGATGTTCCGGACGATGCAGATCGAGTCGATCGAACGGATGAAATGATGGCAGATGAAGCGGCGATGTATCGCAAAGCATTGGAAGCGGAGGGGGGTTCCAATCTATAGTAGATGCCAATCTGCTGTAGGTGTCGGTTCTAGGATTTTAGTAGTAGAATGATACATGGGACAAAATCTAGGTAGGTAGACAAAAACTATTTTGTTATTGCTGATGTTGAAACCATATCAGAAGGGTCAGCCCCACAATGGATCGTACCAACTTGTTGTATTCCGGAGTAGGCGGCAGTTCCTTATTTTTGGATTCCAAGCTATACCATGTTCCACCGACTGCCACGAGTGCTAGTCCCGCCAATGTCGCTGGATTCAAGCCTTCCCGAAACCACAACATGGCCATGCAAATGGCAAAGACACGCTTACCAGCATTTAACAAGGAGTGTGTCAATGCCGAACAAAATCCCAGTGTAATCATGGAAAATACATTGTAGAGTGGATGCCAAAGTAACACTTGGAAATTGCAGGGAACAAAGTAGGGGTTCACAATCAAGTATAGCACCACAGCAAACGCCCCCGTCCAAATTCCACTAAAAAACGAAAGTTGCGTAAATTGAACGACACTCTTGTCGAGTTTGCTCCACTGTCCTTCTTGATGCGTGTGATGATGCTTTCGTTGCAATACATTGCGACTACTCAGCGTCAATCCACTCAAAATAGCAAACGTAATCGACAATGGATGTGGCGGTGTGGACTGTAGTTTCAACAAGGACATGGCCGCACCGACCACAAGCATCATGGCACTGACAATTCCCATGCTGCATTTTCCTTCTTGAAAGAGCAATTGCGATAATAACAAGGTTTCAAATGGCTCCAATAGTTTGATAACTTGCACCAAGGATGCCTTGCCATACATGAATCCTAAATTAGTAGCAATCGATCCCAAGGCATGCAATCCACTTAGGGGCAACCAGTGCGTTCCCATGATTTGTTGCCAGGTAATGGAAGAATTCATTCCCAATAACATGAGTCGTCCCAGCAAGGCTCCAAACAAAAGTTGCAAGCACGTCACAACTGCCGTCAAGGCTGCGGTCGAGAAGAAGCGAATGTAGGCGGACGATAATATGGACGGATCATGCACTTGACCCGCATAGAATTGCATCGAAATCCCATTGAGTCCGTTCGTCCAATACCAGGCCATAATGTTGGACAATTGAAACAACAAAATCACCATGGGGGAGTGAAGAATCTTTTGTATGGGGGCCGCTGTTGCTGCTGTCTTGTCCACATCGTCAAGGTCCTCGCTACGTTTTGTTTCCAGTGCTGGATAGTGATGATAAGTGGGGGTCAAGGGGATGGTCTCGGTAATGCCGTCGTCGGCATCGGCATCGTCGCCTGGTTGTTCGACATCCTCGACTTCCTGTGTCGTGACAATGGTTTCGGCATGCTTTCGGGCCACCATGGTGGAAGTGCGTGCAAAAAATGTATCTATCTTCTTCGTGGCGACGAGGAAATAGGTTAGGTTGCCATGTGGTTTATGTGTGCAACGTTGCGACAGAGACGAGAAGAAGAAGTTGCGCAACTTCGGAAGGAAGCAAGCACGAGCCTTTTTTGTGCGGTTGCCGAGCGTCATCGCAAATTTCCCCCTTTTATGAATTTGTGGGAATGAGTGGGGATTTTATCCCCCAAATAATAACAAAGGAAGTAGTCGGAGTGGTCCTTTTGAAATTTCTTGGCGGGAACAATGGCGAGCCCGGCCGCCTCGTTCTACAAGATCACATCTGCAATTGTCCGCCCCGGCGCGCAACAGTAGTCCGGCTGCACGTTTTCGGCACAGCGTGATCCTCGAGCATTTTGCTCCAATCATTTTTTCCCCGAAGGTTCCCTTTCGGGACCTCGTCGCTCTTTCTTTGCATTCTTTGTGGGGAAGAAGATTTTCTCGACGACGACAAGGCTTCTCGTTGTCTTGCACTCTCATACAAAAAAGGAAAGGATCCAAATCATCACCACACCACAACAGCGTTTATCATCTGCTATAGCTCAAGCAAGTTGCTTTAATCATCATCATTATCATTGAGTGAAAGAGGGAATATAAATAACAAGGGAAGAAGAAAGTACCGTTTAACAATGAGGCTCCACACATCCTTCAGCATGTTGATGGCGGTATTGACAATCTCGTCTTGTACCGCCCTCATGGTTCCATCGCGCCAAACGACGACAAGATTGCCCTCGTGGCAACTTGGCAGCACTAGTAGCAGCAGTGACGCCAAAACGACAGTTGATGATATCAAAGCCGACATTGCTCGCATGCGACAAGAAGCCCTGCAGCGTTTAGAATCACTCAATGAACAAATGAGTCAAGCCGAAGTCGCTTGGAAAGATCAAAAAGAAACCGAACAACAAACAACTGCCTTGTTGTCATTACTAAATGCTACTGTCGACGCGACCGACAATACTAACAATCTCCCCACAATTCGGCCTGCTCCTCATGCCGAAGATATTTATGCATTTGATGAAGAAGCCGAAAGTATAGCTCTCCTCAAGGCTCGCATGGAACGTGATACCATGCATTTTGTAGAACCCGATGTTCTGGAGGCTTTTCCAGAACCCGCCAAAATGTCCAAAGAGTCGCCCGTGTCACCGAAATTACTGGATGAGACGCGATGGAGACTCATGTTAAATGTGGGCCGTGAGACGGGAACGTGGATGCCCAAGACGTGGGGTGCCTCGGGGGAACGATTGCGAATGCATTTGGAGCTAGAATTTACATCCGATCAATTGTACGAACGAGAAGAATTCTTAAATGGCGTCTCAGGCGCTAAGGTTCTCAAGGTAGTGCATGCCCAGGGCGAACTCGCACCGAGTATGCAAGAAGGAGGACGGACTGTTCGTTTGGGACCAATGGGGGGATGGAGAGTGGCTCCACATGAAGGGCCCTTGGGAACGAGTGTATTGAGATTTTATTTTGATCTGGAAGAAGAAGTCAGACATAAGGGGAGTGACGTGTATTGTCCATTGGGACGTATCTATTGTACGTGTGGATACTTTCCCATGGCGGACCGGCATCAACCAGATCATGTGTCGGAACGAGATGCCATTAAAGAGGAAATGCGTCGATTAGAAGCACAATATGAAGCCCTGGCGGTAGAACAAGAAGTGGATATGGATTTGGTCAGTTGGACCAAATTCCAACGATCCAAACGAATGATGGATCTACGAATGCGGGCTACCAAACTCAATACAAAAATGCATGAAGCGCAAATCCGAGAGCCGGATAAGTCCCTCTTGAGGTTGTCGCAAGATCAAGAAGTTGGATTGACACGAGAAGGAGGTGTCTGTTGCAAGGTCCACAAGGGATTAGCTATTGAATATCACATTTTGGGAAAATTCGAAATTGCGTCCATGACGAATCGCGAGCACAAGGATTACCGAGATTTGTTGCCATAATGACTATGATAGGAACGAACGAAAATTAATAATGGCCAACAAACTACCAAGCATCACCGTTTTAAGCATTATGTTAGACAACTCGAGTGCCGGCCCATGGTTGCTGGCAGAGGACGCAAGCATTCTTGCCACTACTGCGAAACCATTGCGTGAGACAATCAAAGTGGAAGCGATTTTGGCAAGTCTTGCATTCCATTTCCGGGAGCTTGTGAGTCTTAATATGGACGACGGAATAGCAGACGGGACAAGGCTCGATCCCTTCAAACTCCTTATCGACATTTTCTTTCCAGAGCAAGAGGGCGTCTGTCAACGTCCCTCCTTGATTGTTAAGCATTTGCGTGATTTGCAAGGACCAGAACTTCCAGCGCTTTTCGGGGACTCCAAAGGTCTTGGAACAGTCCACTTCGGCTCTTCGAAACGGAAATGATGGAGGTAACTTAATGGCAACGGCCAGCGTAAAGTCGTCTTGAGCGTACAATGCAGTCACTTCGCGGCTAATGACGCTGCCCTTGACTGTCATTTCACCAAAGGATGAAGCAGCCTTGATTCGTTGAAGTTCTCGCCGCAAGAGCTCGGGAGCCACACTGGACTCGACAAAGTCACGCACGGGGTCACGAAAGTAGCTAGGACACGACATTTCCCACCAGTTCTTGGACAAGGTCGGGAATAGCTCCACCGTTCGGAACATTACTGTCGCCGCCAACTTTGGCAGCTCCATGGGGCTGCCACTAGAAAATTGAGCATCGACTTGTGCCATGGTCTCAAACTTTACCTTGCGGTCCGTGCCAACATTGGCATACGAAGTTGCAAGATTGAGAATAGATTCCACGGCTCCGCATCTTTTTGTGTACGATGCCAAAGCAGTTCGATTCATCGAATCTTTGCCGCCGGCAACTTCCACGACACGCAGAAATGCCAGCCAAGAAGAAAGTCGCCCAAAGGCATCATTTTCATTGACGTGATAGTCTTTGTCGTTCGCTTCTTGCCATGATTCCACTTCATTCATGAGAGTCTGTGGTACCCATTGACAGACTAATTCGACATCTTCCTCTAGCTCTTCGGCTTCTTCGGGGACAAGATTTGCAGACCACGTCTTGAGCCGTTTCGCAGTCGCCTTATTCATGGCATTACCGGGGGAACTGTCATGGAGTGGTCTTCCGAGTTTGGCGTAAGCTTCAAGGAAGCGAAGGGCGAGCCATCGCTTGCTATCCACAAACAATACCTTGCCCAACGAATCTGCGTGCTTGCGGCCCGCCAATCCAGCTAGACGCGACTTCTTGGTCAAAACTTCCTCAAACACCTCCTTGCAAATCGACAAGCCGAGCCATTGAGCACTTTCTTTGTTTTCCCAACGCGCAGCAAAGGCTCCCACCAGTGCCACCACTGCATCCTGTTCGGAGCTCGCTTCCTCTTCACCGCGACCATTTTCGATGGCTCGTAAAGCAATGTAGTCGTCTTGGCCAAAGCCCTCCCCGTTGGAAGCCTCCAGCAGGACCTTATCGACCAAATCATACAACATCCCTTGGGCACTCACTACCTTTTCAGAGTGTTTCAATGCTGGCAGTGAAACGGTCAGCACTACAATTGTTGAGCGCATGATATCCAAAGAAGGTGATCTTAACCAAGCAATCTCCTCGTCGTAAAGCAGGCGTAACAGAGAATCGACCGTAGGCTCTGGATCAAAGCCAAGAAAAGTCGAGTTCCAGGGAGAGACGGGAGTATTGCAACCATATCCCAAAGCCAAAGCCAATGACCAAAGTCCACTAATTGGGAAATCTTCAGGAGATGAAGTGCCATCAAGTTTCGCAAGAAGCTCTGTTTGTAGGGCGAGAAGTTTTTGAAAGATCGTGTAGTGGGTACTTCCAATGCCCCGCGTCCCAAAAAGTCCTAACTGAGCAATAAGAATATTTAGAATCTCAAACTCGTATCGTTTCCAAGAATCCCATCCAGTCTGAACGAGATCTTTCATGAGACACTCAGTCATGTTCTGTCTTCGTTTTGACCCTTGAACGTCCACCTGGTCCACCGAAACCAAACTTATAGTTGCTTCATCCAATGTAGTCGGACTAGAGCGCAAACGCTCCCTGACCGTCTGTCGTTCTTGTGCCTTACCGTCGTTCGTTACCTTGATGGTGTAGTAGACTTCGCTGGGAATATCCTTATGAATCTTGACGATTGTAACTTCTTCGCGTTGGTGCGGCTTTTCGGTGTCGGGAATGTACCATACCGAGTCACCTTCTCGAATTTCGTCGGCTGATAGAATGTCCTTGCCATTAGTCATCGCTGGTCGTAAGCCGGCAAATCCCAATGATACCAGCTGCGACAACACTGCAACACCACGGCAGGAAACGTCGTCATCACCGACTACCAACAGCGACGCCACCATCGGGAGGAATGATATTATCCATCGATTGATGCGCTCGTTAGGAATAGATTCTCCACCCAGTTTGGAAAGCAAGGTGAAAGAGTTGTCACGCCGTCTTTGAGCCCCGTCGGACTGCAATAGATCCGTTGCGCCGTCCGACAGATGCAAAAGAATACGCATCAAGAGCTGGTCGGGATCGGAAGCGGTCGCCGAATTGTCGAAGAGACTCCAACGATACTCAAAAGATTTTTCGTCCGTTGTATCGAGCAATTCCATAACATTCATTAGACTGGCGGAAGCAAAGCCCTTTCGCGTCACGGAATGTTCCCATATTCTAGGTTCTGCTAATCCAAGGAGTTCCAACGACGGCCGGGGAACCTCACCATTCGGTGGCGCATCATCCTGACACAGTTGGAATAATCGAACAGCCCGTTCGGACCACTGAAGGGAAATTTCTGAATCCACTCTGGCTTCCGACGAAGCTTGTCGTAGCGTAGCTTGTAGTTCAGAAGACGCAGCCTTGGCAACCAAAGCTCGAATAGATTCGTTCTTGGTGATCCATGGGAGCACCGTATCTGTCCACAAATCTTCTCCCTGTCGCCACGCCTGGATCAATATCCGCCGCATGTCGGACGATTCGTCAAAGTATCCATCTCGGATCAAAGCCACGAGCGTCTCGAGCACGGCGTTGGGACCACGAGACGTCTGAGGGTCCGCAGGACAGGCTAAACCCATCCAATGCAAAACGACCGATTTATCCACAAGTACACCGTCCACTTCACCCAGGCCCACGCAATTCTGAAGTAGATCGCTGGCTTTGCGATGATAGTGCATGTGTAATTCCGTCGCATCGCTCAACTCTTCTTCCGAATCATGATCTTCCGAATGCAACTCAATGATAGCTTCCCTGGCGACTTGACGACACAAATCTTCCAAAATTGTGGATTTGACTGCCTCCACCCCAGCTGTTTTGCTCAAAATGACCAGGCCTGCCACCAACGCCTCCAAATCGCACTTGGCAGCAACCAATTCCCGCAACAAGGGATCCCAAGTACCCTCACCTCCACGACTGCGTTGACACTGCCGGTAAAGTTCAAAATCATACTTGGCAAGATCCATGTCAAATTGATCGGACAGAGAACTCGTATGAATGACCATCCACCGTAACAAATCGTTCATGACAAAGGTCTGCATGCTCGTTGATGTATTGTCAAAAAGATCATCCATGGAGATTCGTTCCAACAAGACCATCCATAATTGATAGATATCTTGTCCTGGCACCAACGCGGAACTTGCTTGACATTGTTGCAAATAAAAATGAAAGATTTGCTTCCAAAGTGCCGGCAAGTGGCTAAGGCTGTTTTCGTCACCTTTTTTTGTTGTCACATGAAATCGCTGTATTAAATGGATCAATTGCACCAAGTCCACCGCAGGATCTGTCACAAGCACCTTGTTGATTTCCACATCCCAAAACCATTCATCCAATAGTACCATGGCAGAATTCGGTTTGGTATCTCTCGCCGTGTCTAATCGTTGCAAATCATTGGCCAAGATTTGTCCCAAATGATCATAGGCTTTGGGTATGGGTCCCGCAGTCAAAGCAGCACCGCCACCACTTCCAATAGACCGCGTCACAAAGACTTGCAAGGCTTGTAAGAAACATTTGGCCAGTACTTCTGCGAGTTCGTGGGATTGCTGGATTAACAAAAATGTAGCCGTCTCGGCCACTGCGGCCACCACTTCCAATTGATCGGCCGCGCCCACCAAGCCACTCTTGCCTTGCCAAATGCTCGTCAAGATATTGGGTTGTACATCCGGAGGAAGCAATGCCACAATCGGCAAAACAGTAGGGGCCCACTGAGTGGCTCCATGACAGCCCTTACTAAAGAGTTTTGTCAGCGCCTTGTGGAATTGCGACAAGAATGTAGTACGATCCGTCGATGGTACCGATGCTACCAGAGCAAGCAAGGTTTCCAACAATATCTTGACATTGGTGGGTTCTTTTTCCGACGACAAATTTTGATTGAGGATATTGGCGAGTTTGGTCGTATCTACCAAGGACGTTACTTTTTGACAGCAGGTGGATAGTAACTGGTACGTTTTGCGTCGTAATGCTGCCTTGGGACTGTTCAAAGTCTTCCATAAAAATGTCTTGGTATCTTCTGGCAACGGCATTTCCTTGGTTTGTGGTTGCAATAAATGTAGTTGTAATCCACTCAGGGCCGTCCCGACGATTCGTACAAATCGTTCATCTAATTCTTCTTCTTGTCGTTCGGATAATTTGCTGCCGCCATCCGCCGACTTTTTCATGAACAAATCTTCGTACATGGCCATAGGCTTGCCATACGACAAGATTCGTTTCACATAGTCCCAGACGCCTTGATGAATGAGCCGACGGATTTTGTCCTGGTCGTCACTATCGGTTTCGTCCCCTAACGATTCAAAGAAGGTGGCCAACAATTGATCGGCCGCTTTGCGAACATCGGCAGCTGGATCCGCTCGTCCACACAACATCATTCCCAGTAATTCCGGTTGTTGATTCCCGTAGGTCCAAAAGGCCTTGGGGACACGTTGATGGGCTGCATGACAACATTCCAATGCGGCGGCCCGGACGCGGGGCGTATTCTCATAATGTAATTTGGATTGAAAGAGATACAAAAAATGTGCCAAGGCGTCCACTTGAGCTTTTTTAGGCGTGTCGGCACGCAAAAAGTAGTCTTTCAAATCCCCTAGAGCCTTGGCGTTGGTGGTGGCATCGCGCTTTTGTCCAATGCGAGGAAAGAGGACCGATAATTCCGCTTCGGATCCCATGTAGACGGGCGCCAATGCTAACGTCTTGGGAGGAGATTTAGTGGTAGTAGTATTATTCGTGGGTGCTTCATCCACTGCATCCGTAGTAGTAGAAGCCGCGGGAGCCGCAAAGGCCCCAAACCCGATAAACTCAGTCGCCTCGCCTTTGTTCAGACGTGCTTTGCGCTTTTCTCGGCCCATGGTAACGACAAACGTGACGGGATTTCAAGGATGACACCTCCTGCAGAACAAGACTATGTTTCGCAAGAGAGTAGGAAGGATACGAAAGGAAACGACAATCCTTTCTAATGGTGCTGGGGAGGCAACAATGAAAGTGGGTCTCAGTGTCCCATAATGGGAATTGCATGGTCGTCGAGACACGGACGTGGGCGAAGGAAGCACGACGAAACGTCAGAGGGAGGAGTGTGGTGCGTGACTGACTTGCAAAGGTCCAATGAGTCAAAGCTCTGCAAGCGACGGATCGGCAGGACAGACGCGCAATGGTCTGTTTAGTCGGCTCAGTCGACGCTGTCAAAACTGTACAATCAGTAGAATATGTACGTGAGTAAGCATGTTTCGTCAAACTTTCACGCGTGCGTGCGTTTTGGCATCAAAGTTTGCTGGGACCGATGTCACCAAGGTGGAATCCGCAATGATAAAATGGTATGATAGGTAGGAATGACCCGTGGTTGATTGTAGGTTCTGACACTCCATTGCATTGCAAGGACAAACTTGTTGGTTGCCCCTTCCACACTCAATTCACCTTTTAGTATTGCTCACTGACTCTTAATTCCCCGTCAAGATGAGCAAACGCATGTGTGATACATTCTTTCCGGCGTGTTTGGATACCATCAATCGAGACTGGATCATGACGTTGGTCTATCACAAGGTTATTTTTCCAGAATCCATTGCCAAAGAGTGTCCAGAATACGTCTGGAATATTAACAATTCGTGGACTATTCGACAGCCTTGTCTGCTAGTAGCAGCATTCTGGGGCGCTTGGATTGGATATCAGGGATTTGTTCGATTTCAAAAGGAGAAGCAATTCACGTCGGCGGTCGCTCTATTGGCGTTTGGGATCATGAATGTCAGTGCTGTTTTTCTACATTGTCTTTGGAGAGCCCCGGTAATAGATTATCCGACAGACTATCCCATCTTTTGGGTTATCGACACGTACATGACTGGCGTTTCGGGAGCGTGCCTCTTTATGGCTGCCTTGGACAAGTTACAAAATCGATGGACAAGAACAACAACGACAGATCAAAAAGAACTTTTTTCACCACTACTGAAAGCAGTTTTACGGCGTTTGCCTGTCCCAAAGCTCTTGGTGGCAGTTCAGCTTGTGGGAATCTTGTGCATACTTTGGTTCATAATGGATCCAGCTCCTCGAGTTGTTGCTGCGTCACATCCACTCGAGCTTTGGTATCTTGTACCGCCCGTGGCAGCGGGAACCCCGATTTTGCTAGTAGTCTTTGAAGATGTATGGGTCCAGTGCTACGAATCCTATTTTTGGCCTCAGAATCCAACGTCTCTTTCCGCTTTGCCACCCTTGTCGTTGGGTCAAGTCATCTTTGCACTCAGCATTCTAGTCGCAGGCGTACTGGGAGTTGCCATGGATCGTGTATGGTGCCCTCTCGTGGGATACTCTTTGGCACGTGACTTTTTATCGGCGAATACTTTGGTCTTTTTGGGATGCGATCTAGCGTTTTGGGGCTTGGAACGATTCTTGTTGCAACGTCAAAGGCATCTTGACGACGCTGCGACTGCGCGGCAGAAATCAAGCATCGGGACAAAGAAGAAAGCTTGATGGAGACCTGTTATCTGTCCACAGTTGCACCATCAAGAGAAACTCAAGGTGGGATCTAGAGATCGTGTACAACGGGCTGTGGTTCATACGATCTCTCGACGAGCAGATCTGAGCAATAACTCCGACTCCTTTGCTCCCTACTCCGGAGCACAATTTTTTACCAGCATCATGCTAATGATATGACAAGCACCAGTCGCCTGAAGTGGGCACAATCCTGCAACTTCCCTCCGATACGTCTGCCTGCCAGAATAGAAGCTAAGTGTGGTTGTTTCTGAGGAATTTTTGGCGAGCGATACGATTCAGACGACCATCCAAGAATTCCTCAGTAGAATTTCAACGTGGAGACCTACGTGGATCCCGGTCGCCACATAAATCCTTCCTCGTCCCCGTTGGCACGAATCCAAACAAGAGCCGTCCCACAATGATACTATGAAACGTCCAAATTTTTGCAATCCCGTGTATCATACCTCAAATCTACAAATTCTTGGCATTGCGCAGCAAACTTCTTTGCATCATCGTGCATCAAAAGCCCCAACCAACGATGTCCCCGAAGAAAAAGATCCTTGCTGAAGGTGCTGCCATTGGTATTTTGCTACTGTCGAAGCTGACGCTTGGAAATGGGATTCTGACTGTTCCATCACCATTTACTGCATTAGACAAAAACTTTGTTTTGTTGAGTCTTCGTGCTGCGGAAATGTGCGTGGCAGTTGATGCCGGCAATACTGCGGCAGTTGTTGCATCAACATCAGTATGGACCGACGAGCCGGACATGGCCATGGCGGTCCGCATCGAAGACATTTGTTGGGTAGCGTTTCGAGCCACAACTCATACAACTGCTGACTGGGAACAAAATCTGGATCCCAGAATGGTGGACGATGTGTGCTACGGTCGACAGTGCTGCCAAACGAGACAAGGATTCCGAGATGCCTACGTGGACGTCGAATACCTGGACGACTTGGAGTCCACAGTCCGCGACTGTCGCCTGGAGTGTTGCCCTGATCCCGCCAATTGCAGCGACGAAGATGAAATGTGCGATGTGGTGCTGACAGGGTTTAGTCAAGGTGGTGCAATTGCCCAAGTGGCGGCCGTATTCTTACAAGATGTCAACCCAACTACCATCACATTTGGCCAACCCCCAACCATGGATGGTTCTTGCGAAGCTCTCAATTCAGATAGACTCTACAGATTTGTCAATACAATCACAGAAGGAGGTGATCTAAAGTACGATCCTGTACCTTTCTTGGATTATGGTGGGGTCGAACAATCAGGCCACTTGTTTGTGCTTGCGGAAGGTTCTACGGGTGTTGCTTATTACAAGGACGAGAACGCACCGGACATCTCTTTTCCTGATGTCGCGGTTTGGAGCGTCGAGGAAGTGCACAGCATGGACACGTACATCGATCGATTAGAGGCCATTCTGGACGCAGGAAACTTCCCGGTGTCATTGGATGGGTGGGAAATCGGAGAAGTTTGCTCGAGGGGATCCGAATGTTCGGCTCCTCACATATGTGGTTCAGGCCAATGCTCTCGGGGCGAAGTTGGCGACTCTTGCTGGTATGAAGCGGATTGTCTACCTGGGAACACCTGCGAAGGGACCTTCTCCGCTCGTTGTGAACAAAAGCGACCAAGCGGGTCGTTTTGCAATGAGGCAGACGACTGTCAATCAGGAATTTGTCAAGTGACTTGGACAGGCATTCGATGTGGTTAGAAGACAGATAAATTGGTGATGAGCAATCGAATGCGAGGCTCGTTCATTCGACATCACACTGCTACTCTGAGATTTTTCTGTTCGCATAGTTTAAAGAAGTGAGCGGGTTGCGGCCCCTCTCTGACTCGACCACCTCCCTCTCACATAATCATGCTTTTGGCTTTTCACGTGGCCGTTTATTGCTCGTGCTCGAGTAACCTGATCACGGACGCAGGCTCTGCTCGCGCCCAAGTACCCGTTTCCGCGTGAAAATCGATGACCGCTACTGACTCGACGATGCGCGGCAATCACTGTCCTTCGTGGCCCTTGTACTAAGGCTTTGATAGATGAGTGCGTCTATTCCCGACACGACTTGTAGCTAATGTAGCACAAGCGTCTTTGTTACGAGTAGAAGGAGCACGAATAAGTCAATGTACTCCTTGCTATGCTCCCCGACATTCTCCTTCGACATATCGAATGAAAAGATGGAACGTAGAGCGCGAAAAAATGAGGCGGGAAGCCCACCCACGCCGGGCCGGCAGGCCGTTAGGACGATTCAGTCGACCGCATTGGGTCCAAATTAGTGTGAAAATTCTACGTCCAAGAAAATCGGCCACTGAAATCATGGCTGGTCCGCCGCTTTGCGGGAATAACGAATTGAGGTTGCTACCCGATCCGCCGTATCCTGCCAGTGGCGACTGCTTGAAGCATCGCAAAATACCACAAAAGATATTCCTACAAATACAACACGAACAATGATTCAACGCCATAACCTTTCCTTTGCAGTAATCACCGCAGTCTCACTTTGGAGAATGGCGGACGGTGTTTTGACGGTTCCCTCATCCTTCACCGGAATGGATGAAAACTTTGTTCGTCTCAGTCTTCGAGCCGCAGAAATGAGTGCGGCAGTGGACGGACAAGCTTCAATTCAAAATGCCATTACGTGGACCTATGAGCCTGACAAGGTCATGTTTGTCCGATATGAAAACATTTGCTGGGGGGCGTTCCGTTCGACGACAAGCTCAGAGGAAGACTGGGCGCAGAATCTAGATACTGGCATCGCAGATGATGTATGTTTTGAAGGACAGTGCTGTCAGACGAGACAAGGCTTTCGCGATGCTTATTTGGAGTTTGAATTTCTGGAAGAATTTGAAGAGGCAATCCGAGGCTGCAAAACTGAGTGTTGCCCTAATCCTAACAACTGCACCGACGTGGATGAAATGTGTGATGTGGTATTGACTGGCACGAGTCAAGGCGGTGCGATAGCACAAGTAGCGGCAGTACTCCTTCGGGACCTTAACCCATCGACTATTACATTTGGGCAGCCATATACCATGGTGGACCCATGTTTGGCACTCGATGCAGACAAGCTCTACCGTTTTGCAAACACAATTTCGAAATCTGGAACCTTGATGTATGATCCCGTAGCATTCTTTGATTATGGAGGCGCAGACCAGCTGGGACATTTGTTTGTCCTTGTCGAAGACTCCATCCCTGTTTCTTACTACGAAGAAGGCAACTATCCACATGTCTCGTTGTGGGATCTGCTGGCTACATCTGATATCGCAAAGGTTCACAGTTTGGCTTCTTACATCAATAGGCTGGAGGCAATTCTGAAAGATGGAATATTTCCGGTGCCAATGAACGGTTGGGGTTACTAGTCTTTAAAAAACTGGGAGTCAAGTGTTGATATCAAAGCCATGGAAAGGTGTCGGTTTATAGTTCCAATTAACGGTTGGGGTTGCTACGCTTTTATAAAGCTGGGCCTAAAGGGTCGATATCAAAGTCATGGAAAGAGGTCAGTTTATAGTCCGTTGGTTGCCGCTCAAATTCAACCCAGATCAATTCAGAAACCACCGAGGAAAGCCATATCATGAACTGGAATTCTACATTGTTCATCGGCAGATGAACTCGGCATCATCTTTCTATTCAACCCTTTGTCAACATAGGGAGGAATTTCGCAACAACTTCAAATTCAATCTCCTCGCCTTTGAGTGAAATGTTTGGGCTTCCATCAAAAATGATTTCGTATGGACCACCACCCTTGGCGGTCCACTTGCTGCCGACTTCAATGTGAAGGCTTTCGCCCCAGGCACTGGTGTCGCCCTTTTGAAAAGCAGCACCAAGCTCGCCAGAAAGAATGGATCGCAAAGTTTTCATCATCATGCCAAAACCAGGATAATCGATTTGATGAACTACTGTAAGCTTCCCACCTTCCCACCGGGAGACACCAAAGTTGAGATTTTTACCGCCTCCTTCCGTATCTGAAGCAAAGACCGATAGATAATGGGGGACTACCTTCTTTCGGCAAGGATAGCTAAAGATTATACCCAGAAAGGTAGAAGCCAAGGCGAGACCACCAAAAGCTCCCTGGATGTGGCGTTTTGAATCCAAATTCTCAATTAAGTATTTCTGAAATCCCGAAAAGGCCACAATCGTCGCGTATCTAGTTGTAGCACCGTCAGCAGTGCACTTGATTAGATTGACTCTCTTGACGCGACCCGCGCCCATGGCCATGTCAATTGTATCTTCCACGGTCCAGTCGGGATCGCCAAAGGCATCGGCCGACAAGACATTGCTGGATCCCCCCGGCAAGGGCAGAATGGGCGCATATGGCCACTTCTCCCCGTGTTTTGTCAAGACCAACTGCAGGCACTCCGTAATCGTTGAATCGCCAGATAGAAAGGCAAGGCATTTATAAGGGGACAAATCCTTTGTCTGGCTCAGATTTCTAACGTCCTCGGAGCCAGTGGTCACATAAACCTCAACGACACGACCATGCTTCTCAAATTCCGCCACAGCTTGAGCGAATCGAGCTTGGGCTTTCCCTCCTCCACTTGCAGGATTGACAATCAACAAAACGTCATTTTCGTCCGATACTACGTCGTCTCGTTTCGTCTTGTATCCATGATTTGCTTCTTTGAACTTTTTCAGACTGGCAATCCAACGGCGTTTCCCATAGTGGAAACATGTTAATACCGCCACGACAGTTGCGGAAGTGACAATGCCGACAATGGCACTTCCAGAAAGTGTCATACTGCGCTCGAAAATGACCTGCAAAAATTCGTTTAGGTTTTATGACAACACAACCCAGTCGATTGCGGATCACCGACAAAGGCGGTGATTGGCGAAGTCAGGCCACTAACATGTTGTTGTGCTGTGTCTCGAGTGGCAACATTGGCTTCAGTTTCGTCTGTCTTACGCATTTTTGTCCCTTCCGGCAACACGAATAAACACAAACGACGGCGACAATGCACAACAAAGAATGGTGGAATAAGGCCCCCCCGCCCAGACCGAATATTTGTCAGCCCGAGATGCGAAAGATACTTTCCGAGCCAGCCGATCCGTTCGGTGGTCGGATGATTCGATTCGTGACTTGCAACTGTATCCAGTGAGTCAATCCAATCATGCGTTGAAGGACGCCACGTCACCAAAGATCCAAAAGATACCGATACCGATGGAGGGAACAAAAGAGTGAAAGAAAACGCGAGAAAGAGTTCCGAGAAGAAAAGGGATTTGTCGACGAGCTTTAGTGGTCATTGTTATGATCCATCCCATCTTCGGCAAGAAGATTTCCAGAGAAGCTTTTCAATATGTTTCGCTTGGTCAAGTTCCTCGTGCTCCTGTCTTCGGCATGTGCCTATACCCCTCACCAGGTCAACAATGCTCCCGCCAAGACTTTCTTAAAGAACGTTGCCTCGCCCGAACGTCTTTCGTCCGTGGCTGCATCCGCAGCGTTGGCTGTTTTGCTCTCCACCACAGAACCAGCGTGGGCCACAAGTAGTACGGCAGCCCAAATTCACTTAAATAGTTTGCCACCCTCGACAATCTCTGTGCAAATCGGAGATTTGCCGGTGGTTGGAAAGTTGCTTTCCGGAACCTACACCAAGGTTGATGGTGCACCTGTGGGCACTCCAGCTGTTTTGATCAAGAGTCCGAATGACAAGCTTTCGGCCATCAAGAATGTCGCCACAGGTGGTCACTTGGAGTTTGACGTTGATGGATTGATTTCGACGCACCTCAATGTTGACGTGGCGTCCAGTAATGGGGGCGAAGCCACCGTACGAGTGGCCTCGTCGTTGATCCCACCATTGCCGTTCAAGAATAGCGCCAGCGGATTCACTGGAGTTGTTGCGGAGAGCAAGGGCCCCAGCAAGTCTGCTGCCAAGGTTTCGCTGACAAGCCTACCACCCACGGCCATTGATATCGAGATTGGAGACCTTCCTGTGATCGGAAGCCTCCTTTCCGGTGTTTACACTAAAGTTGATTCCATGCCCGCGGGAAGTTCTGCGGCTATCGTTATTGAATCGCCAAAGGACAAGCTTTCTGCCATCAAGGCTGTTGCCAGTGGTGGTCACTTGGAATTTGACGTTGACGGGGTGCTAACCACCCACTTGGACGTGGACATTGCGGCTGACAAGGCCGGGGTTGCCACAGTCAAAGTCAAGTCTCCACTCATCCCCGCGTTGCCTTTTAAGAACACTGCCAGTCTGTAGGAGATTCATGTCAACGTATTAGGGGACGCAACATGTCAAAAAATGACGTAGCAACGATTGTGGATCGCCCCAGCTACGATACCTCAGAGAGGATTGGTCGAATCTGGCCGCCCATGCGGCCTACTCTCGTTGCACCAGAAGCAGCTTCAGCACAAACGGTCATGCAATATTGGTTCGATACACGAGGAAGATTTAGCTCTACACTGGAAATCTATAGGAAATTTCATCAACTACATAGCTCAACTTTCGCCGTAGTCTGATGCGATACCTCGTTGTCCAACGACGGCAGCTTTGGCCTCCGTTTGACCTGCCAGTGTGTTCAGACCTTGGTACTCCCGCTGTTTGAGAAAGTTGGCTGCTTCACTCTTATACGCGGTCACCTGGCCACGACCTGGCAAGTGTTTTAAGTCCAAATCTGTCGGAGAAGCTGCACTTGATTTTTCTACATACTTGCCAGTAACCAAGGAGAAGTACGGAGCATCGTCTTCCTCATCGTCTGCCTTTTGACTCTCGTTCGATGCGCCATACGTGGATCCCAGGACATCCTGACAGTCCAAGCTGTAGGCCTGGGCGCCCCACTCCAAATTTCCCAATGCCACATCCAGCTCCAATGGCGTAATCACAGGTACGTGGTACTCTCGCTCATCGTTGAGCAACGAGTGCTCTCGACAAGCCACAAGTACAAAACATTCAATTTCGGCAAAGTTGGCCAATTTGGCCGGATTTATCTTCCCCACGGCAAAACTGTATGAAGACTTTCCCGCGTCATGAATCCGTGCTTGCAAAGTCTTGACCACCTCCACCAGATGCTGTTGCGACAGGTTCGAGACGAGAATTCCCATAACATTAGCATCTCGTGCTTTTTGAGTCAAGAAAAATCTTCGGTTTAATTGCTTTTGGAGCGCCACGGGAATCGACGTCGAAAGGCTTTGTGCTTTGGGAGAATAGGTCCAATACGCCTTCGGGGCCACCGGTAGAGAGAACAATCGAAGCATGATATTGACGTATTGGCGTTTGGAAGTTGATTCCGACTCTCCAACATATAGTATAGTGTATTCAGAAAGTGCGCCCCACGATTCAATGCTTTCAGGGAGTTCCAAGCCGCCGAGGACCGATGACGGTCGAATTTGGTCATCAACCTCGGTACTGTCGTCCTGAGCCCTGGATATGGCCCCGGGACCCAGTCCCTGATCATTGTCACCACGACAACAAGCGTTATCAGAAGCATGCTCTCGATTACAACATGCATTGTTTGCTCCTACTGCTCTGCGTGCCTTCTTGGTCGGTTCAGGTATTTTGCCAACCGCCACATTTGGAATCCCGGCATTGTTGAGAGATAGCCGCAGAATTTCCATTGCATGCTGGTATCCAACGTGGTAGAGTATAAGTAGGTGGTGTGGCATCGGGGATCCTTCCTTGCAAATGCAGTCGACGGCATTTGCAACATCCATTTCCAGGCGGCCAAAGCTGTAAATCACTGGAAGCGTCCCAGTCGGACTCAAACACGCATGACCATAGTGCACAATGAGATCCGCCTGTAAATGCAAAGCCGCCACCTCATCTGGACAACAAGCACCGACTGTTGTGTCTCCCAGGCAAAACACAAATGGCGTTGTAGTTGATGGAATTAATTCCGTCAAACGCGCTTCCATCAGCCAGCATACTTCAGGGCTGTCGTCCAGTAGCTCGTCTGGAAATTGTAGCGCGATTCGAAACTCGTTTTCCTCCGTCGCTTTCGACTGGCACCGTTCCATCAATTCTTGGGATATCCGATCGATTTCATAGTAGTCTTCCAGCGACACGGATCCTCGAATCGACGCGGGTGTTTCCAGAGGAGTTGCGCTGGACAACGCCGTCGCAGCCGCCTCTTCCTGCATGACGCGTGATCCATCGTCGAAAATAAGTTGAGGTGGCGGGGCCCTCTTCCCAGCTTTTTCACTCATTGCAAGAAGGGCAAAGTCAAAGGAAGAACGAATGCATCGAACAACCGTAATGGCACGATCTTTTTGCCCAACTACCGGTAGCATTGTCGAGGGTCCAGTCATTTTTTTTGTTGGTTGTCGTTATTGGTCGTGCAGCGCCACCGCGCGCTTCACACGGACGACGGACGGAGCTTCTCCGGAGCCAGCGGAATGAGGACTTCGTTTCTTGTTGGGCCTGATTCGAAAATATCTCGCTGACTTCTTTGGTCCCATGAATGAACGAACTTGAATGCGATGAATGAACTACAATGATAAAGCCCTTCCGATTTCCGGTATTGTCAACGAATATGTTCGCCTAACAATGTGTATGGCCTGTTCTCTAAGACGTTTCTCTCAGTACAAAATCAACGTGTGAATATCGAAAGTCGAAATATCAAAATGACCAATGGAGTATCAAAATCCGAACCAAAAGAATGCTTCTATGCCCTTTCGACGGAAAGCTTTAGAATAGCCCCTTCGTTTGTACTTAGGGAAACCTCCTTCGAGAAGCCCGATCCGAACGCGCATCAAGATGTCCTTCAACGATGGAAACTTCGCATCCCTCGCAAGAAGAAGTTCCACAAAAATCAATTTTCTCATCCCATCACATCCATCACATAAAATTCGTTCCTTGGTCCAATTGCCAACCAACGACACAGCAAAGCAATACCCTTGATCCAAACTTATCTTCCAAAATCGCCATGAAGATTATCGAAGAAATCCAAGACAACGCCATCACGAAGCTTCGCTTCACAGGCTATGATGACGACGTCATCGACAACATCCACGAGGTCATCGGCGCCATCAAGAAGAACTCGTCCATCTTGACCATCGATTTTGTTCAAGATTTTTTGGGATGTGTGCGTCATGATGCTCGTACTGAACTTTTCCAAGCAATTTGCAGAATCCCTTGTCTTCAAGAAGTGCACCTGGACGAAGGTCTCATCCAAATTGTTGACATTGCAGAATTGCTTTGCGAGGTGCAGGGCTTGAAGGTTTTGACCTTGAAGGGCATTGTGCTCCAAGGAGTCGAAGAGGATTTCAATGCTACTGAAATGTCTCTTCATCAACACCGTTCGCTGAAAGAGTTTACCATGGACAACTGCCGACCCGCGGTAGAAGGAATGTCCATGGAGACTCTGGAACTTGCTGGCAAAAAGCAAAGTGGGGCACCAGTCGGGTCCATCCGAACGTCGTCGCCCAACCCTGCCAATGCTAGAACTGCCTAAATTTCTCCGATTTTGCCCGCAGGCAGCACAAAGAAGGCTTACTACTACACCTATACATTGTACAATAGAACTACCAATAGATTTTCTTGAAATATCCTTATCTTGATTCTACCCAGTAGTTTCCTATTCGCTCAAGCAAGAGTGGACAATTAGGTAGATGTAAGCCGTAGTGTGTCATGGTTTGGATCCACAGATCCTCTACTAACAGTAGTCCAAAACTGGAGCCAAACTCGTAAAGAAAAGTAATCGGATTTGTTTAGCTGGGGAGGCGCTTTCCACCCAAATCCACCACCGAAGGTATCTTTTTGCCCCGAACGATACACTACCCGACGAATGATCATAGTCTTTTGCTTGCCTCCTGCAAGACTAAGAGTTCGGATAACGGCCACCGATCTGGTCAAGCAGACATCACCTGGAGCGCACACGGAATATTAACGCTCGACTCGCGAGGCTGAACGGCGCATTCGCGCTCCGCAATTGATAAATATTGAGCGGGGTCGGTCGGGAACCCCACGTCAGTTTGACGGAGGAATACCAAGAATCCTTTAAGTAAATTAAATAGCCCTTCTTCGTTCCACATAATAGACCTACAGTCGAAACGACGGAAAATCATTTATGGTCTCACCTGTGGATCTTATTCCGTGCACGGACCGAGTGGCGGGGAGCAGAAAATCTGGAATGTGGGAGCTCTTGCGGAATCATCCGAAGGAATCCCACATCCGGTATTGATTCCGGCCACCGCCGGCTTTCCGGCCACCGCCGAAAAAATTGCCGGCGTTCCGGCGGGGGCCGGAAATCAGACTTTGGATACTTGCGGATTCCGTATTCCATTCGATGGAAATCGATATTGCCGACAACCGGTGACTGTTCATATTTCAATGCTCGTGTTGCGTTTGGATTGCCGACAATTCAAAGCAACGACAATGTTTCAAGCCTTCCTTGCAGTACACTCGCAGGGGGAGGTTTGAATGGCAAGTGATCTCTTGAAAACGTTCTAGTCATGAAGATTCGTGACGCTAACGCCGCCTTTATTTTTATTGCATCTTTGTCTTCTGTATCCTATTATCATCTTCAGAGGCCGCCGGCGTGAACGAACAAATGGAATCCCACATCCGGTATTGATTCCGGCCACCGCCGGCTTTCCGGCCACCGCCGAAAAAATTGCCGGCGTTCCGGCGGGGGCCGGAAATCCAACTTCTAATGCCCCAAGATTCCCTTCGCTACCGCGTCAAGTCCTGCGAGCTCTTACCTTTCAGATCGTCTTTGCGCTGCCTGAACATAATTCTAAAAATTGGTCTTCTTAGTTGAGCTGTTATGATAAGAAATAGTTTCGGTGGAACTAAGGTTGCGTTTAATCCTAAATGTAGATTTAATGTTTTTGTGTCTCCATATTCGATATATGCCTCATAATATGATCCGCTCTCGACCGCGCCAGGAACTTATCATTCAGCGGAGCTCGAATTGGCTCTGCCTGATGGCGAGCGGTACGTTAATTCCGCGTTCGCTCCTGATGGTACACCTCCTCTCGCTCGCGATAGGCGCGTTGCAGCCATATTAGTCGAAGATTTTCGGATCTTTGTCGTTCGACGTCTCGCCCTCTATGTTCATATGGCTCTCATCGTAACCCCCGTGCTGTGATCGTCGTCGGCAATGAGATTAACACACGCAACCACGTTTTGCGATTCAAAGAAGAAAGCTGCCTGGACTCGCCGGATATATTTCTGTCAACGAAACCTCACCATGATTCGGATCGTCGCCGTGCTTCTATTGGTTGCTAATTTTGCTCAACCGATTGTCTCGGGGTTTCAACCAAGTCGTACGAGAACTGAATTCTCGCAGCACGTAACGATGACGGAGTTATCAGCCGAACGCCGACCCTGGAACGTCTTTCGATTTCTGGAACAATCCTCACGGTTTGTGAATCCCTTAGCAAACGCGAGAACCACCAAGCGGACAGTCAACAAGGGCGAGGTATTATGGAAGGCAGGACGTCGCAGCAACGACTTTACCTTTGTGCCATTGGACGACGTGGTTATGGGAGGAGCCTCGGCTTCTCGGTTTGACGCAGCGACAGGAAAGTGGACAGGAGATGTGACCGATGCCAACAATGGCGGCTTTATCGGGATCAGATCTACACCCTTTGTGGAGTACGACATGTCTACATGCCAAGGGATTCAGTTCTCCATTACTCCCAAAGAGGCACTACGGCTCAAAGTTGTCGTTCGTGACTCTACCGACTTCAATGGAATCGGATGGACGAGTAGCGTCGACATTCCGGTTCAGGGAGCCAGTGTAAAGATTCCATTCGCCAAACAAGTTCCCACACGCTTTGCTCAGACCGTGTCGGGCCAAACCTTCACTAAAGATCAAATTCGTGGGATGCAACTGGTCTTTTCAAAGTTTGAGTATGACGGGGCCTTGAATCCAACGTTTCGAGTGGGGAATTTTCAAGTGCAAGTCCAAGAAATTCGGGCGTATTGAAGAGAGCTGGCCTATCGTCCATGGCAGTTTTACGATAGTAGCGGCAGCTACTAGCCATGAAGAAATGCGACGACTTATGGTTCTGGGTTAGTTACAACATAATCAAGAATTAACAGAATTAGAGCAGCATGCAAAGTGGCACACAAGAGTGTGGGTCCAAGAGACTTGTAGTGTACAAGAGAAGAAGAATAGTGACGATTGCCTCGCTCGTCAGTCTAGATTCGGCAAAATTGTTGCCTGCACTAGGGGTACGGCGTCAAAGTCGGCAGGGATCTGCATATCAAAGTCATGATAGACCGCCTCCGCTTCGCTAGCGGTAAGAGGAGACGAGTCATCATAGTCAAAAAGTTCCGATTCGTCAACCTCAAGACTCATACGCTGGGAAGAAACCCAACGACCAGAAGGACTGCTGCCACATTGGCACGTCTCGGCGGACGAGCAGCTGCAATTGGACCGATCATTCCCCTGGTCCAGTTGCAGGGAAGACTGCGCCACAAGTGGCTTTACAATCCACTTCGAGATCACATATATGCCAGCTAGACAGGATCCTAGTACCAGGATCACATTGAAGAGCTTCAACTCGACTCGTTCGAGCGTTGCTTGATTCTGCTCCTGTCGTTCAGCTGCATCAGAGTTCCTTTCGGCTTCAACCACAAGGTCCTTGTCTTCCATACAGTTCACACTGACATGTGTGGTTTCTTGGGGAATATTCCAGTCCATGGTACACAGAAAGTCAAAAAGAATACGCCGGTGATGCTCAAGCGAGTAGCAGCGGCTAAAGTCCCCCACACATTCGTCGCCCCAGTCATAAACATATTCCTTCATGATCAAAAAGCCATTGTCGTCGTTACATAGATTTGAAGTCTGATAGTCAATGAGTTTGTCCTCTTCTCCCTGAATTGAATGAAATGTAAACACGCACGGCGCTAACGTGGACGTGTAGTGTCCCCGGGCATTCGAAGTCTGAATAGTGCACAAATGCGCCATGGACGGGGCTGGGGAAGGTGCCTCTTGCTGTAGCACCTCTCCCCGCGACTGATCCAAACGGCTGACCGTCCCTGGAGCAGGACAATCATCGAAGGGAACCGCCATGGCGGAAATCACCAATAAAGCGGTCACCAACGAGGATAGCTTGGTCGCCATGGTGGAGAATATGGTGACACAAGAGCTAGCTTCGTTACTATCCCCGATATCAACAGGAAGGTTGAGATTGTCGTAGGAAGACAGAAAACAAAAAGAGGGGTGTTTTGGTGAAATGGGTTTCGTGCACGATAGAAGGAATCTCGCTGGCGGAAAGCGCTGGTGGCACGGGAGCGGTGCGGTGTCAGAATTCGGGGGTGGGGCACCGCAATATTATGTCACGACTCACTTTTTCATGTCGTAGGCTCGTCGCACGAGACAATGGTGCAGACTGTGATTGGTGACGCATGTCGACCCCCTCATTCATTTCTTCTGTTCGCAACGTGGCCATGATGTCCATGGGACGATGGTTTGACGATCTCATCTCTCTTTGCTGAATAACGATAATGGCAATACACTTGATCTACCGGTAGACAGCAATTACGGGTCTACGGAGTGGCGTTCACATGCAATGTGGTTAGCTATTCTTTGCATTGGAATCATTACAGTGACCGCCGATGGGTTCCTTGCAGCGAAATCATGGATTATACACGGGGGATCGCTCGTACATATTGGCTCGGCACAATATGAACATCTTCCAGCTATATGGGTAGAAGAGGCAGAGGACGACTTTGTAGACGAAGATGAGAACCTCGAAGAAGGCGAGGTCTGTCTTAAGGCGGTCAAGGCGTTTTCGTCCCCACCGTGGTCGACGACCAACAATGACGACGACTCGGAACCAAGGTTTTTGTGTGCAGGAGCTCTAGTCCTGCGTCCCCCGGAAAGCCAAGTGTGTGAAGCTTGGACGGCTGATTCCATGCTGGACGAGGGCGGCCCCAACCTGCAACTTCAGGGAGCCCTAAGAGTCCTGGATAGGCTGCTACTGTTCCATCTAGAGCGTCACCGCGAAAACACGATCTTGGGACTCCAAGCTTTTGTGGTCAAATGTGGAAACTTGGATAGCGAGTACTCTTGTGCTTCGTACATGGCTGCGGTTGCTCGGGGGTTCCGGCCGCTTCGGGAACTCGTAAGGGTTTCATCCATTTACACGGCGTCATTCTACAGCAACGATTTGGAAGGGCTAGTGTTCAACGCCGGAGAAGGAAAGACAATTTACCAAAGACTCGCTATGACTGATGTCGACACTTCATGGTCTATGGACGATCAGACGGTGGCGTCGACAATCTGCCATCTTTTGCCTGACGATGATACGATACGACGGTGCACCCACAAAAGGTACATTTCACCCAGTGCCTAACAACACTCCCAAGCTCACTGTCGTATTAGACTCGTTTTTAATTGGGCGTTTGCTACGTGGAAATTTCATAGCAAAGAATAGTCTTAGTTTAGCGTTTTACATGCCGCATACCAGAATTCTCATAGCACAAGCTGCAACGTTTCGAAGGCAAAATCAACATTATTAACAACAAAAAATCCAAGGACACACTCAAGATCTTCGTCACGTCGCCCGCCGGAGGTATTTGACTAGCCTGCTTCGAGCAGTGATTGACGCAGGTGGTCTTGGGGTGCAGCCAATCTGGTGCTTTGCAAATTTGTGCAATAGAGGAGCAACAACCAAGGGAGAGGGCCGTTGTTCTTGTTCACGTTGCAACACTTCTTGAATGATTGAAAGTGTTCCTGCTCGTTCCATCCATTTTAAATATAGCGCATCGTCTTCGGAAACTGCTTCATCCATCGCTCTCAAGGCAGCGTCGGCTCCATCTGACGACTGAGAATCTTCCAGTTCTTGGAGCTTAACCAGCAGGTGTTCTCGCCGTAACGTTCCCTGGACAATGTTTTCGCTGCTGCTATTCCAATCAATGATTTCCTGCTCAGGCTCTTCGTTACACGAGGTAAAGTTGCAGAAGAAACCCATTGTCAAGATGAATCGTATGTGATACTCTCCGCGTTTCTTAGACGATTGTTGTGTTCTAACTATGTGGCCAACGCGTAAGATTTCACTCGGCAATGTCACTTCGCTGATTTTCAAAAGCAATGGCGGCAGTCCAAGGTTTAAATTCTTACTGGCTGCTTCGATCCACTCCTCTTTCTATAACTTGAATGGAGGGAAATCTTTCGGTGTTGGTAATGAGATGAACAACGCTTTTGCGTTCGAAAAGACGCCACCTCGACAGTACTGTTACAACGAGAAATCGAATCGATAATGATTGGTCAGTTAAAATAGGCGAGAGCAAATGGGAAGCCGCCACATTCGGCGCTTGAATTTAGAAACCTACGGTAATTAGGAGGAACGTTCCGAGCGGGTCACGATTCAACTGCCCTGCGCTATTTGGCAATACCGGTAGGTGGGCTACGCCGTGGCGAAAAATGTTGTATACATATTTTACCGATCTGAATAAATAGATAGACCCTGGAAACTTGGGTAGGCCGGCGCTTTGGACAACGGATGACATTTTTCACCGCTGATGACGAATGAATTATGATTAGTTCGATTCACGCATATCCTAGGTTAGCTAGCACCAACATACTGTCTACTAGAACATCCAATGTGCTGGATTATAGTCGTTTGGTGAGCAATATCACCAAGGAATCTGTTTTCCTCACCGTTGTCACAGTGGGAGCTAGTAACTTTCCTCAAGAGTCTCCGTCCTGGAGACCACCAGCAGGTTGGATCGCTTTGAACCAACCACGACGCTTCCTGCTCGAAGAATTGAAGCGTGGTTTGCCAAACTGGATCCACCTGTCCATCAGCAAGGAGGAGTGATACTGCACGATAATTGCAGCAGCAACAACAAGATCGAAAGGAAGAACTGCAGCAAACCGGATTATCGCGGCGGCAACTCAATCGTCCGGTAAGAGCAAGTAGTGAGTAGTAGTTAGACACCACACAGGTATGACTTCGTGGACTAAATGAATCTACTACGCACATACCTGCGGTAGATTGCGCGCGGCCATCGTCGTGATGATCGCCATATCTCTTCCATCGTTTTTTGATGCCGAGAGTTGTGACACCACCTTTTGGATGATCATCTACCGCCAGCCCCGATCCCTTTGCTGTCACTTGCCCATCTCGCTCCGAGCCACGAGCAGGAGTCCTAAATCTATCCGCAGTAAAAGACAGCCCATGGGGCTGGTACCCATTGCGCTTTGATTGTCACAGCCCGGAAATTGGTTTAACACACGGAGTAAAAGATATCATTACAAACAGGTGTTGGTGTTGGGCCCCAGAGACACTTCGAGCTCGTGCAGGATGGCTGGGGTTCTCATGGGTCGATTCGTTTTTTACGCCCAAGCTGCTATCCTTTCCAATTTGGCCCAGGTCGGTATCGGCGGTTCCAAATCTCCCGGTTCCTACGCAGAAGATGAAGCAGACCAAGCCTTTTCCCGGAATATCCCACTGCTCGCCGAGTCACGCATCGACGACGACGCCCGTGACGCATCGAAGGACGCCGATCGAATCATCGACCTTCCCGGCCTGAACTACGATCCCGGTTTTGACCAGTATTCTGGTTACATCACTGTAAATGAAAAGTACCAACGAAAGATTTTTTACTGGTACGTCGAAAGCCAGAATGATCCAGCGGCCGATCCCGTAGTCCTTTGGACGAACGGTGGTCCAGGATGCAGCGGATTGCTGGGTTTCGGGACGGAACATGGGCCCTTTTACTTTTCCAGTGATGGCGAGCTGTCACCGAACCCATACTCTTGGAACAAACTTGCAAATATGCTATATGTGGAACAGCCATGTGGAGTGGGATTCTCGTATTCAAAATCCAGTGAATACACCACGGGGGATTCACAGGCCGCGGCCGATAGTTACGAGCTAATCCTTGGCTTTCTGGAGCGTTTTCCGGAGACGAAAGGTAATGATTTATACATTTCGAGTGAATCTTATGGTGGTCACTACATGCCACAGTGTAAGTGTTTCGAACGCCATTGCCTTGGACGTTGGAATTCTGGTGTGCAATGGTCTTCTAACGGGATTGTTCGATGATGAAAAACCAATTTCGAAGTAACTCGTGAGATTTTAAACCGAAACGTTGATGGAAAGATCAAGTTCAAAGGTATGATGGTTGGGAATCCATATGTTGACCCCTACACAAATACTATCACAATGTTTCAGGCTTGGTATTATCATGGCTTGCTTCCGTGGCCTCTTTATGATAAGTTTGTTGAGCACTGTCGGGATAAAAGGGGGTACTCCTCGGGAAAGTGCCAGGATTACATTCAAGAAATGTATAAAGTCCGTGGTAAGGGGATCAATGCCTATGCTCTCGACTTTCCAATGTGTTTAATGGAAAAAGAAAAGTACGAAAAGGGCGGAAGGGGATCTCATCGCGCGCTTGCGACTTCGAGAAATCTGGAGGGCGACGCTAGTAGTATAGGATCGGCACAGCTCTCTACCCAGGCAACTCAACTCATCAACAATACCTTAGCAGCGATTGCTGCCGAAAATGACGCAGATCCACCCTTTTTGCCCCCTGGCGTCCACTACCACCCGTGCGCGGAACAATACTTTCTTCGGTATCTCAACCGAGCCGATGTGGTGGAAGCAATTCATGCAAATCCTGATACTCTCCCATGGAAGGAGTGTTCGAACAAAATTAACTACTCGCAAAAGGACTGGTTGGAGCCGCAAATGAAAGTTTATGAAAGTCTCCTTGCTAAGATGGACAAAGGCTCCGCAGACCTGAATATGCTCATTTTTTCTGGTGATGACGACTCTGTGTGTAGTTTAGCTGGAACCCAAAGCTGGATCTGGAATTTGGGGTGGGAGGCCGATAGCAGCCAAACCTGGCTACCTTGGGAGGTTGCCAACCAGACCGCCGGATTCATCACACGATTTCGCCTCAAGAACAAAAGGTCGTCGTTCATTTTCGCTACAGTAAGAGGCGCCGGGCATGAGGTTCCAAGTTATCGGCCAATGGAAGCTCTCGAGTTGTTTCGCCGCTATCTGGATCAAGATTGGTCCTAAAGGGATAGTTGGTGAATTTTCTTTTAAGGAACTCCAAAATTTGATCTCAGATTAGACGGGTAATAGTTTACGTAGATTCTACCTTGACCAAGATTTCTTTTGTCGGAAAATTCAGCAACGGACACTTTAATTTTGTTCCATTTGCGGGCGGAAACTGCGGCTTCCCTCGAGCGGCACATCGGTGGCATTCCCGACCATGTTGGATCAACAAACAATGTAGATCTCTTTTCAAATGACTAGGCACTATCGGATTAAGATAGTCATAGGCATCGTCTCGACTGAAATTTTGAGGGATCCATTTGAGCTGTTTCGAAATCCGGTGGACGTGAGTGTCTACGGGAAACTCTTCACGACCCAAAGTGAACAGCAGAACGCAGGAAACAGTCTTCTTTCCGAGCCCTGGGAATCGCATGAGTTCCGTTTGAATTTGTTCATTCGAAAGGTCCCTCAAGTATTCTAGAGAGGGCGGCGAGCCTCGTTCCCCTTCGAGCGTCTTGCAAATTGTCATGATTCGTTGTGCCTTAATTTTTGCAAGTCCACCGCAATGAATCGCTTCCTCGAGCTTGGCGGGCGTCTTGAGCTTCGTCACGGCATCCCAAGTCGGAAAGGCCCTTTTCAGATTATTAAAGGCGCGAGTGCTGTTTGCGTTCGTGGTGTTTTGTGACAACATAGTGGAGACAACTCCATCCAGGATATCACGTTTGGCGCCACAGGAGCCCATCTGTTCTATTTGCTGTTTGGTGTCTTCTAAGACCCCTGGATGGAGCTTTCCCAGTTCGTCTACTACATATGCGCATTCCTCGGGAGAAGGACGATTGACTCTTGAAGGTGTCACTGTGATAGATTTCAATTTGATGGATTTTCCGAATGCCGTCGACGAAATCGGGGTCTTGTCGGGCTGCGGGGCGGGCAAATCTTCCGGTGCTGTTTTGACTCGCTGGAATGCCGACCGAGACAATGGTACGTCAGGAGTCACCGATGCAACGCACACTTTCGACGAAGGAGCGGCATCGGGACTAAAAGCGTCGGTGTGAAAACGCTTGGATCGTCGTAACGGTGTCGTCATTGGTTACTGTTGTGGTGGTGGTTTTCATTAGTTCTGTTGGTTGTTTGCCTTTTGGGGGGGAATAAGATCTTCAATCTCGTCTCTCATCACCGCGATCAAAAGCGATGAGCTCCATCCGCCAGCGTTTGTATTTGGTACGCTGAAGCACATTTTGCTTGCGGGTGGAGGGCAGACCAAAAGTCATTTGGTCCAATTTGTCGTCGTCTGTAGCCTGAGACTGTACTCTCTCTAGAGAACTACCGGCAGCGACCCACCAACTTCCATTTGGGCATGTTGCCTCTTGTCTACATCCTATGAACGTATGGAAGGATCGACTATCGCAAACAAGTAGCTAACTGCCCCAAACCAGTTGTGCTTCTCAAAGAGTTGCTATTATTTCATTACGATGGCTCTATTGCTGAGGAGTGTAGCTGGCTGCTGACCGCCAGAGGTTAAAGAATAGGATGTCCGAATGGGACGATCGTTCATGGCATGTCCAGTCGCAAGGATGGTTTCGGTTAAGCTTGCTTGCTCTCGACGTACGATAGTACGTTCGTGTGGGCACACTGGTAGTAGCTCTCTTCACAACAAGGACGTCTATCGGTCCGTTGAAGGAGAAGCTTTTTCTTGTTGGTGGTCCCCAGGAAGCGATTTGCTCAACCGCTTTGGCGTCAGCTGGTGGCACATAGCGAACCAGTGCATCGTCATTCAAAAAGATCTCTATGCTGACCTTGCAACCTTCTCGGTCTTTTCCGGAGCGCTGGTCAACGCAAAGCCTTCCCCCACAATATCCAAGGCGTCATCAATAATACAAAGCAATTTTTGCTTCTGAGACATGCTGGAGTATTTGGTTTGCATCTCCTTCGCGACGTATGGAGAGCATAGAGACGATGGCGTTAGAGCTGCGGTGTTGTGCATGAAAAGGATTTGGGCTTGGCTGGAAGATTTCGTCATGGTTGCTGTTTTGTGTGGGATGTTTGGCAATGATCTGTAGAAAATATGAGGGGTAGTACGGCTCTCCTTTCATTCACAGAGTTTGCGAGTGAGGATCTCGGGATGTTGCCACGTACGACAGTCGGAGGAATTGCTCTGGAGCCAAAATGCGGAGTTCGGGTTATGATAAAGTGCACAGAATGAAGATACCTTTTGTAATAGCCCTTGGTCGGCGATATGGTCGGCGTGGTCAGAAATCGGTTTGACAAGTAGCAAGAACACCGCACTTTTGGTCCCGATAGAAATTCTGTGCCAAGTAAATTACCTTTCGTCGACTGTAATACCAGGAACCGATAGGCCGCTTTAAATAAATCTGTATTCCAGTAAAATCTGTGCACTTTACGATAGTAGCCTTATGGCTTCCAGCGAGATAGCGCGCTGCCCAAACATTCCGATACGAGAGACTTTGGACATTTTCTGAGGTCTTTACTTGCGATTTCATCCCCAAGCATCCGAAATCTTTACTGTAATTGGAAACAAGTCAATAATTACACCTTGAACGCGAAGCACTCAACTTCTATCTATTGGCGCGCACCACCATATCAAAGATAGCAGTTTCAAGTTCTACCCGAACGTAGCATTTGTGATTTCGGGTGTTCGGTTCAGCTGTTATTGTTGGTGGTGCGGTTCTCCATCATGGCGATGGACTCTCCAACATCGCTCATATTACTGTGACTGTCACTGTACCTCACACGTTACTTGACTTGCAATCGGCGCCTTCCCATAGTGTACTGTATCGTACCTGGCATAAGTATACCTCTCTGCTTTAGGAACAGCTACGAAGTCCAACGAGCTGACGCACTCAACTTCTATTGGCTGCACCACCAGCTAGCACACTTTACGACAGCAGCCGTACCTCGTACTATATGACTTCCCGCCATCGATGACGGAACATGTCTATTTAACACGACGGGAATTATGGACAGCTGCACGAAAGAGTCCGATCGAGAGCATCGATAGGCGGTTCGAGCCCGAACGTTCTGTAGCATTTGTGATGGTGGTGGCGCGGTTCTCCATTATGGCGATGGACCGACATCACACCCCATCATGCTTCACAAGTTATTTGCAATTGGCGACTTCCCATAGTGTGTATCAGATATGAATCTCTGCTTAGCAACAGCAATGAAGTCCAACGGAGCCGACTTTCTTCCGGGCCCTTCTTGCCGTTATTACTATTTACCTGGAACTATCCGATGCCTGGGAATGACGTTCCTTTTGGGGGGATAGGTATATTTGTGGGTTATTGGCGCATTTCTCACTGGTTTCTACCACGCTACGATGCTATAAAAGTTCCTACAGGTAAGGTGAAGCGATTACCTGATAGTACGAACGATGAGGGGAGGTGGGTCGTTCCAGCTACTGGCGCTGAGGCCCATGGCAAGGCGCTAGCAGATTGGCTTCTTCTACCAACGCCAACGACTACTTATTTCTTGCCAAGAATCTCTTCTCCTGCTGCGATGCGGAATGCTTTGCTATCCCCCTTTCGCCTTGTTACTTTTCTGGTTCTCCGATCAAGCTCCGCAACGGCATCGTCGATGCTGACACCAGCTTTTGCCGCTCGCACCATTGCAAAGTAAAGTACATCCGCTAATTCACCGGCTACATCGCCTGGCTCGGTTGCTTCTGATAACTCCTGAGCCTCTTCCACAAGTTTATCTCTCAAGAGTTCTGGGTCTTCGAAAAGACGTTTGGTGTAAGATCCTTCGGGTGCCGACACTAACCGCTCTTTCAGGGTGGCTTCTAAATGCCTCAAGCCCCTGGGCTCGCCCCAACATGTCAGGGTATTGAGGTGACAGAAAGCAGCGGCATCTTCACCTCGTTGCGTGACAATAAATCGGAGAGCATCGCCGTCGCAGTCAACATCCAAGCGATGAAGAGTCTGATAATGACCTGAAGTGTCACCCTTTCTCCATAAATTTTTCCGAGATCGTGAGTAATAAACACCACGGCCACATTCCAGTGCTGCCGCAATTGATTCCTATGTAAAGAAGAATAGTAGAAGAAGTCAGCGTGGCTGTGAATGCCCCAAATCCAAATCAAAGTGAGCGCACTCACCTTGGAAGAATAGACCAGACCCAAGGCCTCGTCACTCCTCGTGCAGACGACAGTGGTAAAGAGCCCGTCGTCGCGGTCTGTTTTCATACATGCTGCATAGCTCATGCCAAGATCTGTAGCTGTTGGGTCGATCAGTCCAATGCTCCCCTTTCCGTCTTTACATTTTTTCGAAATCTCGGAGACTATGCTAGGCATTTCGTCGCTCTTGGTCGTTGTGGCCAGTTGAAATGAAACCCTATCCTTCTTTTCCGGAACCAGGGACAAAACTCTTTCTACCGTCGAAAGAGAATTGTCAGATAGATACACAGAAATAGTCCCCGCCAGTACCAACGCTGCTGATATTGCCTCCTCCGTCGCCTTCGATTCGTCGTCGAAATGGGCAACCAGGCGCTCTCGTGGAATCTTGGCGGCATCCATGGCCTCCAAATTGTTTCCTTGCATGACGATAGCTGCGCATCCCGCATCAAGGAGACACGCAGCCAGGCATCCATCCGTCCCGACAACGTCCTCTGCAGAAACGACCACTTGTACATCCACGACGCTGACGTCCAGCTGGAGAGTTTTCTGGAGGAATGTCGACGCCATTGCAATTCCTTGTTTCAAGTACTTCTTTTTCAATTTTTTATTCTCCTCCTTTGTTTCCGGGGTATCAGTATCCACTAGGGCCTGTTCTTTGTTCTTGTCGCAAATGGCCCGGTATTCGGTAGGATTGAAACATGTGGCCGGGTCAATCCGGCATGTTCCGACAGCCGATAATGCAGCTCTGTTGTTTGCAGCATCCACTGGCTGATCCGTGACAAAACAAGGAAATGGAAGCGATGTCATTGCATATATTGACTACGTTGTTAGAAGAGGAGAGTCGCTCAACGTGTGCCGGCGAATGGCAACAAAGCTGCGGTATTTTCGACGGCGGGTATCCACGATGCGGCGTTTGTCGGAGCATCATCATCGTCATCGAATCTTTTTTAGCGGGCGGTGGGGGAGTGTTTTGACGGATCAGCTCATTACCTGTTCCGACATGACTGACTCGACTCTTTCGGTTTGCACCAGCCCCAACGCTCCCAGGACAAACTTCAGTGAAGTACCTCCTTCTATCGTACTGACTATTGCTTTTGTTTGCATTCATGCGGAGGTCCTCTCCAGTACGATAGTCAGCTACCTCGTCATGGATTTCCTGGTACTGACACTAGTATTGCTGGGCCTGCCGTCGCATTGTCAGGAGTAGGTCCAATGAGTCAAGAGGATCGGGTTCGCTCGCACGTCGATGGAAGTAATGCGGCCCCATGAATGCAAACGAGGAGTAAACTCTAAGTCTAAGCGAACTCGGACTACCTAGCATAGTGATACTGACAAGGGTAGTATCGTGTGATTTCATCGGCATTTTATTATCTCCTGTCAAAAAAGATGCGAGAAAAATGTGAGGAGAGGCAAGCCGTCGTATCATACAAGCTGACCGTCCGTATTCACAGCCTCATAGATAGTATGGCTAATTATATCTCATTGCGAGCATGGCGGGTCGACGGTCTGGCCCTGCGTCCGATCGCAAAGATTTTTCGATTGGAGATCAAGAGACGTCATCACCAGCAGACGAGCCTTCGTCGTGCCGCCACGCGGCAGAGGAGGAACGAATGTTTGCTGCCAAGAAAATAGCGGCGTTAGAACAACTGCGCCGCCGACCATCTGCCATGAGCATGGAAGCTCCTTCGTTGCGCCTAACGACGACGACGACGCAGCTAACCCAACAAGGGCACTCAAGATTTGCTGTCGGCGACTTTCTGCTCCTCCAACATTTTGATTCCTGATTGACAGAAGATGAAATTCACGGCTGCTGTTCTGTGCTTATTGGCAGGAGGCGCGAATGCCTTTTCGCCCCGAGGCTTCGCGGCCAACAAATCAGGGTTGATGGTTCCTACATCGGCCCAAGATGACAGCAATTCTCCCTTGACTACGAGACCGCCTATGAACATGGTTGCAGGCGGTGCCGAGCGAGCGTATGGACAAGAGTACTACGAGGGTAAGTCATGGGGTCGCATATGGCATGATCTGCTGAGTGGGGCAGTTGATCAAGATCTTTGTCTCACATTTTTCGCACGTCTGTAGGTGCTCCGATCGGCCCCCCTCCTGATCTTCCATCTCTTCTTTTGCACAACCGTATCGTTTACATTGGAATGCCGCTGGTCCCTGCCGTCACGGAGCTAGTCATTGCGGAACTGTTGTATCTGAATTACGAATCCACCGATCCCATCACCATGTACATCAACTCATCTGGAACCACAACTGCTAATGGACAAGCAGTTGGTTTTGAGACCGAAGCATTTGCCATTGCCGACGTGATGAAGTACGTTCGTCCACCTGTTCACACAGTGGCGCTAGGACAAGCATTTGGGGCAGCTGCCATGTTGTTGTCCCAGGGAAAGCGAGGGTACCGCTTTGCCTTGCCCAACGCCACGATTTTGCTCAATCAACCTCGATCGCAAGCGCGTGGACAAGCTTCAGATATTGCCATCAAGGCTAAGGAGGTAGCCCATAACCGAAGAAGCATGTGCGAACTGATTGCTTCGGCTTGTGGAAAGCCAGTGGAGACTGTGATTCAAGATTGCAGCCGCGTCAAGTATTTGCAACCGCACGAAGCTGTGGAATACGGTTTGATTGATGAAGTCATTGACAATGGTGCCAAGAACCTTCCAGTGAAGCCAGCCTTCATGACGCAACTTGGACAGTGAAAAGGTGTCGGTCATTTCCTAATATCAGTATAGACCGTTACCATTTGTATTCGTCACTGGATAATGAAAAGCTGGAAATAGTTCCATGCGGATCTATCTACCTAGTTCTAGGGTTGGGACTGTCGCTTTGAAGTTTCAGTTTAGAAGTTCAGTGCTTTGTATTCTAACGAGAAGAAAAGGTTGGAAGTAGATTACGCCTGCTGCAACTTCTACGAATGGAACATGAAGGTAGCCTTGTCACTCTGAAGCATGCGGCTACAGTTGGCAGTCCCCACAACACGTTCCAAAGCAAAACCTTCAAACCTGGTAAAAAGTGCCAAACAGCTCGACACAGAAGTGGCGGTATCGACATCGTCGGTCAGGTTCATGGGGGTACCGGTGTTGATCAAATTCACTTGATCTGCATAAAACTGAGGGTGCTCGGGAAGTCCTAGGAAGATCAAATGGCGAATACCCTTGATGGCGTGTCGATGGAAATAGTTGCACCGGCCCGTGTACAGCATGATGGGCTTTCGCCCCTGTGCAAACCTAGCTCGTCCCCGGCTTGTTTCTGTGACCCGACTATATTCGTGAACACTCACAAAGGAGATCTCCCGCTTCAAGAAAATATTCCGCAGGGCGACAAAGTCAAAGTAGGATGGAATGTAGATCATAGTGTGCTTTTGCTTGTGACGTTGAATTTGCGGAAGTATGTGTTTGACAAAGTAGTTCACACGGCCATCAGTTTGCTGGTCGAATGATGGCACTGGTACCCGTTGAAAGACCTGCTTCATCGGCAAATGTACACTGGCCAGAGCGGCTTCCTCGGGTTGGATCTTTCGTCGTGCCTTGACCGATCCGCTGATACTCTTCCCAAAGCGTTTGAATGCATTATGGAGGAAAGGATCCATGATGTCCGTAGAAAGAATCAACTGCCTCCAGTACGCGCCTTGTCCCTCCAGAATGGGATTCCGAACCCTGGAGAAGTCGGTGTCGTTGTTTCTTTGAGGCTCCTTGTTCAACAGGTTAAAGATATCGTTGACATGATCCCAATTTTGCATCAGCAATACATCCGCATATTCCACCAAACAGATTTCAATGCTCGAAAGAAAATCGGAATCCCCTCCCTTGCCCTCGTCGTCCGCGGCTGTGAGCACCTTCAAGCCCAGGGGCGACGCAACGATAATGTCGCTTTTGTAAAAGTCAGTGTACAGCTTAGGCTGAATATTCGACGAATTTGACGACTCTTTTTTCTGGCTTTTTGCAGCTTTCGGAGTCAAGGCTATACCGACCTTGAAATCATCGTCGTTGTTCACATCGTCACCGAAGAGATCGTTCCAATCCTTGCCTTTCTTCTCAAGAACTGCCTTGCGTCGTCGCTCTTCATCTGCTTCGAAAGAGGAATCTTTACCGTCGTCGTCCTCGTCATACACGGGCTTTCCGAACTCCACGTCGAAGCGTTCCACATGCGGACCTGTGTTGTCTGATCCAGTCATTTCAAGCAAGTCGTGGACGAACTTATGGCAAGTCCCCCGGGTAGGCAACAGGACGAGTACTGTCGGTCGCGTGAATCCCTGGTCGCGAAAGCGGCTATTGTCCGTGTCCATCTGCTCGGCTGCTTTCTCATCGTCATCGCTGTCTTGTGCCTCGGCCGCCAATTCCTTGAGCTGACGATTGTGGCGCTGTACCCTACTCCGCGAAGTCAAGACGTGATTCAGAACATGCAGTAAGTAAATCTGATGCATTTCTTTTCGATGCTAAGGATGCGAAGAGGTGAGGTGGGCCATTGACTTTTGAACAGTAGTTGTCCGCCCTTGAAATCGGGAGTGCTTACCTTCCGCGAATCAGTAGTAATGAGGAGGTCCATGTACCTCGACAGAAACGAGTATACTGGAAACTGAGAATCTTTCAAGATGCCCTTATGTAGCCGCTTCCATCTGTTTTGTAGGGCTTTTCGATTACCCTCAAAGGCCGTCGCCGCTAGTTTTCTCAAGTCGTCAAGGCCTGTGTCAGGGCCAAACTTCGAAGAATCAAGTTCACGCCTGGCAATTCTCGTAATGACTTCGAATTCCAATTGATCATTGATAATCAACTTGTTAGACGACGTTTGTGTCGTGGATTTCAATTCATCTGGCTGAAGCGGGCTTTGACTGAAGTGCTGATAGTAGAGATCGACTTTTCGCCTTCTAGCAATGTCGTCGACGACTGAGTCGTCGTCATCATCGTCAACCTCGTCGATGCCATTGTCATCTTTCTCATCAAAGTCGCCATCGCTGTTATCACTATCATCACTACTCTCCATCTCTGTGTCACTCGAATCATCTCCCCTATGCTGGGCGTCAAAATTCGAGCTTGGCTGACTACCGTCGCCTTGTCTCTTGCTGGAGCCAGACTGCTTAATTTTCTTTCGAATGGCGCTGAGAAAGCCTTGAAGTGCAGGTGTTTCATCATCATCAGATTCAGCTTCACTGTCGGAGCGAAAAGTTTCGTCCTTGCGATGTCGATTGCCGATTTTGGAACTTGGAGAATTGTTCTTCAAAACACCCTTGACAGAAGTCCCCTGTGACGCCGCCGGCTCCACTGCCACTTGCGTTTTCCCACGTCCCTCGTCTTGAGCCCACCGAACCGATGGCTCACGATCATTATTCGCAGACCGAGCTATTAAGCGACTTTTCCCCACTCGCCGAGGTTTTTCGTTGTCAACAATGGCGGTTTCTCCCCATTGGCGTTCCAACTTAGCCTTGGCGCGGGCTTTCTTCCCCTTCGGCCCCTTTTTCTTCGCAGTTTTTTGCTTTGCCATTTGCCTTTCAAGTGATCACTGTTGCAAGTTAAGGTTGAAAATGAAAACTGTCGTCTTTGGTTGACGAAGGGTCTGGAAACACTTCTGAGCGAAAATAAGATGGCGGTATGTTTGCTTCCTTTCGATCTTTACTTTTTTCACGACGACATTTTTTCGTGGTCTTGGAAGGGCGTCTGCTCGGCGTCCGTCGTTGATGCGTTGTTTTCGAAGAGTTGGTCCAATGAATCGTCCAATCGGCAACGCGCAGGGAGCTGCAGCACCAACAACGAAAACTTTTCGTTTTGTGCTACCGCTAGATCTCTAGCAGTATCCGTTCGAAGAATGAACGAGAAGGAGCGACACTGACACTCTAGAGAAGTATGATAGATGAAGTACCGGTAGGTCTGATCTATGCAAGCGTTTACTGGTGTGACGGATAAGATACGAAAGTGGACTTGGTGCAGGATTCCAGATCGACGCCAGGCTGATCGTAAACTAGAGTCTATCTAGAATTGCACCGACTCTGTCATGTCGGATGGAGTAGGGTACTACTGGAAAGATCACAATCGACGAAACATAATATGTACTCGGGTCTCGGCATTCGATTGGCAAGGCGATACACCAGCTGGAGACAACGCAATGAACAGGGAAAACTTTGGCGTTTGATAGATCGGCTTTTACACATTTTAAGCTCCCAGTTCTGCCATTTTCTTGGCGATGATTGCGCTCTTTTGCTTTCGGGCAACCATGACCTTGAATCGATCAAAGTCTGACAGGCTAGCTCGTTTCTTCCTGGACGCCAGCTTCTTGGCCCAACTAGAGGATTCCCACTTGTTCAAAGTGTCGGCATCTGCCCACGCCTTCTTCAACGTCTTTTGGCGGGCGTTTGCTTGAATCTTGACAGTCAAGTCTGTCAGTGCGATGCGCGTGTAAGAGATAACCTGTCGCGAAACACCGGTAATTTCTGCGGGTCCATCGATAAGGCACTTGTTTTGGTCAACAATATCGATAATAGTGGCAAGCTTGCCAGCTTCGGGTCCGTAATTAATAAGGACCACACGGCCGACCTCAACAAATCGCTTGAAAACCATTTTCTGCAGAAAGCAAGAGAAGCCATTGTGAGTAGAGTTGTCTTTACACGGCATTCACACTAGCCGCAAAGCGAGACCGAAAGCCGAAATCCCAACCATTCTCCTCCATCCACAACCCCACTACGTTTCTACATCATCTTCCTGACACATCTTCCAGCACCATCCTCACAACACCATCCCAACGAAACACACCTGTTACGTATTTGAAGCTTGCTTCTATTGCAGAGATGACAATCCGCGGGGTGTTGCCTTCGCGGGCGGTGGATCGACAATGGCGCAGGCTCCATCGAACCTTGAATGCGTTTTCAACGAAGGGTTTCTACGTGAATTTATTACTGGGTGTCGTTTAGTAAGTGGAACCGAGGTATCAGCAAGATTCGAATCCTCCGACCACACGTTTTACATTCATTATTTTAGTCGTTTTCAGACTTAATCGACTCGACTCAATGCAATGATGTGCGAGTGACGTGGGAAATGTCTTTCGCGCGCATTTTAGGAAGCGTTTCTCGTCATCGGTGTCGTCATTCGTTTGTCGAAGAAAGATGTTGAACAAATAGATCGTCGATACACTCATTTTATTTCACCCCTTCACCACAATTCATCGCTATCGAGAAAGTACTGCACAATACAAGCTTGTCGCCAACGTATCAACATATTCCAAAATGAGAAGCAGCATAAATGTCTTACAGATCGTCCTAATCTTTCTTGGATGCAGTACGCAGTCCTCTTGTTTCCAACCGATAGGGACAAGCCGAGCTGCCCGGGTGCGTTTCGAATCGACTATACTTTCTGCCGTAAATAACAACGTTGTACTTCGCCCGAGCCCTCCCGATGAGGATGTTTTTGATAATCTGAAAATTGGAGGGTGCACGGTGCATCGCTACAGTCGAGAAAACGATCCAGACTCAGAGACGGAGTACGTTATGTGGTACCATGGACGTTCCGTGACCCAAGATGGAGACAAGAGCTTGCCACCTTTGTCCACAGGGAGGATTGGTCGTGCCACGAGTAAAAATGGATTATCATGGAAAAAGGATACCGTGGGTAGCGCTTCCGAAGACATTAAGGGTGTCGCTGTCGGCTTGAATGCAGAATCTTGGTGGGGATTCGACACTGCGCATACCGGCCTCGGCAGCGTTCTCCTTCCAATGAGCACCCCTGCCGTCATGACAGAAGGAGGAGTGTATCTGATGTACTATATGGGAGGAAATTTCGAGGAAACGCCCATTGGTGACTACATCGACAAGGAAATGCCCGTCGACGCGAAGATCAAGGGGATGAAAATGAAAATTGGTGTTTGCGTCAGCCAAGACGGAAAAACCTGGGGCCGAGTGGAAGGTGACGATCCGTCGGGTGCTTGCTTATCACCGTACGATGCCAGTGATCCGAATATGAAAGAACTTGCTAACCTTCGAGATGAGAAGGGAATCCGCGTCGCGCTGGAGGAAGAGCTGTATGTTGGGTGGCCAGAGGTGGTGCCCATTATTGCGGAAAAGTCAGAAAATTCGGGCTTCATTATGTACTACAGTACGATGACCAAAAAAGAAAAGAAAAAAGTTATTGGTTACGCCGTTTCACCGGATGGATTCCGCTGGAGCCCACGTGGAATTTGCCTGCGACCGGATCCTGGTACGATGGATGGGGCGGGCGCCGCGAGATGTACAGTAGTCCGGAATGCAGTTTTCGATGAAGAGAGTGGCTCCTGGGCGGACGCGCCTGGTTACACGATGTTGTATGAAGGGGTCTCAGAAGAAGATAACAAACACCGAATCATGAAAGCAGTGAGTGTAGATGGGAAAACCTGGATCAAGATGGGAGTTGTCTTTGATGTTGGGGACGATGGAGCGTGGGATTCCGAGGGCGTTGGTTCACCAAATGTACTAAGGTAACTACAAACGGCAAATTGGTCAATGTTGTTATTCTTTGTTCACTCACCGCTGAAAATCCGACAGAATGGACGACGGGTCGCAGCGTATGTATTACACTGGTCAAGGGCAAGATGGTGGCACAGCCATCGGCGTCGCGAGACAATCTATCGGTTCTTCCGAGTGGGTTCGAGAACAAGCGTCCATTGTGTTCGCAGACTCATAAGTTAATGAATTTTACTATAAATTCTCGACTCTAGTGTGTGTGAGTCAGACCAAAATAGCCTGTCCTCTCAAGGTATCCGATATTGTTGTGGGAACGCCGTCAATAGATTAACCAATCGAAGTTACGGAGGGTCATAGTTTGCACGTTGGTTAGTCAGCTAGTCGTCGTTGCTAGGAACCTTGCCGTCACTGTCAGCCTCTGCCCCGCCATCGGGGCCTGGGAACAGAATGATATTTCCTCCTGCGGTGCCTGATCTAGTTTGAGCCATGTCCTCAGTGTTCATGGCATCGTTTGAAGGGACGTCGCCGATACCGCTAGCCTCGACTTCGCCATCGTCTGGGCCTGGAAGCGGGATGACGTCTCCTCCTGAGGTGCCTGTTCTAGTTTGAGTCTTTTCCTCGGTGTCAATAGCATCGTTTGAAGGGACGTCGTCGGTGCCGCTAGCCTCGACTCCGCCACCGTCTGGTTCCTGAAGCGTAATGCCACCTCCTGAAGTGCCTACTCTAGTTTGACTATCATCCTCGGTGTCCATGGAATCATTGCTTCCTGAGGGGACATAAGGATCGTAAACGGCTTCCAAGTCTAAGCTTTCGTTGCTGCCCGATTCATCGTCATCTGAATCTGCGATATCGGATGTCGAGCTGGGAACTGGTGGTACCTCTGGTGATGCCAGCGGTGAGGCAACCGGGGCGGCAACAGGCGCAGAAATCGGTCCTTCGACTGGAGCAGGGAAAGGAGCACCGATTGGCCCAAGTAGAGGAACTGGGGCGACCACTGGCGCAGGGATCGGTACTTCGACTGGAGCAGCGAAAGGAGCACCGATTGGCCCAGGTAGAGGGAATGGGGCGACCACTGGAGCAGAAATCGGTACTTCGACTGGACCAGGGAAAGGAGCACCGATTGGCCCAAGTAGAGGAACTGGGGCGACCACTGGCGCAGGAATCGGTACTTCGACTGGAGCAGCGAAAGGAGCACCGATTGGCCCAGGTAGAAGGAATGGGGCGACCACTGGAGCAGAAATCGGTACTTCGACTGGACCAGGGAAAGGAGCACCGATTGGCCCAAGTAGAGGCACTGGGGCGACCACTGGCGCAGGGATCGGCATTTCGACTGGAGCAGGAAAGGGCGCATCCATGCTGTCGTTGCTTGTCGATTCGTGCTCCAAACCTGAGACGTCAGGACTAGGACCGGGAACTGGTGGTACTTCTGGTAGAGCGACTGGTGATGCCAACGGTGGGGCAACCGGGGCAGCGACAGGCGCAGCGATCGGTACTTCGAATGGAGCAGGGATTGGCATTTCGACTGGACCAGGTAGAGGAACTGGCGCGACCACTGGAGCAGGGATCGGCATTTCGACTGGAGCAGGAAAGGGCGCATCCATGCTGTCGTTGCTTGTCGATTCGTGCTCCAAACCTGAGACGTCAGGACTAGGACCGGGAACTGGTGGGAGCTCTGGTAGAGCGACTGGTGATGCCAACGGTGGGGCAACTGGGGCAGCAACGGGAGCAGCTATCGGTACTTCGAATGGCGTAGAGATTGGCATTTCGACTGGACCAGGTAGAGGAACTGGCGCGACCACTGGAGCAGGGAACGGCATTTCGACTGGAGCAGGAAAGGGCGCATCCATGCTGTCATTGCTTGTCGATTCGTGCTCCAAGTCTGAGACATCGGGACTCGGGCCGGGAACTGGTGGGAGCTCTGGTAGATCGACTGGTGATGCCAACGGGGAGAAAACTGGGGCAGCCACAGGCGCAGTGATCGGTACTTCGACTGGAGCAGGGAACGGCGCATCCATGCTGTCGTTGCTTGTCGATTCGTGCTCCAAACCTGAGACGTCAGGAGTCGCCCCGGGAACTGGTGGTTGCTCTGGTAGAGCGACTGGTGACGCCACCGGCGAGGCAACTGGGCTGGGAGTAGGGCCACCATCGGGGCCTGTCTTTCCTTTCGGGCTGCCGTCTTCCGATGAACTGGATGAACTGGAGGGCGGGCCGATATCGAAGGAAACTGGTGCAGCTTGAGGGGCAGCGTCTGGACCTGTCAATCCTTTCGGGCTACCGTGGTCCGATGAACTGTATGGACTGGAAGGTGGGCCGTAATCGAAAGAAACTGGTGCAGCTTGAGGGGCATCGTCTGGGCCTGTCAATCCTTTTGGGTTACCGTCGTCCGATGAACTGGATGAACTAGAGGACGGGCCGAAATCGAACGAAACTGGTGCAGCTTGAGGGGCAGCGTCTGGACCTCTCTTTCCACTAGGGCTACCGTCATCCGATGCGCTAGATGAGGTGGGGGCTGGGCCGAAATCGAAAGAAACTGGTGCAGCTTGAGGGGCAGCATCTGGACCTGTCAATCCTTTCGGGCTACCGTCGTCCGATGAACTGGATGGACTGGAGGGTGGGCCGTACTCGAAAGAAACTGGTGCAGCTTGAGGGGCAGCGTCTGGACCTGTCTTTCCACTGGGGCTACCGTCGTCCGATGCGCTAGATGAGCTGGAGGCTGGGCCGAAATCGAAAGAAACTGGTGCAGCTTGAGGGGCAGCGTCTGGACCTGTCTTTCCTCTGGGGCTACCGTCGTCCGATGCGCTAGATGAGCTGGAGGGTGGGCCGAAATCGAAGGAAACTGGTGCAGCTTGAGGGGCAGCGTCTGGACCTGTCTTTCCTCTGGGGCTACGGTCGTCCGATGAACTTGATGAACTGGAGGGCGGACCGATGTCGAAAGAAACTGGTGCAGCTTGAGGGGCAGCGTCTGGACCTGTCTTTCCTCTGGGGCTACTGTCGTCCGATGCTATAGATGAGCTGGAGGCTGGGCCGAAATCGAAAGAAACTGGTGCAGCTTGAGGGGCAGCGTCTGGACCTGTCAATCCTTTCGGGTTACCGTCGTCCGATGTGCTGGATGAGCTGGACCTGGAGGGCGGATCGAAATTGAAGGAAGCTGGTGCGGTTTGAGGGGTAGCGTCTGGGCCTGTCTTCCCTTTTGGGCTACCGTCGTCCGACGAACCGGATGAGCTGGACCTGGAGGGCGGGTCGAAATCGAACGAAACTGGTGCAGCTTGAGGGGCAGCGTCTGGACCTGTCTTGCCTCTGGGGCTACCGTCGTCCGATGCGCTAGATGAGCTGGAGGGTGGGCCGAAATCGAAGGAAACTGGTGCAGCTTGAGGGGTAGCGTCTGGACCTGTCTTTCCTCTGGGGCTACCGTCGTCCGATGCGCTTGATGAGCTGGAGGGTGGGCCCAAATCGAACGAAACTGCTGCGGCTTGGGGGGCAGCGTCAGGGCCTGTTAATCCTTGCTTGCTGTCGTCCAACGTTGGAGGGCTAGTAGTGCCAAAGTAAGCTGGGTCGTCTCCCGGATCTCCATAGTCGAGACATCCGTAGAGACCACGTCTAATGGCTTTGCCATCCTTGCCATAGTTGCCGTCCTTTCCAGACCTTCCAGTCGTACCATCCTTGCCGTCCTTTCCAGACCTTCCAGTGGCGCCGTCCTTGCCATAGTTGCCGTCCTTTCCAGACCTTCCAGTGGCGCCGTCCTTGCCATATTTGCCGTCCTTTCCAGACCTTCCAGTGGCGCCGTCCTTGCCATAGTTGCCGTCCTTTCCAGACCTTCTAATGGCGCCGTCTTTTCCGGACCTTCCACCCGTACCATCCTTGCCATAGCTGCCGTCCTTCCCAGATCTTGCATTCGCACCGTCCTTGCCATAGCGATAACTGCCGTCTCGTTCAGACTTTCCTGCTCTACCGGCCTTGCCACCGTCTTTTCCACAATTCTTATACGCCTTGGACCGCGCACGAAGCTCATCTTCATCCAGCAACAACAATCGGTCCTTGGCATTCTGCTCTGGAGCTAAAATACTCGAAGCACCCGTTCTATGACCTCGTCGGCGGAGCCTGTACTCGGGGATCCGGCGGGAAACCGCTTCTCCGACGGCAACAAGCAAAATCGCCGCCGCAGATGACAGTGTTTTCAAATTCATTGTTTTGGATCGCTGCGGTTTGCTTCGGCCACAAACATCAATCGTATAAGAAAAGCGAAAGCTATTGCATTACGGGCGCCGCGGTTCTAGCTTACCTTCCAGTTTAGAAATGTGTGCGATGTACGACCTCCGATTAAAGCAACAGAAATCAGCGGCGGGTTGCATGATACACCCCCTGTTCCTTCTGCCACGTCCACAGTATCCGAACAAAGTCTAAAGTATGCAATAACGTTTCCAAAAGAACCGGTTGCCCGCCATTGTGAGATTTTTTGGGAAGACGAGAAAATTCCAACAATATTCAGGCAAGCGTGCCACCCATCCACGACTGGTTCTTTCACAATTTTCCCCATCCGTTGCCGCATTCACGTCTCATCCGAAAGTCACGCAGGGTTGATTTTTTATTTCTTCGTTCCGCTTCTCTCGCCCCAAGAACATGTGTATCTCTTGAGAGTGGTCAAGATGCTCCAATTCTCAAGTGGTACAAACTTTAAATAATCTTGACGCGTCGCTCCTTCAAAGCTTTACAAGGCCACAACTGACAGCCACGAACTAATAACCTTAACTCGCAGAAGGTACCGACTATGCGCTAACACTCCCGACGTCAATGGCGGCAAATCGTTCGGACGATTCCTCCTTCTCCTTCATTTTCTTGATGTGCCTCACAATTTGCAAGAAGTGGTTTTTCGCGTCTCCAACGGCAGAAGAGTCGACTCCGCCGAACTGCGCAAGATTCTCCGTGTGCTCCTTGATGAGCGCCACCAGACCTGTGATGTAATTGCCGGAAATCGAAGGATGTTTCTTTTCAAAGAAGAAGAGATAATGCTCTAGAAGATCGACAAAGAGCTGTACGTTTGCTGGGTTGGTGCTCGTGCATGCATCCGCTAATTTCAGCGCACGTTGTAGGCACTCCAGCCCCCTCTGCGGATTGCTGTACACGACTTCATTGTCTGTGCCCACAACGTAGAATAGATGAGAACACTGAGCAACCATCGCGCATTGCTCTGGCTTCTTGAGCATTTTGGCCGAGTATTGAGCAGTCTTCATGATTAAACTCTCGTAATCCTCTTTGTTCAACGAGCGACAAGCCAAAAGGGCCCCAATCATCGCAACAATGCAACGACTCTGAAGCCGAGAATCTCCCGAGTGTTCCTCATAAAGTGCAAACGACTGCGAGATGAACTCGTACGCGATGGATCCAAACGCATCTTGCCCAGTTGCTTGTTTGCCTCCCTTTGAAGCCAACTTATCCACTGTTAATGCTGATTCTAGGTACAGCTTCACCCCAGTCTCCGGCTTGCCCTTGGACATAATAGCAATTGTCTCCTGCACAAAAATGAAAACTTTTCGACAGCTGTTTCAAGATGAGTGCGTGACACGAAGACGAAGGTACGTTCGGTTTTCCTTCTACAAAACATACCTGATAGTTTTGGGCCCTTGGGACGCCTCTTCGGAGTGTTTCTCTGGCTCTGCCGCATTTGTTTCTGCCTCTGGTGTGTCCTCGCCCTTTCCATCATCTTCCGCTGTCTCCGCTTTGGTTGTTTCGGGTGACTCCTCGGCGCTTTCCAGTTTCGTTTCGCCATCCGCACCGTCGATCTCGGGAGTTTCAGACTCGGGGGCAGGTTCCTCCTTTGCCTCCTCATCCTTCTGCTTCTCGGACTCCTTGGCAGTTTGCCCATTCTTTGGGGCCTCACCAATTTCCTCCATTAGAATGCGTTTGGCAAGCTTCAATCCAGCAAATACCAACGCCATGTAGGCAGTTCCAGTTCGTTCAATCTTGCCAGCGTTCAAATGATGTCGAGCAATCGAAAGCATTTCAAACTGGACATCCGTGTCGTCGTGATTCAATAGGTGGATCAACTTGGAAACCAAAGCAGCATCTTTGCGGTATTGGGGATCTTCGAATGCCATCATATTACTGTCTCCTTGTTGTTGTCCATACGGACGATTTGGTGCCGGCGAGACACCAAGACCAGCCATCAAGTCAGCGGTACGGTCCATGGACGGCGGTTGTGCCATGGTCCGTCTAGGAGGGGCATCGCGTTCATCACGTAGCACGGGTGCAATGACCGAAAAGAGCTCTTCGATCTCTTTGACACTTCCCGGAGAGGCTCCCGCCTTGTTGACGGCTTCTAACATGGTCAGTGCCAATTGTCGCCGATTGGCCCAAGGCAAGAATCCAATCAGATCGGCGTAGTGATCCAAAGTCAAGACTCCAAGAGCCAACTCATCCAAGGGAATACTCAACAGCTTCTCCAGTTCTTGAGTTGCAACCTCATCGAGTTGCGGTAGCACTCGGGGGGCATTGGGATCGAAATTAGTATGTTGGTCGCGACCCTCCTGCATCAACGCTTGATTGGCACGCGCTTGCTGCAAGGCCACCACACAATTGTCAAGACAGAGCGTGATCTGCTCCAAATTTCCTCGATAACACTTCATGGAGAACGACAAAAGTGCCGTCTGGAGTCGAATCACCTCCTTGGCTTGCAGCTTGGGACCTCGAGCGTTGTATACACTTTGGACGCATTCATCAATCATACGGAACGAATCTTTGGCCATGGCGCGCTTGACTTGATTCGAATCTTCTTCGTCCAAGAGTTCTTCGTCGGCCAAGTAGTTCGCCAATCGATCCATGAGCGATTGCAGGATAGTCCGGATATTGACCTTGTCTCGCAACTTGGGACAAGCCGCCAGTAGAATGGGCATGGTTTCAATATGGTACTCGTCAGGGAATACTTGCACAATACAGTCAATCAAGTAGGCTTGCGCCAGTGGATCTCCAGAAATGATGATATGATCCAGGACCGTTGGCAAAATGACTTGACCATAAATTTGGGATGTGACCGAATCCAATGCGGATAGCCGGACCAAGTTGGTTCCCACCAAAATGCGAAGTTCATTTCGGTCTTTTTCTCGACGACGTCGAATTTCCTTGGACCTACCGTCTCCAGGAAGATGTTGAATACGAACCCACAATTTGTTCATTTCGACAAAATTGGCCAAGACAAACTCATACGAATCCTTGACCGTGCCCTTTTCCACACTAGTTACCCCAGCTGTTACGGCAGGAGACGGTGTCGTCGTCGAAGCATCCGACGACGATGGTGTTGCTGGTGGGGCGGCCATGCCATACGGAATGACCTGAGTGGGTGGAATGGGCTCATTGGGCAATTTATCACGAATCGCTTGGAGCAGATAGTGCCTCAAGAACAGTCCACGGACTGGATTCTGAACGCATTTGACTGCCTCAATCATATCCTTCAGAACCCAACGGGCACCCACTTCCCCGCTTCGAATCAAGGCACTCGCCGCACAGATTTGCAAATACAGTCTCGACAAAACATTGGGACAGTACTGAACGATATCGTACAATTCCTTCATGGTGAACGAAGCCTGACCATTCGGAGGCTGTTCTTGTTGCAAAGGGGGCATCATACCACCCGGTGTCATCATTGGGACAGGCGACGTCACGGACTGAGCAGCTCCTCCTCCCCCTTGAGCAATACCAAGGAGATAGTCTTCCAGAGTAGGCAGTTCTTCTAATGCGCGTAAATGCAATTCATAGTAGTTCTTGGGTGACAGAGCCGTGGTGGATCCAGTGGCACCTGGAGCCGGGGGGTGCGCATGGTGATGATGGTGAGCATGTGCATGTTCGCCCAATTCACCCACCATACTGGCAGCTCGATCCAAGACAGTAGGCAAATCGTTACGCTCCATCGCTTGCTTCATGTAATATGCATGCTCTTGCACTTTTCGGGTAGCGTCAGTTAGCAACCGATTCTGCTGCGCCACAACTTCTGGAGGATCAATATAAATATTCCTGGGTGGCGGTTGTTGTTGTTGTTGCTGCTGCTGGTAGCCCGGCGGCATCATCATGCCTGGTTGACCTGGCATCATCATTCCGGGTTGTCCAGGCATGCCACCAGCCTGTGACATGCCCATTTGAGGTTGTGCCTGCTGTTGCTGGAGCATGCTACCACCCATTTGCGACTGACTCATCATGGCCGACCGTTGCGCAAAGGATCCTCCCATAACCTGTGACTGCCCCATGTTCGGTTGTTGTTGTTGTTGCTGCTGCTGCTGTGGCATTCCTCCGTACTGAGGTTGTTGCTGCTGCTGGGGCGGACCCTGAGGAGATCCCATCATGGATCCACCAGACTGCATCATCTGCTGCTGTTGTTGTGGCTGGAACTGGGGTTGTGTAGTACTAGGCATCGACGGCTGCTGCTGTTGTGGCATGTACTGACTCTGCTGTTGTGGCTGCTGGTACACCGAACTCGGTTGCTGAGGAGTACTTGAACTATAGCCCATGGACGGCTGTGGCTGCTGGCGCTGCTGCGGCATTGCAGCACCCCCACCATAAACATTTGAGGCTGGCTGTGGCGGCTGACTTTGGCGCATCATGGCTGCCCGCTGAGCGAACGACATGCCCGCTGTGTTAACTTGGGGCATTGGTGGTTGCTGCTGGGGGGCTGCTGCTGGCATCCCGTACGAGTTATTCATTGGCATTTGTTGTGGTTGCGGCTGGCCATAACCTGGCTGGGGTTGTTGCTGCTGCTGCTGCAACATTTGAGCCCGTTGTGCAAACGACATACCAGCTGTAGCAGCACCACCCCCCACTCCAGCTGGTTGAGGAGGAGGTTGAAAACTATAAGGCGAAGACTGAGGATACAGTGGGGTCACTTGTTGCTGTTGAATCCCGGGGGAATTCGCAAAACGCGTAATGCTTCCACTTCCCACAGGATAACCTCCCGGTCCTTGTGGTGGCTGTTGCTTTTGAGGTGTCTGATAGGGCGAGTCATTCAAGGGACTGGTCGGTGGCTGCTGCTGCTGGCCAGCATACGGCATGGAGTATCCTTGCTGGGGTGTCCCAGGAGGATTTTGTAGTGGCGGTTGCTGCATCATTCCACTTCCTTGTCCATACGGCTGCTGTTGCTGCTGCTGATCTGGCTGCGGAGTTCCTGGGGCAATGCCAAACTGAGGACGTTGAATACCATACGCGTCTTGTCCACCTCCCATGGTTGCCCCACCAAAGCCACTGTTGTTTGCAAGGCTGTCGGCGCCACCGCCCGATGGATCCCCATAATATGGCTGACCGTTGGACATGGCGTCAGTTCTGCTGCCCCCACTGCGTCTTTCTCAATAGATAACTCGATTATTAAAGAAGTAGCTATGACAGAGGATGCACTAATATGATTGATGATTCGAGATGAACAATGTCATCTCCAAGTCGTGCGATGACAACAGGGCGCTCAACGGGTACTTCCACTCTCGGCGGTGCAGCCAAGCAAGATCCATGGCGGCGAAAAAAGGGAAAGGGGCGGCGGGAGATGCCGTTGCATGATTTGTTCGGAGCGATTCATCGTAGGTTCGTAGTAAGATTCCTACGAACGACGGAGTGGATGCACCCGATCGGACCTACGACGTCATCAACAGTAAAGTAATCGAACGGATCAATCTTTCTCAAGTGCCGATCGCGTGGTCTGCGCGCGTCGCCCCTTCGCCAGCAAACGAGGCGAAGATCCGACGACCGACGAGCCAAACGCCGCACCCTCAACACAACAACGCATACAAAAGCAGTTTGTTGACCATGTTGCGAGTCGTTGCATCCAATTTGGCCAAACGGTCCTTTTCGCGGACACATGTAGGGTACGTTGCGATATTCTGTTGCCAAGAGGGCAATCAAGGTTTCGTTTTCAGCATGGTCGGAATGGATTTTAGCGGGTACACATACCGATTGGCTCGCCGATCGGACGTTCGCGGTAAAGTTTCTACGAGAAATTACGTACGCGGGTCTGCCCGTCTCGTCGTCGAGGATGACTTCTAGCACGCGTATGGGATGTGATGCGAGAAACCATGCTCCTTTTTCTTGTGCCGATGCTGCAACAACTTCTTTGTTGACCATCATTCTCACCTGGATGCTTCTTTCTTTCTTACTACTGCGACCTCGATTTGTCTTGTTCCAGTGGCATTGCACCTACATCGGCGTCGTTCCACTACTCGGCGCGTCGGGAGGAAGAATCCAAAACGACGTCGGAAGTGGCAAAGGATGAAGGATTCATGGGCACTGGAATCTCTCATTTGTATGCCCTTCCATTCGGTGTAATGGCGGCTGTCCCAATTTTGGAATTCCAATGGTTCAGACCCAATGAGGAATTGCTGGTAAGTAGTAGTGATTTCGACAATCGATTTCTCGAATGCCGATTTCAACTTCTAACAACACTGGTTTCACTACTTTTTGTTTAGCTCGCTTCGACGTTTGTCTGCTTTTGCGTCGTCGCGTACACAAAAGGTGGCGCCGCGATTGCCAACGGTTTCAAGGAAGAAGCCGATGCCATGCTCAAGATTCAGAATGAAGCTGAGGATGAGGTGATTGCCAAGATGCAAGAAAACATTGAATACATGAAACTGACAGAAAACATTGTGGCAGATTACCAAGCAGCCTTTGATCTTACCAAGCAGTCCTACGAGAAGCTCAACGCGGCTGGAAAGATCAAGCCGCAACACAAGCTCAAGGCCCAAGTAGAGAAGGTCCTCACCATGATCTCCACGGAAGAGACATCGAACTACGAAAAGGCCAAGATCGCCATGATGGCCGAAGCTACGGAAGCCGTCACTGCCAAGTTCTTGACGGACGATGGTTTGAAGAAGGCCGCTTTAGACTCGGCCTTGGCCAAGATTGCTGGCAAAGCGCCCCCCGGTGGTGACCCAGTAACAACGGCCTTTGTTGACTTCTTCAAGGGAAAGACGGCGGCTGCCAAAAAGGCCGATGCCGGGGCTGAGCTCAAGGAGGCTCGAGCCAACATGGTGGCTAAGATGAATGCCATTGCCGAAAACGAAGGATTCTACTTCCGTTTCGACGAGTCGGGCAAGCCCAAGATGGTTGCTGCTTAAAGCATGTCATAATGTAAATCCTCTAGTAACTCATGGCTTTTTAGACTACTTGCAAAGTGTTTTTTTACTAGAGGCTGTAATCGAGGGCGTGTACGCTCGTCCATTGGTGGGATCTGAAAGATAACAACCCAGAAGGCCCCCGATGCTGGCTGACCTCAATCACTCACTCCATCGTACGACCATGCACTCTGCAATCAGCCCTTCATGCCTCGGAAGCGCCAAGTTTCTCTCGTGATCGAGTAGTAGTAGCTAGTCGGCAGTACGCTTAAGTCCAATATATTAGATCTAACTCCTCAATTTCCGTGACATCCTCCCCAGCCGACCCTTTCACCCGAGGAACATTCAATCACATACTAGAGTCGCATCAGTTTAAAGTTGATGACTATTATCCTCGTCATCCCGTCTGTACCCCGGTACGAGAAAATTAATGACTAGCTCGACTTTGGTCGTCGAGCGTCTTTCCGGCTACCCGACCATCGTTCACCATTCACCCCGAGCTTCAGACAATCAGACAACAATAGGGTTCTCAAGAAAGAAAATGGACCGCGCGCCGAAAACGCCCATCATCGACATTCCCATCATCTCTCGCCAATCAAACCCATCACAAAGATACGACCAGTGTCAACACACCAGGAGGAGAAGACAGAAGCTCTCATAGAATCTTTTCCTGTTCGCAAAAGTATCCGTTCCTTTCACCATGAAGACCGCTCTCTTGCTTACCCTTATCGCGTCCGCTGGAGCATTCCAAGCTCCCCTCCCGGCTCGTTCTGCGACGACTTTGGCAATGGCAGGTTCCGCCAAGCCTCCCAAGAAGTCTAGCAGCAAGAATCCCATGGAGCAGCTTCTCCGAAGCCTTGCCAACAACTTCGAACCTATCCACGGCCATGGAAGCCTTGAGAATGATCTCGATGACCAATGGGAGGCCCAGCAAGAGATTCTTCGCAGCCGCCGATCGAACCACCTCGATAAGGCCCACCTTAAGAAGAAGTACCACGATCCCAGCGCGGTCAAGTTTGACGGCAAGGTAGGCGATTCTTCCAAGTCCTCCTTTGGTAAGAATCTCACTCCCTAAAAGTTATCAAGCGGGCCAGCGTGTTCACGCCGACCACTGGACGGTGTCGAATGACGCATTGTCATGATAACTAGACTAGGTCCATGTCCGACGCACCCACCACTCCCCATTCAGTTCAGCCCTAGTTTGCAGTCCGATTAGGCACGATGATAAACCGAGTCTAGTAACACTATTCTGATCAACATTTTATGAATTATTTGACAACATTTGGAGGGCCAGGCTTCTTGGACACTCCAAAAGTTTCGGATATAGAATGAGTAGTCAAAACGAGTCACACTCAATCATTGGTCGTTTGGTTAACTTTCGTGGACTTTGTCGACCAATCCTTTAGGCTACAAGCCTTTGGAGGTAACTGGTTAAAATTGCTTGCACTACTGGGCCCCATCATTTCGAGTTTGACTTGCACCGACAACCAATGACGAGAAATCCTCCTGTATCATTGTGTTCCCCTAACGACAACAAACTTAGTTGCCATCATTCACATCTCTGAGCTTAATCCTTCACTATTTTACTCCTAGAGTAACGTGCAAGACAGAAAAGATCCGCTTCTATTCACAGTGGAGGTCGCCACTCTGCTGAAGATAATAGTCCGTTTTCTGTAACATGGATACTTAGGTTACTCTCGGCAGCACATTCTGTGATGCAAAGCTTGGGTCGTATTAGTCAAACGGCTGAGTCAGATTTTTGGAATCGCAATCGCACCACCAAAATGGAAAGATGACGATGACATCGAAGCCAATTCCGGAATACGGCAGTGGTGGTGCTTGATCCCAACCCCAACCGTTTGGGACCGACACATCCTATTACGAGTACATTAGGCGACCAAAGGCCAAACTGCTGCTTTCCGTATTAAACTCAAAGAACCGCATCCTTCAGCTACTAATAACATGCCTTGCCGTGACAGAACAATCCCCCCTGGTGGCACCAAGCGCCAAAATTTCATACCTCAGTTCATCGCTGCGATTTCTTGGTTATTTCTTTTCAGTACTGGTTCTAGCGACGCTCTGACATTTGAACCTATTCGACCCTCTGGACCCCCGGCCAGGCTGGACGCTTCCTCCTCTCGTCGTGGGTTCTTGACCAAGGGCGTTGGCATTGCAGCTGCAGGCCTTGGAAGTCTCGCGAAGCCGGCAAATGCAGAAGAGGAGACACCTATTGAAGTGTACTTTGGATGTGGATGCTTCTGGCATGTGCAACATGAGTTTGTGGAAGCCGAGCGCCGAATCCTAGGACGCTCGGATTCGGAAATTACAGCCAGGGCTGGATACGCTGGTGGAAAAGCAGGCTCCAAGAATGGCAAAGTATGCTACCATAATGCTCTTTCCATCTCTGATTATGGATCATTGGGGCACGCTGAAGTTGTCAGTCTGAAGATTCCACCTTCGAAATTTCCCGAGTTTGTCACGGAATATTGCAATCTATTCTCAGAGCAAGGGTACCGACCAGATCAAATGGGGGACCGAGGAACCGAATATCGAAATCTAGTCGGGATCCCAGGTGGAGTGGATGGAAGTTTTACGAAGCAACTTGTCGATACGTCCATCAAAGCCGGCGACAAGCTTAATTTTGCAAGAGGCAAAGGGGACGATGCAGATCAAAGAGCCTTGGTCTGGGTTATGGATTCCAACCAATATCCATTCTTCATTGCCGAGCAATATCACCAGTTCCACGACGGCTTCAATTTTGGAGAGAATTATCCCAATGCCTACAACAATCTGGCAGAAAAGCTGAACAAGGAGGGAAAGCTCGGCAAATCGGAATGCCCAAATGGTCTAATTGGAGTCGGTGCACTCGGATTGTAGACCAACTTCAAGAAGTATTTCATATTACGAGAACCGCACCATACAAAACTATAGTTAAAGCAGCGTATATTACCCATTATCCGTATGGTAGTAGAATACCGAAACGGCTCTCCAGTAACTCGAGTTTGAGCCTGATCTAAGGTCATATCCTTCTTTCAATCCAATGGTGGTCAGCTGCACATTGTGATTATAACATGATTGCTATTTCCATCAAGCCACGGAAGGTACACCAAAATTGACCCTTCTGCCACTGGGCGAGTGATAACCATCATGGCATCAGCATGGATGGTATTGTTTTGACACCCTCCACAAGTATCTGACCAAACACACCTACCAAAAGGTTGAACTAGAGGAACAGCACGACTTTCTAAGCTTATATGATTTCACACCGTAGTCTCCGCACGACCACTTTGTATGCGCTGAACTTGAGTCGCTCCTCGGCCGTGTTTGCTTTTTCACGGCGATTTTTTGTTGCTGCCAGTTGTGACAACAAAGAAGTCGACCGAGGATGTCACCTTATCATAACTACGGTAGAGGATGGCACTACACATTTAGAATAGCTCCATGGCACCGCTATGATGGTTCGTTAGAGTGTACAATAGGACTTGGGGTTGGTACGAGTTGTTGCAGCAGTCATTTGAATCAATCCATTCCCGTTGCAAGTCTTGAGAACGTGGAGCACCAAACGGGGAGCGCCTCTTTAGTCGTAGAAAGTCATACTAATTCTACGACGCCTTCTCGCTGCCAACCGCATCTTCGCCCGTTGGTAGTTGCGGATAAGGTGATGACTTTCGCCGCTTTCTGTTGTTTCGAACCACGATAAGGACACCATTATAACGAAGCAAACAAACATCTCATTGCGATCGCCTTTGTCACCATACAACCGGCAGCAACAACACTGGCTGTTGTCACTGATTGTAATTGTTGAATTAAATAGTTTGAAAAAATGGACGATCCTAACAATCGAAGACTGCAACTAATCAAGGAGATCCCGGCGTCTCCTTCGTCCGAGGAAACAACATGTGCTTCCACGATCGGCACGTCTTCACAGCATCCTAATAATACAGTCGCTACGCAGCAAACAACACAAACGCCTCGATCACTAATGCAGCGGCAGATTCTTCATTTGGGTTTGGCGTCTTCTGGTGCCATGAGTGTCTTCATTATCTCAGTGGTGCCTGCCCACATTCTCATGGGAATCACAGTGGTATTTTTACTGTGGCTTTCCTTCTTTTATCGTCTTTTTCAAATGCTACAATTAGACTATCAAAGGGCATTGAATGGCCGTGGTCTGGGAGACTTACTGCCAGAGTCCTGGTACGATCAGTTAGTGAATGTCTCCTTTCATGATTTTATGACGGATGGAACCTTTGTGCGAGAGAACCAGCATTTCATGCTTTACTTCATCCCTGGTATTTCGGTCGATCAGTTGAATGCGTACGTGGAACGACTGGTTCCTCGTCATCGAAATAGATTACAGCGACCTGGTTTGGGTCACTTTCTTGGTGACGGCTTTATGCGGCATCTCATTGGAGATGAAGGACTAGCCGAGCGGCGTCCTAATGTGCCCAATTCCCCTCGGCTGGTCCCCCGGAGACTGGAACTCGAGGCCGTCAACGAGGACGCAGCGAGTGGTCTTGGGGATGACGATGAGGTTGATGACGATGCCCGCTTGTGGGGCAACGAACCTAACGAGGAAGCAGCGGTTATCGAAGCGGCCACTCGTGCGGCCGTAATTGAAGCATCTCCCTCTGTGGATATGTCTCGTGCAGATAGTGATTCTGAAGAGAGCGAAGAAGACTTGGCAATAGAAGAAGCCATTATCTTTGATGCCGCAGTTGCGGGGGTGATGACATATGCCAACTGGGCCTTGAGCTTTACGCAACAATCGGTATCGTCCTCAATTATTCGGTCAGCGGGAAGGGTGTTGCGTGTCACTCTAGCACTGGGCGTGTTTGGTGCTGGGGTTGGCCTCTTTGGAATTTGGGCTGGATTCTGGTCACCACGAGAATTGCGTTTCCCCACGCAAATGTCGAGACAATCTAGCACCATCCTTTGGTCGTCTACTATTGCCAGCGGGGCGACGGCTGGACTATTCATGTTGTTTGGCTATAGCAGCCCGCCCGCTCCGCCGTCGGGAGTGCAGCCGACCAAAAAGGTTTCCAAAGCTTCGGCTTCAGCTCCCTATGGCAAGAAGAAAAAAGCCTGAGGACTCGAGATGGGTTCATCTCAACGGGAAATATGGTCCAAGCCGCATTCGTGCGACGGCAGTGCGACCGCCTAGTAAGGCAGTTTACCATAAGCTGCTACATTACCTGATCGATCCATGACTGGTGGCCTCGTCGCTGGACTGAAACTCAGTCCCCATTGTCACTACTTGTTTTTGCGCCGAAATACTATGGCCTCTACAAGAGTATGATGGAAACGATGACACTGCCCTGCATTCGGAACTTGTAGAACTATATCCACATAGTCTAAGTTTTTGTCTTGGTTGCTTCTATTATGCTACATTACGTCTACAGTGGGAAACGCAGGACACAGGCGTCCTGTTGTTAGCCGAGTGCGGAAAGCTGTGGTTGCCACAGCGATTTGTAACATTTCTAACCGATCATTAGCCATGCTGCTATTGAAACTCCTACTATCTGGTAGACCTTTGGGCCTGCTAAAGTTGGGGGTTCTGCGGTAGTAGAGTAGGAGTGCTCCCCTCTAGCTGAGACCGATGGTAAAGTCGAGTAATTAAGGTCGATTTGGTCCCATCACGAGCCGATCGATTAGATTCGATCGATTCGATTCATTCTATTCATACAGTGTACTAAAACAGGCCCCATGCGACAGCGCGCGAAACCTGGGATCGTGAGAAGTGCGTGAGGGAGATGTCGGGTTTGGGTTTTTGTTAAAGCCCCTCTTCTTTGATCGGTTTTCTTGCAGTGAAATCGCCTTTTTACCTCCTTCGAATGAAATCTGCAAGAAACGATTTTTGAGGAGGGTATCTTTCCATATGTTCGTTCGGAATTCTCTGGATCACGCACGTTTGGAAAAATTGCAGCGTGGGTTCACATACCTACGAGGTCCCTTCGCGTGAGAAATCCACCAACCTTGCTTTGTCTTCTTGTTTTGACCAAGCGATTGATAGAAGACATACTTGAGGCAAGCAAGCTGTTGACGACGACGAGGACCGAAACCCGAATCGTAGTGTTAGCCGTGACCTTTTCATTCTCTTTCCAAACCCCCATTTAAATTTCTTTTCTTTTAGTAGTATAATAAACGCCACAATGAGCGGACACATCAGGGCTTTGGCCGTCTGAGCCCTCGAAACTTGTTCCGAGTGATACCAAGCGATGAGTCCTCAGTACGACAGAATTGACCTGCACGGAGGAGCCCAATCTTCTCCAGCCCAGATCCGCTCACAACTAGATACGTTACTCACTGACTCTGACGTCGATACTGTGGATTGGAATGTCGTCAACGGCTTGCTTCAAAGCCTTCCTATCGATAAAGCATCTCCTGAAATTAGGTATGCCTCAACCCAAGATGACCCCATGGGTCGTCTCTTAATGGCAGGGATTCTTGCCAGGAACCCACCCCCCGCCATTGTGGACACGGCAATCCACATCTTTCCGGAGAGTTTGAATCAGAATCCTTGTGCTTTTGTTATTGCTTCTCAGCATGCGTCAAAAGAGGTTTTAGCACGAATGATCCGCTACGTTGTTTCTTCGAAGGAAGAACAGTGCCCGTATCCTTGGATTTTGTCGGAATTGGTGTCGTCGGAGGCTGCAAAGACGGTATTGGAGGCCTGTCCACGAGGCGTATGGATGCCTTCTTCGTTTCTCTCTTCTCACAATCTTTTGGATTACTTCCTGATGTCACCGGAGGTCGTCAAGTGTCGCACGTTTGACCAAACCTTGTGGACCAAGTTCAAGCTTGTGTTAGTGGCCGCTGGATGCTCCGATAAGGAAATCCCCAAGTCTTGTCGATGCGAAGTTGCGCCAGTGCAAGTAATTCTGAAGCGCGTCTTGTCTCGACCAGGTATGTATGGAAAAAATGGGGTCGTTGAGTCTGCACGGATATTCGTGTCTCCGTTTTGTCCAAATGAATATGTCTGACATAATCTTTTCTGCCACACCATGTTTGGCAATAACAGACTTTTGGACTGATCGAGACAGAGTGGAGCATGTTTTGTGGTTGCTTCACCAACTTCGATGGACTGACCGATGGGTTTTTGAAAAGCCTACTCCCTATGGCATGTACCCCATCCACACGGTATTGAGCCGACGATGCACTTCGGATCAGGGCAGTCTTGTAGCAGCTCGAGCCTTGGTGCAACTGCTGCTAGAAGCACACCCGGCATCTGCGGCTATGTGGGTGGGGGGCAAGCTGGCCTTGCATCTCGCCGTGGAGAATGGTTGGCCTTGCCATGATCTGCTACTGGCTGCACACCCGGATGCTTTGGATGCCCCCGATCCATCGACGGAGCTCTTTCCTTTCCAAGCGGCTGCAAAACACCACCTGCTGTCCTCCTCTCCCATTTCCCTCGACATGACCTACGAGCTGCTAAGGGCAAATCCTAATCATGCTCGGGGTGGGGTGCGGGAAAGAACGAGCCTAAGGGTGCAAAGCTGAAACCTCTGGACATCATTCTGTGTTTACATTGTGTTTGGAATACACGCATTATATTGGATTACACGAAGCGTTCTGGTGCACTATTGATTTCAGGTAAGAATCAATGTGCAGCCGCCGTAGATATCTTAGATGGACACCGGGGTGTCTCTTAGTTTCATAGCAAGATTTGCAAATCGATCTACGTTTCATTAGACCATCTTTCGCAAATTACAAAGGGAGCATCGGATATTCTACAACATCGAACCCTCCGATCAGGCTATCCCACCACGACGGCGAAACCAATCATCATCTACAGTGTGGACCCATATCTTGACAATCAACACATCTTTCGCTCCAGCCGCATTTGGCCCAGCACATCTGAGGGCCGAAGCAATCAGCAACTACAAACTCGACAATGGAATCTGCAATGCACCCACAGCGCCTCCATCTACATTCAATATCACTCCCGTGCACCATGCCCCAGCCTGAGATGAAAAGTACAGACATGCTCCCGCCATGTCATTTTCATTTCCCATTCGACCCAGCGGGACATTCTTTGCAATAATCTCTCGAGAGGCACCCCATGACGCCAATCCATCTGACATGCGAGTAGGAACAAATCCGGGAGCTAGGCAGTTGACAGTGATATGCTTCGATGCCAGGTCGGCGGCAAATTTCTTGGTAAGCGAGTGGACTGCTGCTTTACTAGCATCATAGGCATGTGTTGGTGCTTCTTGCGGAACGAATCCCACCACGCTCCCAATATTGATAATTCTAGCGGGATCTTCGACCGTCGCGGATTGCTCTAGAAGAGGAATACAAGCCCGTGTCAAGTAGAACATGCCTTTGACATTCTTTGGGCAGGCGACGAAAGATTTGACGCGAAACGATGAGAGACAGTCTGTCTGAGATCTGCAAAGTGACGGAACGAATGTTTCACTTACCAAATCGAACACCTTATCGAATCCCCAATTCGCCTTTCCCGACTTTCGCTCCAAGGGCTCTCCCCAGCTAGTCCCCGCGTTGTTCACCAGCACATCCAACCTATTGTTAAAGATTTCCGCGACTTGTTCTGCTAGTCGCTCACATCCCTCCCGCGAGCTCACATTCGAGGCGACATATCTACACGTGGCGTCCAGGTTTGTGTTGGTAGTCTCTTGTAATAAGGATTGCACAGCTTCCTTGCAGGCGTCTTCACTGCGACTGGTTAGCAAGACGTTGGCGCCCGCGTTCAAAAAGCCCTTGGCAATCATCAAGCCAACCCCTCTCGATCCACCGGTCACAAGGACATTTTTCCCTGTCACCGAAAACAAGGTAGAAGGAGATGCCATTATTATTATTTTGAATGTTGATTACGTATAGGGACTTAAAGATTGGAGTCTCTCTCTATGATCATAGTCAATGAATCGATGCATTGCGAAAGACCCTTTCCTCTTCTCTTTTCTCATGGCGGCAAATAACAGTGGAGTCGTCGACTCCCTGGAACATTTCTTTTCCCGCCTTTTTGGCTGGGCAACCTCCACGTGGCAAGGACCCCGGTCGGCGCGCGCAGTTTGGCTCTCTCGCCGGCGTCGTCGTCGTCGGCGTCGGCGTCCCTTTTCCTCTCCTTTTCCGCCCACTTCGGGTTTGGTCTTATTTTTCTTTTCTGCGCATTTCATCGTCATTCCAATGCCACCATCATGAAAGCATTTGGCGCATTGCAAACCTTTGCCTTCATACAGCCCTTTAGTAATCACTGCTCATCATCACCTACGTTTCAGCCCAGACAGCAAAATCGTTGCCTTTCTGCCACACTCATGACCGAAACGTTTGGCAATGCAACTAAGGCTCCCTTCTTTGCCAAGAAGCACGTGGCCACGACTGCTTCCACCGTCAGCGAGGAAACAACGGCGTCGGCATGCACCACTAACGATCCTCCCGCTTTGATTTCCAGCATTCTTCCTCCCCTACCCGCTGGTTCACGTCGCATTTATCTCTTGCGACACGGAGAGACCGACTGGAACTTGCTAGGAAAGATTCAAGGCGGCGGGTACGACATTCCACTCAACGACAACGGTCGGCAGCAAGCTCTGACAACGGCATTGGCACTGGAAGATATTCCTTTGAGTGTGGTTGCCAGTTCGCACTTGAGTCGTGCCAAGGAGACAGCAGATATTTTGTGGGGGCGACACAATGCAACAGTCCAAGATCGACGTGTCGTCTTGGATGGATTTGGTGAAATGAGGTTTGGAGAATTTGAGGGTCTGGCGTGGCGGGATCAAGAATTAGATCCCGAACTAGGAGAGCGATTCAAGTCGATATCCAGAGAACTCAAGAAAGATATGGACAAGGCTTTTCCGGGGGGCGGGGAATCTACCCGCGATGTGCAAGTTCGGGCATGTGCAGCATTGGAGCAAGTCCTGAAGGATTTCCCAGACGAGCAACATATTGCTATTGTCTCACATGGACGAACAAATAAGGTTTTGATTGCTGCCTCGGCCCTGGGGGATGTGACGCAATACCCAGGGGTCAAGCAAGGGAGTAAGTAGCCAATATACGCCTGTAGCGGTAGAGGTGCAGGAGTCTGACAGTCACGTTTGCTTTTGTTTCATCAGACACGTGCATCAACGTCATGGATATTGATCAAGAAGGAAATTGGACGGTGCAAACGCTCAACTACATCGAACATGTCAAGCATATTGTCATTATTCGGTAGTGCCACACACTAAACGCAATACAATATATGGATTGTATCATATTTTCCTACTGCACCAACCTTATTGGAATCTCAACTACCAGCCCTCGTGAACTCATGAAAGACTTTCATTGTCCAGAATGGACAGTGCTTGCAACGATAGCCAACACCAACTATTCCATCATTCTGAAAGTCAGTCATTTTCTTTGTTCGGAGGATTGGTAGCTTTGGTTCCATGGCTAATAGTATCCGACAACTCGACTTGTGCGGACGCTGCGACGCCCTCCGCCCGCACCGCATTCAGAGCAGCTGAGAGTCGTTTTTCGTCCAATGGAAGACCCGGCTTTTCTTTGTACATGTACTTTGGTTCCCCATCAGCGCCGAAAATTAGAAAACCTCCGGTCCTCCTACCCTCTCCTCGTATGGTGCCGTTAATCTTCTTTGCTATCATCCGGCGGCGCAATGCCCTGAACCCCCTCCAAAGTGTGAAAGGGTTCCAGCTCATGTCATCCGTAAGGAAACACTTGCCAAAGGCCTCGTAGAATTGGAGGCCTTCATCCCGAAAAAGTGGAAACGGAAAATATTTGAAGTAGAAATGTGCCAACCCTCGGTCATCCTAATCGTGATCAGTGATAAACAACGCGATTGATTGAGGTCCTGATGTTTCTTTTTTCTTGGGCCCAGCGAATATGATAATAAGCTGCTACTTACCCTCCCAGTTTCTTTGATTATTCCTATCAAATCGAATCCTTCGAGCGGCGAATTGTCTTGCACCGCCAGGTTGAGCAACTGTTGCCCATGCTCTCGGCACAAAAATCACCCTGGTCGGCGGATTGCAAAAACGATACATCCCGCGGGCCCCATGTTTTGCGTAATGGCATCCCTGGCCATGATTAGGTCGCCCTCTTGGACCCCAACATCCACGTCAATCGGAATTAAAGGAATCTTTGAAAAGTCGGTCGATTTCATGGTTGGCGTCAACTGCATACTTTCAGGAACGGCCATCCTGGCGCCCGCCGACGAGGCAATCATCGTGTCAAAGGCAGCGGCGCCAATCACCTTCTTGGGCCGACGCCTTGTTCCTCTATTTGTCTTGTTTAGTTGTAAATAATTGTGAGCAACCTACCTATGACAACGTGAGAGTGTTATCATCAGTCGGGGTTTTCTTCTCCACCAACATCCGTCTTGGACCGCTGATGATGATGAGGCCCTGGAGAAACCGTATCCGGCGACCACACGAAACGCGGTGTCGGGCCACATTCGCCCGTGGGATCGGATTTGACGTGGTATGAGAAATAGCGAAGCCCGCGGCAACGTGTAATTCGCGAACCTTTTACTCGCGGAAAAATGAGGTCAAGCGCGCCTGCTAATCTACAGATAGCACTATGTAAATACGCAGCACCCGCACGCATGCCCGGACCCCGCAATATTTGATACGCATAGAGCCAACCCTCGTCCCTTTGCTATTGTACGATACTACACTGTGCTGCTGAAAACCGAGCCTCGTTACTATTCTGCTACTGTCGAAGGTATGGTCGAATGTTCTAGCCAATCTCCCAGGTATAATGATTCTCTGATGTGAAATATCGGACTTGTTGTACAACATGAATTATATTTTGGGATAATTATCGCAATACCCACCAGAAGAAATCGAAGTATCCCTCCGTTCCACTTTTCCGTCTAATCAGATTTGACCTTGTTTCCTTTCTGTGGCTTGGCCATTTGAATGAGAAAAGGACTTCCCAGGATCACCATGGGCTCAAGAGTCCACATCAAGTCCCCTGCAAAGTTGCCCATCCAGTCGGCATAGTCGTTGTCGTAAAAGAACTTCAATGATTGAACGTGCAAGGGCTGCGAGTGCTCCTCTTGATAGTAGTACACCAAAGGCCCCATTAAGTAGCCGTAGAAAGCAACAAAGTTGAAGACAAAGTAGAGAAATTCTCGATATCCTTCCAGTCGATATTGAGGGACTGCAGATTCCAGCTTGTCCTTGGCCTGCTCAAACGCTACTTTGCTAAGCTTGTCTTCCTTTTCTCCCTTCTTTTTGTCTTGAGGGAACCAGGTAGCAAGAGTATTACTGACCTTTTTGACTTCTTGTTGAACTTGTTTGTCTTCGTCGTCGCTGGGCGCTGCCATCATGGGCACTCCTCCATCCCAAAATGGCACCCAGCCAGTCATGGATTCGTATCGATGAATGCCAATGGCCTCGGGGGTCAACTTTCCATTGTCGATAATGTCCATCAACTCCTTGCATCGTTTGGACTTGGCTAGCATTTCAAACCCGTCAATGATCATAAAATAGAGCAACGGCGCCAGCGCCACTTCCATGACAATTAGCGAATAAATCAACGCAGGGAGTCCACCGATCCAGTCCGTTTCCGTCACGTGCCACGAATTTGCGGTAAGCCAGAAAAAGGCGACACCGAGTGGGAAAACGAGGGAACCCACAAAGGCACTGCGAAGAGCGAATTTTCCCTCTTTCAAAAGCGATTCATTGACAATTCGATCCGCCTGGGTCCAGTCTTTGTTCGGGGATTTTAATCGCTTCTCGACGAGGCGCACAATGCGACGAAGCTTTCCTATAGACGTTGTCATGAGAGTGAGTCCTGATCGGGAGCAACTGATGCAGGCGTAGAACTGCGTGATGGAAATGAGAACTTCCAGTGGCGTCGTCTTGTCCATTGGATCTGGCAGCGCATCGCCGATGAATTGTCTCGTCACCGCGGCATCGTGAAGAAGAGTTCCTTCAAAGACGTTCAGATCTTTGCAACAGCAAAGAAGGTTGCGAATGAATTGAACCACAGCGTCCATGGTTGACTACTATGGGGTAGGAGCCTTGCAATCGAGGATTGTGAGGCGGCGGAGGAGACGACTAGAATAGAGTATGGTAGCAATCGATGGCCAGATGCGATGGATTACGTGGATGCAAGTGCGCGAACACTCGCCGCAATCCGCTTTGTCTATGGTAATGTTGAGGGTCGACTGCATAGACTATCACTTACTTACCCTTACGAACATTCCTAATCTTTCAAACGCATGTTCGATTGGTTGCGGTTGGGCGCGCCTGCCTACAAATCAGCTGCACTCTATTTAGGATATCATTTGGAATGAAGACGGTGCTCCAAAGGGTATATATTTTTTCTCTATGTAACCAAATTTGAACCGTTCTGGAACGGGAGGAGATCGGAATGATAATTAAGCGATGGCGCACAACGTCCGTTGAAATGACTGGAGGAAGGAGATGATTGGCTGTATCTTCCTAAGATCTGACGAACCCTGAATTTTGGCGGCAATTTCTTTTTCGGTTTGCGTTGGAACGTCGGCGGCAGCGATTTTAAGCCTGAACACATGACTTCGGGTGTCTGTACTCACAACAAGCGCCAGTGAAAAAGCAGCTCTGGATTCATTTTATCAATCAAAACAGACGTGTGCACCTCCATCGACGTCTCCCTTTCACTCATTTGAAAGATCTCATTAGGCACATCTACGCTGACAAGCAATCCATTGATCAAGGGTATTGGGGTTGTAATCAGATTAAATTGAATTTCCGAACGAAAAGATGCATCCAGATACCAAGAAAGCGATTTCCGGCCAGAGGAAGAGCGCTCTGAAGTCAGACAAGGCCAAAGGTCTTCTTCTGGACATTCCGATGTTTCCGGGGATCGACCATGCGCTCTCCAATATTTCGGGTTCTTCCGGAAATAATAGTGAAGCTCCAGCAGCGTTCGCAGCTTACGAGAAGTACAGGGATAATTCCGATGCTCACAGCCACACCAGCCACACGAGCCATGTTAGTTTTGAATCTCAAGACACGTTTACAACCTTCAGTGAAGGGAAAGGGCCCAATGTTTGGGGCCACCAACAGATTTGCCCCTCCCTCTTCAGCTGTTTGAATTTTAAGCTGTCATGGCTGGAGCATGTGGTCAAGTCAAGGCATTTCAAGCGTCTTTCAATCACCTTGATCCTATTGAATTGTCTTCTCGCGGCGGTTGGCACCGCTGACTTCGTTACAGAGAACAGCCACACAGAGTATTATTTCAACCTTGGAAAAGATTTCTTTGTCTATGTGATGTCGGTGGAACTCTTCATCCAGTTCATTGCCAACGGTATCTCTTTCTTCGCCAACGGCTGGTTGATGTTTGACTTTATTTTCGTTGGGCTGGCTTGGGTAATGCCAAATCTACTGGTAGTGAGAACGTTCCGCGTAGTCCGGACGCTACGGCTTGCGTCATGGGTCAAAGATTTGAAAGAGCTGGTGGTCGCTCTCCTGCTGGTGATCCCAAAGATGTTTGCGATCTTCTTCCTTTTGATGATTCTCTTTCTCATATTCTCGATCCTCTTTACGGATCTTTTCAAGCACACTTATGACGATGGGATTACCCAGGAGGATTACTTCTCTCGCATCGATATCACACTTTTCACTCTCTTTCAGATCATGACCTTGGACGGATGGGCTGAAATCTGCAAGGAAATCATGGTAGCACACCCGTGGGCATGGGCGCCTTTTGTGGCTTTTGTGGTTGTGTCGAGCTTCTTTTTCTTGAATTTGGTTATTGCCGTTGTATGCGACGCCGTTACCTCGGTACATCGAGACACGGTAGTGAAGTATATCCAAGATGATATTTCGGCTGCCACCTCTGTCCGAGAGGCACTCAAAGTCGAAGATCGGCTGGAAGAGCTAGCAGGATCCATGCAATTAATGATGCAAGCTCAAATTACGGTACTTGAAGGCCTGCAAGTCCAACAAGAGCGCATCACTAGACAGCATCCGGGTTCTAGTAGCCCCAAGTCCCAAGCACATGACGAAAAGATGCGAAGAACAACTCAGCAGCTTCGAGAAGAGCTCCAGAGCACATTCTACGGGCCCCTGGAAGTGAACTCGGACCTCACGCCTGTTACTGGGAACCACGCCCGCATAGACATGGGCGAAAACACGGTTTTAGACGTTCCCGAGCTACCTTCGCCATTGAGGAAATTTGATTCCAAACGGGGGCCTTCCACACCTGGATTTTGGTACGATATCGGTCTCACAGACGACCAGGTTGCACGAGTCATGGCGCGGCTGGAGGCTCAGGGTCAGCGTCTGGAGTATGAGCAACTCATGGGTACTTCGGTGATAGCAGATGCTCCTATGATAGCGGAAGCGACTCCATCGCAGGAGACGACATCTGATGCCGCGTCCGGGCAGAGTTCGCCATCGACAACGGGGATTCAACATCGTCCGGGGACGTTAAATGATTAGTATCTTAGGGGGTGAAACAGGTGCTACTAGAGGTACCTCGAGCCTCAAACGTGTCAATTGATAACTGTTATTCTAGATTAGAAAGAAAACATGCGTTCGTTCCCTTTGTTCACGAGTCTCAACAAGTTGCGCCAACACACCACTGTGAATCTGCTCCGCTCTCCTGTGGAAGCTACCTGATGAGTCTCCCCATAGTAGGTGCTCCATGCCATCATTTAACATGCATACGTTACTAGCTACTGTTTACGGTAGATACAGTTGATCTGTGGCAAACTCTGCTTCTGCTCATTGAGAATGCGGCTCCCCGATTCATACCCGTCGTTGGTTCGTGTGGGCTGAAGGAATGCGAATCAGGTGGGGGGCGGGCACTCTGGCCGATCCCCAGCGAACGCCAGCGTGTTTGTCCTGTGGCCGTCGCGGCCGACCGGAACCGGCACTTCGTTCCGAAAGTCTTCCGACGGTACGACCACCACAATCATCCGGAAACTGCGGATTTCAATGGTTTCCTCCTGCGAAGGTAATAAAGCCGATCACATTCAAATCAAAATTACAAAAAAGTGGTCTATCTGGATACCTGGTACGATAAGCGGTCGACTTTTGAACTTAGGTAACCATGAGCGGCGAGGAAGCAATCCTCACATGTGCTTCTGGCCCGGACAAATGGTACGAAAATCAGATGCCAGCTAGCTAGTCTCCGTATGAGACTTTGGCGCTTTCCAATTGCTTTCGTTTTGACCTCTTAATTTCTCGCACATGCTGTCAATGCTGTAGTCTTCAACCGTGGGCTCACCTCAGCCCGTCTTTCACTTGCAATCGATGTGATCGAGCCATACATCCTTCGTGCGCCGCGATTGATGCTTCGGAGGCTCTGTCGGGCCACATTCACAACCCGGAATCGATCAGGATTTGCCACGACTGTTTGCTACCGGGTGAGAGCCCAAATAGGCTCGGGTTATTCTCGTCAGATACTGCCCAGCCCGCAAAGAAGAAGAAAACAGCAGGGTCTCCAGAGGAAGAACAACCTATACTCGCGGATGCTACTGGTGAGAACGAGGAGTTGAAGGGCGTGGCGGACGTGGACTGGGAGACTTTGCAGAGGCCGCACTCCTCATTCAAGGATTTGGTCGCATCCACCAAAGTATGTGCGCCAGATGGGTCCAAGAAGACAATCTGGTGGCGGCTATACCATACCTGGAATATGGTACAATTTGGTGACGAAGTCGAACAACCGCTGGCATATTGCAATTTGTGCGGTAAGATTGTAAAGCTGCACAGAGTGGATCGATCCCCAACTCCTCTCAAAAGGTGAGAATCGCCAGTACGGTGGGAATGGTCGTCTCCCCCGTCTCACACGTACCGTCGGTAGGCACCTCCAACTTTTTCACAAACAGTTTTTCGATATCATGCTGGCACAGAAGCTAAAGGATGGACCATTAAATGCTCATCGTGCTGATAACTCCAAACCGGAGGGCCTATTTTCTCCTGAAAGGACCGGAAAGCGTGGGGCCAACCGAATGGGCCAGCTGAAAGCGATTACTCAGTGGATCCTTGAGACTGATCAGCCACTAGAAGTCGTCGAATCGGAATCTTTTCGAAGGATGTGTGCTGTGATCGCCAATCACACCACGCGTCACTATAACACTTTCGACAAGGAAGTAGTTGTCGAGCACATTCATTTTCTTTCGTCAAGTATGCGAGACAAAATGAAAGAGATCCTTTCCAACCAGTCGCTTGTCCATGTGCAAGAGTATTGGATGACTTTGGGTCGATGCTCGTATCATGTTGATCGTGTTCACTGGATAGATTCTCATTTTGGACTACGGAGCCTTGCGATTGCCTGCAACGTTTTGGATCCAGCGTTGGCGACTGGACATGCTATGCGCAGTGTTTGGGAAACACTTGGCGTGTTAGTGGAAAAACAAGTCTCCGTCACGGTGACCTCCTGGAACAATGCAGATACTATCGATCGAGTAGGTGGCCCATTTGTGTTTCGTGGTGTGGAGTCCGAGCTAAATGGCATCGCAGAAATCGCCTTCACGGCGTTGGGTCCCAACACCAGGGCTGTTGTCGACAAGACTCGGGCATTCGTAGAAACTTTCAATTCGTCCTCGGCCAAAAATGACCTCCTACTCAAGGCGCAGCAGGCACTTACGAGTTTCTATCAGGGAGATCATACCCCACTCCCTCTGTTACCAGATAGCGTTAGCTTATGGTGGTCAACCAACGAGATGATTGGCAGGCTCATATACCTCCGAAAGGCACTCGAATACCTAGCCTTGAATGAGCGATTCGTAGCTGATTTAGAGTTGCCAACCAAACAAGAATGGGACATTTTGGAGACATTGCATCAAGCGTGGGAGCCTTTCAGTATCGCATCACAGCTCCTTCAGAAACAAAGGTTTGTTACGGTAGGCCTCATTCCAATGATCTTTCAGATCATCGGCGAGGATCTCTCAAATTGTGACCCGGGAAAGCTCAAGACTTGCATCTCTACGATGCATTCTGCTTGGCTAGAACGATATGGTGCTGACTTTCCGTCAGAGCCCTTTCGTGGCGTCCCAACGGTAATCTGGATTGCCCATGCCTTGGATCCTCGTTTCAAGTCCCTCGACATTCTCGGATCGACCCAATCATCCAAGGACGTCATTTTCGAGGCAATCTTAGAAGAGATGGTAGCATTGAGAATGCAAGACAAGGAATCCGAAGCGGACGATGCCGGAGCCTCTCAAGCGGGCGACTCTGGTGCTAAATCGACTCCACAAAGCCAAAGCCTCGGTACTTCTGCAGTTAGAACTTTCGCATCCAGCCGCTTGTCCGGCAGTAAACGTGGCCTGGACCGCTTGTCGGAGCGATTTTCGCCTGCTACAAAAAAATCCAGTAAGGCTACCAGCGACGCCAGCGGGCTTTCCAGAGTAAAGGACCAATGTAAGGCTGAGTTGAAGGCTTATCAAGATTCTGATGGATTGGCTTTGTGGACCGAACACGATGATGGATCTAAGGAATTCGTTGACCCCTTGCCATGGTGGAAGGATCATCACAAAGACTTCCCAACACTTTGGAAAATTGCTAGAAAATATTTAGCCATTCCGGCTACTTGTGCTGCCGCGGAGCGCGCCTTTGACCCAGACGCTCATGCTGAGTTGGCCAAGCGCTGTCATTTGCAAGCTACCGCCACGGAAGAAATGAAGTTACTCAAGGAAAATGCATTCTTGGTACATGATTTCAATGAGGAGCCCGATGCATACAAGAACGAGTCCAAGAAAGATGATACCGGCACGAAAACAAGGAGTGAGGACAACGAAGACGATGACAACACGGAACTTGGCGAAGCAGAGAGCCACGTAGTAGAATAGCTTGTATGAAGCCTTCTTTGATAATATAAATGTTTTGACCTCTAGTAAAATTACATACGTGAAAGAACAACTCATCCCCTCTAGCCGATCATTACTGGACGTTCTCCAAACCCAACAGTCACCTTTAGTAGAGGATGTTCGCTTCCATTCTGCACTTCGATTACTGGAATCTCAGGATGGTCTTCAAAGGGATTGTATTGAAGAACTTCATCGCCCTTATGGTTGGCATGAATGTATACGATCGGGGGGTGGTCTTCCTTGAGGTTGCTAAACAGGGCATCAAAAAAGAGCTTTTGCTGCGCGCTGGGTTTGGCATTTCCAAGTAGTACAAGGCTTCGATAGTTACCCTTGTTTACGTTGGCCATACCAAAGAAGAATTTTAGCATTTCCTTTTGACGATCCACCCACGCGTCATCCTCCACGACGGGCCCGCTGACAATGTGGAGTCCCATGAAAAGGACGCCCTTGTGCAAAAAGCAAAAGGCCTCGGGGTTGTTGATGTCACGCTTGACGTCGTACGCATGCTTGAATTTGAGATCAAAGTTTTCGAACGCATGCATCCATCGGGTGAAAGAAGCCTCTTGATCGGGACACTTGGTCCAGTCGTCGGCTCCGGGGATAATAAAGACCGGAAGGGGAGATTTGAGAAGCATCGAAGCAGCTTCTTCGTATCGGGTCTTGGGGCAGAATGAGACCGAGGCGTCTTGAATGTTCCCGAGGTGGACGACGAATTCAGAGTCAATCGGGATATTATACAAATCCTTTTCCAGTTGTTCTTCGGAGGCTCGGCTAGTTGGGGTACCAGATGTGACGTGAAAAGTGATACGTTGCCCCACGTCAGATCCAGCAAACAAAGCAGGTTGTGCCTTGCGTTTCTTGATGGCTCCAAGGGCAGAAGAGACAGCGACACCACCGAGAACGAAAAGAACAATAATTGCCAAAATTCGGCGTCGCTTTCTCTTGTTGAGCATAACTTCTTGCCACGTTTTGTGAACGGGGGGAAGACCAACAGGCAGCGTCTCGTCGTCGACTTCTCTCCACACAGTTCGCAAATTGACCTCGTTGCGTTCGGATGCCGGCTTGTGGTGGCCAAAGACATGGTTGGTTCGGAAGCTGAAGCCTCCTGACCCAAAAATCTTTTGTCGTTCGTTTCCAGCAGCGGCAAACACATCGTTCGCCGAGGTACGAAGGCTGCTGGCCGTACTCATAAACATGTTACGCGCGCTCTTGCGACCCTCTCCTTTCTCAAACTCCCGATCCCATTGCTCCAATACATGCTTTTGCGATACATAGGCAGAAGTATCCGAGTATCGCGAACTCCAGGACTTGGAGCCTCCGTCAAAGTCACCTGCAAACTTCTTCTCGTCGTCGCGATAGGGGGCGCGCATGCCAGCAGCCCGGCTTTCCATGCCCACAACATCGACTACTGGTTCATCCTCAAACGGCACCTCAGGAATGTTCTTGTGGCGGATAATGACATCTTCGTCATCCGACATGTGATCGTCGTCACGAAACGACGGGTCCGAAAAGGAATACCTTCCAGGCTCTTTATAGCTGTTCGAGGTTGATTTGGAGAAGTTCAACCCCGACAGCGCGGCTGGAACACGCTTACCGGTCGAAGACACGGATGACGAGCGTTGCAACGAGTAGGGGTCCTCCTCGGTGATGGGTGCTGCCCGAAAGCCACCACTTTCCGTGCGACGAACGTCCAAGGGAGTCTTCAGGTGATCGTCCACCAATTCGAGCATTCTCTGGGCTTGATCCCGAACATCAGCAGCAGGAGGAGGAAGGCTAGTAACCGTGGGGCGATACGAGGACACGACAGGAGGAACCCCTGCCATACCGCCATACTTACGAATCAACTCGTCCGTATCGTAGGAATTGCTCTTGCGAAATGAGTAAGGTTGACGCGGCGCTAACTCGGCACGAGCATTAGACGACAGCTTGTAGTTGGAGTATGGCTCCGGATCGTGGTTGCTGCTGCTGGACTTGCGGTTTTCTAGCGACGATTCACTACGGTGATTTTCCATTTGCGTTTCGTATTGCTTCCAACGATCATTTAGCTGGGTGGACATGACGGAGGGCGCCTGTTGCTGCTCCGACCCCCGCGCTCTCGAGCGAATGGCGCCGAGTTCATCATCATCATAGTCGCCATCGTCGTCCATCATGTCGGGCGACAGTGTTACCGTAGGCGAGGCCTTTTTGCCAAAGACGGACGGTGGAGGGGCCGCACTCTTTCCCGGAGTCGGCATGTTACCGCCGTGGTCAAAGGCAAAGGATGGTGGGGCACTGGGAGTGGAGGACTTGCTCCTCACAGGGCCATTGCCCCCCAAAGAGTCATAGGGTTCATCGTCCGCCATTGTCGAATTCTAGTTACTCTCTATGGAGACGATAGCAACGAAACAACGACAACGAGTTGCCGTATATACTTGTGTTCGACGACTACTCCACAAAAAATCTGCTGGGATTTTTGGCAAGAGCATAGTGGGAGTCTTGTCAACACAATGCTGTTTTCGGTGGCAATCGACGGTGATACACATGACATTTTCCAGGAACTACTCGGCAGGCAGAATTTTTCTCCTAAGTAATCATAATCTCGCGCCTACCAATGCACTCCGTCGCAAGACTTGTTTAGGAAAGTCAAAAATTTCCCGCGCGCGCCAGGCGACCCTTGATTCAATGGATTGGTTTCAGATGGGACGATATTTCTTGACCCATTTGACCCTGCGTTCCGGGCTGTATCACGTAATGTCGTCGTCATAAGAGGTAAGGAATCTCTCTGAGAATGACCGACCAGTTCATAAGTTTAAAAGTCGCACGATAGTCGTCTCAGTGTCATCTGTTTCTTGTCTGAAGGCACTTTTATTGATCTGCATGTCGGGGGCACATTATTAAAAGACCATTAGCTTCGGGGCTGTGAGGTGACCCTATTTTTCTATTAACTGATTTTGCGAAACCATAAGCGCGTTTTGGTCGTTCGCGAATGATGGGTGTGCCCTTTCCATCTTCGTGGTGGGAACTGGTGGGTGATGACGCAACGGATCGTTGTTGGCGTGGGAGAGCTCCTTCGCGCGAACGAGCTTCCTGGTTTTGGGGCGGCACATCATCGTTAAAGTGGTGGTGCAGGCCGCTCTCGTTGCTGCCGTGCTTTGAGGCAAGAGGCATTACAAGGTAGTAATTGCCATTAGCAACCCACCAGCGGTTGTTCAATTCAAACATTGGCTCCTATCAGGGTTATTATTGTCTTTATCCTCGACCATTTGCTTCAGTTGTCGAGCTTGGAAACGCAAGCTACTGGAGTGAGCTGGGTGAAAGCGCGATTTCTCTCCTTCTACGTTAAAATCTACGTGTGTTGGTACTACATCACTTTCACGAGTGCGCTGCTATTTTCGTCCCAACGAAGTTTATCATCTGTTTCAATATTAATACCCGATCTTCTTAGCAACGATGACGAAGGCAGCAGTTATAAATGAGAGCGAAGCACCGAATTCAGCCGGCCATGGTAGAACGGGAAGGCAGGAAGGTATGGCGAAAGAAGGCTCAAATAATAAATGTGACCCAACAATAACATCGGATTCGGCAACTCCGGAGACAGGCGACGAAGATGCTGATCACAGCACCGCATCTGATAAATTATCGGAGACAGAGATGCCGTTAACAGGAGGCGCAGACGAGGGAAATTCTCGGCTGGACTCGTACTCGCAGCCACCTGCACCACAAACACCAACTAGCAATCGTTCCGCGCGCCGCTTGGGGAAGGACAAACGGGGTTCAGAGGAAGCAAAAACAAAAATTCCCGCCCGTTCAGAAGGATCAGAGGAGGCTCAGGAGTTCGACTATAGTGAGTACGAGGATGGCGAGTCGCGCCAGGATAAGGATGTAAAGAAGCAGAGTGCAATGCACGATGCGGTGTCTGATGCCGAGAATGATGATTCCAGTTCCGATTACTCTGCGAAAGCGGACTCTTTGATATGGAGGTTTAGAATGATGTGTGGAAAAGCAGTGAACAACGAATATGTTCAAATAACGGTCATTGCTCTTATTGTCATCAATGCCCTTATGATGGGTGTCGCAACGTTTGACTTCGTGATGGACGACCCGGACGTGGATCTCGCGTTTTCAAAGGTCGACAAGGCTTTTCTGGTTGTATTTACGGTTGAAGTTGCGATGCAGCTGGTATATCTTGGGCTTTCGCTGTTTGCGGATGGGTGGTTGTTGTTCGATCTGTTAATTGTTGTGCTTTCATGGTCATTCGAGGGTTTGCAGATTGTTCGGGCATTCCGGATATTCCGGGCATTCCGGCTCATCACAAGGGTCAAGCCCTTACGAGACCTCGTGTTGGCGATTGGAGCTGTCATGCCTCGCATGTACGCCATCGCTGCCCTGCTTATGCTCATCTTTTATATATTCTCGGTTCTTTTCACGGAACTATTTTCAGAGCTTCCGCTTTCTGAACCTTATTTCGTGACGTTGGACGCGTCACTTTTTACTTGTATGCAAATGATGACGCTGGAATGGGGGGATGTCGCTCGAGAAGTGATTTCGTATGAGCCCTGGGCGTGGGCTCCTTTCTCGGCTTTCATTTTGATCTCTGGCTTTATCGTTTACAACTTGATTGTTGCCGTGGTATGTGATGCCGTCTCTGTGACGGAAAAGACTGTCCGTCAACTCGATGGCTTTGAATCCGACAATCCGGTGAACAAACTCGCCGAGGCGCAAGAACGGATCGATCTTCTTCAATGTCATATCAACGATATGCTTCGGACACAGGAGAATGTGCAAAACCTCGTTGAAATGATGGCGAGCGAGCTTTTGCATCTCGAAGCAGAGCGCATGAAAGCCGAGCATCGGGAAGCAGAGTTGCGAATTGAAATGTCACGGCGTATGATTTACCAGCACGACATGCAATCAGACCAACAGATTCACTCCTTGGAGCGCCACTACATCCAGGAGAAAGAGAAACGCGAGCACGAGCGCAAGTTGAAAGAACTACAACGGAAGTCAAGTATTCAAAGCGACCGCGACCAAGAAGACTCCTTAGGGGGCTCGAGACATTCACGGATACTCCCATCCCCCCAAAAGAAGCCCAAGAAACCCGCTGGACCAAGAGGCGGCTTCATGAAGCAGATGTCTTTCAAGAGAAGGGATTCAGGCGACTTTTCCGCTAGATCACTTGAGGAGGATAGTGCCCCTCCATTGAGAGGCTTCACGAAAGAGAATTCGAGGGAAAGTGTACAAAGCGGCTTGTCGGGCTCATCCAGAAGTTGAGTCGGATACTGCCATTCCCAATTCTGTAATTACACCGCACGTATCGCGCTTGGTACCCCCTCATAATATCACCTTATCAACACCGTGCGCCTGCCGGGCTAAAAATTCGCGCAATACATAGTGAAGCGGTACGGAGGCATTACCTGGTAACTACAGACAGTACAGCTGCCGAAAGGACCCAACTGCCGGTGCTCCCCCCAAAAGGCCACAATCGTTTCGTCGCGATCGCGCCGATGACCGTCACAACGCAACTTTATTTTTGCGTCTTACCATGACAATGCAACTCTTTCAAGGCATTTCTTCCAAATCTAACTGGTAACTAATCAAAGTTTTTGCATATTCATGTATAATAAACTAATAGTTAGCGATCTACGCAAGTTTCACCCTTCAAATCGATATAGTTCTTATTCAGTCGCGAATTTTCCTCCCGGCTTGGCGTTGGTGATGATTTCTTGTTGGTGCAAGTAGCAAAGCATGTTGGAGAGCTTGCTCTTGCATTCTAGCGTGAAGATAGATTGTCAATCCCTATAAACTTCGTCCTTAGTGATGTTTCCCATTCTGGCCTTCCTCTCAATGTCCTGGATCATTCACAGTAGCTTGCTGATCCTCTTGTTTTCCTTGGGGCATGGTGTATCCTCCATCTCGCCTTCCACTTGCTATGGAGAGCCGCCATACCGCCCTCAAAGTCAGTAGGAAACCTGCCTTTTGTGCCATCAAAGTCACCCCACAACTCTTGAAGGCGTGGGTACTAGTCCTGTGCCGTCATGCTGGACTCTCTCGCATGGTCAATGGACTTGAGCATCGTCATGGCTATGGTGGTCGTTTGGTGCTCGTTGTGGTGGAGGAAGAGGGAGCGGCAAATCCAACTCCATTTCGCCAACACCTTCAACAAAAGTAGATTGGTGCATTAGTGAGCGCCCCATGACAATGATGGACTCTCCAAGTCGCTCCAACACTGCACTGTGGTTGGACTCCAGTTCTCGCATAATTTGCTGGTGCGACTCCTGCAGCATCGACTGCAAATCCAACACTTGTCACCTATTTGCATCTCTAGAGCCACTGCTGCACACCAGGAAGAATCATGTCAATATTTGCATCCAGTGGGGAGGATGCCGGCTCAAGCTCTGTCTTCATTGTCTCACAGAATGCCTGTACCTGGTAGTGGTAGTGGTAGGCGCCACAGTAGTAGTAGCGAACACCATAGAGCAGTAGCTCGGTAACATCGAAATAGCCCAAAAGTGCGATATTTTTAGTGATAGCAAAGACATATCAAAGAAGGAATTACCAGGTAATTCGCTCAAAGGAACCAAAAAGAGCGATATTTTTAGTTAACGACAGACCCATATCAAAGAACGAATAACCAGGTATTTCGCGCGACAGGTAGTAAGCTTACCGCAAAATCAGTCGAGGCCAGACATGGTACCTGCCTGCAAACGAACAACAGTGGCATTTTCTGCTGGATGAGGTACTACAGGGGGCTCTATAGAGTCCTCAGGGCTACTGGCAGCAGATGCTATCAGGGTTATCTTGTAACACTGAACGATGGTGACCACGACGACGACGGCGGCAACTATGGTAGTAGGTGTCGTCCGCCGCCACTGCAATCGTGACGGTCATGCTTTTGTAAGTCCCCAAAGATCACCCCCCAAATTGAGTGCCCTCCGGCGAACGACAGCCCGTGTGGTGCGAGGCAAAAGCAAGTCCCGAATATTTCGGAAGTGTGCTACTGACGTCATCAAGGAGGTAATAAGCTGACTTATTCCGGCCATCCGACATGCTCGATTAATTTTGGCGCTCCAATAAGTTGAAATATTGCCCCCCAATTTTAGCCTCGCACGGCAAACGCGGCAAAATTTTTTAGCCCAAAGTTATAATAATATCACCTTATCAACACCGTGCGCCTGCCGGGCTAAATTTTCGCGCCGTACATTGGGTACGTGCGCCTACGGCGCACGACGGGCCAATTCTGCCTCAACCTCCCCAATTTAGCCTGGCGGCAATAAGAGGGAATTTTCCTGCATGTGAGCGTCCCCTCGATTCGTACGACATGATGATGTCATGCGTTTTCCCGCGCCGCCAAAAAAGGGGGACCTTAAATAATTGCATTGGTTCGCCTGACAAAAGAGCGTTTCACGCCTTCCCACTTTTGTACTACATTTTACGAGCGCCCCACGTAAGAAAACTTGCAAAGCAATTCTGCCCCTGCAGTCTGAAACAATATGTACTTTCTGGCCCCCAAATCGATTCGGTGTAGGAAGTGTACTACCTGGTACACGTATCATCGTTAAAGCGAAAACTTTTCGAAGCGGAAAGGCTACGCTAAAACGCGTGGAAATGTGCCCATACTTAACTTCCCCCACTTTTTGCCCAGCATTGGCATCGTCGCGATCGCCCCGATGACCGTCACAAACGCAACTTTATTTTTGCGTCTTGACCATGACAATGCGACTCTTTCAAGGCATTTCTTGCGAATCTACCTTGGAACTGATCAAAGCTTTTGCAAAGTCATGTATAATAAACTACTGGTTAGTGAAGTAGCTAAGCTAAACTCTTTAAATCCATGTAGTTCTTATTCAGTCGCGAATTTTCCTCTTGGCTTGCCCTTGGTGATGATTTCTTGTTGTTGCAAGTAGCCAAGCATGTTGGAGAGCTTGCCCTTGCATTCTATTGCAAAGATAGATTCCCAATCCCTGATGACGTCGTCGTTAGTTATGTTTTCCAATGTGGCCTTCCTCTCAATGGCCTGGATGATTCGCAGTAGCTTGCTGAACCTCTTGTTTTCCTTTGGGGCATGGTGCTTCCTCCATCTTGCCTTCCACTTGCTATGGAGAGCCGCCATACCGCCCTCAACGTCAGTAGGAAACCTGCTATTCGTCCCATGAAAGTGACCCCACAACTCATGAAGGCTTGGGTAGCAGTCCTGAGCCCTCATGTTGGACTCTCTCGCATGGTCAATGGACTGGAGCATGGTCGTTGGTGCTAGTGGTGGTGGCGGAAGAGGCACCGGCATATCCAACTCCATTTCGCGAGCACCTTCAACAGAAGTAGATTGCTGCATCAGGGAGTGCCCCATGACAACCATGGACTCCCCAAGTTGTTCCAACACTGCACTATGCTTGGACTCCAGTTCTCGCATTATTTGCTCATGCGACTCTTGCAGCATCGACTGCAAATCCAACACTTGTCGTCTATTTGCGTCTAGCCGCTGCTGCACACCAGGAAGAATCATTTCAATACTTGCATCAAGTGGGGAGGACGCCTGCT